>SWDT01000004.1:0-667887 GCA_009193035.1 Halicephalobus mephisto | reverse complement strand
TAAAATGAATCTTTGTATTTAATTTCTGAATTAAAAATGCTAAAACTGAAACAAAATGCTCAAAACACAAATGCCAGATGATTGTGTATAAAACTCTAGAGACAAAAAATCGTAACAATTGCGAAATGTAATAATCGTCACATTTTTTAAAATATTTGACTTTTGTGATGAAAAAGTAACGAAATAGTGACGATTATTATTTATTACTGGACCAAAAGTTACAATTTTTGTATGTAGAGATTTTGGATAGTGTTTATTTCTAATTTAAATCAGGCCTTTCTAATCACTATTCGAAATTTCCTGGAGCTGTCAAAATCACTATCCAAAAATAGCTTCAATACACAGAAAATTTTTGATTTCGTAAAAATTGCGAAATGTAAAAATCGTCACATTTTTCAGGAATATTTGACTTTTTTGACGAAAAAGTAACTTAATAGTGACGATTTGGATTTGTTACTGTACTAAAAGTTACGTTTTTCTTTGTGTGTGTCAATGACTAGTTACGATTCTGATAATGGAAAATTAAAGATCGATAAAAGTAGAATAATTACTGTCAAACATCGTCAATATCCACTGATAAGACAATTCGTTTCTAAATATCTACTACATACAAAAAGCGTAACTTTTGGTCCAGTAATAAATAATAATCGTCACTATTAAGTTGTAATTTTTATCACAAAAGTTAAATATTTATAAAAATGTGACGATTGTTACATTTCGCAATTGTTACGAGATCAAAAATTATTTTTTGTGTATTGAAGCTGTTTTCGGATAGTGATTAAAAAGTCCTGATTTGAGTTAGAAATAAACACTATCCAAAATCTCTACACACAAAAATTGCAACTTTTGGTGCAGTAACAAATGTAAATCATCAGTATTTCGTTACTTTTTCATCACAAATCCTAAATATTCATGAAAAATATGATTCTGTTACATTTCGCAATTGCTATGGAATCAAAAATTGTTTTTTTTTGTATATTGGAGCTGTTTTTGGATAGTGATTTTGGCAGGTCCAATAAATTTTAGATAGTGACTAGAAAGTTCAGATTTGAATTGGAAATAGACACTATCTAAAATCTCTACACATAAAAAGTGTGACTTTTGGTCCAGTAACAAATATAAATCGTCACTATTAAGTTGTAATTTTCATCACAAAAGTCAAATATTTTAAAAAATGTAACAATTGTGTTTTATTTTTGTTACATTTCACAATTGTTAATAAACCAAAAGTTACGCTTTTTTGTGTACTTTCTCATTCATGTACAGAATAGAAAACCTTATTTAACTCGATAAATATGCCAAATTTACATCTAATAAATTTCTAGACAAAAATTAGTATTTATTATCAGAATAAAAATCAAAAAGTGATAAAACTGAATATTTTACTTTGAGATGTTTAACTTCTTATAGGATTAACAGAAATTGAAAAAAGTTTGTAGCTAAGCAATCCGATAATAGAATACAAAGTAGTAAACGGAAGACTTAACATCATTTCAAAAAAATTTTGGAAGCTTTGTCATCAGAAAAATTATCCAATTATTTTTGTCCTTTTGTAACTTTCGACGACAACTTACTTAAATTAGTGACAAATTTCGGTTTCCAAATGTTCAAATACGATTTTGATTTCGTTTTTATAATTAAAAATGCAAAAATTTTGTTTTCCAAAAAGTAACTGAAAACTGAAAGATATAAATGTCCGTAATTATTGAAATAATATTGATTTCGTAAATTAAAAATGCAAAAATTTTGTTTTTTAAAAAGTAACTGAAAACTGAAAGATATAAATGTCCGTAATTATTGAAATAATATTGATTTCGTAAATTAAAAATGCAAAAATTTTGTTTTCTAAAAAGTAACTAAAAAATGAAAGATATAAATATTCGTAATTATTGAAATAATATTGATTTCGTAAATTAAAAACAAAAATCTACCACCATTCACGCCGAAAGTAAAAACAAATGTAAATAACCGAATTAATTAAGTTCAACGTTACTTGCTGGAAAGAATTAGAAACATCTAAAGATACGGTATTGTTGTGACTTGGGATGCGACGAATAGGGAGAAATGTACTTGAGTCTTTGTAAACCAACAAATTACAGTATTTCATAGAATATGATATAAAACATAATAATGTAAACCTCATAAGGTTACGGTGGTCGTGCTAAGACCACCTGATCAGAGAGCACCATCTGCATAGCGTCTCCTCGAGTTCCAGCAGGTATTCGAACTCATTCTTCACACAGAAAAAAGTACATTAAAATGGTTCTGATTCATCGAGAGATTAAATATAACATATTGATATCACACTTAATACATCAATACATTGAGTGTAGTATATCCGGTACACCAGAATTGTTTCAAGATGTCCACGCATTTAATATCAAACATCTTCTTTGGATGTATTCTTCTCAGAAAGTTCCTCCATAATCGGTCAGTTCTCCTTCTTATAATCTTACTTCCCTCGTATTACTTAGAAGTTATATGTTCCTAGAGATTGTGTGTTTCACTAAAAACACTCACGGAGCCCTATGTTTGAAACAACATCGATCGTAAACCCATGGTGGTGTTTTATAATATCCCTTCATTTGAATTGGAATATATTCAAAAAAAGCAACAGTATATTTCGTAATTTTTTCAATCATGGGGTTTAAATGTACAATCACAGGAACTATTACTGATAAGGAAGAAATGTCAAAATAATACCGACCAGAAAACAAACAAGATCCAAAAATTCGTCGCTGTTGAGGCGCAGAAACCTAACACAGGATATAAAACACTCATCAAACATCGTATACAACTAAAAAAATCAAGTTCTGATAATCCCTATGTTGTAATTATTTTAGATAATAAAATAAAGTTACAAAGTATTCGATTAACTTTATATTACAAGAATTCAAGCAGAATGTGGTTTTTAAAGCGTATGATACGAAAGATAGATGATTCATTTATAAAATTTCGTAACAAACTACTTTGTATTTGTTGAAAGCATCTGAGTAACTATTCACTGAACAACAAAACACACCATAATCAAAGCTTTATTGCAGGTACTATTTTGTAAAAGTCCATAAATCGTTTTTCATTTTCGGTGACATACAGTACCATAAGGTTATTGTTGGATCGTCGCTGGGGAATCCGGATCCGGGTGTAGACACAAATATGTGGAAATAACTTTACAAGCCCAGAGGCACGAGATAAATCACAACTCTATCTCAAATATTGCGTAATTTTAAAATTCCCGCCAAAAAACAATTTTACAAATTTCGTTGGTCCTCAGGGTATTTCTTTTCGGGACCAACGCTGTGGCTTGTATTCAAATAGCTTGTGCACAATCCAACAGTTATTTTTCGAAAGAATTTTTAATGGATGAAATTTGGTCTTTATTCAAAAATTTTAGAAAAATATTGTCAAATAAATCTTTAATAAACATAAATTTAGATTTTGTAAGCTTTTCAATTTAGAATGTTTTCTGATGCAGTGATAATACCAGCACCAGGTGCAAAAATAAAACGAGACAGCGATCAGAATAGTGAATTTTAATACTTTGATGTTGTGAATCAGGTGAATAGTCTGTCGAAAACCAATATGGAACTTATATTTATTTAACTTTTTCTTTTTAGCACTTTATCGAACGTTTTCAAAGGAATTACAATATTGGATTTAGAACATTATATACTCAAGCTTGGATTCCTCTATTGCTCGCTTGCGTTCGCGCATCTCAACCTTTCTGATTGTATTCAGGGAATTCTTCTCTTACTAGGATAATCTTCAAGGAATTATTCCTCTTACTAAGGTCATCTTCAGGGAATTCTTCTCTTACTAGGATCGTCTTCAAGAAATTATTCCTCTTACTAGGATCATCTTCAAGGAATTATTCCTCTTACTAGAATCATCTTCAGAGAATTCTTCTCTTACTAGGATCGTCTTCAGGGAATTCTTCCTCTTACTAGGATCATCTTTAGGGAATTCTTCTCTCACTAGAATCATCTTTTTGGTCCTTCTGACCTTGCTTCTTTCTTTGATGAGTGCGTCATAGCCGTTTGTAGTCAGATTGCGACTGGCAAGACCTGGATCTGTACGAGAAGTGGAACTATGTTTAAAACGTGATAAAACGAAAAACAACGCCTCTAACTGGCCTGATTGTGTCTGCCTGGCTCCCTGTTGTGAGTCCGAATTCCAGTCCACTTATGCTTTCTCCTAGTTTATATCGACCCCTCGAATGCGATTCTTCCTCATTGTACAGTGGTTGTAAAGGTAAAATAAAAAACATAACTTTGAGTTCTTTCTACATACCGTTAACTTTTTGGGGAATTTTTTGAGTTCTCTAAAATGAGTTTCAACAAACTTTTATCCGATTGTACGACCTTTGTTCCTTTCTATTTTGCAAAATTTATTTCGTTTTTATATTAAGTTTTTAATAATTAAACTAATTTAATACATTATTTAAGGAGAAGTTAATTGTTAAAACATTTGAAATTAGTGAAAAAAAAAGAAAAACAAGGAGCAAACGTCGCCGGGACGCTGCACGACCTTTGTTCCTTTCTATCTCGCAAGATTTAGTTTAATTATTAAAAATTTAATATAAAAATGAAATAATTTAATATATTAGTTAAGTGAGAAGAAATTAATTTTTAAAAAAATTTGAAATCAGTAAAAAAAAAAGAAAAACAAGGAGTAAATGTCGTCGGGGCGCTGCACGACCTTTGTTCGTTCCTATTTTGCAAGATTTATTTCATTTTTATATAAATTTTTTAATATTTAAACTAACTTGATATATTATTTAAGTGAGGAGAAATTAATTTAAAAAAAAATTTGAAATCAATGAAAAAAGAAGAAAAACAAGGAGCAAATATCGCCGGGGTGCTGCGCGACCTTTGTTCGTTCCTATTTTGCAAGATTTATTTCATTTTTATATTAAGTTTTTAATAATTAAACTAATTTAATATATTAGTTAAGGAGAAATTAATTTTAAAAAATTTGAAATCAATGAAAAAAAAAAAGAAAAACAAGGAGCAAATGTACTTTCATCTTATGATAGTGGTTTAGTCAGAATGTTCCTCAATTTTTCCATCATAAATTTCACTTTTTTAAATATTTTTACAACCAAAATTCGCTTCAATAATAAAAACCAAAATTACTATGATATTTGATTATTAAGTTTTTATTTTAAATTTGTGTTTTTGAATTTTTGCAAGTTTTACATTTTTCTCAAATGTTTGAAAAAACAAATTGAAGTCTCTCTTTCAATTGATTTCCAAATTTGTGAAAAGCCAGAATTCCGGTTAAAAACGGATTTGTTTGCACACAGAAGAACTAAAGTCGCTGAATCTTGTTGCGAAATTTTAAATGCGAGTTATGGAGCCCGTTTTCAGCGAGCTCTTTATATGATAAAAATTACGAAATTGTCACATAAAATCAATAAGTAAGTTACTGTGGTTCTAATGATATCCCTGATATTCGCGTTGAGACAATTTTGTAATAATGGTTATTTTTGTTTTTTATATAATATGCGTGAAGCCCATCTTTGACGAATTTCTTAATCATCATAAAAATTACGAAATTTTCACATAAAATCAATAAGTAAGTTACTGTGGTTCTAATGATATCCCTGATATTCGCGTTGAGACAGTTTTGTAATAATGGTTATTTCCGTTTTTTTATAATATGCATGAAGTTCATCTTTGACGAATTTCTTAATCATCATAAAAATTACGAAATTTTCACATAAAATCAATAAGTTACTGTAGTTCTAATGATATTCTTAATATTCGCGTTGAGATAATTTTGTAATAATGGTTATTTTTGTTTTTTTATAATATGCGTGAAGCCCATCTTTGACGAATTTCTTAATCATCATAAAAATTACGAAATTGTTACATAAAATCAATAAGTAAGTTACTGTAGTTCTAATGATTATTCGTGCTGAGATAATTTTGTAATAATGGTTATTTTTGTTTTTTATATAATATGCGTGAAGTTCATCTTTGACGAATTTCTTAATCATCATAAAAATTACGAAATTTTCACATAAAATCAATAAATTACTGTAGTTCTAATGATATTCTTAATATTCGTGTTGAGACAATTTTTTAACAACACTTATTTCCGTTTTTTATATAATATATTTATTTTTCAAAAAAGTTCCAAATTTTTCGTATTTTATTTTCAAAAAAAAATCTATTTTTCTAAAATAATTTAATCCATTTTTTCTGGAATTAATTGTAAGTGAAAAAAAATGAATTTTTGTTTCATTTTTTGTTGACAAGAGAGGTTCAGATTTTTTGACGAGAGTTGTTGATTGAGTAGTTTTTTCTGCGGTAGGCGGAGACACGGGTGTTGTCTTTTTGCGGACAGAAAAATTTTCAATTCTGATTCTGAAAATCATTCCAAACATCCTAGAACGATGTGACTGATCTTGAAAAATTTTGATTTTTTCGAAATAAAACTAAAAAATTTTGATTTTTAAAAAATAAAATTTAAAAATGTTTTTTTTATTACTAATATTTTTTTTAATTTCGAAAATTATTGAGTTCAAAATTTTCGATCAATTTTAATTAAATTAAAAAATTCAAAATATGATTGATTTCCGAAATAATTAAAAATTCAATTTTTAAATCAATTCTGATTTCGAAAAAAGTTTAAAAAATTAGAAATTTTTTAAAAATCAAAATTTTCTAAAATTAAAAATTTTTGAAATTTTGGAATTTTTAAAAATTGGAAATTTTTGAATTTTTGAAATTTTTATAATTTTTATAATTTTTGAAATTTTTGAAATTTTATAATTTTTATAATTTTTATAATTTTTATAATTTTGATTGAAACCGATTTCGAAAATGTTTAAAAATCGACAACTACTTATTTAATTAAAAATTTTACAGAAAAATCAAAGTTTTCTCAATTTTTCAAATTCGTTAATTGCCGAAACTTGATCCAGTTGAATCCGGACATTTCTGAAAAGCACTATGTCTGACGAACAAGGAGCAACTGTTCATCTCGGTGAGTCATATTCGATACAAAACGATTTTTGATAAAAATTTAATTTTTAAAATAACAATTTTTATTTAAAATTTTGGAATTTAAAAATAATGAAATTTTTTAAAATTTTTGAATTTAAAAATAATAAGATTTTTAAAAATTTTTGAATTTAAAAATAATGAAATTTTTAAAAACTTTGAATTTAAAAATAATGAAATTTTTAAAAATTTTGGATTTTTAAAAACTTTGAATTTTTTAAAATTTTGGATTTTTTATATTTTTTTTGATTGTCACTAAAAAGAAAAATTCGCTTTTTCCTGAACTTGACCTTAGGCTTTCGGAACACGAACAAAATCGAAAACTTGCGCTTTGATGAAATCTGCAGGACCGACTTCGGAGACCATAGTGGATTTTCTCGAGGACTATTGCGCAGTTGGTGATTTTCAGCATTGTTTTCTTTAGAAAAATAAATAACTCAATATGAAAGAAAAATTGTTTCAGAAAATTTCAAAGGGATTTTTATCTGGATTAGTCTTTGTTACGGAAAAACATTGATTTCGTCATAATTTAAATTTTTTTAAATCTTTAAAAATTTTAAAAATCTTTAAAAATTAAAAAAAAATTTAAAAAATCTTTCAAAATTAAAGAAAAAATAAAAATTTTCAAAGATTTTTAAAAATAAAAAATCTAAAATTTAAAAAATCTTTCAAAAATTAAAAAAAATCTTTAAAAATTAGAAAAATAAAAATTGTCAAAGATTTTTAAAAATAAAAAATCTAAAATTTAAAAAAAAATAAAAAAAATCTTTCAAAAATTAAAAAAAATAAAAATTGTTAAAGATTTTTAAAAATAAAAATTTTCAAAAAGTTTTAAAAATTAAAAATTCTGAAATTTAAAAAATAAAAATTTTCGAAAATTTCAAATTTTAGAAATTTGTCCTTGAAAAATCCCTCAACAACTTTTAATTTTTTGCAGTAATACAATTGTAAAACCAAAATCTCGAGATCTAGAGTTTTCCAAAAAAACTTGAAAAACTTCATGTAAAAAAATTTTGTCAGATTTTTTTTATTTTTTATTTTTTAAGATTTTAAAATTTTAAAATTTTTTATTTTTTTAAAGATTTCTAAATTTTTGATTTTTTCTGAATTTCTAAAATTTTAATTTTTTTTAAATTTTAATTTTTTTAAATTTTAAATTTTAAATTTTTTCTAAACTTTTATTTTTTTTAATTTCTAAATTTAAAATTTTTTATTTTTTCTAGACTTTCATTTTTTTAAATTTCTGATTTAAAATTTTTTTAATTTCTAACTTTTAATTTTTTCTAATTTTTTTTTATTTTTTACTTTTTATGATAGTGTACTTTTGTTTGTTCAGAAAATTACCCAAAAGCTCCTCAAACAAGAAAACAGACATTGTTTACAATCGCGCTTATCTGAAGATAAATTTTCATCGATATCTTCGTCAACAAAAATTTGATTTTTAATTCAAAATGATCTCATGATTTTAGAAAAATCAAAAACAATTTAAATGAATCAACAAATGTCAAAAACGATGAAATCAAGAGGAATTTTTTGACAAGTACACAAAAAACGTAACTTTTGGTCCAGTATCAAATGGAAATCGTCCCTATTACAATTTTCGTCACAAAAGTCAAATATTTTAAAAAATATCACATTTTTGTTACATTTCGCAATTGCTATGGGATCAAAAATTATGTTCTTGGTGTATTGGAGCTGTTTTTGGATAGTGATTTTGACAGCTCTAATAAATTTCGGATAGTGACTAGAAAGCCCTGATTTGAGTTAGAAATAGACACTATCCAAAATTTTTACACACAAAAATTGTAACTTTTGGTGCAGTAACAAATGTAAATCATCAGTATTTCGTTACTTTTTCATCACAAATCCTAAATATTCATGAAAAATATGATTCTGTTACATTTCGCAATTGTTATGAAATCAAAAATTGTTTTTTTTTTGTGTATTGGAGCTGTTTTCGGATAGTGATTTTGACAGCTCTAATAAATTTCGGATAGTGACTAAAAAGCCCTGATTTGAGGTAGAAATAAACACTATCCAAAACCTCTACACACAAAAATTGTAACTTTTGGTCCAGTAATAAATAATAATCGTCACTATTTCGTTACTTTTTCATCACAAAAGTCAAATATTTTAAAAAATGTAACGATTGTGTTTTATTTCGCAATTGTTACGGAACCAAAAGTTACGCTTTTTTTGACGAGTACTTGTCTGTTTAGTGCTCTCATTTTACCTATTAAAAAAGACAAAACTGGTTTCATTGTACTTAAATAAGAAAATTCCAAAATCGTTACAAATTTGAATTCAATAAAAATCTGTGATTCAATCAATCAAGATAGATGCAAAATAAAAAATTTGTTTTTTACTGTAATTAGTATTTTTAGAAATTTTTAGACATGTGTGAAAAAGTTAAAAAATTAGGATTTCATAATTTTTGGAGTTTATTTTTTTGAATAATATCAATTTTATTCATTTTTTTAAATTTAAGTAAAATTAGTTTTTTTTGAAATATTTAAATTATAAAATTTTTAAAAATTTATTTTTTAAATAATAAAAAATGAATTTTATTTTTTTTGAAACAATAAAGTTATTTAATTTTTTAAATAATAAAAAATGAATTTTATTTTTTTCTAAAATAATAAAGTTATTTAATTTTAAAAAAAATAAATTTTTTGAAATAATAAAAAATAAATTTTTTTTGAAATATTTAAATTGGAAAATTTATTTTTTATAATTCTGAATTTTTCTATTTTTGAAATTTTAAAATTTTCTGAATTTTTTAAAAATTTCTAAATTCATTTTTGGAAATTCTCAAAAATAAATTTTGATTACTGGAAAAATAAACTTTACTGTTTTTATATCCTCTAAATGCCAGTCCCGGCCCACGGCAATTTTCGTTCAAAAAATTTCTCAGTTTTTGTCAGTTGTTTAAATCCGGCTGATCTCAAACATATGCTTTTATTTGTTTAAAAATTTTAAAAAAATAAAATTTCTCAAGTTTAAAAAAGTTAAAAAAAATTGAAAATAAAATTTCAAAAATAAACTTTTTCAATTTTAAAGATTTTAAAAATAAACTTTTTCAATTTTAAAGATTTTAAAAATAAAGTTTTTTAATTTTTTTAATTTTAAAAATAAAATTCTTTAATTTTTTTTAATTTTAAAAATAAAGTTTTTCAGTTTTGGAGATTTTGGAAATTTTAAAAATAAAATTCTTTAATTTTTTTAATTTTAAAAATAAACTTTTTTAATTTTTTTAATTTTAAAAATAAACTTTTTAATTTTTAAAATTTCTAAAATAAACTTTTTTAATTTTTAAGATTTTAAAAATAAAATTTTTCAATTTTTAAGATTTTAAAAATAAAGTTTTTAATTTTTAAAATTTCTAAAATAAAATTTTTTAATTTTGGAGATTTTAAAAATAAAGTTTTCTAAGTTTAAAAAATTATAATTTTTGACGGACTTAAATTTTCGAATTGGATGTTACTTGGATTAGTTTACAAAATGATGCAAAACGGAGGATATTTAGAGCGATAAACGTCGGCTGTCCCTGAGGATTAGCGACACTTGGTCAAATCGGACATTGGTGAACAACATTTTTTCGGAGTATCGTCATCAATCTCGAATGTCCCGGATAAGCTCGATCTGTTTCATTTTAAATTATTTTAAAATTTTTATTCATTTTTCGATTATTTTCTTTTTTAAAATTTTATAATTTTTAAAATTTTTCGAAAAATTAAAAAAACGAATTTAATATGTCTCGTTTTTAAGATCAAAAGGATTCAGATATCATTACGTAAATCTCGGATTTGTTTGTTCCTCACGTCTAGTTATTTTTTGCACAAAATCCCACTCAAACAAGTAAAAGTGTAAGATAAGTATGAATATCAAAGACTTTCAAAGTAAAAGTTGATTTATTTTTTTTTTATTTTTAAATAAAAGTTTATTCAAAATTAGTGAAAATTAAGTTAAATATAAATACCAAAGACTTTCAAAATAAAATTTGATTTATTTTCGATTATTTTTAAATAAAATTTTATTCAAAATTAACGAAAATTAAATAAAATATAAATACCAAAGACTTTCAAAGTAAAAGTTGATTTATTTTTTTTTATTTTTAAATAAAATTTTATTCAAAATTGATGGAAATTAAATAAAATATAAATATCAAAGACTTTCAAAATAAAATTTGATTTATTTTCGATTATTTTTAAATAAAAGTTTATTCAAAATTGATGGAAATTAAGTTAAATATAAATATGAAAAACTTTCAAAGTAAAATTTGATTTATTTTTTGTTATTTGTAAACAAAAGTTTGTTCATATTGTAACAAAGTAAATTTCTTGATAGTGACTTTTGTAATAAAATTTGTCTGTTCTATTTTTTATTCAATTGTCAAAAAAATTAAAGTTAATAATTATAAAAAATATTTTCTGATAAAACTTTATTTTTTAAATCAATTTATTTAAATTTTACTCATAAAAAATTAAAATTAATAATTATAAAAAATCTTTTCTGATGAAATTTTGTTTTTTAAATTTTATTTATTATTATTGAAATTAATAATTATAAAAAATCTTTTCTCATGAAATTTTGTTTTTTAGATTAAATTATTTTTAAATTTTATTTATTATTATTGAAATTAATAGTTATAAAAAATCTTTTCTGATGAGATTTTATTTTTTAAATCAATTTTTTTAAATTTTATTTATAAAAAATTAAAATTAATAGTTATAAAAAATCTTTTCTGATGAAATTTTATTTATTATTATTGAAATTTTCGTGGTGAAAGTTCCCATTGTTGTTAAATTCGTTTTGTACTCAATTCCACTCTCATTGGTAAATGAATAAACCCTCCTGGTCGTCAGGACTTGGAGACAAGAGAGTTGATTTCCCGTCCGAGGACAATCCTTTCTCTAAATCCTTTTTCTAAATCCTTTTCGCATAAATTTTTGATAATTTTTTGTCCTAGCATGTTACAGGTAGTGTCAATTCCCTAGAAACTAGTATTTGCACACATTTTTAGTTTTTTTTCTAAATTTAAAATTTTTCTAATTTTTTTAATTTTAAAAAATGTTTTAAATTTTTTTAAACTTTTTGATTATTTTTTAAATATATTTTAAAATTTCTTTGATTTCTTAATATTTTCTAAATATTTTAAATTTAAAAAAATTTTCTTAGATTTTTTAAAAACTTTTTGAATTTTTTTAGATTTTTAGAAATTTTTTTTATTTTAAAAATATTTTTTATATTTTTAAAAATATTTTTAAGTATTTTTTATATTTTTTAAAAAATTTTTTAGATTTTTTTTAGATTTTTTTAGTTTTTTTAAAATTATTTAAAGTATTTTTTATATTTTTTAGTTTTTTTTTTAGATTTTTTAGAATATTTTTTAGATTTTTTTTGATTTTTTAGAATATTTTTTTGATTTTTTTTAGTTTTTTTAAAATATTTTTTAGATTTTTTAAAATTTTCGATTTTTTTTAGTTTTTTATTCTAAAAATTTTTTGGAGATCTTCGTTCTGCGGAATCTGGAAGGTTGTTTGAACAAGTTGAAAGCGGCTTGTGACGGGTCTTGTTTATTCGAAAAACTAAGTTTATTTTTCTTTTTTAAAATTATCCTTTGATATATGTTACTGTAATTAAAGAAAAATCTGATTTAAAATTGTTTTTTTTTCTGATTTCGCAAAATTGAAGATTTTTGTTTTCAAAAAAATGAATTTTTTCAAAAGTTTCTAATTATTTTAAAAATGTTGGCTAGTTTATTTTTCGGACAATTATTTAATGAAGATAATTCAAAAAATAAAAATTTTATGAATGAAGGTAAAGTTTAATTTTTTTTTATTAAATTTTTAAAAAATATTTAAATTTAAAATTTTTAATTTTTTTAAAAATATTTTAATTTTTAATTTTTTAACTTTTAAAAAATATTCAAATTCTAAATTTTTAAATTTTTAAAAATATTTTTATTTTTAAATTTTTAACTTTTAAAAAATATTTAAATTCTAAATTTTTAAAAAATATTTTAATTTTTAAATTTTTTTTATTTTAAATTTTGAAATTCTAAAAAAAAATTAAATTTTAAAGTTAAAAAAATTCAAATTTTTAAATTATAAATATTTTTTAAATTTATTGATTTTGAATAAAATTACAGAACTTTGTGGAAAATTTTCGGGAATTTATAAAAATTCATAAATATTAAATTTTACAATTTCCGGTTTTGCCTGGAAAGTTCTGAAAATTCTCTTCAAGATAATTTTTCTAAATTTCATTATCAATCTTTTTCAGATTTTTTAAAATTATATAAAAATTAAGTTTTCGAATTCTTGGTCTCAACTAGAAAATTTTGGAAATTCCCTTTAAAATATTTTTTTTATATTGTTAATCATTTTCAATCTTTTTTAAAAATTAAGTTTTCGAATTCCTGGTCTCAACTGGAAAACTTTGGAAATTTTCTTCAAGATAATTTTTTTAATATTTCATTTTCAACCATTTTCAGATTTTTTAAAATTATATAAAAATTAAGTTTTCGAATTCCTAGTCTCAACTGGAAAGTTCTGAAAATTTTCTTTAAGATAATTTTTTTTAAAATTTCATTGTCAATCATTTTTAGAATTTTTAAAATTATATAAAAATTAAGTTTTTGAATTCTTGGTCTCAACTGGAAAGTTCTGAAAATTTTCTTTAAGATAATTTTTTTAATATTTCATTTCCAATCATTTTTAGAATTTTTAAAATTATATAAAAATTAAGTTTTCGAATTCTTGGTCTCAACTGGAAAGTTCTGAAAAAATTCCCTTTAAGATAATTAAAATTTTATAAATTTTTGACTTTTTATGACAGTATGACTAAATCGACCAAAAACGAACGAGAAACTGAATCAGGAATTTTCGAATTTTTTTTAATTTTTAAGTTTCACTTTTGTCATTAAATTTATTTTTAAAATTGACTGGTTTCGAAAACTTGAAATTTATTTATGGATTGTAAAACATAAAATTTCTTGTTTTCACGTCAAATCCGTAAAATATGGGATTTTTAAAATCCGATTTTTTTGATTGGATTTAAATTTAAAAATTTTTTCATACAAATTTTAATTTTGACCGCAATTATCATTTTTCAATTTCTTATTCAAAAAGAATTTTGGGAAAAATCAGAGCCGGTTTGAAATTCCTTCTCCGTCAATTTTGACTTTATTTAAAAATAAAAGTTGTACTTTTTCGATAATGTTTCATTTTGCACAAAATTGATAAAAATAATTGAAAAATTATTATTTAATTTTAAAAAAATTAAAATTTATTAATTTTAGAAAAATTAAAATTGAAAAAATTTTATTTAATTTTTAAAAAATTGAAATTTATTAATTTAAAAAAAATTAAAATTGGAAAAATTTTATTTAATTTTTAAAAAATTGAAATTTATTAATTTTAGAAAAATTAAAATTGAAAAATTTTTATTTAATTTTAGAAAAAATTGAATTTTGTTAATTTAAAAAAAAATTAAAATTAAAAAAATTTTATTTAATTTTAGAAAAAATTGAAATTTATTAATTTTAGAAAAATTAAAATTGAAAAATTATTATTTAATTTTTAAAAAAATTGAATTTTGTTAATTTAAAAAAAAATTAAAATTAAAATTTATTAATCTTAAAAAAATTGAATTTTGTTAATTTTAAAAAATATATTTAATAAATTTTTAAAGATTTCGAATTTTTTAAAATAAAATTTATTAAAACTGAATTTTTTTAATTTTAAAAATATTTTAATTGAATTTTATTTTTTAAAATGATTTATATATTAAATCCAATTTTTGGAAAAATATAGTCGAAAACTGATATTATTTTTAAATACTTTTTTGGATTTAGATAATCTGAAAAATCCGTAATTTCTAGTTTTCGTTTTTGATCACTTTTTCGAAAAATTTAATCGATAATTGTAATGAACAAAAAATGCATTAAATTATGGAAAATAATTTTTAAAATTTGGAAACTGTCGATACAGAAAAGTAAACTAAAAATAGAAAACCTGAAGCGATAACCTGAATATCAGGGAGTGTGGAATACTGTAGAAGATGAATTAGATTCTTAGGCTTTATTGTGTTGAAATTATTATAATTATTGTCTGTCTTATTAAATAAAGATTAGTGATATTTTTCTTATTTCTATTTTAACAAATTGTTTTTAGTCAGTACAATCCTATCTACCATTAGATTACTGTTAGGACAGAAACTAGACTAAAGAGGATCTGAAAAAATAGCCTGAATATCAGGGAGTATCAGGTACTGTAGAACATCGGTTGTTTTTTATGAGAGGATATATAATTATTATCTGTCTTATTAAATAAAGATTAGTGATATTCTTCTTATTTCTATTTTAACAAATTGTTTTTAGTCAGTACAATCCTATCTACCATTAGATTACTCTTTGGACAGAAACTAGACTAAAGAGGACCTGAATATCAGGAATCGTAGAATATTCTAGGACTTTAGTGAGGCCCCCGGTTTTCTTTTGTGGGGGATATATAATTATTGTCTTATTGTTCGAGTAAAGATTATTAATTTACTTTTGTTTTCCATCCTAAAGGAAATAAACGATCGAAAATTTACTTAAAAAATAGACAAATTTGCTTGAAATTTTTCGAATTTAAAATATTTAATTTTTCCCATTCTAAAAAGTACTAAATAAAATTAAATATAAACTTTAAAAATATAAAATATGTTAATTTTTAAAAATTACTGTAATTGAATTTTGATATATAAAATTTTTTAATTTTTAAAAAATATTTAAAAATTAAATATCATTTAAAAAATAAATATTAATTTTCAGAAATTACTGTAATTGAATTTCGATATGTGAAATTTTTAAAATTTCAGAAATTACTGTAATTGAATTTCGATATATGAAATTTTTTAATTTTTGAAAAATATTTAAAAATTAAATATCATTTAAAAAATAAATATTAATTTTTAAAAATTACTGTAATTAAATTTCGATATGTGAAATTTTTAAAATTTCAGAAATTACTGTAATTGAATTTTGATATATAAAATTTTTAATTTTTAGAAAATATTTAAAATTTAAATATCATTTAAAAAATAAATATTAATTTTCAGAAATTACTGTAATTGAATTTCGATATATAAAATTTGACTTTTTATTTTTTGATTTTTCTAGAAAATGTTTAAAACTTGAAACTCTAAGTATCTGTCGAAAAAGAGGAACAGATGACTCACGGGAAACTGCACTAAAGAAAATTTATTTTTACGATTGGTCCCGACTATAGTCCCCGATCGAACTTGATTGTTTTAAGCTCCAATTACTCGAATAAAAAACAAAAAATTTATTAAAATAATTTTATTTTAAAAACTTTTTAAAATTAAAAAAAGTAAAATTTTATTTTTAAAATTAAAAAAAAATAAAACTTTATTTTTAAAAATTAAAAAAAGTAAAATTTTATTTTTAAAATAAAAAAAAAAAATAAAATTTTATTTTTAAAAATTAAAAAAAGTAAAATTTTATTTTTAAAATAAAAAAAAAAATAAAATTTTATTTTTAAAAATTTTAAAAATAGAACTTTAAAGAAATTTCCAAATTTTATTTTTAAAATTTTAATTTTTTTAAGTTTTATTTTTTAAATAAAATAATTTTTTTAGAATTACTTTTTAAAATTATTTTTAAATTTTATTTTTAAAATAAAAATTTTTTAAAAATTATTTTTTTAAGTTTTTTAAAATTAAAGTTTTTTTAAAATTACTTTTTAATTTTTTAAGTTTTATTTTTAAAATAAAAATTTTTTTAAATTATTTTTTTAAGTTTTTTAAATTTTATTTTTAAAATAAAAAAAATCGATGAATTATTAAAAACCTGATAATTTTGTCATTTCTTTGACCATCGGGATTTCGGAAATCTCCCGAACCTCTAAATCATCCCCGATTTGCTTCGGATGGATATCACCCGAATGAGATCAGTCTAATCTCATTTTCCGATCGGTCCACATTCCTTTCAAGTTTAATATTTATTATTTTTATTATTTTAATCAATAAAATTAAAAATTTTCCCGTCTCGGTTAATCGACCGAAAAAATTCCATTTTTTTAATTTTTTTTTTTTTTTTTTTTTAAAAAATTTTTTTTTTGAAAACGATTTGGCCAGAATTGCAGTCTCTAAAATGACAAATCTGGTTCTGAATTTGGAAATTTGTTGTTGTTTAGAAAACGCGGTAACTACCGATTTTTCGAGTTTTGAAATTGGACCCGGTCGTTTGAAGGAAAGACTGTCCGAGAAAACAAGTTTTATCGATTCCCGAAAGGTATACAAAATTCTAACCTTGAAACTGAAGAATATTATGTTTCGTTTCAGGAACCACTAAAAAGTAATTTTTATTTTTTAAAGAAATTCAGTTTTGTCGATTTTTGGGAAGTACAAAAAATTCTAATTTTCGAAATTAATAAAAAAAAAATCTAATTTTAAAAATAAAAATAATTTTCGAAATTAATAAAAAAAAATTGTAATTTTAAAAATAAAAATAATTTTCGAAATTAATAAAAATTTTATTTTTTAAAAATTCTAATTTTCGAAATTAATAAAAAAATTTATTTTTCTTAAAATTCTAATTTTAAAAATAAAAATAAATTATTTTTCGAAATTAATAAAAATTTTATTTTTAAAAAAACAAAAATTTAAATTTTATTACTTTTTTAAAAAATGTTTATTTTTTTAGAAACTGGTGAAATTTGAATTTTTATTTTTAGAAAAAAATTTTAAATTGGCCCGTCTACTTATCAAGTGGATTTTCTTTTTGAAACTTCAATTGTCATTCTTGTCTTTGAAAAAAAGAAAAAATGGAAATGAAGTTGTTTTTGCTTTTTATCTAAAAATTAGATTTTACTTGATAAGACCCCGCAGAAGCGACAGTGGTATCAATGACCCCCAAGAACGTTGGAAATTTCGAGAACTTCGGGAATTCTGGAAAACCCGAGAATTTCGAGAACTCTGGGGACTTCGAGAAATTCAAGAATTCCAAGAACTTTGGGGACTTCGAGAACTCTGGAAATCACAAAACCTCTATAATTCCGGGGACTTCAGGAACCCTTGGAACTCTAGAAACCTCAGGAATTCTGGAAAACCCAAGAATTCCAAGAACCCTAGGGACCTCAAGAACTCTGAAAATCACAAAACCCCTACAATTTCGGGAAATTCAAAAATCCTAGGGATCCTTTGAATTCTAAAAACTCCTGGAATCCCAAGAACCTCGAGAATTCCAAGAACCCCAGGGACCCCAAGAATTTCTGAAGCCCTAAGAACCCCAGAAACTCCGAAAACCCTGGGAACGGCTATCAGACCAAAGTCAAGGACCCCCTCAAGTGGCTCCTCGAGTGGATGTTCCTTGATCAATTTGTTGACACAGTTCAAATTAGATATTTTCATTCAATTTTTAAAATTTGTTTATTTAAAAAAACTTCAAATTTATCAAAAAATTAAATTTTTAAATTTCAAAAATTCGTGTCGAGAAAACTTCATGCAGATTTTTTAAAATTTATAAAAATTAATTTTTTTATGAAATTTTCTCGAAATAAATTTTCCAATTTTATTTAAAATTTAAATTTATAATATTTAAAAAATTTAAAATTAATTTTTTTTATAAAATTTTTCAATTTTATTTTTAAAAAAATTTAAATTTATAATATTTAAAAAATTAAAAACTAATTTTTTATGAAATTATTTCGAAATAAATTTTCCAATTTTATTTAAAATTTAAATTTATAATATTTAAAAAATTAAAACTAATTTTTTATGAAATTTTCTCGAAATAAATTTTCCAATTTTATTTTAAAAATTGAAAATTAATTTTTTTATAAATTTTTCTAAAACGAAATTTGTCTTGTTTAAAAACTTTTTAATTCACAATATTCAGAAAATTAAAAATTGATTTTTCTGTGAAATTTTCCTGAATTTTCTTTTTTATTTAGGAACTGAAATTCATAATATTTAGAAAATTAAAAACGAGTTTTTTTTTTTTGCGAAATTGTCCCGAAACGAATTTCCAGTTTTGTTTTTAAAATAGTATGACTTTGAGCCAGGGCTCTCCTAGATCCAGCCGGCTTTCTTTGCCATTGCATTGAGCTCATTGTCAAACGTGAGTCTGAAAATATTTTTTTATTTTTTATTTTTTTTATTTCGTTTTTGCGCATTTTTGTTGTTATTTGCGTGCGCACGCGATACTCTGTTAAATAAGCGACAGCCTTGAGGACGGACGGACGAACGAAAAATTGGAATTGACGGAAGCGACGGAGAGAGAGAGAGCCCTCCTCCCTTTGCCAAAAAGCAGTTGTTTGGCTGCCGGACTGGAAAGCCCCTTTTCTCTTGAATTACCCGTCCTTCCCGTCGCATCAAGGCGGAAAAACTGTTTTCTAAATTTCATCGAAATTTAACAATCCTAATTTTTATATTTTTTTTTTTAAATAATTTTTTAAAATTTAATGGATATTTTATTTTAGTCTTTTATTCAGTTTTAACTAGTCCATTCATCGCCGGAAAAGGAACAATTAGCCGCCGGCGGATCTGCATGAATCCGTCCCTTCGGCGTTCCACCCGGGGCCCGGCCGCGCACTCGGCCCGAGCGAAACCACTAGGTCACTCCTGTCCCTGGATTTTGTTTATGCTTTGGCCAGCTGCCAGCCGCACGTTCCTCCTTCATTAGGGAAGCTAGATTTATAAATTTTTCAAAAACATCAGTACTATGCTCCAGAATCCCCCAGAAACTTGGATATTTGGAAACAAAAATCTTCTAAAATATCCATTAAAATTTGAATATTTGAAAATAAAAATTTTCTAAAATATCTCTCAAAATTTGGATATCTAAAAATAAAAATTTTCTAAAATATCCATTAAAATTTGAATGTTTGGAAACAAAAATCTTCTAAAATATCCATTAAAATTTGAATATCTAAAAATAAAAATTTTCTAATATCCATTAAAATTTGAATATTTGAAAATAAAAATTTTAAAATATCTCCCAAAATTTGAATATCTAAAAATAAAAATCTTCTAAAATTCGTGTCGAGATAATTTTCGCAAAAAATTTTTGAAAAATTTGAAAATTTTGTAAAAAATTTATTTTTGACTTTATAGTAATAAAATTTTAAATATTTTCAGAATTTTCTTGCAAATTTCTAAAATTTGAAATTTTTTAATTTTTTAGAAATTCGGAAAATTAATATCTTTTAAAATTTTTTAGAAATTCAAAAAATTAATATTTTTAAAAATTTGAAATTTCTTAAAAATTCGAAAAATTAATGTCTTTTAAAATTTTTTAAATTTGAAATTTTTTAATTTCTTAAAAATTCGAAAAATTAATATTTTTTAGAATTTTTTAATTTTCTTAAAAATCCGAAAAATTCCCGTCGAGAAAATTTTGCAAAAAAAATCAACTTTTTTTTACAATAGTCCAATTTTTGAAATTTAAAACTTGTTTCACAAAGCGTGTCATTCAGGTTGATTACCTTTGTTTTTTAATTTCGGTTGATTCATTTATTTCGAAATTGATGAATAAAATAAAATTTTTTAATTTTCGCGCAGAATTTCGAAATTTTAGTTTTTAAATAAAAATAAAAATAAAAATAAAAATTTTAGACAGCGGAGAAAACAACTTCGAAGTCCGCTTGGACAACCCTATCAACCAGCCAGAATTCACGGATAATCCTTACCAAACTACCGTTGTGGAAGTTCCTCCAGCCATGGCTCTTGAATCGAATTATCCGATCCCCTACAGATCGAAGCTTACTGAGCCCTTCGAACCCGGACAGACCCTGATCGTCAAAGGCAAGACGGCCGAGGATTCCGTTCGCTTCACCGTCAACCTCCACACTGCCTCCGCCGATTTCTCCGGAAACGATGTTCCACTTCATATTTCTGTCCGTTTCGACGAAGGAAAACTTGTTTTTAACACGTTTTCCAAGAACGAATGGGGCAAAGAAGAAAGAAAATCCAATCCGTGGAAGAAGGGAGACGACATCGACATCAGAATCCGTGCCCATGACAGCAAATTCCAAATTTTTGCTGATCAAAAAGAAATCAAAGAATACGAACATCGTGTTCCTCTTTCTTCCATCAGCCACTTTTCCATCGATGGAGACGTTTTTATTTCTCACATCCATTGGGGTGGTCGTTACTACCCTGTGCCTTACGAAAGTGGAATCCCCGGAGAAGGAATCGCTCCAGGAAAAACTTTAATCGTTTACGGTATTCCTGAAAAAAAAGGCAAAAGATTCCACATAAATTTGCTGAAGAAAAACGGCGACATTGCTCTCCATTTCAACCCAAGATTCGACGAAAAAGCCGTTGTTCGCAATTCCCTCCTCTCCAACGAATGGGGCAATGAAGAACGTGAAGGAAAGATCCCCCTCGAGAAGGCTGTCGGATTCGATCTTGAAATCCGTAACGAAGAATACGGATTCCAGGTAGGATTTTGGATAATTTCATACATCAACAAAGATAATGACATCGGTCCTCAGATATAGGTTCTATTACAGTATCAAAATTATAACTTAATAGAATATCAAAAACATAGCTTAATAGAGTATCAAAAATATGCCTTAATAGAATATCAAAAACAAATTCTATTATAGTATTAAAAATATAGCTTAATAGAATATCAAAAGTATGTCCTAATAGAGTATCAAAAGTATAACCTAATAGAATATCAAAAATATAGCTTAATAGAACATCAAAAACAAATTCTATTACAGTATCAAAAATATGTCTTAATAGAGTATAAAATATATAATTTAATACAGTATTAGATACAGGTTTTAATAGGATATCAGAGACAAGTTTTACTATAGTACCAAAAATACAGCTTAATACAGTATCAGAAACAAGTTTCAGTAAAGTATTGAAACAGACCTTTATAAAACAATAGATATAATTTAATACAGTATTAGATACAGGTTTTAATAGAGTATTAGATGTGTATATTAATACAGTATTAAAAAAGACTATTACAGTAACGAAAATATTTTTTAATATAATATCAGAAATAAAATCCAAAAAGATTAGTTTCAAAGTTGTTTCCACTTCTTCCTATCGCTAAAAAAATAAAAAATTGCCGGAATACTGCGAGCAAAATGCACATTTAATATCGATTTTGAAATTTTTATAAATGTAGATATATATTTAACGAACTGTATGCCAGAATGTTGCGTGCAAAGTGCACATTTAACTTCGATTTTAACATTGATTTATCTGCTAGAATGTTGCGTGCAAAGTGCACATTTACTTTTTATTCCAAATTTTTATAAGTTTAAATATACAAATATCGACTTATCTGCCAGAATGTTGCGAGCAAAATGCAAATTTAATTTCGATTTTGGAATTTTTATAAACGTACATATATAGATATCGACCTATCTGCCAGAATGTTGCAAGCAAAGTGCAGATTTGATTTCGATTTTAACATTGATCTGTCTGCCAGAATGTTGCGAGCAAAATGCAGATTTAATTTCGATTTTGGAATTTTTATAAACGTACATATATAGATATCGACCATCTGCGAGAATGGTGCGGGCAAAGTGCGGATTTGATTTTGATTTTAGAATTTCCATAAATATGAATACAGATATCGACTTATCTGCCAGAGTGTTGCGGGCAAAGTGCGGATTTGATTTTGATTTTAGGATTTCCATAAATGTAGATATAGATATCGACCTATCTGCCAGAGTGTTGCGAGCAAAGTGCGGATTTGATATCAATGTTGACCTATTTATAGACTTCGGCATTTTTAACAAATAATTTTCCCTTTACGTTAAGCGAGAGTCAGATCGGTCATTCCGTTTTTGATGATAAAAGTCATCGCGAATGAATTTTGGCAAACCGTCCAGTTGAATCACTCATTCCTATTTATTAAGCGCATTCAGGCCAGTCATTCCTTTTCACATTGATAAAAACCAAACGAGAAATTTTTGGCAAAGTATTCTGATGAATCATTTATTATTTTTCACACAATACCAAAGATGTGATTCAGACCGATTGTTCATGTTTTCGTTGTCGAAGCCAATGAGAATAATTTTCTGAAACTTTATACTGTACTATTTCTGTTAAGATAGAAATAGGAAGAATATCACTAATCTTTATTTAATAAGACAGACAATAATTATATATCCTCTCATAAAAGACAACCGATGTTCTACAGTACCTGATACTCCCTGATATTCAGGCTATCGCTTCAGGTCCTCTTTAGTCTAGTTTCTGTCCAGAGAGTAATCTAATGGTAGATAGGATTGTACTGACTAAAAACAATTTGTTAAAATAGAAATAAGAAGAATATCACCAATTTTTACCTAAACAATAAGACAGAAAATAATTATAATAATTCAAACATAATAAAGCCTAAGAATCTAATTCATCTTCTACAGTACCTGATACTCCCTGATATTCAGACTATTTTTTCAGGTCCTCTTTAGTCTAGTTTCTGTCCCAGGAATTTCATAAATATAAATTTCTACGAGTTTGAAAATATCAAAAAATCTGTGCAATAGTTGACCCTCTGCGACATTTACTTTCTCTATTTCGCAAAATTTAAACATTTTTTACATTAATTTTTCGGTATTTAGACTAATCTAAATAAAATAAATTAATTTTAAAAAAATCGAAGTCAATGAAAATTAAAAAAAGAAAATGCCCTGAGGGAATGATTTTTTACAGATTATTTTTACTTTTTTATTTTTGCCTATTTGATATTTAAAATTATCTAAAATACTAATTAAATAAAATAAATTAATTTTAAAAAATTTGAAGTCAATGAAAATTGAAAAAAAGAAAATGCCCTGAGGGGATGATTTTTTATAGATTATTTTTATTTTTTTATTTTTATCCATTTGATATTTAAAATTACTTAAGATATCAATTAAATAAAATAAATTAATTTTAAAAAAATTTGAAGTCAATGAAAATTAAAAAAAGAAAATGCCCTGAGGGGATGATTTTTTACATATCATTTTTATTTTTTTATTTTTTTATTTTTATCCATTTTATACTTAAAATTACCTAAAATACTAATTAAATAAAATTGATTTCGAAATTGTTTTTTAAAATTTAAGTAAGATATGAGAAATGCCCTGAGGAAATAACTTTTTAAAAATCAAAAAATTTCGAAATTAATAAAAACGAAAATTTTTAGATCTTCATCAATGGTGAACGTTTCGCCACTTATGCCCATCGTACGGAGCCCCACGATATCCACGGTCTCCAAATCGGAGGAGATGTCGAGATTACTGGAATCCAGATCGTCGACAACCAGCCTTCTGCCTGAATAAATACACCGCGAAATTCAAAAAAGCTGCCACCACCGTCCTAAAACCACCATTTATCGTTTTCGGCTTGAAAAATTCGAATTTTTTTGAGATTTATTTTTTTTTTGAAGATTTATTTTTTTTTTTTGAAGATTTATTTTTTTTTTTTTGAAGATCTGTAATTTCGAATTTCCTAAATTTCAAAAAAAAAAGAAGATGCCAGAAGCCGAGGCTCCGGAAAGAAGTTACTGTTGATACGGTTTTCTGCTGCCTCTGGCACTTCTTCATTTTTGAATTTTAAATTTTTTAAAAAAGAAATAGCACTTCGAAATTTATAAATTTTACAAATTATAAATACTGTAATTGTAAAAGAAATCTGCACATCGGTGGTTATCGTATTCTTTGCGGTTTTGAAATAAATTATGTAAATCGAAAAAAATACTGTTGACATGGAATTGAATGGGAACTCTTACCGCGAAAGTCCCTGCTAGGACGACAGGGATTCTGTAATTTTTAGAATCAAAGTTTAACATTGTTTACGTAAGAGATATCTTTGGACAAAGAGCTGTTAAGAAGTTGTGTTTTCTCCATCGCCAGAGGGAGTCCACATCACATCAATTTCGAAACAAAAGTTCAAAAATGGGGATTTTGAAAAAAATCTGAAATGGAACTAAATATGAACTCTTACCGCGAAAGTTTGTATTGGGATAGTAACTAATTCTGTAATTTTCGGAATCAAAGTTTAACATTGTTTACGTAAGAGATATCGTTGGACAAAGAGCTGTTAAGAAGTTGTGTTTTCTCCATCGCCGGAGGGAGTCCACATCACATCAACTTTCAAATTAAAAAATACCAAAGCGGATTTTCTTGAATAATTTAATTTAAATATTTTTTTCATCAATAAGTGTGTTTCTTCGGTTATATGGATGGCGCAAGCTATGACGTGGATTGTGTTTTCTTCTAAGACTCAGTTGACAAAGTGGTCTTCCAAAATAAGTTTATTTTAAAATAAACAAATATTTAGTAATGCCAAAAAACAAAGAACACTAAATTAGTCATAAATTTCATCATTTTCTTTTAAATTGTTGTTGATGAAAATTTTTACTTTTGTTCAAAAATCAGCGAATTTATAATTATTATTAGAAATTTTCGTGGCGAGAGTTATTTTTGTTTTTAATTTACTTTTTAACAAAAGTTTCAATCTTCGTGGCGAGAATTAATTTTGTTTTTAATTTACTTTAAATAGTAAATTTTCACTTTTGGTCAAAAATCAGCGAATTTATAATTATTATTATAAATTTTCTTTGTAAGAATTATTTTTGTTTTTAATTTATTTTTTAACAAAAGTTTCAATTTTCGTGACGAGAGTTAATTTCGTTTTTAATTTACTTTCAAAAATTTAAACTTTCGCTCAAAAATCAGCGAATTTATAATTATTATCAGAAATTTTCGTTGTAAGAATTATTTTTATTTTTAATTTACTTTTTAACAAAAATTTTCACTTTCGCTCAAAAATGAGCGAATTTATAATTATTATCAGAAATTTTCGTGGCGAGAATTAATTTCGTTTTTAATTTACTTTTTAACAAAAATTTTCACTTTCGCTCAAAAATCAGCGAATTTATAATTATTATCAGAAATTTTCGTTGTGAAAATTATTTTTATTTTTAAGTTACTTTTTAACAAAAGTTTCAATTTTCGTTTAAAAAAAGCAAATTCATCATTGTTGTCTGAGATTTTCGTTGTGAAAATTATTTTAAGTTTTAATTTTTTTTAACAAAAATTTTCACTTTTGCTCAAAAATCAGCGAATTTATAATTATTATCAGAAATCTTCGTTGTGAAAATTATTTTAAGTTTTAATTTACTTTAGATAATAAGTTTCAACTTTGGCTCAAAAATGAGCAAACTCTTAATTGTTATCTGAAATTTTCATTGTGAAAATTATTTTTATTTTTAATTTACTTTAAATAAAAAATTTAAACTTTCGCTCAAAAATGAGCAAATTTATAATTGTTATCTGAAATTTTCGTTGTGGAAATTATTTTTTTTAAATTTTAATTATTTTTGAAAACAAATTCGTCATAATTAATAATTTTGTGTCAGAAGTTAATTTTTGATTTTGTAATTTTAAACTTCAAGAACAAAAAGACGGATCTGATTGCTAGTCAAAAGGAATCCTAAAATTTGATGAACTTGGATTTAAAGATTCCAAATATTCCGTATTATTAAAGTTGAAAGTCAAATTTTAAAGTTGAAGTTCGAAATCAAAGTTAATTGTCAAATTTTAAAATTGGAATTTGAAATCAAAGTTGACAGTTAAAGTTTGAGATTGAAGTTCGAAATCTAAGTTAATAGTCACAGTTTGTAGTCAAATTTTAAGGTTTAAGTTCGAAATCAAAGTTAATTGTCAAATTTTAAAAATGGAGTTCGAAATCAAAGTTAATAGTCACAGTTCAACATCAAAGTTGATGATCAAAATTTGAGGTCAAGGTTCGACATCAAAGTTGAAAATTAAAGTTTGAAATCGAATTTGACAGAATTCGAAATTGAAGTTCAAAATCAAACTCTGATTGTCAACTTTGATGCCGAACTTTGAATTCAAACTTTAACTATTAACTTTGATATCGAACTCTGGCTTCAAACTTTGATTGCCAACTTTGATGAAGAACTTCAATTTTTATTAGACTATCAACTTTGAGGTCGAACTCTGATTTCAAACCTTAATTACTAACTTTGATATCGAACTTAAACCTCAAATTTTAATTATTAACTTTGACTCCAAATTTTAACTATTAACTTTGATGTCGAACTTTGACCTCAAATTCTGATTGCCAACTTTGATGTCGAACTTAAACCTCAAATTTTAATTATTAACTTTGACCTCAAATTCTGATTGCCAGCTTTGGTAGTATGGAGCACAGGATTTATGATATTAATTGACACGTACGTTCTTTCATTAGTTGTTTACTTTTTGCTTTTTAGAATCGAAGAAGAATTATTTTTTTTCCAAATTCATCGTCATCACGAAGCTCCTGTTTGTTAAGAGGATTCTCGATTTTTTTTCCACCGTATGAAGACCTTTGAACTATTTTATGAATCTAAAATTATTCAAAATTTTTTTTTATATTTTACAAATCGAATTCGGATATGTTCGAAAAAAATTAATTTTTAAATTTATTTCGAATTTTATTTTTTTTCTCAAAATTGGGTAATTAAATCACTACAGTAAGCACAATAAAAAATACAAAAAAACACGATTAATAGAATTTTGCTAAAATTGTTGACAATTTTTCCGGATCGATGATGTTGTTGGATGTGACGTTTTTGTTCCAGATATTCCTGTCCTGAGGACTTATATTCCAATTTTGAAATTAAAATTCTACAAAATGTACTTATAATACTGTAATCAGATTCGTAGATTTTGAATCTAAAGTCAAAATCAATAGTTAACTTCCAGAATTCAAAATTCTGGATTAAGAAATATTTTTATCTGAAGCATTCTTATCCCGAGGAGTTATATTCCAATTTTGAAGTTAAAATTCTACAAAATCTACTTATAATAAGGTAATCGGACTCGTAGATTCTGAATCTAAAATCAGAGTCAACATTCAATCTCCAGAATTCAGGATTCTGGATTAAAAAATATTTTTATCTGAAGTGCTCCTGTCCCGAGGACTTATATTCCAATTTTAAAGTTAAAATTCTACAAAAAAGTACTTATAATACTGTAATCAAACCTATAGATTCTGAATCTAAAGTCAAAATCAATAGTTAACCTCCAGAATCCAGGATTCTGGATTAAGAAATATTTTTATCTGAAGCATTCTTATCCCGAGGAGTTATATTCCAATTTTAAAGTTAAAATTCTACAAAATCTACTTATAATAAGGTAATCGGACTCGTAGATTCTGAATCTAAAATCAGAGTCAAAATTCAATCTCCAGAATCCAGGATTCTGGATTAAGAAATATTTGTATCTGAAGCATTCTTATCCCGAGGACTTATATTCCAATTTTAAAGTTAAAATTCTACAAAAAAAAGTACTTATAATACTGTAATCAAACCCATAGATTCTGAATCTAAAGTCAAAATCAAAAATCAACCTTCAGAATTCAAAATTCTGATAACTAATTCTGAATTTTAAAGATACTTAATATTTTATAAAAACTTTAATTTTGAAAGAAAAATTTTACGAAATGTAGTCTTGGTTCCGAAAATTTCCGTTTTTATTTTTTCACTCTTGTTTGTCACCGTTAATCTCTCAAATTACGTGGATACTGTAGAATTTTTTCATTATTATTTTCTATGGAATTACGAGATTTTAAATCCTCCATATTTAACAATATTAATTTTAGGCCATTTTTGTCAAAAAAAATTAATTTTTAATATTTTAAAAAAAAATGAAAATTTTAAAAATTAAAAATTATAAATTTTAGAAAATTTTGAAAGTTATAAATTTCAGAAAATTTTAAAAATTACAAATTTTTGAAAATTTTTGAAATTTTAAAAGGCTTCGGAAAATTTTAGGAGCTTCTTGAAGATTTCTGAATTGTCTACTACATGTCAGAAAAAGTATGATTTTTTTTGAAAATTCCACTGGATTTTGGAGATTTGCAAGGGTTTCCATCGATTTTTAGAATCCCACGAAATTATGGAAGGTTTCGCAATTTTTTATCCGATTCTGGAAAATTTAAAAATTTTTACAGAATTTGAAAAAAAAATCCAGAATTTTCGATTTTTTTAATTTTTAATTTTTTTATAAAATTTTTAATTTTTTTATAAAAGTTTTAACTTTTTTATAAAATTTTTAATTTTTTTATTAGATTTATGAAAATTCTAAAAAGTTTTATAAAATTCTGAAATATTCTAGAATTTTCCACGGAATTCTTAGTAGTTCCAGAAGCTTTCATAAATCCTCAAAACTCAATATTTTTTAGATTCTGGAAGTCCAACATCCTTGATAAAATTTCAAAGTATTCTGAAAATTCCAAAAAATATCAAAAAATCCCAATAATTTAATAAAATTCTTAAAATTTTTTATTTTTTTATTATATTTTAAAAGATTCTACAAAAGTTCAAAAATTTTTGATAAAATTTGAAAGTATTCTGAAAATTCCAAAAAATGTCAGAAAATCCCAAAAATTTAATAAAATTCTTAAAATTTTTTACTTTCATTAGATTCTCGAAAATTCTATGAATTTTTAATCATCTTAAAGAAAATAGAAAATTATATTCAGCAGTTCTAAAAGGACTTAATGAAGAAAAAAAACTTCTTTTTTAACCAGCAAAATTATTTAAAAATTATTGTTTTTAAAAAAATAAAAAAATTTTTTTCAATGTTGTTAAAAAAAATAAAAAAAATTTTTTTCAAATAATCTGATCTTTGATCTTTAATAATTTTTTGGGGATTTAATTCTTGCATCGAGCTTATTAATGTTCTATATTGTGCCACTACAGTACAAAGATTCCGGGATAATCCAAAGAGGAAACTAAATACTCACAAAACATCAAAACTGATTCATCTATATTATATTCAGATAAAATTAGATTTTTGTAAAGGCTTCTAATCTTTCAGAATCGGATGAAAGATTTTTGAAAAGTTTCTGAAAATTTTTCGAAGCGTTTCGGAACATTATGGGAACTTCTGGAATTTGGTGGAGGATTCTGAAAGTTATCATAGAAGTTATTAAAATTTCGTAGATTTTCGGAACTTTTCAGAACTTTATAGGAACTTCTGAAATTTGGTGGAATATTTTCAAAGTTATCATAGAAGTTATTAAAATTTCGTAGATTTTCGGAACTTTTCAGAATTCTATAAAGATGTAAAGAACATTATAGAAATTTCTAGAATTTGGTGGAATATTTTCAAAGTTATCATAGAAGTTATTAAAATTTCATAATTTTTCGAAACATTATAGGAACTTCTAAAATTTGGTGGAATATTCTGAAAGTTATCATAGAAGTTATTAAAATTTCATAAATTTTCGAAACTTTTCAGAATTCTAAAGATATAAAGAACTTCATAAACCTCTGGAATCTGGTGGAGGATTCTGAAAGTTGTCATAGAAGTTATTAAAATTTCGTAGATTTTCGAAACTTTTCAGAATTCTATAAAGATATAAAGAACTTCATAAACTTCTGAAATTTGGTGGAATATTCTCAAAGTTATCATAGAAGTTATTAAAAATTCGTAGATTTTCGAAATATTTTAGAACTTCATAGGAACTTCTGGAATCTGATGGAAGATTCTGAAACTTTTGAAAACCTCGTAGGAACTTCTGAAATTTTTTGAACATTCCAGAATCCAGTACAAGCTTCTAAAACCACCTTAAACCTAGGATTCTGTAAATCCGTGTTGAGACAATTCCGTTCAAAATTGATTTCTAATTTTTGTAATTTTAAATTATTTTAAATTATTTTTATTAATACTGTAAATTGACCAGAATTCACACAAAATAAAATTAAAATTTTTTATAAAATATTTAAAAAAAATTATTTTGGAGTATACTGTAGAAAGTTTTGGAATTATTTTTAACACCTATTAAAATAATTTTCCATGTACGAAAAATTAATTTCAAAATATTTTTTAAAAGATAATCAAAATCCAGAGGATGTCCTTTTATGGGATAAGCCGGATTTCTGTTCCGATATCGATTTATTTTTAAACAACTTTTTGAATAAAAAAATTAATTTTCGATCATAAATGTAAAAGCAAATTTATAAAATTTCGAAATTTTGATTTTCGACAGTACATTTCGAAATTCCCTCCGGCTATCCGAAAAAACTACGGTATTGACGAAGCTAAAGTACGCACAAAAAAGCGTAATTTTAGGTTCAGCAACAATTGCGAAATGTGACGATTATTATTTATTATTGGACCAAAAGTTACATTTTTTTATGTAGAAATTTTGGATAGTGTTTATTTCTAGTTCAAATCAGGGTTTTCTAGTCACTATTCAAAATTTATTGGAGCTGTCAAAATCACTATCCGAAAACAGCTCCAATACACAAAAAAAACAATTTTTGATCTCGTAACAATTGCAAAATGTAACAATCGTCACATTTTTATAAATATTTTGCATTTGTGACGGAAATTGTAACGAAATAGTGATGATTATTATTTATTATTTGACCAAAAGTTACAATTTTTGTGTGTAGAGATTTTGGATAGTGTCTATTTCTAACTCAAATAAGGCCTTTCTAGTCACTATTTAAAATTTATTGGACCTGTCAAAATCACTATCCGAAACAGCTCCAATACACCAAGAACATAATTCTTGGTTTTTTTAGCAATTACGAAATGTAATAATCGTCACATTTTCCATGAATATTTGACTTTTGTGATAAAAAAGTAACGAAATACTGATGATTTACATTTTTTATTGTGCCAAAAGTTACGCTTTTTTGTGTAGTGACTTGTTGTTCTCGAGATGTTTGTTTAATTAATTCATTCAGTCATCGGTAGCTCTGCGATTGAATTAATCACTATTGGCCACTTGACCTCAGAGGATGAGAAAAGCGTCTTGTAATCCATACATCGTCATAAATCCGGAATCTATGGCTTCTATAATATTGTTTGTCTTTTTAAATGATCTTCATCCGACGATCTATTATATTCCCCAGGACGTAGTACTTCCAACGACAGTGTTTTCTCAGTTAGTCATCCATCGTTGGTTTCGGAAAGGGGAAAGTAGGGTTTCGACGAGCCAGTGCCTTAACGCCCGGAGACTCGGCTGTAGCAAATGTGGCAGAATGTAGATTTTCAAATGGCGAATCGAATGACATATAACATTCCAGGATTCAATTAGATTCGGAATATGAAAAATTACTTTGAAAATTTTTTTAATATAGGGTCCAAATAGTGAGCATAACTTAATTCATAAAAGACTTGGAGAAATTATATTTTATTTATTTTAATAAGTAAATTGTTCATTACTTTTCGGCTATGAACGGCTCAATTTCATCCATCCGGGATTAAATTACAGTACTTTGGATCACGTACCTCAACTTCGTTCACATTAAGCTTCTTTCTCAGATCTTGGAAGTTAAAGAACTAAATATAGTTTATATTTTGGAGTAATCTTAGTTGCATAATTCTACGTTAAGAGATTAAATTCTGCATTTACTTTTGAAAGAAAAATTTTCTTCAAAAATTTCAAAAAGTGCAATGCAAAATGGCTCAAAAAAACCATATTTCTTTTGTTTTTTATTTTTTTTAATAATTTTAAAAAATCTACCACAATTACGAAAGGAAAATATAAAAATTAAGGAAATTATATGTGGATTGCAGATTTTTCTGAATTGATAATTTTCATTTTTTCGAATTTAACGTTTAATTTTATTTATTTTATTTATTTTTCATTTTGGAATTATTTTTAGTTTATATTGATGAACTTTCATGATGATTGGTCCATTTTGAGACTTTAAAATTTACCTTGTGTTTTTTCAGTTTTGTCGAAAATTGGATTTTTGATATTTCTTAATTTTTTCGTTGTCAATTATATGTAAACCTATTTAAAAAATAATTAGATCTTTTAAATTTTACAAAAATCAGCAAAAAACTAAGAAAATGAGTGTATTTATGTTTAAAAATACCAAATAAATTTTTAAATTTATTTAATAACTTTTCTTCGAAAACTAAATAAGAAAGATATCAATTTAATATCGTAAAGTTGTGCAATTAATATTATTTAATAATATACCAAGAACCCAGTCCTTAAATATCATCGTGGAAAAATATTTTTTAACACGAACGATGTTGGGGGTTATATGGCTACCTATTCTGCCCTGTCTTTCTTAGAAATGACCGAAGAACATGATTCACATAGCATTTGACAGAGACTTACATGGGATTTATGAAAGCCATATTAATATATTTTTTCACTTCTTATTAGTTGAGTTATGATCATTTTTCGAACCGAATTTCAACAAAACGTTCGATTCAAGTTTTATATTTCAAAGCTAGCTGAATCCTGAAGAGATATAGGCCGTTCGATTCAAAGTCCCGAAATCTACAATGCACTACGTTCGTTACAACTGAATCTCCGTGTGTTAATAAAACCACATCATTAATTAAAAGACAAGATTAGTAACGCAAACGAAAATATGACAAATGTACTCCAGTTTCTTAAGCTTTTGTTATCCAGTTATGAAGTAGTTACTTTAGGAAGTTTCTGTATAGCATGGATTAATCATTCCGGATATTTCGGATATTTATTGATGGTGTTCAATAACTAACACCACACATCAAAATCATATAAAATCGTTTACATTATTTTTATGCTTTTTGTATCTAGGTATGAATTGATAATTTCGGGATATTCCAACAGAATATAGGCTGGTACTTTTGAATATTTTTTTAAGTTTGGACATTTTTCAACAGATATATCGTATGTAAAAAATACATGAAATTTTCTGGGATATCTTTGGTAATTGTACGATTAATTACGAAGTTATCACTTTAGAGCATTACGATATAATAGAGATTAGTCATGCTGTGTATTTTACTAAATTTGGACATTTTTCAACAATCGGTAACATAGATCAGAAACGTAAAATTTCTTACAACATCTTGATGACTTTTATGCTTAGTTATTAAGTCACTTCTTCAGTGTTTCCTGACATAGTACAGGTTAATCATTCTGTATATTTCGTCAAGTTCGTTTATTTTCCAATTATTAATCATAGAGAACGAAAGTACAGAACGTTCTTTACAACGTCATTACAATTTTGCATTTATTAACGAAATTTCCCTCAGAATGGTCTCGTTAAATCCCGATTAGTCATTCTGAACGGTTAACTAAACTCGTTTGGTTTCTCACAATTAGTAACACCGGAAAAATCCCAACGGAGCTTCTTGAAATCTCTTTTGGATTTTGTTGTCGAAAAAGTCATTAATTTAGATCATTGAGTCCAATCTGGACAATTCACAAAAATTAATTATTTTATAATTGATAATATAAAAAATCCTCTGTGAAGCTTCCTTTTAATATCCTTAGGATTTTGGTTTTTAATTATTAAATGCTTTTTTGTTGTAGTATCATAGTACAGTAAAAAGTGACATTTTCAATATTTTAATAAGCGTAATTTCGTTCAGTAATTAATAAAGAACAATGTTAAATTTTTCATAATTTTTTCGTGACTTTGGTATTTGTTTAATTTTTTTCGAATATTCCGGTGTGACGCAGATTATTCGTTTTCGAAAGTTCAGCAGACTCAATTACTTTCCGGCAATTAATAATATAAAAAAAAGCGTAACTTTTGGTTCATTAACAATTGCGAAATGGAACAAAAATATGACACAATTGTTACATTTTTATAAATATTTTGCATTTGTGACGGAAATTGTAACGAAATAGTGACGATTATTATTTATTATTTGACCAAAAGTTACAATTTTTGTATGTAGAGATTTTGGATAGTGTTTATTTCTAATTTAAATCAGGGCTTTCTAGTCACTATCCGAAATTTATTGGACCTGTCAAAATCACTATCCGAAAACAGCTCCAATACACCAAGAACATAATTTTTGATCCCATAGCAATTGCGAAATGTAACAAAAATGTGATATTTTTAAAAATATTTGACTTTTGTGATGAAAAGGTAACGAAATACTGATGATTTACATTTGTTACTGGACCAAAAGTTACGCTTTTTATGTGTATAGACTTTGGATAGTGTTTATTTCTAACTGAAATCAGGGCTTTCTAGTCACTATTTAAAATTTATTGGACCTGTCAAAATCACTATCCAAAATAGCTCCAATACACCAAGAACATAATTTTTGGTTTTTTTAGCAATTACGAAATGTAATAATCGTCACATTTTTCATGAATATTTGACTTTTGTGACGGAAATTAAAATGTAATAGTGACGATTTGGATATGTTACTGTACCAAAAGTTACGTTTTTTTGTGTAGACATGTGAAGTTCCCTATAATTGCTGTAATTTTAAAATCCATTTACAAAGCTGTTTTTTGAATTTTTCCGGTTCCATCTGAGATTAGTCATGCTGAACAACTGTACAAACTTAAGTGTCTTTTAACTACCAGTAACGTAGAACAAAAGTACGTAAAATTCCCTACAAATTTTCTACGGCCTTGACGTTTAATTACGAAGTCATTAGAAACTTCTGGTACAGTATAAGTTGGTTGTTTTGAACATTTCACTGAGTGTGGTGTTCAATAACCAGTGACAGAGAACAACAATGCATAAAGTTTTCAATAATATTTTTTATGATTTTAATACAGTAGAACTTGGACATAAGATACCCCGTTGGGACCGGCCAAAGCGTATGTTATAAGAAAGGATATATTATAGCGGGGTAAATTTGAAGGCAGACTAACTGAAGTCACTCACTCAGACAGTATGCTATAATAAGAGATATTTTATAGAAGGTATCTTATATCCAAGTTCTACTGTATTATAATGGGGTAAATTTGAAGACAGACTAACTAAACTCACTCAGACAGTATGCTATAACAAGGGATATCTTATAAGAGATATCTTATATCCAAGTTCTATTGTATACCCTTTGTGATAAGATACGCTTTGGCTGGTCCCAAACAGATATCTTATATCCAAGTTCTACTGTATTATAGCGAGGGTAAATTTGAAGGCAGACTAACTGAAGTCACCCACTTCCACCGTATGGTATAACAAGTGATATGTTATATCGGGGCTATCTTATATCCGAGTTCTACTGTATCTAGCTAGGAAAGCACCGTTTTGCGAGTCCTAACATAGTAGGCACTGATCATTCCGGACATCTCGCCAAGTCTGGATTGTTTTTGACTACCAGTAATCAAAGACAAAATTCTTTATACTTTTTTTATGAATTTGGTACTTAGTTACGGAATCACTACTTTGATACAGTATAAGTTACTTGTTTTGGATATTGCGCTAAGTATGGATGATGTTCAACTGCTAATCCAGAATAACAACACCTCCTACAATATCTCTGCGATTGTAGTATTTAGTCACAAAGTTACTACTTGAAAATATTTTGAAGTCGTATAGGCTAGTTACCTTGGATATTTCGTAACTTTGGCGCTTTTTATCAATTAACAACGGAAAACACAAAATTCTCTACAATCTATGATTTTATTATTTAATTACGAAGTCATGACTTCAGAATATTTCGATATAGATACTTTAGGTACTCAAAATATTCCCCCAGGCCGTGGGTGCGTTTCAGTATATAGTGCCATAGATCACAAAAATACAAAGTTGTTTTATGTTTTCATTACGTTTATACCTATTTACAAAGTCAGCACTTCAAAATAGTCTGATGTAGTATAGATTAGTCATTTTCGACATTTCATTAAATAATAATACTTTGCAACGACTAGTGACATGGTGCAAAAAGATGTAAAGTCCCCTACGGCGTCTTTATGGCCTTAGTTTTTGACTATTAAGTCATTTTTTCGAAAGCATTGTACGTATAAAAAGCTGTAGTTTCTGCGCTAGTAACAAATTCAAGCATCATTATTTCATGTGATTTTCATTACAGTTGTCAAGTCTAACGAAGACTATAGTACAACTGTTACAATTTTCATTGAAAATAAAATTCATTGTAAAATTAGAACACTCAATAAAGGTTATACTTCTTTTATGACGAAATTCCACCAGGAAGTTATGATATCTGTGTAATACAGTATATATTAACCACTCTGAATAAGTAAATTCAATGTTTTTCTGACAATTATCAAGACGGGACAAAAACATAAACAGTTTTTATAATTTTCATTATAAAATTAGATGATTTAACAAAGGTTACAATTTTCTATGGAATTCCACCAGGAAGTTATAATTTCTGTGTAATACAGTATATATTAGCCATTATAAATAAGTAAATTCAGTGTTTTTCTGACGATTATCAAGACGGGACAAAAACATAAACAGTTTTTATAATTTTCATTATAAAATTAGACAATTTAACAAAAGTTACAATTTTCTATGGAATCCCACCAGGAAGTTATAATTTCTGTGTAATACAGTATATATTAGCCACTCTGAATAAGTAAATTCAATGTTTTTCTGACAATTATCAAGACGGGACAAAAACACGTAAAGTTCCCTACAATTTCTTTACGACTTTAATGCCTAGTTACGAAATGACTTTCTTCTTGAATGTTCCGGTCCAATCCGGGATTAGTCATTCTAAACAGTTGAACAAATTTGGTCGTTTTTCAATGATTAATAAAACAGGAAAAAACATGAACTTTTTTAATTTCTTCGACTTTGAGGCCTATTTGTGAAAATTTTCCAATAATATTCTAGTACAGTATAAGTAACTTTTGAACGTTTTTCTCAGCTTAAGTTATTTTCATCATTCTCAGATTAAAGCTAATGATTCTAAAAAGGACTATTTTCGATGTATATTGTAACAACAAAATTGGAAAGTCAAAGAACGAGATTTTTGACCTTTGTTCTTTTTCGAAATTAAAAATAAATCAAATATCCACTTGGGATAAGTCTAATTCTCGATGTTTATCTGAGAACGGTAAAATAGATGAGTAAAATTTTATTGTTTTTAATTCCGATGTGAGTAAAAATTAAATCTCTACTTAATCTCTGAGTAATCGTAGGGAAGGTAATCTTTTCGTCAGATTTTTTTTACTAACAAGAAAAGTACATTTTCTCGAGGTGGTCTTTTGAAACGAGTTATATATCATTTTAAAGTGCTTAGAATATACATTCAGAATCTGTCGTCTGTTTCTTCTGAATATTCTTCTGGAGTGAGATAATTGGAGAAAAAAGTATAAAATCCCTCAACTCCAAAGAACGGAATCCTCTTTGGTGTTAAGGTTTTGTTTTTGATACATTCTTTTCCTAAATACGAAAAAGTTACATTAAAATGACTCTAATGTATCGGATATATTGTATTTAATACATCGATATGTTAAATACAGTACACTAATATCAACTTAATATATCGGTAAATTGAATATAATTTATCTAATACATCATATTTAGTTTAATTTCTCCATATACCATGTACCTTGTGCCTATTTTTGTGTGAATATTACATACAAAAATTTGAATAATTCATTTTTGCAGTTAGGTGTAAATTTCGAGCTGATTGTGATTATTTAGTTTATTTAAAAAAAACAAAAAAGCGTGAAAATTTAAAATTTAGTGTGTTAAAACTTTGTAATTTTCATCGACTATCTCATTCCAGAAAAGCGCTGAACAAAAACGAAATACAGATTCTGAATACACATTTCAAGAATTTTAAAATCAAATATAAATGACTTCAAAGACTGTTTTGAATAAAATTTACAAAGTTCCTCAAAATGTACTTCTGAACCTAGCCACATTAGGGATCATTGACGAGATTACTGTATAATTTATAGTGTAAGAAAAATTACTTTGAAAATTTTTTGAATGTAAACTTGTAGTCATACCTCGAGCATCACACAGGAAGTGCTCAGTTTTCCGAATACAATTGTGATTTTCCATTGGCTTATGTCCTACCGTAATTTGTATTATTTTGTAAGTGATAAATAACAGCAAAATCCAAATGTACACGCCAATTATGGTCCTACAGAAATGTCGGAATATGTTCTTTTGACCTTTTAATTTCTAATAAGTCAGTTTTTAAATAAACATTTTTACTTTTTCAAATATGTTTTTCTAAACAGTTTCGAAATTCTCGAGAATTTTATGAAAATATTTAAAATATTAGAAATTTCCAAAAATATGATTTTTTAAAAAATATGTGAAATTTTATAAAAATTTAAATTTTAAGAAAACTTTAAAAATTAAGTGTATTTTTGAAAATTTTCAATTTTATAGAAATAGTAAAAATTTTCGAAAATATGATTTTTTGAAAAGTATGTGAAATTTTATAAAAATTTAAATTTTAAGAAAACTTTAAAAATCAAATATATTTTTGAAAATTTTTCAATTTTATTTAATTATTTAAAATTTTCTGAATATTTTAAGGATTTTATAAAAATTTCCAGAAATATTTAGAATTTTGAAGATTTTCAAAAATATCAAAATTTTTGAAAAATATGTATAATTTTAAAAATTTTCTAAAATCAAATAAGTTTTTGAAAATTTTTGGATTTTTTACAGTAATCCTTGGAGACTTTTTGGGATTACTGTAGAGGTTTTTGAAATTTCTAAAAATTTTGAAATTTTGAAATTTTCCAAAAAATTAAAAAATTTTAAATATTTTTTAACATTTATTTTTGATTTTCATAATAATGTAATTTTCGAAATTCCGAGTTTTTATAGTTTCTGAAAAGTGAGAAATTATTTTGAAGTAATTTTATAAACAAAATTCAATTTTAATTTTTGCAGCAATGACTCTGAAGTCAGAAAATAATTTTAAAAATTCCAAATTTTTCTGAAAAGTTGTAAAAATTCATTCCCAAACAATTTTTTAAATAAAATTATTTTTAAATCAAAAAAAGTAATTTTAATTTTTTAAACTTTTTTAATTTATAAAAAAAAGTAATTTTTTTAAAATTTTATAAAACATTTATTTTTATTTTTTTTTTTAATTTTATAAAAAAAGTAATTTTAATTTTTTTAAGTTTTATTAAAAATCTATTTTTATAAAAAAAGTAATTTTTATTTTTTTAAAATTTTATAAAACATTAATTTTTATTTTTCTTAATTTTATTAAAAATTATTTTTATTTTTTTAAATTTTATTAAAAATTTGTTTTTTTGAATTTTACTAAAAATTTATTTTTATTTTTTTTAATTTTACTAAAAATTTATTTTTTTTTTTTTTGAAAAATCTAAGAAATTTTATGTCGAGACAATTTTTTGTAAATATTTATTTTTTATTTCCTGTATTAGTACAATAAAGATTGGTAAAATTTAAAAAAAGTTCTTTGATTTTTGCTCATACTGAACGACTATGAAGTCAGCTGGTCGCGGAATCGGTAATGGCTGCAATTGTAGCCCGAGGCGCCTTGACTAATTAACGAGTACAGTTTTTGAGCATTTAATCCCTGACTTTTTGAACTCTTGTATTACTGTACTTAATTTAAATTCAAAAAATTTTAAAAATTTATTTTTTTTCTAAATTTAAAAATTTTTAATTTTTAATTTTTTAATTTTTTTTAATTTTAAAATTATTTTTTTTTCGGACGTCAAAGACATCGCAGAATCTGACGGAAGGCGGAGTTAAGACTACGTTTTCGGCCAGGTAAATCTGAAAAGCAACAATTAGACTTTTCTGAAAACAATCCGTGCCTGAGGGCGGGCCGTAAAAACGGATTTTTTCGAAGATAAAAAGATCTGTTTTCTACCGAAAATTCTTCTTTAATCGCGTTGTCTTTTATTTTCGAAATTTTAATTATTTCAATTTTAAAGATAAACGAATTTTCCACAAGGTGTCCGGAACCCTCTTGCCTCAGGCAATACACTAAAAAAGTAAGTTTTTATAAAAGTAATTTTTATAAAAATTAAAAAATCCAGAAAAAAAATTTAAATAAAAAATTTAAAAATTAACTTTTTTTTAAATTTAAAAAGTAAGTTTTTATAAAAATTTAAATAACAAATTTAAAAATTAACTTTTATAAAAAATTAAAAAATCCAGAAGAAATTTAAATAAAAAGTTTAAAAATTAACTTTTATAAAAAATTAAAAAATCCAGAAGAAATTTAAATAAAAAGTTTAAAAATTAACTTTTATAAAAAATTAAAAAATCCAGAAGAAATTTAAATAAAAAGTTTAAAAATTAACTTTTATAAAAATTTAAAAATCCAGAAAAAATTTTAAAAAAAAGTTAGAAATGAAGTTAAATAAAAAATATAAAAATTAACTTTTATAAAAAATTTTAAAATTAACTTTTTTTTAAATTTAAAATTTAATTTTTATAAAAAATTTAAAAATAAAGTTAAGTAAGAAATTTAGAAATTAATTTTTTTTTTAAATTTAATTTTTTTTAATTCAAAAAATTTTTTATAAAAAAAATCAAAATTATATTGTTTGAGGTCAAATGTATAATTCAAAAATCTATTTTTATAAAAAAACACGAAAATTATTTTTTGTAAAGTACAAATTTCGTCTGAGTTCAAGAGTCTAAAAAAATTTTTGAATAGAGTGTGTTCAGTTTTACCGATTAAAAATTTATTAAATATTACTTCTTAATTATATACAAAGCTTAACGGATCAAAAATCTAACTTGGAAGTAAAAAATAAAATAGGTTCAAAATTATCAAAAAAAATTCGAAATTATTTTATGTATTAATTTCGCCTGAGGGGAAATTTTAAAAAATTCAAAATTACAGTAGGAAATTTTTAATAAATTTAATATTAAAAATTAAAATTTATTTTATACATTAATTTTTGCCTGAGGGGAAATTTAAAAAAATTCAAAATTACAGTAGGAAATTTTTAATAAATTTAACATTAAAAATTAAATTTATTTTATTCATTAATTTTTGCCTGAGGGAAAATTTTAAAAAATTTAAAATTACAGTAAGAAATTGAGTAAATTTAACATTAAAAATTAAAATTAAAAATTTTATTTTGCATTTCTATCTTGCCCGGGAGCAAAGCAGAAAAAATTTGACATACAGTAGGAAATTGAATACCTCCAATATTCTTTAAAACCATAAGTTCATTTATATATTAATTTTCCCTCAGGACATGTTACGAAAAATCGGAATTACAGTAGGAAATTGGATAAATTTAACATTAAAAATTAAAATTTACTTTATGTATTAATTTTGCCTGAAAGAAAATTTTAAAAAATTCAAAATTACAGTAAGAAATTGGGTAAATTTAACATTAAAAATTAAAATTTACTTTATACATTAATTTTGCCTGAGGGAAAACTTTTAAAAATTCAAAATTACAGTAAGAAATTGGATAAATTTAACATTAAAAATTAAAATTTACTTTATGTATTAATTTTGCCTGAAAGAAAATTTTAAAAAATTCAAAATTACAGTAAGAAATTGGGTAAATTCAATATTAAAAATTAAAATTTACTTTATACATTAGTTTCGCCTGAGGGAAAACTTTTAAAAAGTCGGAATTACAGTAGGAAATCGAATAGCTTCAAAATGTTTTAAAATCAATTTTTTAAAAACATTTTGTACTAGTTTCGCCTGAGGGTAAATTTTAAAAAATCGAATAAATTTAACATTTTTGAAAATGGAATTTTAATTTTTAATTTTTTTAAGGTTCGAAAATTAGAAAAATTTGAATTGACGATTTCGGAATTTGGCGAGGATTAATGGAAGCTTCTACTTCGGATTTTTCGGGGATCTACGTGACAAATCCCAAAATGGCCAAGGAGCCGGATATGCTGTGCCAAGTCTGCGACGATTCCGCTTTGACTCGCCATTTTGGAGCCGTATGTTGATTAATCCAAAATTCTTTAATTATGGTAATTTTCCAGATTAGCTGTAATGCTTGTGCTGGTATGTTTTGTCATTTCGATTTGTCCACTTGAGACCCATTCATCAAGGGGATAAATGTCGAGATATAAACCCTTAGGGGAAATAGAATTGAAGTTCATTCACATTTCGTCAAAGTGGGCTATTATTCGTGCACAAGTAGGGATATGGTCGGAAGGGAACAGAACGCCAAAGGATAATAATGAAATTCTCGATGTAAATCCGCTTTGGCGAAAAAATAGGTGTTCGTTCTCATTTCGCCAAAGTAAACTACAATTGCTATAAATACAGTTGACACAAAGAACAGAAGGCCAAAGGATGCTATACGAATTGATAGTATAAGCCTACTTAGACGAAATAGAGAATTGGCATTTATTCTCATTTCGCCAAAATTACGATGATTATAATATAATTGACACAAAGAACAGAACGCCAAACAATGCCATGTAAATTTCTGTTGTAAGTCTACTTTGACAAAATACAGAATTAGCATTTATTCTTATTTCGCCAAAGCAAACTACAATTTTTACAATATAGTTGGCACAGAGAACAAAACACAAAATCACACTATACGAATTCCTATTATAAGTCTACTTTGACGAAATAGAGAATTGACATTTATTCTCATTTCGTCAAGATAGACTACAATTTTTATAAATACAGTTGACACAAAGAACAGAACGCCAAACAATGCCATATAAATTTCTGTTGTAAGCTTACTTTAATGAAATACAGAATTGGCATTTATTCTCATTTCGCCAAAGGAAACTACAATTTTTATAAATATAGTTGACACAGAGATCAGAACGCCAAACGATGCCATGTAAATTTCTGTTATAAGTCTACTTTGACGAAATACAGAATTGACATTTATTCTCACTTCGCCAAAGGAAACTACATTCTTCATTTACCAACATCTATGAAATTTGCACATAGAACAGAACGCCAAACGATACCATTAACTTTCTCATTACGATTTCACTTTTGTTTAAAAATCGTCGTCAAGCCAATCTAAGATCAAATTGAGTAACATTTTCGTGATGCATCGTGTTTGTTTAATTTTAGTGGTACATTATGAACTAAGTTGAATATTTGAACTCAAAATTCTTAAAGTACATTTGGAAGTAGGATTAAGGATGCTACACTTAGATTATGTAGGCTTATGTTCGATATTTATTTCCTTCTAGAAGACTTAATGACAATTTTCGACTATGATGAAAGAAAAAAAATCCGCGATTAACGGAATGATCAGAAATTACCAACTTTACATAAAATTATTACTGCTTCAATAATGATGACAAAAAGGATTCTATCGTGAAAAAAATTATCCAATTTGATATTCTTGAGTAATTTTTGCAAAAGGAAAATAAATAATAGTTTTTTAAAAAAAAGTGGAATCGTAATGAGAAAGTTAATAGTATCGTTTGGCGTTCTGTTCTATGTGCAAATTTCATAGATGTTGGTAAATGAAGAATGTAGTTTCCTTTGGCGAAATGAGAATAAATGTCAATTCTCTATTTCGTCAAGGTAGACTTACAACAGAAATTTACACAGCATCGTTTGGCGTTCTGATCTCTGTGCCAACTATATTATAAAAATTGTAGTTTCCTTTGGCGAAATGAGAATAAATGCCAATTCTCTATTTCATTAAAGTAAGCTTACAACAGAAATTTATATGGCATTGTTTGGCGTTCTGTTCTTTGTATCAACTATATTTATAAAAATTGTAGTCCATCTTGACGAAATGAGAATAAATGTCAATTCTTTATTTCGTCAAAGTAGACTTATAATAGGAATTCGTATAGTGTGATTTTGTGTTTTGTTCTCTGTGCCAACTATATTATGAAAATTGTAGTTTGCTTTGATGAAATAAGAATAAATGCTAATTCTGTATTTCGCCAAAGTAAGATTACAACAGAAATTTACACAGCATCGTTTGGTGTTCTGTTCTTTGTGTCAACTATATTATAATCATCGTAATTTTGGCGAAATGAGAATAAATGCCAATTCTCCATTTCGTCTAAGTAGGCTTATACTATCAATTCGTATAGCATCCTTTGACCTTCTGTTCTCTCCTGACCGTATTCCTATTGGTACATGAATAATAGCCCACTTTGGCGAAATGTGGACAAAAATTCACTTTTTAATTAAACTAGTTTTACATCGAATCTTTCAGCCTTCTTCAGAAGATCGGTTGCGGGAAACAGAACTTACACCTGTCCGAAAAACTTCAACTGTACTATTAGATACGGTATTTGACTTTTTAATTTTAAATTTTTAAATTTTTATTTTTATTTTTAAATTTTATTTTTAATTTTTTAATTTTTTATTTTTTATTTTTGGTTTTTTAATTTTTTAATTTTCAATTTTAATTTTAATTTTTATTTTTTAATTTTTAATTTTAATTTTTAATTTTTATTTTTGATTTTTAGACATCCCGAAAAGGCTCTGTAGGGCCTGCAGGCTGAGGAAGTGCGAAAAGGTCGGGATGAAGGCGGAAGACGTCCAATCTGCCCAGAAAAACATCCGATCGAGGATTTCGCCGTTGATTCCGCCACTTCCACTTCCTCTGATTCAGCAATTAATCACTTACGAAATCGTCAAACCGAGTCCTTTTTTGATTTCTGATTATTCTGAAATTTTGATGAACTTTGATTCTTTCGTCGAATGGCATTCAGAACAAGCCGGAAAATTGGCGACTTACTTGGGTTTTTTCAACATCAGAATTTCCCCGGAGACAAGTTCCGAGACTTTGCTTAATTTGTGGGCAATTTCAAAAGTAGTTCAATCTACAGTATCCTCTGGGGGTTACTTGCGAAATCTGGTCTGTTACAACAAAGGAATCGTCGTTGAAGTGAAAACCGAAAAGGTCAGACAACTTTTTTCTCTTTCCCAGATGAGAGTTCAGGACGAATTTTGTCTCGGGTGAGTTTATCATTCATCTTTGATCTGAATTTTGTTTTCTCAAAGTTAACAGAATTCTAAGTCGAAATTTGGGGTTTTCGTTCTAAGACATGAATTTTGGAATTTTCGTTCTAAGACATAACTTTCAAATTTTGAAATTTTCGTTCTAAGACATAACTTTAAAAATCCGAACTTTTCGTTCTAAGATATGAATTTCGAAATTTGAATCTTTCGTTCTAAGACACAATTTTTGAAATTTTAACTTTTCGTTCTAAGACACAATTTTCGAAATTTTAACTTTTCGTTCTAAGATATGAATTTCGAAATTTTAACTTTTCGTTCTAAGATATGAATTTCGAAATTTTAACTTTTCGTTCTAAGACACAATTTTTGAAATTTTAACTTTTCGTTCTAAGACATAACTTTAAAAATCCGAACTTTTCGTTCTAAGACACAATTTTCGAAAGTTATGTCTTAGAACGAAAAATTCGGATTTCGAAAATTGTGTCTTAAAACGAAAATTTCAAAATTCATGTCTTAGAACGAAAACCTCAAATTTCGAAATTCATATCTTAAAACTAAAAATTTAAATTTTATTTTTATTAATGAAAACACGGAAAACCAAAGTTTAAAGAAAATTGTAGCTGGATTCAGAAACATTTATTTGAATTTTTTCAGATTCTTGATGAAAGTTTTCAATGGGATTATGGATTTAGCCAAAGTCGCGGCATCGTGTTCTTTGACAGATGCGGATTGGGCTTTAATAACTCATTCTTCAATCCTCACGACAAGTAAGTAATCTGTCCCGTAAATAACGGCCTAAAACGCGGATTAAATGGTTTCGATTATTTCCGAAGAAAATTTGTGTTTTGAACTTTTTTAATTTTTTAATACTAAAGTCTATAGAACAGTCAACATTAAAATAACATTGAACTTTTACAATTCAATCAACCTACCGGAATATTGCATGCAAACTGCAGATTTTATTTTGATGTTGACTTCTCTGCCAGAATGTTGCGCGCAACCTGCGAACTTTGATATTGATTTCTCTGCCAGAATGTTGCGTGCAATTTGCGAATTTCACTTTAATTTCGAAATATTTATAAATATAGATGCAGAAACGTTGCGCGCAACCTGCAAATTTTGACATTGACTTCTCTGCCAGAATGTTGCGCGCAACCTGCGAGCTTCAATGTTGACTTCTCTGCCAGAATGTTGCGAGCTTCGACGTTGACTTTTCTGTCAAAATGTTGCACGCAATGTGCGAATTTTGACGTTGACTTCTTTGCTTAAACGTTGCGTGCAACCTGCGAACTTTGATGTTGCGTGCACTTTGCAGATTTCATTTTAATGTTGATGTTGACTTATCTGCCTGAATATTGCATGCAAATTGCGACCTTTGATGTCAATCTAGCTGCCATGATGTTGCGCGCAATGTGCAAATTTTAATATTGGATGCAAGTTGCAAATTTTACTTTCATTTTGATATTATTTTCTAGACCTAGATATTGGACTTTTCAAATTTCTTTTCGAAATTACAGTAACCGATTTCAGTTTTCCAATCGAATTCCTCGATCCAAACAGCTACTCAATTGAACCAACTCAGAATCGAAATGGAAATTTTTTATTTGAAGCCTAAATTGGACGCCATAAACGCCCTCATCGAAATCCTTCTGAATCTGAAGACGGCTTCCGAAAACGCCCTCCAGGCATTGAAGTTGAGCGAAAAAAAAAATATTTGGGAACTTGTTCTTGAAAAAAAATTCATATCCGTCAAAGGCTGAATCTGATCTCGGAGATCTCCTCTGCTCGAAGAAATAAGCTCCTCAATCATACGGTAACGGATTCGGCAGTAGTAGTTTCCAGAAACAAGTAGACATCAGGAAGCATTTTTTAATATTCGATTTTAAATTTTTTTAGAATTTTATAGAAATTTTTGAAGTTTTTATATAATATTTTGGAAAATTCTAGGATTCTGTAGAAATTTCTAGAATCGTAGAAATTTTTGAAATTTGAAATTTTTAAAGATTTTCGAAAATTTTAAAAAAGTTTCTACGAACTTCTAAGATACTGTAGAAATTTCCAGAATCTCGTAGAAGCTTCTAAAATCTAATATAAGATTCCAGAATCCTCTAGAAATTTGTGAAGATTTTTGAAATTTGAAATTTTCGAAGATTCCCAAAAATTTCGAAAAAGTTTCTACAAGCTTCTAAGATTCTGTAGAAATTTCTAGAATCGTAGAAATTTTTGAAATTTGAAATTTTCAAAGATTCCCAAAAATTTTAAAAAAGTTTCTACGAACTTCTAAGATTCTGTAGAAATTTCCAGAATCTCGTACAAGCTTCTAAAATCTAATATAAGATTTCAGAATCTTCTAGAATTTTCAAAAATTTCAAAAAAACTAAAATTTTTCAAACTTTTTAGAATTTTAAAATTTTAAGTTTTTTTAATTTTTGTAAAAATTTTCTATAATTTACGGGAAATTTCGAAATTTTCTAAGATGTAAAAATTTTTAAAACTTTCAAAAATTCATTGGAATTTTCAGAACAAAGAACTTTATCGAAATTTTAAAAATTTTCTGTAAAATTTCGAAAATTTATGTGAAAAAAGTTTCGTAAAAATTTCATTTTTTATAATTGTAATTTTTTGTCGAAATAAAATGGAATTAAAACCTCGAATATCTTTGATAATTTTTTTCTTTTTTATCTTAGTGTTTATGTCGCACTATGTAGGGTCCGATTAGAATAAAAAGGCTCTCAGTAATCGAGTTTTGACGAAACTTTCCAAATCGACAGGTATCCGGAAGTTCTGACATACTGCTGGGTGGGGCGAAGACGGGCTTCGTATAGACCCTTAGGGTCCGCTGGGGCCAGCAGCACTTGGACTCGCTGTTTTTAATCTTCCACATTGAATATATCCCCATTTCGCTACAAGATCCCCTGAGGGGGTGGGGTAGCTTTACGACTTTGGGTTTAGCCGGCCGGGATTCGAACCTGTGCAAGCTTCGCTTACTTTGTCGCGCGAAAATTACAAACATAAGACAAGACTTAAATTTGACAATCATGATCACGGATATTCTCGACACGACTGATCCCTTCTCGATGATCGGCTTGTCGCGGGAATCTGACATCCAGGTTGGTCCGGGTTTCTTGAGCTGTTCATGAGATGTGTGAAGAGAACTACGACTTCTACTTTCTCCTCTGGTCGTGGCCGGATACTGAAAGTAGCGATTCACCGCAAGGTAAAAACGGAAAGATTTACCACTTAAAAATATAATAATAAAAACTACAAAGGTTTTCCCGACCGCGTGGATTCCTTTCGTTGCGAGACCCTTCTTTCTCCGTTTTTCCTTTTTTACGTGGGCGCGGAACACGTATTTTTTGGCCTTCTCTTTATTGCCTATTCCTCTTTTCTACCTTTTCTCCGTTTTTCCTCTTTTACGTGGGCACGGGATACGTATTTTCTGGCCTTCTCTTTATTTCCTTTTCCCCTTTTTTGCCTTCTTTCTCCGTTTTTCCTCTTTCACGTGGGCGCGGAACACGTATTTTTTGGTTTTCTCTTTATTTCCTTTTCCCCTTTTTTGCCTTCGAAAAGACGTGTTCCTCGGTTGGATCGTTCTCAGCCAGGGGGATCTTGAGTCTTTGGCTGGGAATCGAATCCAGACCTCGTGATTCAAACTCACGCGTACTAACCACTGCATTAACGAGGATTAATATGTCTGATAATTTTACATTAGTAGGTTAGCTTCTTGCCAAGGGCTGTGAAACTAGCCTTGAACCTTCTGGACAACTACATTCAGTGGTACTCACAGCCAAGCACGGGGTCTGTGGATTTGGGGTCGACTATATCCAGGTCATAATTGCGAAATCCGAAAAAATAAGTTTGATAATCTGATTTTTGAAATTGCAAATTTCCGACGGAGAAGTTTGGAAAATTAAAAATACATTTGACTTTATTAAAAATTACTTTATTTAAAACTTGGTCTTTTGGAAAACTTTGAATTGTAGTCAGAGTAATTACAGTAAATCGAAAAATAAAAATTTCTTGTTTATAAAAAGCGAACTTTGATTAATGTAGCTTATTGAAGCAACTACAATATTAAATTGGAGTTTTTAAAAAGGGGTATTCAGAATCCCTATTTACAGAGTAATCTCTGAAATGAAATGCTCCTAAAAATATGAATTCTGACGTGTTTCCGGTTACTTTCTCGAAAAAGCAATTAAATATTTATAATCATCTTTGAAGTTGCCCTTTATTACAAAAAATAATTACTCTAATTAGTACAATTAAAACAAAGAACAAAACCACAACGGGATTAAAAATAAACAATTTCTTCATCATTGATATGTGAAATCTTAAATTTCGACTTATTTCCAATTATGTTTTTAAAAAGTGATTACATAATTGCAATCAACTTTAAATATACATCTAATTATCAAGAAAAGTTGTTGAAATTAGTGAAATGTAAATACAAAAAAACAGTTGTAAACACGCAACATCGAGTGTTGCGCCAGTATTGATACATAAAATCTTATATTTTAACTTATTTCCAATTATGTTTTTAAAAATGATTACATAATTGCAATTGGCTTTAAACATACATCTAATTACTAAAAAAAGTTGTTGAAATTAATGAAATGTAAATACAAAAAAACGGTTGTAAACACGCAACATTGAGTGTTGCGCTAGTATTGATACATAAAATCTTACATTTCGACTTATTTCCAATTATGTTTTTTAAAAGTGATTACATAATTGCAATCGACTTTAAATATACATCTAATTACCGAAAAAAGTTGTTGAAATTAGTGAAATGTAAATACAAAAAAACGGTTGTAAACACGCAACATTGAGCATTGCGCCAGTATTGATACATAAAATCTTACATTTCGACTTATTTCCAATTATGTTTTTAAAAAATGATCAGACAACTATAATAAGCTTTAAATTTATATTTGATGACGGAAAAGAGTTATTAAAATTAATGAAATTTAAATAGAAATGACAGCGTTCAAACAAGCAGCTCCGAACGTTGCGTCATTGTCAACACACAAAATCTTAAATTTTGACGTGTTTGCGATTGATTTTTTTAAAACATGATTAAATAACTATAATCCACTTGGAATGTACATCTAATTACCAAAAAAAGTTGTTGAAATTAGTGAAATGTAAATACAAAAAAACGGTTGTAAACAGGCAACATCGAGTGTTGCGCTAGCATTGATACATAAACTCTTAAATTTCGACTTATTTCCAATTATGTTTTTAAAAATTATTAGATAATTGCAATCGACTATAAATGTACATCTAATTACTAAAAAAAGTTGTTGAAATTAGTGAAATATAATTTTAAAAAAGAATCCAAACATATGCTGCACCGTCGTCGATATATGAAACCTTAAATTTTAACATGTTTTCATTTTCCGAAAACTGACTAAACAGCTATAATCAGCTTAAAATTTATATCCAATTACTAAAAGGACTTACTGATATTTGTAAAAGTTAAATTTAAAAAGTGAATCCAAACATGAGCAATTTCAAAAAAAAAATTTTTTTTGACTTATTTCTGAAAATTAATAATTTTTTTCAATAATTTTTAACTTTACACTTTTTGCAGAAATTAATTTTTAAAATTAACAATATTTAAATAATGCAAAAATTCGAAAATGATCAATTTCGAAAAACTTTAAATTTCGATTTTTTTTTTGAAATTAATTCGACAAAAATATTTTTATTTTTATTTTTTAATAAAAAATTATGAAAAATATGATTTAAAAATTTTCAAATTACATCATTGCAAATATGTTGAAATATAAATTTTTATTTTTTTTTAATTTTAAATTTTTATTTTTTTTTAATTTTAAATTTTTAAATTTTTTAAATTTTTATTTTTTTAATTTTTAAAAATAGACAAATTAAGAATCGGTTTTGATTAATTTCAAAGTGATAGACAGTTCGATTTGTCAGATTGCGTCAGAATTTTTTGTTTTAAAAAACAAGTCTGAAATCTAAAAATAAAAAAATTTGATCACTAATTTTGAAATAATTTCACATTTTTGTTCGTCAAATTTGAATTGTTTTGAATTTTACATTTTTGGAATTATTGTGAATTTTATATTTTTTAAATTATTGTAAATTTTATATTTTTGAAATTATTTTAATTTCTATATTTTCGGGATTATTGTAAATTTTACTTTTTCTAAATTATTTTGAATTTTATAATTTTAAAGTTACTGTAAATTTTACATTTTTGGAATTATTTTGATTTCTATATTTTCGAGATTATTGTAAATTTTACATTTTTGGAATTATTTTGATTTTTATATTTTCGGGATTATTGTAAATTTTACATTTTCGGGATTATTGTGTTTCAGATAATCCACGAGTTCAACGATCTTTGCTCGATTCAGTTTTACGATTTTATAATTCGTATAGTGGATTTCATTTTTCGTTTTTGTCGTTTTCCGACATGTATCGATTTATAAAAAATAAATTAGTACCTTTTATCACCCACAAACAAGTAAGTTATTCATTAATGTAATTCAGCTAAAATTATTTTTAGATAAATTCAATTTTCACAAATTTAATAATTTTCGTCTGTTTCTACATTACGATAATTGCTTTATTTAATCGTAAAATCTGGAATCCATTGGAAATCAGAATCCAAAACGAATCAGGAGAATTTTTAAAAGAACTTCAAAAAATTAAAGATGTTCAAAAAATCGAAGAAATTCAAAAAATTAAAGAACTTTTAAAAGAAATTAAAAAAATAGAAGATGTTAGAAAAATTGAAGAAATTCAAAAAATTAAAGAACTTTTAAAAGAAATTAAAAAAATAGAAGATGGTCAAAAAATTGGAGATGGTAAAAAAATTGAAGATGTTCAAAAAATTGAAGATGTTCAAAAAACCGAAGAAATTCAAAAAATTGGAGACGTTCAAAAAACCGAAGATGTTCAAAAAATAGAAGACGTTCAAAAAATAGAAGATGGTCAAAAAACCGAAGATGTTCAAAAAATTGGAGACGTTCAAAAAACCGAAGATGTTCAAAAAATTGAAGATGGTCAAAAAACCGAAGAAATTCAAAAAATAGAAGACTTTCAAAAAACCGAAGATGTTCGAAAAATTGAAAACTTTCAAAAAATTAAAGAACTTTTAAAAGAAATTCAAAAAATCAAAGATGTTCAAAAAATAAAAGAAATTCAAAAAATTAAAGAACTTCGAGGAATGGAAGAATCTGAAACTTCATTAGAAACCCTCCGGAAGGATGCTCTGGATGAAGACTATGTTTTAACTGTTGTTTCGATTTTTTTCCTCTGGGCTTCGGCAGTGACCTTGGGGAAGGTGGCTAAATGTGTTTTTTTGCCTCCTTTGCTGGGGATGTTGATTTCGGGAATTTTGTTTGGCAATGTTCCTGGGATGAAGGGATTTCTTTTGATAAACAAATCTTGGGAAGAATCCATCAGAAAAATCGCTTTTTTACTTATTTTGATACGGGCAGGAATGGGCATCAATCCAGAAGTCTTGAAGCGGTCTTTGGTGAGTTTTTAAATTCATTAAAATTTTTTAAAAATTTTGAAATTTAGGAGAAAAATTTCAAATCAAAAAATTCTTTGGAAATTTTTAGAATTTTACAAAACTCAATAAACTTAAAATTTTTAAAATATTTTTTTAGATAATTTTTAAAAGTTTAATTTTTGTAATACAGTAGAAGTTGAATATAAAATACCCTCTTGGGACCAGCCATAGCGTATCTTATAAGAAAGGATATGCAGTAGAACTTGAATATAAGATATCTCTTATTATAGAATACGGTCTGAGTGAGTTTAGTTGGTTAGTCTGATTTCAAATTTATCTCCGCTATAATACAGTAGAACTTGAATATAAGATACCCCTTTGGGACCGGCCAAAGCGTATCTTATAAGAAAGGATATACAGTAGAACTTGGATATAAGATATCTTTTATAACATATCCCTTGTTATAGCATACGGTGGGAGTGAGTGAGTTTGGTTGTCTGCTTTTAAATTTACCCCGTTATAATACAGTAGAACTTGGATATAAGATACCTTCTATAAGATATCCCTTGTTATAGCATACGATCTGAGTGAGTGACTTCAGTTAGTCTGCCTTCAAATTTACTCCCTATAATATATCCTTTCTTATAACATACGCTTTGGCCGATCCTGACGAGATATCTTATATCCAAGTTCTACTGTATTATGCTGGAGTAATTTTGAAGACAGACTAACTAAACTGACTCAGATCGTATTCTATAACAAGAGATATCTTATAGGGGGTATCTTATATCCAAGTTCTACTGTACTGTAATTTTCAGAAAATCTGCTTTCTTCTGGGATTCGGGTCCACGGCGGTCGAGGTCCTGGGGATTGCCCTGATGGGTCACTTCGCGATGGGGGTTCCCGCGGTCCTGGCCCTGGCCTTCAGTTACGTCCTGACTTCGACTTCTCCGGCGATTACTGTACCTACCATGATCCGGCTTCAAAGAGAAGAAAGAGGAGCCGAAAACGGGATTCCTACAGTAATCCTTGCCAGTGCAACAATTGACAATTTACATTGTATTACTGTATTCTACATAATTCTGGGATTAATGTCCAGCGAAAACGGAATCACATCTACCGTAATCCAGGTCGTTTCTGAATTGGTCTCGGCCGGAATTTTCGGAATTTTTTTCGGATTTTTTTTGAGGTTCTTCCCCGACAAAAAAAACGGATTTTTTCATTTTTTCCGAGCTACAGTAACCTTGGTACTGGCCTTGGCGGTGTATTACGGTAGCACGAGGTCGGGGTTCAACATTGTCGGCCCGGTTACGGTATTCCTGATGTGCATAACGGCATCTAAGAAGTGGAAGTACGACAATCCGGAAAAAGTAAAAAATTTTCAAAGTTACTGTAGAAATTTATTTTTCAGACAAAAAAAGAAGAAAGAGGATTCAGAATCCTCTGGGCATTCGTCTTCCAGCCTTTGTTGTTTTCTTTAATCGGACTTTTGTTCGATTTTTCTGTTTTTAATTTAAAATTACTTATTCAGGCCTTGATTTTACTTTTAATTGGAATTTTTATTCGAATTTTTTCGGTTTTTTTAATTTCTTTTTTCGTGAAAATCAAACCGGAAGAACGCGGATTCATGGCGATCTGCTTCTGCCCTAAGGCGACGGTCCAAGCGGCCCTGGCCCCGACTCTGGCCAGTTTTGCAATTTTAAATCCGAATTTTTCTGATTTTTCTGAATTAATTCTTCAAACAAATATTTTGAGTATTCTGATATCAGCCCCGATCGGTCAGCTGGTGATTCTGGGCCTCGGAAGGATCTTACTTCCGAAACCGAACAAAAACGAATCTACAGTATCCACCGGAGAATCTAACAACGCCATGGATACAGATTCTGAAGTAAGTTTTGGGGATTTTTAAATTTAATTTGAAATTTTTCAGGAAGATATCGAAGTTCAAAATGAAAAAAATAATTTATAAAATTGAAATTTATTTTTTTTAATATTTCAAAGGTTTTTATGGAAAATAAAGTTCAAAAATTCAATTTTCTACTTGATTCTAAAACTTTTGCAAAGCTTCTGGAGACTTTTGGGGTACTGTAAAAGTTTCTAAAATTTTTTAGGATACTGTAGGAATTTTTAAAATTTCTTTAAGATACTGTAGAAGTCTCTAGTTTTCTGAATATTGTAGAAATCCTTAGAATTTCTTTACGATACTGTGGAAATTTCTAAACTTCCTTAGGGTACTGTAGAAGTTTCTGCAATTTTTTTAAAAGTTCCTAAAATTTTCGGGATACTGTAGAAGTCACCAGGATTTTTGAGATACTGTAGAAGGTCTTAAACTTCCTCAGGATACTGTAGGAATCTTCGGGATACTGTAGAAGGTCTTAAATTCTTTTAAGATACTGTAGAAGTTCCTAACCTTCCTCAGAATACTGTAGAAGTCTCTAGAATTTTCGGAATATTCTGATATCTCACAGAAATTTCACAAGTCCTCCAGAATCCGGTGAAAAATCGGAACTACCATCCGCAACTTTGAGTTTCAAAAAAGTCTGAAAATTGCCGTCGAGAATTTTAGAAATTTTTATAATTTTTTTATCGTATTTTTTTAGAACTTTCTAGAATCTACCTGACGATTCTGGAACTTCACAGAAGTTTTTTAAATTAAATTTTTTTAATTTTAAAATTCAACAATTTTTAAAATTAAATATTAATTTTAAAATTGTATTTTTTATGATTTTTTTGATGCAAAAAATAAACTTTAACGATGACTGGATTCACATGAGTCTGTTACAACCGGTGGATTTTTGCAAAGTAGTCGTTCCAATGACGGTCAATTTTGTTTCTTTTCCGACTTCGATTAAGTTCAGACATCTTTGACGAAATTCTCGATTAAAAGCAAAATAAACAAAAGGATTAATGGCAGAGTTGATGCAAGCCATCCAGACTGCCGGTTTGCTGATGGCGTCATCCACGTCTTTGATCCACGAAGAACAAAGAGAAATCAAATTTGGAACAGAAACCAAAAAAGTCGAAAAAAAAGAAATAAACAAATAATACCGTATTTTCTTCAATTGATTCGATCGATTCCTAAAAAAATTATTTTCACATACAGTACATAATTTTAGAATTTTTGATTATAATTTCTTTGATTTTTCAGTAATAGGAAAATACCGTATACTACTGTAATATTTACAGTATGCCTTACAATTTGAGTTTTCAACGCTATCTCTGAAGCTTCAGAAGTTACGGCATCAGACTTTTGTTTAATCAAAGTTCAAAATCGAAGTTAATAGTTAAAGTTCGAAGTCAAAGTTGATGATCAAAGTTCGACATCACAGTTGACAGTTAAAGATCGAAGTCGAAGTTAACAGTCAAGGTTCAACATCACAGTTAACAGTCAAAGTTTGACATCAAAGTTCATAATCAAAGTTCGAAGTCAAAGTTGACAGTCAAAGTTCGAAATCGAAGTTGATAATCAAAGTTCTACATCAAAATTAACAGTCAAAGTTCTACATCAAAATCAACAGTCAAAGTGCAACATTGAGATTTATACTCTTCGCGCTGAGACAACATTTATGAATTTTTCTATTTGAAAAAGCTGTTTTGCGTAAAGTGATAGTTTGAACTTATTTGGATTATTTGAATAAAATTGTAATTTGCAAGTCGCATTTTTGGTCTTGAACGCTGATTGCTAACTTTGATAAACCAGATCACAGAGTTCAAGCCCTAATTATCCATCTAAGTAAGACAGATTTTTACAAAATAAAAAATTTGTTTCTTAGCGCGAAAAGTCTAAATCTCAATGTAGAACTTTGACTATTGATTTTGATGCTGAACTTTGACTGTCAACTGTGATGCCGAACTTTGACTATTAACTGTGATGTTGAATTTTAATTATCAACCGTGATGTTGAATTTTAATTATCAACTTTGATTTCGAACTTTGACTATTAACTTCGACTTTGAACTTTGATTATCAACTTTGACTTCGAACTTTAACTATTAACTTCGACTTCGAACTTTGACCTCGATCTCTGATTGTCAATTACGATAAAACGGAGCTTTATATACCGTATACTTCAGGAATTATGACAGATGAACTAATTTTTTCAACAAAAAATGTCAAATTTTAAAACTTTTTGTTCTCGTCAGAACTATTGAATTCTATAGTGTACAGTATTTCCCGATAACTTAAAATCGAGACCTTATTGGAAGTATGTTAACAAACCATAGTACTTTCCTATTACTGCATAGTGAACAAGATTACAATGATCTTAAAATAAGGACCATACTGTAATCCCTCAGGGAAAAGTTAAAAAATCTTACGTGGATTTCTTCAAAGTCACGGCTTTGACGTAAGCGATGAGGTTGAAGAAGAATCCGATACAGTAACAGAGGACGTTGGTACTGTAGATGAATGTCCCGTAGCCTTTGGAAAACGCAGCCTTCCGGCCACAGTAATACTTCTGAGGTTTTATTCTTTCCACATAAGCAAGGGAAAACCCGACTCCCAAAGATATCACGACAAACAGTATTGTGCAGATGATTATGCCTTTCGAACTGTAAAAGTCACATTTTAAAAAATAAGATGAAAAAAGTTAAATATTTTTTAAATTTTCATAAAAAATTAAATATTTTTTTAATGTTCATAAAAAATTAAACATTTTAGAAAATCTCATAAAAAATTAAACATTTTTAAAAATTTTATAAAAAGTTAAATATTTTTTAAAATTTTTTATTTTTTAAAACTTACTTTTTTTCAACTTTTTCACGGAAAAAAATCGGATATAATAAAGAACAGGCCCGTTCGACACCCATGCATAACTGAATTACTGGAGGCCATAAATCTCCTGAAATTTATTTTACAGTAATTTTATATTTTGGTATTTTTGAAATTTAAAAACTAAAACGCCGCCCATTTGGCGTTCTGTTCCTTAGCGCAAACGCGTGTGGCGCTCGTTTTCTTTGAATTCGGTTTCGAAATCCGTCTTTTTCTCTCCCAATGATTGTAAGTTTTTACTTTTCCGATTTCGCTACAGTAATAGTCGATTTTAGCTCCCTTTATCGTTGTTAAAATGCGCTCAGAATTCCGCAGTGTTGTTGGAGCTGAAATCCGGAGACACGTATAACGGACACATGGTTTCCGTCGACAACTTTATGAACATCCATCTCAGAGACGCTATTTGCACCTCAAAGGTTGGTTAATGCATTCTGTATAATGTATATCCTCAATTTCATATATCAAATTCCAGGATGGCGATGTTTTCCACCGTGTACCCGAGATTTTTATCCGAGGAACTTCAGTGAAGGTTTTCCGAGTCGCTCCGGAAGTAAGTTTTGTTGTGTTTTAATTGTTCCCAACGATAGTCTTTAGGCCATTGAGAAACTCAAGGAAGAAAACAAAAATCTGAGACAGAGCCAGAAACAGAACAAGCAATACAAGAAGCAACTGAACAAGGGCGCTGCCGCTGCAGGAGATGGCGCTGTCAAGAGGAAAGCTGAGGACGGTTCAAACATTCCTAACAAAGTCAATAGAGGACAGGGAGGAAATCGTGGTCGGGGAAGGGGTCGTTGAATTTTATGTGGATCTCCTTATGTTGTAATTTCTATGAAAATAGAATATTACCGGAAGTTTTCGAGAGTTATAATCTTGTGGGAGGTTTTTGGGGTTTTACAGAATCCCATAGAAACTCCGGAAAGTTCCTTGGGGTCTTACGGTATCTAGTGGAAGGTTCTGGGAGTTTCCAGAATCCTGTGGGAATTTTTAGAGCATTTTAGAATCCATGAGGAATTTGAAATCAGAAGTTTTGAATTTTCGTTCCGAGACAATTTTAATTTTTCATTAAGTTTCAGTTTCCAGAATCCAGTGGAAATTTGGATTCTGTACTTGAAACTAACCCTGGACTCGTTCTGAGACAATTCTCTATGAAAAGATAATTTTTAATTTTTTATAAGTGCAATTTCTCAAGAACTCACCGATGATTTTGAGCCAGAGCCAAGGCTCAATTGCGCATTCCAAAGAATTCCGAATTGGAATAGTTAATGTCTCCATTACTCTGGTGTAAAGTTGCTGTCGATTGAATCCCATTGTCATCATGGCTACGGTATTTATGAAATCTGCAAATGCTAATGCTGTCAGAATCTGGAATTTTAATTTTTTATGAATTTTTTTAGAGTTTTTTACTTTGTAAGTTTTCCTGAATTTAGCTGACCCGATGAAAATAAAAACATTAACAATGGCGATGAAGCTGCAAGTTCCGCCTAGGATGGCGTTTATCCGGTGGTAGAAAACCAGTTCTGGCATCCCCTCGGTGAAATCCGCAGTGACTCGTTCATACCCTGGGGGCGGAGAAGCGACCGGTTCCATTGTGCTAAATTACCGTATTATTATGAATAATTAAAACCTGAAGTTTTCACGAAATTGTCCCGACACGTTTTAGGATTTTAGGTAAAAGAAAAAGAGTCGATATTAATGTAGAATTGCCAGTTTTACCGTTTTTCGTTTTTATTCATTTTTGGGCGGGAATTTAAAAAATTAAAAAAAATTATGATATTAAAGAAATTAGAAAATTATCACGAATTTGTTTCGACACGAAATTTTAGGATTTTTTAAAACATGATGCGGAATTTTAGAATTTTAGGTAAAGGAAGAGGGAATGAGCGAGAGACCGCGAGTCGATGTTAGCGAGAATTACCAGTTTTGCCATTTTTCTACTTCCACTCGCCCTTGCGCGAGAATTCAAAAAATTACACGATTGTAAAAATTAAATTTTTTACCAAATTTAAAATTTTAGGTAAAAGAAGAGAATGAACAGAACGCGAGTAGGCTTTTGTAGCACTGCCAAACTTACCATGTTTCGCCTTTCACTCGCACTTGCGCGCGAATTCGAAATTTTAAAAAAATTTAATTTAAATTCCGGACTTTGAAATTTAAAAACCAGGAATTTTTACATAAGGAAGTGGACAAACAAGTTTTTCAAAATCTAAAAAGATTAAAATGGACGTTTTCAACTACCCAATTTTATTAAATTAGAGGTTATTTCGGTAATTTTTAATCATAAAAATTATAGTTTTTGAAATTAGAATTTTCAGAAGTCACGGAAAGAAAAAAGTAATTATGTATTTTTTTGGTACCGTAATAAATAAAAAAAGTTTTATTAGTTTTCGAATTTTTTATTCATATTTTAGAAAGGAATATGACTTTCCGAGATATCTGGGTCGTGAAGAGACATAATATTACTAATAAAGACGAAAAATGGGCGTTATTAGAAAATTATCAAAATTTTTTAATCTTTAAAATTAAAAAATTTTTGAAAATCATTAAAAATTTAAAAAATAAAAATAAAAATCGATTTAGATAGAAAATTGCCAGATTTACGGTTTTTTGTTTTTATTTTCTTTTGTGCGGGAATTCAGAAATTAAAAAATCATTTTTGTAAAAATTAAAAATAAAAGTTTTTATAAATTTTAGGATTTTTGGAAATTATTATAAAAGTTAAAAAAATGGAAATATATTAAGTTGATTTTGATGCGGAATTATCAGTTTTACAATTTTTTTCGTTTTTATTCATTTTTGGGCGGAAATTTAAAAAATTAAAAAATATTATGATATTAAAGAAATTAGAAAATTGTCACGAATTTGTTTCGACACGAAATTTTAGGATTTTTTAAAATATGACGCGGAATTTTAGGATTTTTAGGATTTTAGGTAAAGGAAGAGGGAATGAGCGAGAGACCGCGAGTCGATGTTAGCGAGAATTACCAGTTTTGCCACTTTTCTACTTCCACTCGCCTTTGCGCGGGAGTTCAAAAATTACACGATTTTAAAAAATTAAAAATTAACTTTTTTTTGAAACTATCGCAATGTAGATTTTCCGAATTTCTTATTTTCTAAATTTTAGGTAAAAAATAAGATCACGAGTGAGGACAGGGCGAGTTGCCAGATTTATCATTTTTTAATTTTTCCTTGCACCTGCGCGCGAATTCAAAAATAATAAAATTTTTATAAAAATTTAAAAATGATTTTTGAATTATTTTAATGGAAATTACTGTAACTTTTTGAAAACATCCCACGGTTCTTAGTTCAGGGGTTTCGAAATTACATTAATATAAAACAAATTTTGTGACGAAATTGACTTGACGTGAATTTCTGCAACTTTTAAGGAAATGTAGAAATTTTTAATTTCCAAATATTGGTTTCAAAATGACATCATTCTAAAAATTACACAGGTGTTGTGAAATCACTTGTAACTGAGTGTAATCAACATGTAAGAGGAACTAGCTACAGTATTCATAATAGATTCTAACTGAGTCTAATCAACATGTAAGAGCTCCTAACTACAGTATTCATATGTTGGATTTTAGTTAAGCATAATCGTCGAGGGACTGTGATCTTATTAAAGTTGGTTCTAACTGAGTCTAATCAACATGTAAGAACTCCTAACTACAGTATTCATATGTTGGATTTTAGTTAAGCATAATCGCCGAGGGGATTCTGATCTTATTAAAGTTGGTTCTGCGTGTAATCAATATGTAAGAGCTCCTAACTACAGTATTCACATGTTGGATTTTAGTTAAGCATAATCACCGAGGGGATTGTGATCTTATTAAAGTTGGTTCTAACTGAGTCTAATCAACATGTAAGAACTCCTAACTATATATCTGACATATTAGATTCTAACTGAGTCTAATCTATGACGGGATTGTGATCTTTCTAAAGTTAATTGTTACTGGGTATAATCACTATGTAAAACCTCCTAACTATGCTCCTCATATGTTGGATTCTAATTGAGCCCAATCGATGACAAGGTTGTAATCTTTCTAAAGTTAATTGTCACTGGGTATAATCACTATGTAAAACCTCCTAATCATAATGCTAAAATGCTAGATTCTAATTCAGTCCAATCGATGGTAAAGTTGTGACTTCATAAAGTCGATTGTAACTGAGTGTAATAAATACGTTCGAACCTTTTTATAACAGAAAAAGATCGTCCGAATACATTAATTGCGCTAAATCAAAATCACCTTTCGTAGGATTGCAATCCTGCCAATGAGTACACTCAATTACAATTCTCATATCGATTAAGCTCAGTTAGAATCTATTATGAATACTGTAGCTAGTTTTTTTACGTGTTGACTATACTTAGTTAAAATCTAATATGAATACTGTGGTTAGATGTTCTTATATGTTGACTATACTCAGTTAGAATCTAACATGAATACTGTAGTTAGGCGCTCTTATATGTTCATTATACTCAGTTAAAATATAACATGAATACTGTAGCTACATGCTCTTATATGTTGACTATACTCTGTTAAAATCTAATATGAATACTGTAGCTAGGCGCTCTTATATGTTGACTATACTCAGTTAAAATCTAATATAAATACTGTAGTTAGGTGCTCTTATATGTTGACTATACTCAGTTAGAATCTAACATGAATACTGTAGCTAGGTGCTCTTATATGTTGACTATACTCTGTTACAAGTAATTCTACAGCGCTTGTGTACAAATAAAAATTTTTGCAAAGTTGTCTCAACGCAGGTTTTCAGAGTTATTATTAAATAAAAAAGGAGTTAATTGGTACTTGAATTGCCCACATTATCGTTTCTCTACTTTGATAAATATCACTTTTAGTGACATGAAAATTAAAACATCATACAACAACAAAAAACTGATTTTTTTCAAAGTTGTCTTGATATGGATTTTTGAACATATTAAAAATAATGGGAATGAGTTTAATTTGATACTCAATCATCAGAATTACTTTTCTATTTTGATAAATATCACTTTTAGCGACATGAAAATTAAAACATACTATCATAAAAATCAAATTTTATTTAAAAATTGTTAAAAATTTCTAAAATTACAAAAAACAAAACCTTAGGGTATCAATTATCCGAATTATGTTTTCTTTATCTTCATAAATATTTTATTTTTTTAAGTTATAGAAAATTAAAAAATTATGTCATAAATTTGAAAATGGATTTCTTCAAATTTACCTCCGCACTTCTTCAATTTACAAAAAACAGAAATTTAAAGTATTAATTATCCGAATTATAGTTTTTTTATCTTCATAAATATCACTTTATTTATTTTAAGTTATAGAAAATTAAAAAATTATGTCATAAATTTGAAAATGGATTTCTTCAAAGTTACCTCCGCACTTCTTCAAATCACAAAAAACAGAAATTTAAAGTATTAATTATCCGAATTATGTTTTCTTTATTTTTATCAAAATTATTAGATCTATTTTAAGTTATAAAAATTTTTAAAATGACGTCATAAAGATCTCAAAATGGATTTCTTCAAAGTTACCTCCGCACTTCTTCAAATCACAAAAAACAAAAACTTAGGGTATCAATTATTCAAATTATAGTTTCTTTATTTTTATCAAAATTATTAGATCTATTTTAAATTATGAAAATAAAAAAAATTATGTCATAAAAAATTGAAAATGAGTTTGTTCAAAGGTACCTCGAAATGAATTTCTACAACTTTCCAGGAACTTGTGAATCTATAACAAAACCAGTTAATTTCGGTCTTTTACCAAAATTATTACTTTTCTAAACATCACTTTTTTAAAACTTCGAATAATTTTACATAATTCTTCAAATATTTTTTTTGGAATTTTTTAGGAACTTCCAGGATCGTTTATAGAAGAAAAAAGACAAAAAACGAGTAATTTTGGTTAATTACCCAAATTACAGTTTTTTATTTTCATCAAATTAATTTTTCATTTAAAAAGTCCAAAAAGTTCAAAAAAATTACAAAAAATAAAATTTAATTTTTTTACAAAATATTTTTAAAAATACAAAAAAGTATAAAAAAAATAAAATTTAATTTTTTTACAAAATATTTTTAAAAATACAAAAAAATAAAATTTAATTTTTTTACAAAATAATTTTAAAAATATAAAAAAATAAAAAAATACAAAAAAAATAAAATTTAATTTTTTATAAAATAATTTTAAAAATAAAAAAATACAAAAAAGTATAAAAAAAATAAAAACTTTTTCGACACAAATTTTTCAATTTATTTTAAAAAATTAAAAACAATAAATTTGGTACTCAAGCGCCCGAATTATCATTTTTTTATTTTTATTCTTTTTTAAAGACTTTCAAAAAGTGCATAAAGTTTTTTTTTCAGAATTTTCGAATTTTTTAATTTTATTTTTTTAAATTATTTAAAATTATTTTGAATTTTAATAAATTTTTTAATTTATTTTAAAAATTATTTAAAATTTTAATTTATTTTTTTAAATTATTTAAAATCATCAAAAAATTTTTAATTTATTTTAAAAATTATTTGAAATTTTAATAAATTTTTTAATTTATTTTAAAAATAATTTAAAATTATTGTAAATTTTTTAATTTATTTTAAAAATTATTTGAAATTTTAATAAATTTTTTAATTTATTTTAAAAATTATTTAGAATTATTGTAAATTTTTTAATTTATTTTAAAAATTATTTGAAATTTTAATAAATTTTTTAATTTATTTTAAAAATTACTTAAAATTTTAATAAATTTTTTAATTTATTTTAAAAATAATTTAAAATTTTAATAAATTTTTTAATTTATTTTAAAAATTATTTTAAATTATTGTAAATTTTTTAATTTATTTTAAAAATAATTTAAAATTATTGTAAATTTTTTAATTTATTTTAAAAATTATTTAAAATTATTGTAAATTTTTTAATTTATTTTAAAAATAATTTAGAATTACCTCGACATGAATTTCTAAAACTATTATAAAATAAAAAAGAGTCAATTTCGGCTGCCAATTACCGATTTTTCCTTCCTCTGTCCTTATCCACTGTCCTCAAGACTTGCAGAAATTCCCAAATGTTTATAAAGAAAACGAATTTTTTAAAGAAATGTTTCCACAAGAATTTTTGAACCAGTTAAAAAAAGATTCAATTTCGACCTGAATTACGAGTTACATTTTTTTTACTTTTATCCAGAATCCTACTTTTTCAAAAAAGTATAAAATAATAGAAATTTTTTAATATTTTTGCGAAATTTTCTCGAAACGAATTTTTAAAATTATAAAAATTGTAAAAAATCGATCAATTTTGGTCGTTAATTACTGTATGCTTAACTTTATCAAAAATCCTCGAAATCCTACTTTTTCAAAAAAAATATAAAATAACAGAAATTTACAAATATTTTTGCGAAATTCTCTCGACACGAATTTTCAAAATTGTGAAAACAAAATCAGTCAATTTCGACCTAAATTACATGAGTTATAATTTATTCATTTTTCTATATTGTTTTTAAAAATTCAACATTTCCGAAACTACATAATAACAGTAAAGAAATATAATTTTTATAAAATTTTCTCGACACGAAAATTTTTAAACTACAGTAAAAATCCAAAAAGTACTCGATTATAGTAGTCAATTATAAAAAATATAATTTTTGAAGTCTATTGTTTTTAAAAATTCAATATTTTCGAAACTACATAATAACAGTAAAAAATATAATTTTTATAAACTTTCCTCGATACGAAAATTTTTAAACTACAGTAAAAATCCAAAAAGTACTCGATTACAGTAGTCAATTACGAAAAATATAATTTTTATAAATTTTTCTCGATACGAAAATCTCTAAACTACAGTAAAAATCCAAAAATTATTCGATTACAGTAGTCAATTATAAAAAATATAATTTTTGAAGTCTATTGTTTTTAAAAATTCAATATTTTCAAAAATATCATCTTTTTTTAATTATCATGTTTAATAAAAAGAGACATCTTGACATGTGGTCTCCGATGCTTCGAAAAATAAAAAACGATCAATAATCCGACACTACTAAAATTCGAATTAAATTTAAAAAAACAAGTTGTTTTTTATTTTAAAAAATCACAAACATCCTGAAAGTTGTGATTTCGAAAAATTTATTTTTAAACAAAAAAGTGAATATTTTTGTTTTTTTCAACTCGAATTTTCCATTTTTAAAATTAATCAAAATTTTAAAAAAATTTAAAAATACCAAAAAGTAAACAATCGCCTCCGGCGAAATTTCCAAAAATAGATTTTTACTTTTTTATTCTTAGGTTGTTCGAAAAGTTGTTTCTTTGTTAATTTATTCCGAACACAAATCTCAAACTTGGGTAATTAAAATTTATTATAAACGCGCTATAAAATACAAAAGCAACACGATTGATGCCGGTGGCGGACGCGAAATATCATGGATCGGAGTGCAGGTTCGAATTCCGGGTGGCTCGAACCCAAGGTCGTAAAGCTACCCCACCCCCTCAGGAGATCTTTTAGCGAAATAGGGACATATTCAATGTGGAAGATTAAAAGTGAGTCCTAGTGCTGCTGGCCCCAGCGGACCTGTAGACCAAAGTCGACTCTAAGGGTCAGTGGGAAGCCCGTCTTCGTTACACCCAACAGTATACCAGAACTTCCGGATATCTGCGGATTTGGAAAGTTTCGTCAAAACTCGATTACTGAGAGCATCTTTTTATTTTTTAACACGATTGATAAATCTTTGTTAAGACTGTTAGCAGTCTCTTTGGATCGGTGACGTTATCGTCATTCCGATCAGTCGTTAAAATGTCGAATTTTACAGTATTTCATTTTTCGAATTTAAGAATGTATTATGCCTCATGATATTACACAGTATACACTAGAATGATAAATTGTATTTTGTATTGTAAAATATAATACAAAATACAATTATTTATTTTGTTCTAATGGCTTCCCTAGTACACACCATTATGACGCTGACTTTGCTCTCTGAATCTCGTCCATGCACAAAAAACGTAACTTTGGATTTTAACACCTAGTGTAAGGGAATCTGGTCTATTCCCTTAATTGACAATTGTTAACTCTTCGCTTTATTCCAGCAGTCAACAATACAAAATAGTTAAGAACAACTCTTCGCAGCTTGGTCTCGTTCTCTCTTGCCGCTTCTGGATTTCTCCGCTTCTGAATTCCTCCGCTTCTGAATTCCTCCACTTCTGAATTCCTTCGCTTCTGCCGGCTGCTTGGTGCGCAAGTTGAGTTCCTGTGTCTCAAGGGTTTTCGTGCTAAGAGTCTTCTCGCTTTCTGCGACACTTGGATGATGATGGAACATGCCGTTCGTGTCATACAGGTTCGATCTCTCGGATCAAAATTTGCATGAAAATTATGCAAAAAATCATTTAATAAATTGATGTCAAAAATCACTTTTTTCCTAAAACAATAAAAAAATGACAATAATGTTCCTAAAAGGGTGTAAAAAAATTAATTTTTTAAAGACGATTTTTCGAAGAAGAGTGGTTGTCGTTTACGTGTTAACATTTGACTTTTGTGACGAAAATTAAAACAAAATAATGATGAATTCCATTTGTTACTCAATCAAAAATTACGGTTTTTTGTGTAGTAATGAAAACATTTTGTCAATCTGTGATAATAAGAACATACCGAAGTAGATTCATTTTACTACCGCCAAAGTAGAACATTTCAGTTTCCAATGTCAAAGTGAACTTGGCGTTTTGTGACCAGTAAATTATTTTTTGGGGTAGATTCATTTTACTACCGCCAAAGTAGAACATTCCAGTTTCCAGTATCAAAGTGAACTTGGCGTTTTGTGACCAATGAAAAATTAATTTTTTACATTGCACCAGTTTTTTTAATTTTCTCGACATATCTATCATTCTTACCGTAGTTTTTAAAGATATATCGATAGAACAACGGTTGGACATTAGAAATTAAAGATATCGATATAAAATTAAACAAAAATACAAAGTAGTGAAATATGAATTTTCCGAAATTGGGCGAATTCTTGACCTTAATGTTGCTCTTCTATGAACTACTTAATGCGTGTCTATGCACCTTCAAAGATAACTTAGGTTAACTCATAGATTTCAATTATCGATAATTATTATAATTATTTTATCCCAGGTTAGGCTATACTAAGTTCAGATATATTTGGTGTCTCACTCTCAGCATTTATGGCTGGTGTTTTCCTACTTGATTTCTTCAGTAAATTGCAAACTTTTATTTTCTACGTAAATTTTGCAATTTTTGTACGTTCAAGAATCGCAAAAGCGGATCATGATGCTGTAATCATAGGCAGTAAAGACGTCATAAATTGTTATTGACACAAGAATTAACGATAAACAGTCGGTGGATATGTGAAATCTACAAATAAATATTCAGAGAAATTCGAAAATAAGAATGCGCTACAGTTGAATCTCGACATAAGGCACCCTCAAGAGACCGGACAAATCGTGCCTTATATCTCTGGGTGCCTTTTACAGAGAATCAAATATGACTAAAATTCCTTAAAATCGTGCCTTATATCTCGGGGTGCCTTTTATCGAGGATCGAATATGACTAAAATTCCTTAAAATCGTGCCTTATATCTCGGGGTGCCTTTTATCGAGGATCGAATATGACTAAAATTCCTTAAAATCGTGCCTTATATCTCGGGGTGCCTTTTACAGAGGATCGAATATGACTAAAATTCCTTAAAATCGTGCCTTATATCTCGGGGTGCCTTTTACCGAGGATCAAATATGACTAAAATCCCGTAAATTCTCGCAAATTTGTATGTGGGCCGAACTAACGCACTGAAACGATGCCTTATAGTCTGGGTGCGTTATATCGAGATTCCACTGTAACATAAAAGCGGAATTCACACGAAAACAGCGTTTGTCACAGAACGCCAAGTCCACTTTGCCAATCCGTCACAAAAAGCGCAACTTTACTTTTATTCCTATTTCGCACTATATCAAAATTTACAAACAATACAATTTCAAACTTAAAACAAATTTTCAATTTTAATTGTTTGCTTCTTTGATCCATCTGTAAAGCGAAACTTTAGACTCCTCAATACTTGTGAAACACAACAACCGTCGCGTCTTTCATGAGTATTTCGCATTTCCGACGAAAACTACAAGCAACAGTGGCGATTTCCAACTCTTACTGAACGAAAAGTTACGGTTCTTCGTTTTTTAACTGCCAAGCTGACTTGTGGTCACGACACGAAAATAACTCCCTGAAGCAGCATTGTTCTCCGCCGTGGATTGTTATTTTCAGAAAAAGAACAAAGCTGATCCGTACCAACTGGTCACAACCGAGACCAAGTTATTTTCTCCTTTGCAGAAGTGTACTTCAGTCACTCTACGTCCCAAAATCACCCTTCCCAACGCCTTCACTTCAAAGCCGACCCTCAGAATCCCCCTTCCCTCCATTTCCTTTGACATTTTATTTCCACTTCTGAACAAATGTTTTAAAATTTACTCCAGAGATTTCATTTCGACATACGAGAATATACTAAAGCCAATTTTTGTAAAAATTTAGGAACATTGGCAGGCTTTTGGGTAATAATCAAAATTAGCAATAATTCAGAAATTCAGGACAATCTGGAATCCTCCGTTAACCGTTACTGCATGTAGTTCATCATCTGGGTCTGCTGGCCTTGGGTGTAGATCTGCGCGACCCAGTCGGGGGCGGGACGCTGCACCCGCTCGAAGAACGCCTGGGGGTTCTCGAACGCGTCGAACACCGCCTTGATCAGCTTGAAAGCCGCGGTCCAGCTGGCCATGTGTCCAGGCACTCCGAACCCGTGAGTCAGGAGCGAGAAGTTGGTGAATTCCTTCTGCGACTCGGGATGCATCATCAGCGGCTGGTTCAGCGGCATTTCCATCAGCGGACTCCTGTCCCTCTTCAGCAGAGAGGTGATTTCCATCAGGGCAAAACTGAAACCAACACTTTCAGCACTCCAAGTTCAAAACACCCAGCGTCCAAAAACACCAAATCCAGTCCCGAAAAAGCCGTTCGATATATGGAAACCGGCGGTCGTCCGAGGACCCAGACTGCAAAACGAACTTACAAGGCACTTCTGTAGCAGCTCTTCTTGACCTGGTAGTCGGTGTAGTCCTTCGTCTGGACGAAGATCTCGTACACGGAACTGTCGTAGGGGAAGTGCTTCTCCGAGAGGTCGTGGAAGTCCTTGGCCAGCGTCAGGGCTTCGGTCTCGCACAGAGCGGTGAAGGCGGTGTTCGGGGCGCTCTTGCGGCGGCCTTGCGCCAGGGTGATGCTGTGCAGTTTCAGCTGCTGGTTCAACTTGTTGCCACCGTCTTTGTTTTTCGCTCTGAAAAGTGGCGCATTAGTCCGGTCGCAATCCGAGTTCCGCGAGCGGGTGCCTCCAGGACCCACAAGGCACTCCAGAAGCGGACCGCGGAAGGAACGACTTACTTCCTGAGGATGGCGCTGAGAATACTCTGGTTGAGGCACTCGGGGGGGTTTATGCGGCGGCGGATCTCGGCGAGGGTGACGATGAGTTTCTTGTTGCTGCCCAGGAGCGACAGCCGGCCGGGGACCTGGCAGAACTGGATCGTGTTGTCCCCTTGGTCGTACGGATTCGGCTTCACGGCCATCAGAGAAACGTTGCCGCTGTCCTCGCTGCTGGTGCTGCTGTGGCCCTCCGGGGGGTTGTCGAACATGGACGGCGGGTACATGAACCCGTTGCCCGCCATGGGGGGCAGAGTTGCGTGGGGCATCTGCTGCATCATCCCGTAGTAAGCGGCGTAGTTCGTGACCTGTCCTTGGGCGTTCTGCAAGTTGAACCTCTGCAGAGGCGTCGACTGTGCCATGGGGATCCCCTGAAAGAGCAGATTGAAACGGCGTCGGAGCATGCGAGCGAAGCCCTGCGCACCGGCAACCCCAGTTTGCACCCACACAAAAGGACCCCGGTCGGTCGGATTCGTACTAACTGAATCCCACTCCAAAATCTATGAATTATCACTCAACTCAGTACACAACGACATGTAACGAGACTGTGTTCGAAAACATTCATATATGAAAGCAGCTTTGGAACTAACCTATCTGACTCGCCCCATCATAAACATAGCTGAAAACTACCCTCCGTTTGGATCCAGAACGAACTCCAACCAGAAGGTGGTCATGGTTATCACTTAGATGACGATTCCAAGGACCCCACAGGAGGTCACCTCCAAAGGCAGTTCCCCAGCCCTCTCACTAATCCCTTAGATCTGTTTTATCTAGAGCTTAGTGCTTTACTGCTCTCCCATACTACTGTAATTCGCGGAGACAGACATCGCAATCTGAAGACGACTTACAAACTGGCCGGATCCGCTTGGCTGATTCTGGTTGGGGGACGGGGTTTCGCGGTCCGTGGACTCGCCGTCGGATTCGCCTTCTGACTCGGAGGAGAGCTTCTGCTTTTTCGCCGGCACGGGGTCCGGCTCCGGGTGCTGCATCGGCAGGTAGTTCTGGTAAGCGGCGTACATGTTGGGGTCGTTACTGTACATCTCTGGAGCTTCTGAAAGCCTGGAGTGCAATTTGGGAAACAACCACGAGGATACGCAAGCCAGGAGGACAAGACGTAAAAATTATATATGAAGGCCGGGAGACGACCACCTCGACGGCTCTTCGGCTTGAGAAACTGACGCCGGGATCGTCGGGACCCGGTCGGCCCTGCCCCAATGTACGAAATCGAAAACAAACCTGAACAACAAGGGAAATTCAAATTCGTACTCCCGAGTCTGAGAAAAGGATCCCTCATCACACCCACTTACACTCCCGGGGGATCCTTTGTCACGTCCGGGTTGTCGGCAGGACGGGCGGCGGTGCTTGATCACTCGTTTGCCCTCGTTTGGAGTCAGCCACCAATCGTCAACAATGCCGATCTGGGGCTTTGGCACCTTTGGATCGTCGTAAACAAAGCGAAATTCAAAAATCCTTGGTTAACTTGGCTTCCAGAGACCACATAGATTGGGAAGTAAATAGCAAGTTGTGAACTCAAGCAAGAGTAATAACTGGGGAATGGTCTCGACGAGAAATTCAAAAACGTTTGGCACTGAGGAGATTTCGAAATACCTGTCGTAGTGATTTCGTAATCGTTTTTTGGAGTAAACCTGCGTAATAAAGTTTGTAATTTTTAATATCGGAGTGGATAGAGCACCTACTTTGATTACCCTCCAAACTTTCAAAGTTATGAAAAGCAAAAGTGAGGAATTTTAAAGAAGTGCGAGTAATGTTTAGGAACTAAAAGATCTCGAAAATTTGTAGTGATTTCGTAATCGCTTTTTGGAGGTAAATCTGCGTAATAGAGTTTGTAATTTCCAATATCGGAGTGAATAGGATACCTACTCCTCTGACTACCTTCTAAACTTTTAAAGTTTTGTAAAAAACAGAAATTTTTGGACATGAAAGAATCTTATTTCTCCTCAATAGTGATGTTGTTTTCAGTTTTTTGGAGTTAGATCTTTCTAATTGAATCCAGAATTCCCTATATCATGATACCTAATCCTCTGACTACTCTAATTTTTCCAAAATCGTACAAAAAAGCAAAATTGAAGATTTTCAAAGAAGTTCAGGAAATTTAGGAATTAAAAAATCTCGTAATCTTTGGTGATTTTATGATTAATTTGTTGGTACTATAACCTTAAATGAACCCAGAGTTCTTTATATCAGGGTACTTAGTCCTTTGACTGCTCTCCAAAACTTCAAAGTTTTATAAAAAAAGTAGTTAATGATTTTCAAAGAAATTCAGAAAGTTTAGGAATTAAAAATCTCGAAAACTTGTAGTGATTTCGTAATTGATTTTTTGGTATTATAACCTTAAATGAACCCAGAGTTCTTTATATCAGGGTACTTGACCCTCTGACTTCCCTCCGAGGTTTACTTCCATATATGGACATCTTAATAAATATCCCGAAAATTACAACACTCAAAAACTGCAATAAATCATAGTTAATGTATTTGTAGACCTTAAAGTCGAAATTATCCAGTTTTTGATGAAAAACAAAGGTTAAAAAATGTGGAATAAAACTTTTGGTTTTATATAATATTATAAATTTTGAAGTTTTCTGGCAGCTGAAATTATAGATTTCTAAAATGTTTTAAATTTTTTAAGGAAAGTATTTTTTTACTTTTAGTCTAAAATTTTTTTATAAATTTCTGAAATTTTAGAATTTTCTAAAATGTTTTAAAAATCCTTTTCAAAAAACATATTTTTAATTTTTTTATAAATTTCTGAAATTTTCTAAAATGTTTTTAAAATTTTCCTCGAAACAAATGTTTTAATTTTTTTATGAACTTCTGAAATTTTAGAATTTTCTAAACTGTTTTAAAAATTCTCTTCAAAAAACGTATTTTTAATTTTCTATGAACTTCTGAAATTTTAGAATTTTCTAAACTGTTTTGAAAATTCTCCTCGAAACAAATATTTTAATTTTTTTTATAAATTTTCGATATTTTAAGATTTTCTAAAATGTTCTAAAAATCTTCTTCAAAAAACATATTTTTAACTTTTTATTAACTTTTGAAATTTTAAAATTTTCTAAACTGTTTTGAAAATTCTTCTCGAAACAATAGCGTCAGTTGTTAGTTTTTTATTCTTTTAATTTTATATGAGCTTCTGGAACTATCTGAAATTGTAAATTTCAAAAAATTCCTTTATTTATCAATCTAAAATTTTATACAATTTTTCGAATTTTTCTAAAATCCAAATTTTCTTGTTGGGACAATTTTATAATTTTATTTTTGAACTTTTTTGAATTAAGATTTTTTAAAATTATTTGAAATTTGATGAATTTGTGAAATTGAAAAAATTCGTGTTGAGACAATTTTTTATAATTTTTATTTTTGAACTTTTTTGAATTAAAATTTTTTAAAAATTATTTGAAATTATTTAAAATTTAATAAATCTGTAAAATTGAAAAAATTCGTGTTGGGACAATTTTTTATTATTTTATTTTTGAACTTTTTTGAATTAAAATTTAATAAATTTGTAAAATTGAAAAATTCGTGTTGGGACCATTTTTTATAATTTTATTTTTGAACTTTTGCACGACTGAAAGATTTTGAACATTTGCATTTTCTTCGACGTCATGTCCCCAGGGAATGCCATGTTTAGCCCAAGGTCGCGGTCAATTGAGTGAGGCTGACCATTGCTCGTTGGGCATTCATGGATTTCCAGGCCGAGGAGCTTTGTTCGAAAAATCCTCGTTGCCATGAGACTTTTGTTTTCCAAAATTTCGATTTCTAGTTAAATGGCAAAATTATTTTCTTCAACTTTATTTTTTACAATTATTTTAGCTACCATATTCAGTCTTACTGTAGTGCATTTTCTGTAAGTTTCGGATTAAAATTATTTTTAATTTTTAAAATTTAGTCAATATTTGGATTTAAACAAGAGAGTTTACAACCACGTCCCGGGAGAATGTTCCACCATCCAGTCCATCCAGTCAGGGGCCCCGGATATGGTCTTCTTCGAAAACAATATTTTTTTCCCATCGGTAATTTTTATAAAAAAGTATTTTTAATTTCCTCAAATTTTAAGTTCCTTAAATTTTCATATTTTTTATTATATTTTTACATAATTTTAATTTTTAGATTTTAATTTTTTTATTGTGAATATTTTTACATATTTTTATTTTTAAAATTTTCATATTTTTTATTATGTTTTTACATAATTTTAATTTTTTAATTTTTTAATTTTGTATATTTTTACATATGTTTTTATTTTTTAAATTTTCATTTTTTTTATTATATTTTTACATAATTTTAATTTTTTAATTTTGTATATTTTTACATATATTTTTATTTTTAAAATTTTCATATTTTTTATTATATTTTTACATATATTTTTATTTTTAAAATTTTCATATTATTATATTTTTACATATTTTTATTATTTTAATTTTCATTTTTTTGAATATTTTTACATATATTTTTATTTTTAAAATCTTCATTTTTTTATTGTGGATATTTTTAAATATTTTTTTTATTTTTTTATTTTTTAAATTTTCATTTTTTTTATTGTGGATATTTTTACATATGTTTTTATTTTTTTAAGTTTAGTTTCGTCACTGGATACAGTAATCTGAAATACTTCAATAATTTGCAGGGAAGTGACATCAACAACTCGACGAACGCCACGGAGGCCGGAATCTACATCTACCGACCGGAATCCAGGGAACTTTTGAAAATTGAACTTTCATCTTTCAACGAAAAAAAACAATTTAATCCTCATGGATTATCTATTTTTATGAATGTGGTTTTTGTGACAAACAGTCTTTATCCCGAGAAATCCCATGATAGAGTAGATATTTTTAATTTTGTTTTTAAAAAAAACAAATTTGAACCGCCGAAATTGAAATTCCAAAAAAGCATCACGAGCGAAGTCATGACGGGCATCAGAGGCATCACGGCCGTCGGAAAAAATCGATTTTATTTAACAAACAAATATTACTTCAGAAAACCGGGATTAAGGAAATTCGAAGTAATTATGAAACTTAACACAGGAACAATTATGTATTTTGATGGGAAGAAAATCCAAATCGCGGCGACGAATCTCCCGACCCCTACGGGCATGGCTTACGATGGACGGAAAAGACAACTTTATGTCACCTGTTTTTCCGTCAATTCCGTTTTTGTCTACAATGCCAATCTGGCCAGTCTCACGAAAGTCAACGTAGGTCGAGATAACAGAGGTTTTCTGAAATCACGTTTAACTGAATGGAATCAACACGTAAGAGCTCCTGATTACGGTTTCCATGTTACTTGGTTCTAACTAATCACAATCGATGGGAGGATTCCATTCCAGCAGAAAATTGATCTTAATCAAAGTTGCCGATTTTTCGAAATTTTTGGTTTTAGAATTTGAACTAATTCGGAATTCTTGATTTTCGAATTTGAACTAATTCGGAATTCTTGATTTTCGAATTCGAACTAATTCGGAATTCTTGATTTTCGAATTCGAACTAATTCGGAATTCTTGATTTTCGAATTTGAACTAATTCGGAATTCTTGATTTTCGAATTTGAGTCCTTAATTTTAGAATTCGACTCTATCAATTTTCGAATCGAATTAATTCAGTTCAAATTCGAATTAGTTCGAAATCGACAGCTCTGGTCATAGCTGAATGTAATCAGCATGTTCGGACTATGTTTGTTTCTAGTTAAAAAAGTATAATTAAATTGATTACGCTCAGTTGTATCCAATATTTTGTTGGAATTCAATCCTGTCATTGATTATGCTCAGTTATATCCAATCTTCTATTGGAATGCAATCCTGAGTATACTCAATGTGTCTGAATTATGTTTGTTTCCAGTTAAAAAAGTATAATTAAATTTATTACATTCAGTTATATCTAATTTTCTGTTGGAATGCAATCCTGTCATTGATTATGCTCAGTTAGAATCGAATAATGTGAAAACTGTGATCAGGAATTCTTAAATGTCGATTCCATTCAGTTAGAAGTGATTTCAGAAAACTTGTATGATTTTACAATAATTCCTCCTCTGTGATTTTTGGTCCTTTCCTATTTGAAGAAATTTTTAAAAAGCATCCTACGTAACTTTGATCGTTTTTGAGCATTTTTTGACACAGAAAAAAACACCTTTAAAATCTTGTAAAAAATATGTAAAATATCTCTTAAATTTCTTCATAAAATTTTAGACTATTTCAACAAGAAAAATCTGCATTAAGGTCTGTAAAATTGTCGACATCAAAATCCGCATTTTAGTTGAAATATTCCTGCAAGTCGGGATATCTAATCATTATACGAAAATTCAATTCTATTTTGATGTGAACCTATCTGTCGGGATGTTGTAGACGAACCGCAGATTTTACATTAATTTCGAAATTTTCAAAAATGTAAATATGGAAATACTTAGCAATCTGCGAAAATGTTGCGCGCAAACTGCGGATTTTAATACCAATCACGATCGATCAGAATGTTGCGCGCAAACTGCGGACTTTGATATTGACCGAACTGCGGAAATGTTGCGCGCAAACTGCGGATTTTAATACTAATCACGATCGATCAGAATGTTGCGCGCAAACTGCGGATTTTGATATTGACCAAACTGCGGATTTCGATGTTGACCGAACTGCGGAAATGTTGCGCGCAAACTGCGGATTTCGATGTTGACCTAACTGCCGGAATATTGCACGTAAACTGCGGATTTAACTTTGATTTTGATGTCGATCTCTGTACTGGTTTAAGAAAATTAATCTTACAAAATTAGCGACCAAATTTCCCCAGGGGAACAACTACTGTACAACTATGGAAATTACTGTATTTTTTAATTTAAAAATTTTCAGGAAATTCAACTAAATTCAGCACCTTATTTTTTGTCTTTCGATCCGTTGAATCAAAATCTCCTAATCGCGGCTCATCCGTTGAAAATAAGATATCTTTTTTACGAATCTTATCCTTATGATTACTTTTCGCCTTCTCAAATTCTAGAAATCCAAAGAAAAAAATCAAAAAACGGAAAATCAAAATGGTCGATTAAGGAACTCTACGTCAACGACGGGGCCACCATCAGCGCGGCCACGAGTGTCCTGATGACTTTTCCCAAGGACAGACCGAGACAGCTCCTGATCGGCAACATGCATTCTGGGATCCTAGCCTGTGATGTCACTTATGTATAAATAAATAATAATAATAACAATAATAAACGATAATAAATAAATAATAATATTAATATTAATAATAAACGATAATAAATAAATAAATAAATAATAATAATAATAATAAACAATAGTAAATAAATAAGTAATAATAATAAACGACAATAAATATATTAATATTAATAACAAATAAATTAATAATAATAATTTAGAAAAACTAAACCAAAAAAATGTTTTTTAATGATTTTTAGGATATTTATTAATATTTTTATATTTGAAAATTAACTCTAGAAGGACGACAAAGGGTTGGGTACCCTATATACCTTGATCTGGAAACTATAAATTTCCGGAATATTGATTTCGAAATTATAAAATTAAGAAATACTATAAAAAATCGGAATTTTAAATTGATTTCGTTTTTAAAAATTTCTAAAAATTCGCGTTGAGACAATTTTGTGAAGACTTTTATTTCTGATTTTTCATATTTTGAAATTTAAAATTTTATTGATTTTGGAAAATTCTAGAAGTCTGTAGAATTTTAAAAAATTCGGAGTTTTCATAAATTTTCAGATGTTTGAAAAGCTTCCATTACGTTGAGACGAGAAAGTCAAAGATAGCAGGAGGAGTAACATGCCCTGGAAGAGTAGTTCACCCCAGTTCCTGACATCCCATATAGAGTATAAAAAGGGGGAATTTTTCCTTAACTGGCTAAACTGTGCTTTATCTTTTTTGTCGAATTTTTTCATTAATAAATTTTATGAGGATTTTGTATTTTATCTTTTTTGTCAAATCCTGGTATCGATGAACTTTTTAATTAAGAATCTTATGCTTTATCCCTTTTGTTAAATCTTGTTGATGAACTTTGTGATCGAGGATTTTGTACTTTATTCCTTTTGTCAAATCTTGTTGATGAACTTTATAATTAAGAATCTTATGCTTTATCTTTTTTGTTAAATTCTGTTGATGAACTTTGTGATCGAGGATTTTGTACTTTATTCCTTTTGTCAAATTTTGTTGATGAACTTTATAATTAAGAATCTTATGCTTTATCCCTTTTGTTAAATCTTGTTGATGAACTTTGTGATCGAGGATTTTGTACTTTATCCCTTTTGTCAAATTTCGTCATTGATGAACTTTATAATTAAGAATCTTTTGCTTTATCTTTTTTTGTCAAATCTTGTTGATGAACTTTATAATTGAGGATTTTGTACTTTATCTTTTTTATTAAATTTTGTTGATGAACTTTGTGATCGAGGACTGAAAACATTATGTTTAAAAAAATCATTCCAAAGAATGATGACCTCGAAAACCGATAGTTCTAGTCAGACTACGTTCAGACTATAAAGTTTGTGGCGTTGTTGATTAAAAACCAGCATTCAAAAAATTTTATTTTTTGCGACCGAAAAATTTTCCGATAATATTAATATTTAACTTGTTTCAGAATGGCTTACTGTAAGAACCCGAACAAGTACTTTCCAGTCAAGAAGACCCCTGCCTTGGTCGAGGGGGCTTTGAACGGAAAATTGGCCTTGATAACCGGCGGGGGAACGGGTCTCGGGAAGGCCATGGCGACGACCTTCAGTGCCCTCGGGGCCGACGTCGTGATTGCCGCCAGAAGATTTGACGTTCTTCAAAAAACTGCCGAAGAAATAACATCTTTAACAAAAAAATCCGTCATCCCAATTCAGTTAGATATTAAAAAATCCGAAGCAATCAGCGCTACATATGACGAAATCCAAAAAAAATTCGGAAAACTTCCAAATATCGTCGTTAACAACGCCGCTGGCAATTTCGTAATGGCGACGGAAAGATTGAGTCCGAATGCGGTGAAAACAATCGTCGATATCGTTCTTCTCGGGACCTTAAATATGACCTTAGAACTCGGAAAACGAATCATAAAAGACGGAAATTCCGACGGATGCACGTTCCTCAACATCACGACGACCTACGCCAAGACCGGAAGTCCGTTCGTCGTCCCGAGCGCCGTTGCGAAGGCCGGAGTCGACAACCTGGTCCGGTCTTTGGCGTCAGAATGGGGTCGTTACGGTATGAGGTTCATTTCGATCGCTCCAGGACCGATTCCGACAGAAGGCGCATTCGGAAGGCTGTCTGTCGTGCCTCTGGACGAAGTAGCCAAAGAAGCAGGTCATCAGATTCCAGAAGGCCGTTGTGGAACTCCTGAAGAATTGGCCAATCTTGCTGCTTTCATCTGTAGTGATTACGGTAGTTGGATAAATGGATCAGTAAGTCAAAAATTATCAAAAATAAATAATTTTTTTTCTTAGATAATCGACTTCGACGGAGGTCAGCAGTTCCTCGGACAAGGAAGCGCCATCGGGGGCTCAGCCTACCACGAACTGACTCCAGAAGGCTGGGAAGCCGTCGAAAACATGATCCGAGGCAGAACTGGAAAATCCAAACTCTAATTTTTTTTGTGTTTTTAATAATTTTCGAAATCGATCCAGAGCGATTGTCGAAAATTTTAAAAATACTTTATCGATTTTATTTAAATTTTAAATCATTTACAGTGCTGATTTAATTATTTAAATTCGAAATTAAAGTTGAGAATAAATCAAAGACAAATATCTTTCTAACAAATTCCAGATCACATCCAGAGCGATTGTCGAAAATTTTAAAAATACTTTACCAATCTTATTTAAATTTTAAATCATTTACTGTAGTGATTTAATTATTTAAATTCGAAATTAAAGTTGAGAATAAATCAGACTAATATCTTTCTAGAAAATTCCAGATCATATTGATATTTTTTAAGATTTAAATCAAGTTCAATTAGGACTTTATAGAATACTCCATATCGGGTCAAACTTTTCCAGAAAGATCTATTATTTACCCGACTGGGCAATAGCACTGTTGGATCGTCGCTGGGGAATCCGGATCCGGGTGTAGACGCAAATATGTGGAAATAACTTTATTGGGGCCTCAGGCACGAGATAAAACACAACTCTATTACGAATATTGCGCAATTTTAAAATTCCCGCCAAAAGGCAATCTTACAAATTTCGCTGATCCTCAGGGTATTTCCTTTCGGGACCAACTCTGTGTGGCTTGTATTCAAATAGATCGTGCACAATCCAACAAGCACCATCGATCCAGAACAATTGTCGAAAATTTTAACATTACTTTATTGATCACATTTTGTATTTTAAATCATTTACTGTAATGATTTAATTACCCAAATTTTAAACTAAAATTCAGAATAAATCAAGGACTAATATCCTTCTGGACAAGAATCAATGGAACGCCGAGGCTCTGCGTTCGAGCATAGGGTGATTTTCGTCTGCTGCCGTCACGGACGGGGATTGAAGAGTCGAAAATTTCGTTTTTAGTTGGATTCCGGTTGAAGTACAGAATTCACTTTCTGGTTTAAAAACATTTTTCAAACTTTCCTTCAACAATCCTCGATATCTTCTAGAAACCAAACAATAAAGACAAAAATTAAGAGCAGCATTTAGAAAAACCATTTGTTGACTAATACAAGTGTAAATTACGGCGGTGGAATCGTAGTGTCCGTAATATTCGTAGAGAAGTCTTGCTGGAGCTTGAGGACCGACACAAACGAACAACAAAGCAACAACTGCAAACAACATAGCATTCGCATTCAGGCGTTGAGAACTCGATTCAGAAGAAACACCGAACATGGGTCCATTCATCGACGGTTCTAACGGATTGTTGTTGTTAGATCTGTTGATGTCCCGGTCGACAACTTGTCTCAAAGTCGATATCAGCTTCAAATTCAGAAAAAACAAAACCACGATCGGCGCAACATTGAAGCCAAACAGCGAAAAATAATCCGAAATTTTGTAATATCCCTAAAATTTTACTTAAATAATCAAACAAAAAACAAAAATAACCTGTAAAAATTTGTTTTCACTCATAGTAATAATATAATAGGAATGATTTCGTATCGTATCCCAACATTGGACAATATTGTAAACCAGTGGCCATTGAACACTACAGACGAAGGAGACGAGTAAAGACGCAAAAATGGCCTGTTTCGACCTCCTGGAGGTACAAATTCTGTGGGCCGCAAGAGGATGACAAACACACACGTATCGTTCCACATTGAAGGCTACCACAATCCTGCAAAAACAGTAATTATCGAAATTAAAACAGTTATGTAACGTTTCTGTCCCGAGCACTTATATTCCAATTTTGAAGTTAAAAATTTACAAAAAAGTATTTGTAAAAATGTAATCAGATTTGTAGATTTTGAATTTGAGATCAGAATCAATAGTTAACCTCCAGAATTCAAAATTCTAGATTGAGAAATATTTGTATCTGAAGCATTCCTGTCCTGAGCACTTATATTCCAATTTTAAAGTTAAAATTCTACAAAATGTACTTATAATAAGGTAATCAGATTTGTAGATTTTGAATTTGAGATCAGAATCAATAGTTAACCTCCAGAATTCAAAATTCTAGATTGAGAAATATTTTTATCCGAAACATTCTTATCCCGAGGAGTTATATTCCAATTTTGAAGTTAAAATTCTACAAAAAGTACTTATAATACTGTAATCAAACCCATAGATTCTGAATCTAAAATCGGAATCAAAAATCAACCTTCAGAATTCAAAATTCTGAAAACTAACTTTGAATTTTAAAGATATATCAAATTTTATAAAAATTTCATAAAAAAATAAACTTACCTAAAATTATTTTTAAAACACTATATAGCAGATGTAAAATTATTTGGTTTTTAATTTTTAAATTAGAATTGTAAAAATTGGAACAAAAGTATTTAGAACAGAAACGTTTCGTCATGATTGAAAATGCAGCAACTTACAACACACTAGCTTTGTAAAAAGTGGAAGCAAGGGTCCTGATATATAAAGCAACATGAGTATAAAAAGCGTTGAAAAATTGCCATGAAACAAGGGCGTGGATACTCATCGGCATGACTTCAATCGTCGCAAATATTAGGAAAACTGAATCGAACACAGCTAAAGCAACAAGAAGATGCCTAAATTTCATATATTGTAATTTTAATAAAAAATAAGAAAGTAATTACCATGATGGGATCCTTCTTGCTGCTTTGTTACCCGTCAGAATAAGCAAGTTAAGAAGATTGCACGTCAAACCGATCAATGCAATCGTCGGCAAACAGACAACATTCGTCCACCAAACAATGGTCAAAGCGCTCTGAAAATTTCAAATTAAAATAAATTTTAAATAAAAATAAAAATTTTAAATAAATATAAATATAAATATAAATATAAATTTTAAATAAAAATAAAAATTTTAAAATAAAAATAAATTTCAAATAAAAATAAAAATTAAAATAAAAATAAAAATTTTAAAATAAAAATAAATTTCAAATAAAAATAAAAATAAAAATAAATTTTAAATAAAAATAAAACTTTAAATAAAAATAAAACTTTAAATAAAAATAAATTTTAAATAAAAATAAATTTTAAATAAAAATAAAAATTTTAAAATTAAAATAAATTTCAAATTAAAATTTTAAATAAAAATTAAAATTAAAATAAATTTTAAATAAAAATAAATTTTAAATAAAAATAAAACTTTAAATAAAAATAAATTTTAAATAAAAATAAAAATTTTAAAATTAAAATAAATTTCAAATTAAAATTTTAAATAAAAATTAAAAAAAAAACAAACTTGTTGTTCGTCTTCAAGCGGCAAAGCATGTGGCTGAATACTGCAAACATTCGTTGCAAATTCCAGTAGAACTTCATCTGTGGCGGATTCCATGTTGAGCTATGAGATTACATAAAGAAATCCAACCATCCTGAAATAATAATCTTGCTATGAAAATTCAAAATTAACATTATTGCGAAATATCATCGGAAAGAATTTGCAAAGTTCTTAGAAACTGAACTAGCCTAAAATTTCGATTTTTTTTGTAGGAATTATTTTTTAATTTTATGATTTCAAAATCAAGTATATATTATAAAAACGATATATGAAATTTTCACAAAATAATCTCAACGCGAATTTCAAAAAGTTCTTAGAAACTGAACTAGCCTAAAATTTCGGTTTTCTTGTGGGAATTATTTCTTAATTTCATGATTTCGAAATCAAGTATATATTATAAAAACGATATATGAAATTTTCACAAAATAATCTCAACGCGAATTTCAAAAAGTTCTTAGAAACTGAACTAGCCTAAAATTTCAGTTTTGAATGGGAGTTGTTTCAAAATCAATCATTATTATAGAAATCAAAAATCACGAATTTTTAGTTATCTAGAAATTACAGTAACCTAAAATTTTGATCTCGTAACTTTATGATTTCATAATCAACTACATTGTCACGAAATTATCCCGACACGACTTCCAGAAACTAAAAAAGTCTGACGATTCCCTCATTCGCGTGACGGTCTCCCGATCTTATGCTATTTCGTAATCAATACTTCAGATATATTCTCTTTAGACATATCCACAACCTTTAAACCAGGGTCACGTGGGATAAAAAAGCCTCTGTTCGTCTCCGAAGACACGCGTTAATGTCCATAGGTGTTAAAACCAGCACCGAATCCGGATTGCTTTGCTTGTGAGGAAATATTTGACATCCTGAGATAATGTAGAAAGTAATCGAGAACGAAACTTGTTCAACAATGACGAAATTCAACGGAGTTGATCGCGGACTGGGCAGCGGTATGAATGGTTTTGAACCAAAGGACTTGTTTAAAAAATTATTTTTTTCCGTTTCTCATGCCCAAAGGAGAAAAAAATACTTGTTATGTCTGAGAATTATGAAAAAAATGAGTTTTAAAAATAATTTTACGCTACTGATGAATAAAAAGCACGTTAAATCAATCCGGAGAAAAACTGCGCAGTTTTTGTCTCGTTGTCGTCGTCGAGGAAAGCGTCCACTCTTCCGTTTTCGTCCGTCAGCTCCCTTGTTTGCACTCTGATTCGATGGACGAGGGAAGAAAACGAGCAAGAATAAATAGGGCCAAGTGGATCAACGTGATCGGACAACTTCGAAAGCAATCTGCAACGGATCACTTCGCAACAATTACCGAAAAGGATCGACCACGTAGCAAGAAACTAAAATGAAATTGTTGGAATCGAGAACGAAAAAGACAATCAACAACAGTCGGAAACACATCAGCTGAGTCAACACATTGGTGGAATCCTGAACAATTTTCAATACATCAAAATCAGAAACAAGCATTGCCAAATAATCTCAGATTTTCAGAAAATTTGGAATTGTCATTGGGGAAACCACATCAATATATTAGAAACAGAAATATCGCCGGAATTCACAACATGGGCTTTAAGAACTTGTTAGAACAATCTCGCTGGGAAAACCACACTAACAAAAAATAAATATTATCATGAAACTACCGTGGCACGGACTTGACTTTTCCAAAATTCTTAGAGGAAATCAAACCAATACAACAATATCAATATATAAAACAAAAACTTCCATTATTACAGAATCACCACGACATAAATTCTTAAAATTTTTATTTGAAAAAACCATAAAAATACAATTATATCAGTGTATAAAAGTAAAGAAATTAACACAATTACAAGATTATATAAATGAAAATTCGAAAAAGCTGCAAAAATTCCTAGGATTCACGTTCGCGGAAATTATTCAAATACAAATATGTAATTACACGAGTATATTAATATATAAAAGTAAAGAAATTAACATAATTAAAGAATATATAAATGAAAATTCGAAAAAACTGCAAAAATCTCTAGGATTTACGTTCGAGGAAATTATTCAAATACAAATATGTAATTACACGAGTACATTAATATATAAAAGTAAAGAAATTAACACAATTACAAGATTATATAAATGAAAATTCGAAAAAACTGCAAAAATCTCTAGGATTTACGTTCGAGTAAGTTGGATAATGTTCCTGAGTCCCAAAACGAAAAATTACGTCGCTCTCGCGCTAATTTCTGTTTTATTCATACGGTAGTTTCGAAATACCGGATTGCTGGTTTTTCCTTGTTGACTTCATGTTTGGCGAAGACGATGGTTCATTTGCGACAACGGCCCATCGTGACGAGGAAACGTAAGAGGTTGATGAAAGAAACGGAAGCGACTAGTGGATCTACCTCGACAGAAGACGGCGAATACGAAGTCGAACTTATTTTGGATCACAAACGGTAAATTTTCTAATCTAATCTCAGTTTACTTTAATCTTGCGACTTTTAGGATTGCTGATGTTGATTTGCCTCATTTGGAAGTATACGGAAGCGACAATTTAGCTTTTCTGGTCAGATGGAAAGACTATGACCCTTCGGACGACACCTGGGAGCCTATGATCAATCTCTGTCGAACCGATCCATTTCAGAATTATCTTCGCAAATACCTAAGTAAGTCTTTATCTCGTTAACAAGCAAAGCAACTTGTTTTCAATGGGGTTTTTAGTGTTAGGTATGGTTTTTGGACATTTGTATGTACTTTATATATAACCTTTGTCGCGCGGGGTGAGTATTGCCTTTTGTACTCGACATAATCCTCATTCAGAAGTTTCCAGATCCATCCAAGCCGACTATATTGCTAAAACACTGAGTTAGAAATCATAAGATTACGAAATAACTCCCACGCAAAACCGAGATCGTCACGTAAGCTGCTTTAGTTTCTAAAAACTCGCATCGAGACAATTTCGTAGTAAAATTAACCTGACTTTTGTCGTAATGTAATTGTTTAGTTCCTACTATCGGGTTTATGAATGGAGTTGACGACGACGGCAACGATGTGGTGTCCTTCGAGTTCACTGAACCTCCTGCGTATTCGAAACCAGATAGCTGCGGGTACTACCTAGGTGAATTTATTGAGGATTTAATGCCATGGAAGGAGCTTTCGGCTTGTGAACAGGAGACAGTTATCACATCAGCTTCCCCTGCACCAAGGAAAAGAAAAAGGATTGCCGGTCCAAGAAGACGAAGATTCGAGCCTCTTCTTGACGATCTCGCCAGCATTTCTTCGTTGCCGGATGACGATGCTATTTACGCAGATGATGTGTTAAATGGAGGATCCGCAAGAACACTTGGTCGATCCAAGAGTGAATCGTTTTCCCAAAAAGAAGCCCTAAAAGCTCGACGGAATTCCCTCGATCAACACTTCAAGGAAAATTTCCATCTCCTGAGTCAAAGTGGGCAGGCAGATCTAGAGACGAATCCAAAAGCCGACGTGGAAACGATCGATCAGGCTGGTTTTGATGGCGTCAGTGAGCAGAACAACACCGATAGAAACAACAACTGTCTGACTAATGGATGGAGTGAAATGGATTCCTTGGCAGACGAAATACTTGAAATTGAGGAAATAACCAGCTTCCGGAATTTCAACAGCTTCACCTCGAACGTCTCTGAGTCGCTGTCGACGATGCCTGTAAATCCAAAGTCAGCAATGCCGGTGTACCATGATTTTCTCGATTTCATGGCCCATTTTGAAGGTTTTTAAAGTTAACTTTTTGTACTAATTAAGCTTGTGATACATTGTTTTTTCTGTAATTTGTACGTTGATTTTTATTGATAATAAGAGATCATAGAGGATTGATATTGTTAACCTTTAGTCTGTATCAGCAGACGATGAGTCTCTGATGACACCGTTTTCTTTATTCCTTCTGCTCTTGGAGTTGTCAGTAACTTTGTCACATCGACTGATTTTTCCACCTTCACCGACGATAATCATGATATTTCCATCCGGAGAAAATTCTACTCTTCTAATAACACGTGGGAAATCTCGATGACTAATCTGATAATTACTGAAATTTAAATTTTAAGTTTTTTAAATATAAAAAATTGTTCAAAAATAAAAATCTAAAAACATTTTAAAAAAAACAAAATTTAAAAAAAAAAACAAATTTTTTAAATTTAAAAATTTACCTTTTTTTGGATATAGGAATGGAATGAAGATCCCATAGGTGTACTGTACCGATGTCATTTCCACAGGCGATCCAGGAGGATAATGGAGGTCCGACTGTTATCCCGAATCTGATGAACCATAGTTGACTGTTGGGCAATTCTAGTTCAGCTACTTGTTGTGAAAAAGTTTCAAATCCATTTACACCGCTGCCACCGGCGGAAGAGTCGTTGAATTCACCGAATTTCGAAAGAATGATACAGTTTTCACAAGCTTTAGAAAAAATATAAGATTTGACTGTCCGAACGCAATCGACGTAATTTCTGTGGAGGTCCTTGGAAGCCCCGCAGGGGAAGTGCATTTCGACGGGCTGGATACGGACGTTATCCGGACGGGAAACGAGGGATTTCATTCTTGACAAGATTTGCTCATTTCCGCCGACGTTCCAGAGCCGCAAAGTATGGTCCATGGATCCAGAAACGATGTACTTTCCGGTGTAGTCAAAGTCCTAGAAAAATTACGTTCCACAATCACGAAACAGACACCAACCAACGACAAGATCTGGTCCTGATGTCCTTGAAACCCCCCGAGGATGGCGATCGGGGTCTGAGAGGGGACGTGCCAGATCCGGACCGTCAGATCCTTGGAGGCACTGGCGATGATTGAAGGCCAGACCGGATGATAGGAGATCTCGTTCACAGAATCACCATGTCCTAGTATCGTCTAAAATTACATAATAAGTATGTTTTACAAAATAATCTCAACGCGAATTCTTGCAAGTTCTTAGAAACTGAACTAACCTAAAACTTTGGTTTTCTGTGGTCATTATTTCGTAATCAAATATACATTGTAAAAGTGATATATGAATTTTTTCCGAAATCGTCTCGACGCGAATTTCTAAGAGTTCTCAGAAACAAACCTAGCCTAAAATTCCGGCTTTTTGTGGAAATTATTTCTTAATTTTGTTATTTCGAAATCTGTATTTTAGGAACATCCTCTAGTTGGGCCTAGAAACCCCTAAATTAGGGTACACAGAGTACCTAACTCTCTATTTTTGAAAACTATTAATTATATGAAAATCCTCATAATTCAAAACCCATAACTATTGCCAATATCCCTTTCTATGGTTCTCGATGATGATTTAATATAAGTGAAAATACTTACACTGTGGGTTTTTCCAGTAAATGGATCAATGGCCCGGATGATGCCGTGCTTTCCTCCGAACACCAGAACCGGCCGGTCTTCATCCTTGATCTTCACAATGGACCAATTAAGAGCGTAGTATTCTTCTGTTAACTGAAATCACCTGTTAGGAAGAAAATTGATATATGAAAATTTACATTTTCGTCCTCATAACTCGCTCTGGGAATTATTTTTTTCGAACATTCATAAACAGTGACTTGTCGACCAGCGACAGTGCCGAAAACATTAATGTCCTCGAGAAATGGACAAAATTTAGCAGAATAAATACAGGAATTATGTTTTTCGGTGAGAGAACCGCTGTAACGATAAGGACAAGTCGAAGGTAAAGGAACATTGGGTCTTCTTTTTCTTCTTTGTGGAGCCGCCTCTTCCGAATCAACGACAGAATACGAGTCATCCGTGTCCATGGAGTCGAAAGACGATCTAGACATTGTAACAGAACTCATTTCTGATGGATATCGTTGGAGAACTGCTGGATCGGAGAAGTGAAAAACGCGCCAAATATGCGCGCGGCGGGACCTTCTTTAAGTGCAAAACTGGCTGCGGAACCCGTCCTTTATATCACTTCCGTCTGGTCGTCCCTCGACTCGCGTTCAAATTAAATTAAAATAATTAAATAAAATTAAAAACTTTAGAGTTAAATTCGCTTTTAATACAGTATACTTGGGATTTACAAAGTTCTGGAGATCGTAAAGCGCATATATGAGATGTTTAGGGACAAATTTCGAAGGATTTAAAATTTTTGAAAATTAGGATTAAAATTTCGGAATTTTTATATAAAAAAATAATTATAATTGACGTAAATTACGATAGGATTAGTTTTGGGGAATCCTGAAAATCGGTCCTCTTGTGGATTTCATATATGAAATTTACTCTGTTTTTATATAAATTTGATCCTAAAATTTAAAAAACAAATATCGAATCAGGATTCTGAAACTGAAATAATTTTTTAAATACTTTTAAAAAACCATGCTATTGTAAAAAGTAAAAATATATTTTTTACGGAATATCTTCGAAAAGAATTTGTAAATTTTCTAGAAACTGAACTAGCCTAAAATTTCGATTTTTTTTGTGGGAATTATTTCTTAATTTTATTATTTCGAAATCAAGCATATATTATGAAAATTTTTAAAAATAATCTTAACGCGAATTTCTAAGGGTTTTTAGAAATTAAACCTAGCCTAAAATTTCGGTTTTTTGTGGGACTTATTTCGTAATCAAGTATATATTATGAAAATTATATATGAAAATTTTTAAAAATAATCTTAACGCGAATTTCTAAAAGTTCTTAGAAATTAAACCAGCCTAAAATTTTGATTTTTTGTGGGACTTATTTCTTAATTTTATTATTTCGAAATCTGTATTTTAGGAACATCCTTTAGTTGGGCCTAGAAATCCCTAAATCAGGGTACATAGGGTACCTAACCCTCTGTTCACTTTCTAAAGTTGATTTTCATGTTTGAAAATCCTAACAAATACCCTGAAAATCAACTACAAGAATCTTCGAAAATAAATAATTTTTTAATTATCTTTTTTCCGAAATTAAAAATTTCGAATTTCGTTAAAATTAATAATTATTTTATTAATGTACAGTAATCTAAACAAAATGTATCCCATTTAAACTGTATGAATCGACGGAATCTTCTTCGCTTTCGGGAGAATCATTCGGTACAGTATCCATTACGGTAAAACGAAGGGACGAAGGCACTGTCGAAAATCCACCAGAATTACACGTGTTTTTTTTATTTTTTACATTTTTTCCGTTAATTAACTCGTGTTTTTCGAAAATCTCGTCGTCGAAAGATCCATCCGAGCCAGTGGAGGCTTTTCTCGTGGATACGGTACTGGTCTTCTGAGAAGGACTATGCAGCTAAAATAATTTCCTACAGTAATAAGATTAATAAAACAAAGCATTTTTTCTACAGTAAGAAAACAAATAATTTTCTACAGTAATAAGATTAATAAAACAAAGTACTTTTTCTACAGTAATAAGGTTAATAAAATTAATTTTTTCTACAGTAAAAAAACAAATAATTTCCTACAGTAATAAGATTAATAAAACAAAGCATTTTTTCTACAGTAAGAAAACAAGTAATTCCTTACAGTAACGAGTCTAGTAAAATAAAGTACTTTTTCTACAGTAATTAGGCTAATAAAATCAATTTTTTCTACAGTAAGAAAACAAATAATTTCCTACAGTAATAAGATTAATAAAACAAAGTACTTTTTCTACAGTAAGAAAACAAATAATTTTCTACAGTAACGAATCTAGTAAAACAAAGTACTTTTTCTACAGTAATTGAGTTAATAAAATTAATTTTTTTTACAGTAAGAAAACAAATAATTTCCTACAGTAATAAGATTAATAAAATAAACTATTTTTTCTACAGTAAAAAACAAGTAATTTTCTACAGTAATAAGATTAATAAAACAAAGTACTTTTTCTACAGTAATAAGGTTAATAAAATTAATTTTTTCTACAGTAAGGAAACAAATAATTTTCTACAGTAATGGAATTAATAAAACCGATTTTTTCTACAGTAATTGTTTAAGAAAAATTTACCGAAGCTAGGGACCTGGCGAAACTCGTCATTTTCAGAAGTCTCATGCCATTCGTGATGACGGGGGGTCTGAAGGAGCTTAATCTCCGTCTCGACATCTGTCTCCAATGGGACAGTTTATCCTGTCCAGGCAAGGGCAAAGTCATCGAAGACATTCCACAGCCATATATGACAACTAATTCTTTCCTAAAAATTACCGTAATTTGACCACATTTTTAAAAATTGGATTTTTGTCAACTATCTGAGGTAGAAGTACGGGATATTCTAAAAACTTTCAGACCAGTTTAAAAAAGACGTAAATCAAAGGAGCGAAATGACCTAGAAGGACTTAGATCAACTTAGAAAGACCTAAATCAGAAAAAATGGACACAACAAGAGTGAAAAGTGTCTTCAAAGGACCTAGAGCAGCCTAGAAAGTCCTTAACCAGTCTAGTGGGACCTAAGTTAAAATCATGAACAAAGTGTAAAATGGTCTGAAAAGTCCTAAACCAGCCTAGCGGGACCTAAGTCATCAAAGTAGGACATAGAATGGTCTGAAAAGACCTAAATCAACCTAGCAGGACCTAAGTTAAAATCATGAACAAAATGTAAAATAATCTGAAAAGTCTTTAACCAGCCTAGCAGGACCTAAGTCATCAAAGTAGGACGTAGAATGGTCTGAAAAGTCCTAAACCAGCCTAGTGGGACCTAAGTCATCAAAGTAGAATGGAAAGTAATCTGAAAAGTCCTAAACCAGCCTAGTGGGACCTGAACTAAGGACCTAGGGAAACTAGATAAAGAAAAAGTGATCTAAAAATTATCCTCTTGTAAAACAATCCAACAACTACAGTACTACTTCGAAACTTACCTAAAATCCTTCCCGAAAATGATGTAGATGACGAAATTGATGGAGGAGTTGATGATGGCCAGGAAGTTTATGGTTTCTCTGGAAAAAGTATAAAAAGCTTTGTGTTGGTTCATCAGGTACTCTATTCCGACGATTTGCTCCAGAAGAGTCAAAACGAATCCCCAGAAGTTACAAATCAAAAAAATAAGAACAATAACGACAAGTACGATCGAAGCTTCTCTGGATTTCTCCCTCAGTTCAGATATCCTTGTTCTTTTTCGTTCTGTGATCATCTTCAAGGATTTCTTAATAGTATAAGCGATGATGAAATTCAAAATTAACAATGTCAAAAACGGCAAAAAAACCATAACGATGTTCGTCAACCAAAGCGAGAAGATCTGGCCGTAGAGGGCGTCGCTGGCGAGGGCGCTCGGGAGGAGGACGTACGACTGCCAGTTCAGGTCCTGATTTGAGCATTCTGGATTTCGAAAAACTTCTAATTCAAAAAATCTTGTTGAATTAAATAAAATTGAAAAACATGTAATTCCTAAAATCGTAAAAGCCGAAACTTTTCTTGTGCAAAATCTTTTCGCTATTCTCGGATAACATACGGCCAAAAAATTTTCTACCGTAACCGACAAAGTTGTATAAACACTTCCAGTTTGAGAAACATGAGAAATCGCAAAAGCAAATCGAAGATAAGTCAACCAAGCGATGTACAGATTAATCGCCCGGAAGTACTCTATTATGTACTCCATCCCGTAGATACAGAAGGCCGTGATCAGAAGACAAGAATCGTAGATGGCCAAAGCCGTCAGAAACATGTTGTTCGGCGACCTCATACTCGGCCTTGTCAAAATAACTACTGTAGAAAAATTTCCAAAAAGTCCGAAAAATCCAATCAAGCTCCCGACGACGCTGATTAAGAGGAATTTTATCTGAAAAAATCTCCAAATTGAAATCAATATTTTTAAAAGTAATTTTATGTAATTTTGAAGGTTTTAGAAAGAGAGAAAAATCATCATTTCAGATTTCCGAAGTTAATTCATATATGAAATTTCAAAATTAAGTTATATAAAATTTCAAAATGAAGTTATATGAAATTCTGAAATTAATTCATATATGAAGTTTTAAAATTAATTTATATATGAAGTTTTAAAATTAATTCATATATAAAGATTTAAAATTAATTCATATATGAAATTTCAAAATTAAGTTATATATGAAATTTTAAAACCATTAGAAATTTACTTTTTTGAATTATTCTAAAATTTGAGAAATTAAAGATTGACAAAGTTAGAATTGAATTTTTACCTCTAGATAATCATGTGGATCGAGATCACAATTTCCTAAGAAATCTTCCGTTGGATCTTTATCCCATTCCGTCGAGAAGTTCCCGAGGTCCGGACTCGACGAGAGATCCCCGTCCATTTTCAATTAATTTTCATTTTTTTTTGAAATAATACAATTACCGTCTGAAAAAAACCGTGTTTAAAAAGTATTTAAAAAATTCATTAAATTCTTTGACTGTCGGTACTTCAGAAGGTTCAAACACGACAGAGCCAGTTTTTCCCTTTTTTAGAAAACGAACAATTGCGGAAAGTGGTAAGTCTGGCTTCGAAACGGCAATTCAGGGAGATTTTCGGAAAAAATAAAGCTTAAAAAATTGTCAAAATTTTAATTTTTAGAAATAAAATTTCAGAATTTTCCAGTTTAGTAAGGATTCAGGGGAATTTTGGAATCACGTGAAAGTTTTCAGTTTTACAAACACCAAGGAATCTCACGAGAATTTCCCAGAAGCTTTTGGAATCTCCTAGAACTCAATGGGAAGATTCTGAAGACATAGAATCCTCCAAAATCCCGTGAGAATTTTCCAGAAGTGTCTGGAGATTTAAAATTTCACAGAAGTTCCTGGAATTTTTGGAATTTCAGAAATTTTCTAGAATCATGTGGAAGTTTTTAGAATTTCAGAAATTCTCCATAATTTTGTGGAAGTTTTTAGAATTTCAGAAATTTCCCAGAATCTTGTAGAAACTTTTAGAATTTCAGAAATTTCCCAGAATCTTGTGGAAGTTTTTGGAATTTCAAAATTCTCCATAATTTTGTGGAAGTTTTTGGAATACTCCAGAATCCAGCAGAAGCCAGGAATTAAGATCTAAATTGAAGCTTTCGGAAATTCATTTCGAGACAATTTTGTAACAACTTTCATTTTTAATCCTTGTATTTACCAAATTAGAGTTCAATTGAAGCCTTTAGAAGTTCCCAGAATTCAATGGGAATTTTTAAAATAAACATTTAAAAATTCAAATTTTTTAAATTTAAAGCTTTTAAATTTTTAGAAATTGATTTCTAAAAACTTCCAAAATAAACGCATTTTTAATCTTTTATAATATGATACAAAAAATTTGAAAAAAATAATTTCAGAAAAAAAGTAAAACGATACCCGAAGAAATTCGAATATTTAGGAAACCCCGTTTTATTTCCTTATTCGAAAATTATGAGAACCCGGCAAACACGGAAGAAACTTAATTTCACCTTTTTTGCGAAAAAAACTCACAGTAATCATAGGGGAATTCCCCAGAGGAAAATTAAAAAATGACATTATCCAAAGTTTTAAAGGCCGGACCCACATGTTCCAAACAGAATCATAAGAGTACAAAAGTAAAAAAAATATTTTTGGGAATGATCTTGAGAGGAGTTTTTTAAAATCGAATTTTTATAAAAAAAATTAAAAGTAAAAGTTAAGAAGTGGTTTTGCGGGGAATTTTAGGATTGTTAGGAAAGAGAGAGAGAAAACAGAGGGGGGAGAGAGAAAAGAGAGAGAGGAGAGAAAAGAGGGAGGAGAGAAAAGGAAAGGAAGAGAGAAAAGGGAGAGGAGAGGGAAGAGAGAGCGCGCGTGGAGAAGACGAGAGTCGACTTCTGTAGAATTGCCATTTTTTCCTTTCTTCCACTCTCACTCGCCCTTCCGCGCCAACTCAAATCATAATATTATCAAAAACAAAAACTACTTTTTTACTAATTTATTTTACAACCAGTATTTTAAATTTATGTAAAAAAGTAGGGAAAAGAGCGAATGACGAAAATGCGAGTCGATGTAGGTGGAAAATTGCCAGATTTTTCAGTTTTTCGTTTTCATTCATTTTTGCGTAGGAATTCAGAAATTGAAACATCACATTTTTATAAAAAAAAATAAATTTTTTGAAATTGCTTCGACACAGATTTTTGGAATTATGGAAAAAGTGGCAAAAAGCGAACGAAAAAAAACGCGAGTCGGCTTTTGTAGAATTGCCAAATTTTCCATTTTTTCTTTTTTCACCTTCTCACTCGCCCTTGCGCGCGAATTCAAAAATTTCAAAAAAATGTTATTTAAAAAAAATTAAAATTTTTCTTGAAAAATTACTTTTATAGGAATTTTCAGCACTGTTAGAGAATAAATAACAAAACAGAATAAATTTCGACGGTGAATTTACAAATTTTTATAAAAATAATTTTTTTTAATTTTTATAAAAAATTTATTTTTTAATTTTTATAAAAATAATTTTTTAAAAATTGCATAAAAAACTTAAAAACATCGAAGACCATTGAAATTGCAAAAACTCGTGTGAAAAAGCCCAATTTTTTCCGAAAAATCCGAATTTTTGCTCAAGAAGAACAGATGAAAAACCAAAGTTGAACAATGGCACAATTGATGACGACAGAAAATTTGCGTATTTTTTTAGAAAATTCCACAGGCAGTTTTATTGATATTTATGGACTTTTTTGTCAAAAATTATTCCATTAAAATATTGTTGCAGAGAGCAAAAAGGGGGTTTTAACACGAAAGTCCCTGAGGCATAAAGACTGAATTTGGGAGTTAATTTAGGACAACAGTAATATTGTTCAGAAATAAGAAAAAAAACGATGTTCAATTATTAGAAATTGTTAATTATTTTTTTTATTATCTCATTAATCGAATAAATCAAAAATTTATTACTCCTAAAATACATAGGATTGTTTTACAAAGTCTTATCACGAAAGTCCCTAAGGCATAAAGACCGAATTTGGGAGTTAATTTAGGACAACAGTAATATTGTTCAAAATTGAGGAGAAAAAAAGATGATTTTGAATTATTAAAAATTGTTAATTATTTTTTTAATTTTTTGATTAATCGAGTAAATCAAAAATTTATTATTCCTAAAATACATAGGATTCTTTTACAGTCTTATCACGAAAGTCCCTGAGGCATAAAGACTGAATTTGAGAGTTAATTTAAGATAAAAATGATACTGTTCAGAAGTAAGAAAAAGAATAATAACACTAAATTACCAGAAATTGTTGTTAATTATGTTTTTATTTTTTGATAAATCGAGTAAATCTAAAATTTATTATTTCTAAAATCCGTCAATCGAGAAAGTACATCAGATTTCTTTACAAATACCATAGGAGCAATACCCATTAATCCAACTTAGATTTTGTTTTTTTTTAAATAACAAAATTTTTGTAAAAAGAGATTTACGGAGTCTATAATTCTTCTACTTGACGGGACCAGATGTAGATAGTAGCAATTCGCAGCCAAAATATATAAAAACGCCAAATTTTATCTCCTACAAAATTGATAATAATAATTACGAAAGTTTTCCCGCCTGCGTTTTTTTCTTTCGTTGCGAGACCCTTCTTTCTCCGTTTTTCCTTTTTTACGTGGGCGCGAAACACGTGTTTTTTGGCCTTCTCTTTATTTCCTCTTCCCCTTTTTAACCTTCTTTCTCCGTTTTTCCTTTTTTACGTGGGCGCGGAACGAGTATTTTTTGACTTTCTCTTTCCTCTTCCCTTTTTTACCTTCTTTCTCCGTCGACATTTTTACTCAAAACAAAAAATTATTCGTGGTGGGACCGATAAGTATTAGTTTTGTAATTTTTTGAGAAATTTCAGCTAGTGATCCTAACACGAAAATTTTTTAACTAAAAAGTTGGTTGTCGACTTTTTAAATGTTATTTTTGTCAAGACCAAAATTCTTTTTAATTTTCTGTTTTTTTTAATTTAAAACTTTGAAAATGAATCAAAAATAGTCCTGACACGAGTTACTTTTACTTTGAAAGTACTGTAATTTTTGTTATTGATCTTTTGAACGTTATTCGTGTCAAGACAAAATTTTTTTTGTATTTTATTTAATTTCTAAAAATAAATTTCAAGTGGTCCTGACACGAGTTATTTTTACTTCGAAAGTACTGTAATTTTTGTTATTGATCTTTTGAATATTCTTCGTGTCAAGACAAAAATCATTTTTTTGTATTTTATTTAATTTTTAAAAATAAATTTAAAACAGTGGTCTTGACACGAATTTTGTTTAATTTATTTTCCGATTACGAACATGGCAATTAAGTTTTGGAATCTATTTTTAAAAAACCACATGTGAAGTTAATATAGATGGTCAGAATCCATTTGTAGAGAAACACGGGGATGCATCCGATGCCCTGAGGCGTCAGTAAAAAAACACCAAAACACAGACGTAAATTTCGACTCAGTAGACGTGAGGACAAACTTCGAGTTTCCAAAAAAATATTTTTCAAGAATCTGTCAGAAAATCTTTGTTTTTTTAAAAAAACGACTGTCTTCGAAAATAAACAAAAAAATTTTTCTAAGTGTTTATTTTTTATAAATTGAAATTCTCCAGACAGAAATCGTATTCGGATATATGAAATCGTAAAATTTGATGATAAAGATCTTCAGAACTGCAAGACACCAAGAAACCCGAGGGCACTCAATCTCAGAAAAATCGAACTCTAAAGAAGTCTGAAAAACACAAAATAGGTACATGACATATAAGGTATGGATACATTAAAACAACTCCAAAGTATTCAGCGCAGTATATTCAATGTATCGGTATATTAACTTGATATCGGTGCATGGTATATAATGTACGGATACATCAACTGTAGTATCGATATATTAAGTGTAATATCGATGTATTGTATTCAATGCATATATAAATTAAAACAGTTCTGATTTACTAGATAGATTGTATCCAATATATCGATATGTGAATTGTAATATCGATGTATTGTATTCAATGTATGGATACATTAAAAAAGTTCTGATTTACCAGATATATTAAGATTGATATTGATGTATTATATCCCATGTATAAATACATTAAAACGGTTCTGATTTACCAGATACATTGTATTCAATATCTCGATATATTAAATGTAATATCAATAAATCGTATTCAATGCATACATAGATTAAAACGGTTCTGATTTACCAGATACATTGTATTCAATATATCGATATATGAAGTGTAATATCGATGTATTGTATTCAATGCATATATAAATTAAAACAGCTATGAAGTACCAGATATATTGTATTCAATATCTCGATATATTAAGTGTAATATCGATGTATTGTATTCAATGCATACATATATTAAAACGGTTCTGATTTACCAGATACATTGTATTCAATATATCGATATATGAAGTGTAATATCAATAAATCGTATTCAATATCTCGATATATGAAGTTGCCATCAGTGTACCATACTCGATATATCGATAGGTTAAATATAATGTATCTGATACATCACGGCCGTTTTTATGTGTTATTTTTTGTGTAAATATGTAATGCCAATTTTCCCAAAAAAATGAGTATTTTTGTTTAAAAAAACAAAATAAATTTGGAAATGGAGAAGATTAAAAAACAGAACTTTGGTCCAAAAAAGGTTTACATCGAATATTCAAAAGTCTAGAAATTTTATGTTTATTTAAAGGACAAATCCAAAATTAATTTTTGAAAAAATTAAATTTCTAAAAAAATCTATGAAATTCAATAATTTTTAAAATTTAAAAAAGTCCAATTTTTACGAAAATTAAATTTAATCAAAAATTGATTTTTTTACAAAACGGTCTCAACACGAATTTCGAAAATAAAAAAATTAAGTTTTTACAATAATTTAAAAAAAAAACAAAAATCGAAATAAACAATTATGTAATTATAAAATTTAAATTTTTATAAAATCAAAATTTTTATAAAATCAAAAGTTTTATAAAATTAAAGTTTCTATAAAATCAAAATTTTTATAAAATCAAAGTTTCTATAAAATTTAAATTTTTATTAAAAAAATCTCGACACGGATTATGAAAATCCTTTAAAAACTTCCAAATTCGCAATTTTAAATGTTAATTCCAAGTTTCCGCTGGATTACAGAATGCTTCAGAAGTGTTCAGAAGGTCACAAAAGATTCTAAGAATTTATAAAAACTAAAAACTCCAAAAATTTTAATTTTTCAAAAAGTGGTCCCGACACGAATTTCCAAAATTTTCCGTTCAAGACCAAAAATAGTAAAATTTTGTTTTTATAAAGTTTCAAAAGACTTGAAAAGGATCTAGAAGATATTTTAAATCTTACTACTGCAAAAAATCCAAAAAACCTAAAAAATGGTCCCGACACGAATTTCCAAAATTTTCCGCTCAAAACCAAAAATAGTGAAATTTAATATTTCTTTGATTTCCTGAATTCTCAGAAGCATTTGGAAGATTCTGAATCGTCCTACAGTAAAGTTATAAAAACAGAAGTTACGAAATTCCAAAAAATTTTCGAACACGAACATGGACAATTTTCTGGCCGAACCAAGAAACTCAAATTTTTTCGTTTACGTAATTTTGCAAAGTTCCAAAAAAGTCCATAAATTTTTAAATTATATTATTATAAAAAAGCAAAAAAATTCGGAAAAATTATCTCAACAGGAATTTTTCGAACTTTCCAATTGAGACTAAAAATTATAAAATTTCATAATTTTTATAATAAGTTTCCAACTTTTCATATTTTTTTACAATAATGCTAAAGTCTAAAAATTGGTTGTGAAATAAATTAGTAAAAAAAGTAGTTTTTGTTTTTGATAATATTACGATTTGAGTTGGCGCGGAAGGGCGAGTGAGAGTGGAAGAAAGGAAAAAATGGCAATTCTACAGAAGTCGACTCTCGTCTTCTTCACGCGCGCTCTCTCTCTTCCCTCACTCTCCTCTCCTCTCCCTTTTCTCTCTTCCCTTCCTTTTCTCTTCTCCTTCTCTTTTTTCTCTCCTCACTCCCTTTTCTCTCCTCCCTCTGTTTTCTCTCTCTCTTTCCTAACAATCCTAAAATTCCCCGCAAAACCACTTCTTAACTTTTACTTTTAATTTTTTTTACAAAAATTCGATTTTAAAAAACTCTAAAAATTCCTCTCAAGACCATTCCGAAAATATTTTTTATTTTCATCATATTTCAAACTTCCTATTTGCAATAATCCCGAAAATTCGTGTCGTGATGGCTTCTTTAGAAATTTATTTTTTAATTTTTATAATCGTATGATTAATCTGAAGGGAAACTAAAGTTTTTATTACTGAATTTCAGAAGGGCATTAACGACGTCAAAGTGGATTATTCAAAAATAAAAATTCTCCAAAATTGACAAGTTCAAAGATCGCTGAAGTCAAAAATTCCAGGATCTGTAGCTGCTTGACAGAATCTGACGACTAGTGTTGGAAAAGGTTTTTCTGTTCAAAAATAGATTTTAATTTAGATAAACTTCAAATTTTAATGATGATTCTTGATTTCAGTTCTATTGCCCTCAGGGAACACCACACTATCATAAACATTAAAAGCATATGCTCTCAAATTGACCTAAGATAAATTTCAAATTTCGGATGGAAATTTTAAAATCATATTTTTATAAAAATTTAAAAAAGTTTACAAAATGGTCCCGACACGAATTTTCGAAAGTTGTTAGAAACTTCTAAAATTAAATTTTTATAAGAATAAAATTTTCAAAAAAAAAATAATTCTGACACGAATTTTCGAAAATTGTTAGAAACTTCTAAAATTAAATTTTTATAAAAATTAAAAATAGTCCCGACACGAATTTTCGAAAGTTGTTAGAAATTTCTAAAATTAAATTTTTATAAGAATAAAATTTTCAAAAAATAATTCTGACGCGGATTTTCGAAAATTGTTAGAAACTTTTGAAATTAAATTTTTATAAAAATTGAAAATAGTCCTGACGCGAATTTTCGAAAATATCCAGAATTCACGATTTTGGATGATTTCGAAAAAGTCCAGAGTTCCAAAAAGTTCGAGTTCAAAAATCCAAAGATGAGCTGATAAAGTGTGTATGCCGTAAATTAGATCTTGACGAGGAGCTACTGAATCCCAATTAGGGTTGTCATACTATTTTAAAAATTAGAAGTTAACGTTTTTGTGACATTGTTTCGAAACAAATTTTTGGAATTTTCCGGAATTGAATTTTTTGAAGATCACAGTACTTAAAAAAAGCAAAAAATAAAAATTATTACGAAATAATTTTGAAATTTTAAAGATTTTTGAAATGTTGATTTTTAAAAAATTTCGGGATTTTCAGTTTTGGAAAATTCCAAATTTTCAAATTATAAAAAAATAAAAATTATCATAAAATGGTCCCGACACGAATTTTTGAAACTTTTTTAAATTACAGAATTTTTAATTTTAGAAAGTTCTTTTAGATTTTAAAAGTTTTATAAAATTTCGAAAATTATGGTATCGTAAAAATCAAAGAAATTATTACGAAACGGTCCCGACACGAATTTTTGGAATTCTTTAAAAAAATTATAGAATTTTAAATTTTATGTTTTTTTAGATTTTAAAAATTTTATAAAATTCTAAATTCTGAAAAATTACGGTATCGTAAAAATCAAAGAAATTATTACTAAACGGTCCCGACACAAATTTTTGGAAATTTCCAGAATTTTGAGTTGCAGAAGTTTTTAGAGACTTTTATGTGATTCTGGAAGATTTTCAAAAATTTCCAAAAATTCCAGAATCATTTTTCTATGATTTTGGAAAATTTGAATTTCATAAAAAATAGAAAATTTGCAAGTGAAGGACTTGAAAAATTTAAATTTTGTAAAAAACCTTAAAAGCACTCGAAAGACATTCCTCAAGTACGAGGAAGACTTGTCGGAAAGAATTCTAAATTCTGAGTTTTCTGGCTGCGTCAACTTAATTTTAAACAAAATTTTAAAGTTAATGAAAGTCCGAATCAGGTTCAAAGTGGTCAATCCGGGAAAAATGGCATTAATCAAGGGTACTGGAAATTACTTACAACTTACCGTAACCGAATATGCTTAGTTAGATTCAGTTGTGATTTTTATTGTTTTTTGTAAAAAGTTAAAAAATAACGCGAGTGGAGACAAATAGTTCGATTTCAGTAACGACTTACCAAATTTTCCATTTTTCGACTTCCACTCTCTTTGCGCGGGAATTCAAAAATTTCAAAAAAATTGATAAATACTGAAAATTATTTTTAAATGACCGTAACCGAATCTGCTTAGTTAGATTCAGTTGTGATTTTTATTGTTTTTGTAAAAAATAAAAAAATAACGCGAGTGGAGACAAATAGTTCGATTTCAGTAACGACTTACCAAATTTTTTATTATCCAAATCCAGATTATAAAGTTGACATATGAAAAATAATTAAAATCGATATAACTTGTAATAAAATTATTTCCAAGAAATTCTAAAAATCTGAACTCATATATGAATTATTTTCATATAAATCTCACAAATTCACTTTAATTTTTTATTATCCAAATCCAGATTGTAAAATTGATATATGAAAAAATAATTAAAATCGATATAACTTGTAGTAAAATTACTTTCAAAAAATCCTAAAAATCTGAACTCATATATGAATTAATGTCATATAAAATTTACAAATTTACTTTAATTTTTTATTATTCAAATTCAGATTATAAAGTTGACATATGAAAAATAATTAAAATCGATATAACTTGTAATAAAATTATTTCCAGAAAATCCTAAAAATCTTAATTCATGAATTAATGTCATATAAAATCTACAAATTCACTTTAATTTTTTATTATTCAAATCCAGATTGTAAAATTGATATATGAAAAAATAATTAAAATCGATATAACTTGTAATAAAATTATTTCCAGAAAATCCTAAAAATCTTAATTCATATATGAATTATTTTCATATAAAATTTACAAATTCACTTTAATTTTTTATTATTCAAATCCAAATTGTAAAATTTATATATGAAAAAATAATTACGAAAAATAAAAATAAAATTTACTCCAAAATCCTAAAAATGCATTGTATTACACTGGATTAAATTTATCCAAGCAACTTCCATTTCCATAGATAAATGTTATTTTCGAACGTCAATTGAATGTGTTTTTAGACCACCACAAATTTATGGAATTTATTTATTGCCGGATTTTTCCACATCATGTTGTTGTTCGAGATGTTTTTGATGTCGCTTAAACTAAAAAAAATATATTAAAAATTTTCAAAATTAAAAAAAATCAAAAAAATTTTAAAAAATTTTAAAAAATCAAAAATTTTAAATTTTCAAAATTTTAAAAAAATCAAAAAATTTTAAAAAATCAAAAATTTTAAATTTTCAAATTTAAAAAAATCAAAAATTTTTAATTTTCAAAATTAAAAAAAACCAAAAAAAATTTTGAAAAAATCAAAAAAATTTTAAAAATCAAAAATTTTAAAAAATCAAAAAAATGCCAAAAAATCAAAGAAATTTTAAAAAATCGAAAATTTTTAATTTTTTAAAACAAGTTTTTAAAAAATTTTTTCTTTACCATTTTTTTAAAACCATATAAAAAACCAGCAATTCCAAACAAAATTAATAATATACCAATAATATCACAAATAATTTTTAATGTTTTAGATATATTTAAACCTGAACTTAAATTTGTATTACCAATACCAACAATTAAAATAATTGTTCCAAATGCAATAAAAATACAACTAAAAATAATTAATCCGTTCATTTTTCTTATTCAAAATGAATTTTATTTTTCGATTATTTCAGTTTTTATTGAGTAATAAACTGCAAAAGTCATAAATTGGCACTGATAAAGCTGAAAATCAAAGCGCAGTTCCTTTATTTTTTAGTTTTTCTTCTCCAAACATCCGGGACACAAAAATAAACTTTATAAGAAACAATATTACAGTAATATTACAAAATCTGGGCAACAAATCATACCTACAGAAGCCAGATATCATTAAATTCACAAAATCGAATACAAAAAATACAAAACATACTTCGGCAGCTTAAAATCCTTTTCCTCAAAAATAAAATTAACGTTTTTTATTGAGGTCTTTGTTGATTTCCTCGACCGTTTTACCTTTCGTCTCAGGAACATACTTGAACGTAAACGCGATGAAGAAAGCCAAAAATCCAGCAAAGACGAGGAACGTGTACTTGCCCAAAAGGTTCTAAAAACCACATAATTATAAAAATAAAAACAACTTTTTTAACAAAATTCCCATAAAATCTAAAACAAAAAATATACTAAATTAATTAAATAACAAATATCCAAATTTATTAATTTTCACTTTATAACTAAAAACTAAAAAAACTATTTCTAAATCCCCAAACTTTCTACAATAAAAAAAACTCATTTCTATATAAAATAACTAAATACATCATTTCTAAAAAACTCATATATCAATTTTCAATTATAAACAAAAATACAAAACTTACATTAAGAGGCAAAAACGAAGTACCAACAATAAAATTAGCAAGCCAATTACTCATACAAGCAATTGAACTAGCAGCACCTCTTGCAGATGATGGGAAAATTTCACTTACAAAAAACCATGGAATACTTCCAGGACCTGTTGCAAATGCAATTACAAACAATAACACAAATAATATAGATGCATAACTTGCTATTTCATTTTGATTATCACCTTCACCTTTAATTGACATTGCAATTACAATCAAAATTGATGCAATCATCATTCCAGTTAAACCAATAATATGTAACGATCTTCTACCAAATTTCGGATGTTCAACAAGATATACTGATACAACTGTCATAGCAACATTAAATAATCCCATTGCAATTGTTGCATAATATGGTTCATTACCTTTAAGTCCTGCATCTTGGAAAAGTTTTGTCGAATAAAACATAGCAACATTAATACCTGAAAATTGTTGTGACAACATCATCATAATAGCAATAATCATAGGCCATAATAATGGAGATTTAAACATAGAAACCAATGTAGATTTAGGTTGAGATTGAGTTGCTGTTGCTTCATCTTTAATTGTATCCAATTCTACAGTAACATTATCTTTTTTTCTCAATTTTTTTAAATCTTTTTCTGCTTGATCAGTTTGTCCTTTTACAATTAAATTAAATTTCGGCGATTCTGGACAAAACGGTAAAGTTACAAGTTGAAAACCAGCTGGAACTACAGTAAAAGCAAAAATTAATGGCCAATATTTTTCATTTCCCAAAAAATACGGTAAACCAAAAATTTGAGAAACCAAAATAGAAATAGTAACCAATAATTGATGAAGTGATCCAAGAGTACCTCTCAAATTAATAGGCGAAACTTCCGTCAAATACATTGGAACCAATCCAGAAGCCAATCCACACGAAAATCCAATCACTAATCTTCCTGCAGTAACCATATAATAAACATTAACGAATTTTGCCAATGACATAAGAGCAGCAGCAAGAAAAGCAAAAAGATTATTAAATAACAAAGCTCCTTTTCTGCCCATTCTATCCGCAAACCATCCACTCAATATACCACCAAACATTCCACCAACAGCAAAAATCCCAACAGAAATCGACCAAACTACATCCGCTTGTTCCTTGGTCATCGTCGTATTAAACATATGTTCATGAGAACGAATATACCATTGAGTAATAAGTTCTCCCGGAGCATTTACGCATCTAAAAAATCACAAAATTATAAATTCTTTGATAAAATTTTCTACAACTTCCAGTCAAGAACCAAAATCACAAAACTTAATACTTGTAATTTCCAAACTATCCAATAACGTTTTTATAAGTTTTTTTGTAAAACTGTTTCAAAGTTTCCAAAAACTAAATTAAACTACAATTTTAACGCAATACTATGATTATTTCGTAATTTTTCAGGACTATATCTTTTAAATAAATCTAGAAACATCCAAATCAACATCAAATAAGATTTAAAATCTTCCATCCATTCCCCAAAATTAATAATTACATATAAAAATATCCATAAATATTCATAAATATCTTGAAAAATGTTCCTTTTAACAAAAACTAAAAAATTAACTCACCCAATATGATAACCAAATTGAAAAGATCCCCCAATTGTTGCTGCAATCACTGCAAACAGTAATGGACCAGTCATACGACCCTAAAAAAACAGAAATCATTAAAATTTAAAAATAATTATCCAACTCCAAAGCATCCACTATTGTTTCCAGTCATTTTTTAATTTAAAAAATACTTCCCAAAATTACGTAAAAATTTAAATTTCAAACATTTACAACCTATGAATCCAATTTTTTAAAGTTTATCTTGTTCTTCAATTTCTACATTGCCAAAGAAATTTATTTTTGTCTTTTTTAAAGGGTTATATTTTCCAGTATTGTCTTCAGTACTTGACTTTTCCACATTAAGGATGTTACTTCTATGCATTACCTCAAAAAACTTTATTTTCCTCTAGTTCCAAGTACCTGATTTAGCTTACCCAAGAGATTGTCCTTTTCACCATTACTTGAAGGATTTCATCTCCAAATATTACTTCAAAAACTTGACTTTCTTACATTTCCCAAGAAATCCAAATTACCCCTAATGCCTCAGAAGCTTCATTTTCTTACAGTATTAAAAAACTTAATTTCACAACATTGCCTGAGAAATTTTGTTTCCAAATATTACTTTTAATATTCCACTTTTTACGCCTTCTGACGAATCTTATTTCCCTATATTATCCAAAACAACTACAATATAACCATGAAAATTCAATATTCTTATATTTTTCGAGGAATTTCCCCACATTACCCCAAAAAATTATATTTCTCAACATTTCCTCAAGGGCTTGATTTCTTAAATCAATATCAACAGCGTTTGTTTGTTCAAACATCGATAATAAGCTTACAAACAAGAGCAGACTAGATCATTTTTTTCAGCAAAAATCTAGTCTACGACATTCTTCACGTGATGCCACTTTTCAAGCCAGTAAAACCGCCTTCGCATCTGTTCGTGCGTCAATCTCTCAAGAAAAAAAACAAAAATCAGTAATATATTATTTAACAAGGATACTTGAATCAAAAATGTGATCAATCTTTGAAATTTGTTTAAAAAACTTTGCAAAAAAACTCATCCATCAATTTATAAAACAAAAGTCAAATCAAAGAAAGATGGATGAATTCGGCATAGGTCTAGTCAAAGGTCAAGTGGGATCACAGAGGATACCGATAATTTGCGCAAACACTAATAAAAATATCATATTTCGTTAAACTAAAATTTCAACCGAGGTTCCACGATATTCCAAAAAGCAGAAAATTTTCAATTTTCCCAAATGTAGAAATTTCTTTCAAATTCTAGAATCTCGTGAAAGATTCTGGAAATTTTAGAATTTCATAGAAATCCCTTCAACCTTCCAGAACATTGCAAATTCCCGAAATTTTCTAGAGCTTTCTAGAACTCTATACATCTTCAGAACTTATAAAAACTCCCAAAACTTTATAAAATTCTAAAAACTCCTAAAATCCTTAAAATTCTCCCCAAAATCTAAAAAACTATAATTCATTAAAAATTCTAATTTTCTACAAAGATGTAACTCCAAAACTAACCTCAAGTTCCTTATTGTCGACAGAACTGTTGAGGGCTCTTGCGGCTTCTTTAGAATCCAGAAGCCTTTTTCCTTGATCTTGGTAAGAAGATCCGGAAAGCCTTGTTTTCTCGTCCGCCATCGTTATTCAAAACTGAAAAATCCTGGTTGATGGAAGCAAACAAAACAAAAACGCGGATCCACGTTTTCCACTTTTTTGATTTTTCTAAAACAAAAAAAAGCTTTCAAGCCGAAATCCATCAAACACGTGGAGAGACAAAACGGAAGCAATCAATCACCACATAAATTATCAGTATCAAGAAAATTAATGTTAGTTCAAAAGGGCAATGATCACTCTAAATGGCCAACTGGATTGGAAAACCTGGTCGAGAAATGTCCTCCCTTCTCGCATTTCCTCTTTCAAAGTGGCTTTCCTGTTCACACTCGGTCCGATCTCCGACAAACACTAGAAAACGAGTTCATTGTCCAGGCCAACCTCAATCAAAGTTGTTGCCAGTTTGTTCCAGTTTTAGGAAACACCCCGCTTCGGATAAAAATAATGCAACAAAGGTCGAACTCGGCAATTATTTGATTTCCTTTTTATAGAGAGGAATTTATAAATTCACGGTCATTTCTCGATCGACGAATTATACTCTTATAAAAGGAATAAATTAAAAATTTTAGGGAATGGTGGTCTGGACGCGAATCTGCACACAAGTTGCTTGAAATCACGTCCAACTGGATGGAATCAGCACGTAAGAGCCCTTGATTACAGTTTCCACATTATTTGATTTTAACTCAGTGCAATCATCGACAACATTGCAATTCAACGGAAGGTTGATTCTAATTGAATATACTCAACGTGTTTGGACCATGTTTGTTTCCAGTTAAAAAGGTATTAGTATATTGATTACATTCAGTTAAGACCAATCTTCTGTTGGAATGCAATCCTCCCATCGATTGCACTCAGTTAGAATCGAATAATGTGAAAACTGTAATCAAGAGCTCTTACGTGCTGATTCCATTCAGTTAGACGTAATTTCAGAAAACCTGTGTACTTTTTAGGGATTTTTGATTTTACTGTGAAAATTAGAAATACTTTAAAAATAACCTCGATGTGAACTTCTAGAACCTTTTGGAAATCTTCGATTGTAAAGCTTCCTGTAAAATCTCAAAAACCAGCAGCTTTCTTCGGATTTTCAAGTGTTTCAGAATCTTCACTAAATCCTGGAAAATCCTATAAATTTCTACAGGACTTTAATCTTCTAAAACGAACAAAATACGACGTTATAAATCATAAGGAAATCATAAAAAGGAGGAAATTTGGACCTCAAGGTCATGCAGTTTATTTTAGGCAAAAATTAAATCAATTTTCGTTCAAACAGAAATTCAACAATTTTCCTATTTAGAAAAAAATTGGAACTAATTGAGCAAGCATCTGAGATGATATTTCTCTTTGAAGATTAGGTTCACGAATAAAAAGAAAACATAATTTAGTACAAAAGCAAACATTTTATATATAAAAGATTCCGTTGAATGAGAAAATAAAAATACGTGCCGAATGATGCAATGGTTCTCGAGCTAACTTCCTCTGATGAAATTTTCTTTCGGAGCGAAATGCCAAGTGAGTAAAGGCCACGAGGGGAAACAAGATAGTTTTATAAAAAATATAAAAACAAGAAAAAAGTCAGTGTTTTAAAATACAAATTTTTAGGAACGAAAACAAAATAATTATGTAAAAAATAAGAACAAAACAGTTTTAAGAGCGATCCTCAGGAATAATGGGGAAATAGGATATTTATATACAAATTTCAAAAAGTAAAAACAAAATCCAAGTGTTTAAAATACAGTTTTTAGGAACAACGAAAACAAGATAATCATATAGAAAACAAAACCATCTTGAAAGTAATTTTCAGCAATAATGGGGAAATAGGATAATTATATAAGAATTTAAAAAAAAACAAAAAAAATAATAAAAAAATAATAAAAAAATAATAAAAAAAGTGAAAAAATAAAAAAAATAACAAGTTTAGAAAATAATTTTTAGGACCGATTGGAATTAACACTGTTTTGGAGCGAGCCGAAATCAGATCACTGTTATCAGGCAAAAATGGCCACAGAAACGGCCAAATTTGATAATGAGAATAATCCGACTCATGAATGCAAAAGTGTTAAAGAAGTAGAGGCTCCAGACAAATCTGTCCTCTACAAATGGTATTATGCGGAAAAACGAGTCAACATGGTATCAAAACTGTTCATTGCGTGTTTGCCGCCATTTTTTCCTTTCCTTTCTGAATGGTTTCTCGACGCGCGCGCGGCAACCTTTGTTACTTCAAATTCCTACGGAAATCTTGATTTTTAAATTTTATTTTCCTCAATTTCGGGACAACCATGGTCCAACTCGGTGATGAAGCCTCTACAAAAGCTAATCTCCCGTGGGTTGAGAAGTATCGTCCAGCCACGTTGGACGACCTGGTTTCCCACAAGGAAATCATCAAAACGAGTAAGTTTTTAAAATTTTCATATATGAAATTTATTAAATTTTAGTTAGTAAGCTTATTAATGAAAACAAGCTTCCTCATCTTCTGTTTTACGGACCTCCTGGAACGGGCAAAACGAGCACGATCCTCGCCGCGGCCAGACAGATATACTCGGACAAACAGTACAAATCCATGGTTTTGGAGGTTTAATTTTCGATTTTTTACATAAATTTACATTCCTCTATTTCAGTTGAATGCTTCTGATGATCGTGGAATTGGAATTGTCCGTGAAGAAGTGGTTTCTTTTGCGCAAAGCAGGATGCTTCACGTCGATCCAGAAGCCAAGGTGAATTTCAAGTTGGTTATCCTTGACGAGGCGGATGCGATGACGAAGGATGCTCAGAATGCTCTTAGAAGAGTTATTGAGAAGTTCACCGACAACGTCAGATTCTGTATTATTTGTAATTATTTGAACAAGATCGTTCCGGCCCTTCAATCCAGGTGCACTAGGTTTGTTTTTTTTCGTTTTTAGCTTCCACCCAGGTTTTCTTTAGGTTCCGGTTTGCCCCCTTGAGCAAGGACCAGATAATACCGAGATTGAATCATGTTATCCAAGAGGAAAAAGTTAATGTGACTGAGGACGGGAAAAATGCCTTGTTTGAGCTGTCTTCCGGAGATATGAGAAGAGTTTTGAACATCCTCCAATCCACATCCCTGGCTTTCGATGTCGTGAACGAGGACGCAGTCTATGCCTGTGTCGGTCAACCCCAACCTCAAGAAATCCGTAAAATTTTGCGTTTGATGCTCGATGGAACTTTCGAAACAGCCTACGAAGGACTGAACAACATGCGAATCCACAACGGAACGGCCATCACTGACGTCGTGGACAACTTGCTCGACCACGTTATGCAACTGGACATGGATACTCAGGTGCTTTGTCCTCTGATCGACAGAATGGCCAAAATCCAAGCTCGACTTGCTCATGGATCCAACGAGAAATCCCAATTACTCGCCCTGGTTTCTGCCTTTACTCTTATGCGTGAAAATGCTTTCGAAGAACTCAAAACTACCGAAGAATAAAAGTCGGGTTTTATATTTGTATTTTGACAGTGATCTCTTGTTAAAGTTTACTGTATTTTTCGTTTTGAGAAATTTCCGTTTTTTAACGGTTTTTATATTTTTGATTTTTGAAATTCTTTTGAATGATGATTTTAGAATGCAGAATAATCCAAATCCCCCGTCATTTGGTCAAGGCCAATCGAATCCAAGACCCCAATTTCCTGGACAACAACAAGCACCGTATTATGGCAATGTTTCCCAGCAGACTTTTTATGGAAATCAAACTTCTCAAGGACAGCCATTGCTTGGAACGTATCCTGGACAAAGAATGAGAAGTCCTAATGTTAGTGGTGAATCTCCGAGATCGGGTTATAATCAGGGATATGCGGATTCTGGAAGATCGTTTAATCCGTCTAATTTGACCCAAGGTGGACCTGGTGGTGGTTTTCCGCCTCCAGGACCGTCGGAAAGAATGACCATTCCTCCTGGACAATTGCAGTTGAGACCGGAATTGATAAGAGTACAGGAACAACAGCAGATGTTTGGAGGACGACATGTGCCGATTGTGAATCAACCGAGAGGTCCGTTTCCTGGAAATCAGTCGTCAATAATGCCTCCGGAAACGTCACTTGATGAAATTAGACAAAAATTAAAGAGATCTCCTCAACCGAATTTTGTACCGAACGAATTACCTCCGCATCTGGCTAATCTTCCGTTTCCCGGCCCTCAACCCGGGATGGAGAGCTCGATCAAGCACGTGTGGAGGGATAAAGTAATGGCGCTGAATCCGAAGCCGATTTTTCATCTGGAAATTTTGGATAATCTTCAAACGAAAAGCGTAGGATATCTTTGTAACCTCGGGAAAGATGTTGTTCAAGAATTAATCCTCAGGGTTTTTCATTTGAACGGAGTGAGTTTTTTTATTTTTAAAGAAAAAAATAAAAATTTTTGCAGATTTTTAAAATGACGACGGAACGATGTAATTTGGCGAGTCATAACGACATTGATATTCATTTTACGTACTGTAGATACTTGCTGGGGAAGTTGTGGGAAATTAGAGTATATGTCGACAGGAAGATGATGGGGAAAACGAAAATTGGAGCAGATGAATTTGTTGAATTAATGACGGCGGATGGGGAGCCAGAAGTTCCGGAGAATATTGTGGAATTAAGAAGCAGGTTTGGAGGGAATGAAAAACAACTTTTTGAAATTAGTAGTAATTTGAAGAAAATTGAATGGTTAGGAGAGAATACTGATCCGAGACACAGGGAAAATTACACAAGAAGACTGGGTGAAATTGCGAATGCCGAGGACGTGAGACAGAAAATGAAGGAATACGGTAGTGAAAGGTCGAAAAAAGATTAACATTCGTTGTTGGATTAGATCTCTAATTATTGTTTTTAAATATGTTGGATTTTGGTGTGATAAAAGTGTTTAAAAAGTGTAATTTGAGGAGTGTTTTTTGAATTCCCGCGCAAAGGGAGAAAGGTTTGCATTGGTAGGGAAAGTGGCAAATTTGGTACAAAATCGACTTTTTTTCCAGTTTTTACGAAAATAGTGGAACTAACAATTGGTAAATCTGGTAATTTACAAAAGTCGACTCGCTCTTTTTTGTGACTGTCCTGGAAATTCCTGAAAATTTTCAAAAGTTCTTCTCGAGACAATTGCATAACGAGACCTATTTTTCCTTTTCAAAATTGTGTAATTGGTCAATTTACCAGTTTTTCCATTTTATAAAAATTTCCAAATTGTTGTGACTTTGATTGAGTTTCGAAACGAAAACTTTCGTAATTTTCGAAATTCTTTTGTTTAACTTTTTTTGTTTTTTTAGCCTAATTTATCTATTTCTAATGAAGCGAATTTCTTTTGATCTTGCTGTAAGAAGACAAGTGACGGCGGAAGTAATCAAAAACGCTGGATTCAAACGGACTACGGATGAGGCGGTGGATTTGGTGACGGATATTGTTAAAGCTTTCATAACTCGATTCATCACTGATATGAAGAAAACTGCTGAGTCTGGTGAGTTGTTTATTGATAAATTTTCATATAATTGCTGTTTAGCCCGTCGAGAGAAGGTGAATCTTGAGGATCTGTTCTTGGTGATGCCGAAAGCGGAGTTCCGTTTGGAGGACATGATTTTGTATTTCGACCGGAACCAGAGCTTTACTTTCGGCAAATCCGTGAGTTTTCATATATCAATTCTCGTTGCTAGTGTGTTTTCAAGGCTCCGATGTATCCTGTCGACGTGGAGAGCGACGAAAGAACGTTTATCCCTCGGCATCCGCTGCTATCCGCGGAGATGATTGAAGTCCTTGGTAAACTTAACTTTTACATAATATTCTTATTGATATATTCCAGAAGAAGCCAACTTGGTTGAACCGGAAGCTCCTGTTTCGAATTCGTCGCCGGAGAACTGCTTGACGAGTGACAATGATGATCTTTAATTTTTTGCGTCTTTGATCAGGACTTTTGAAGAATAAACCACAAACTACAACCGCTTAAATGTCCTACAAAGGGAGTTGGAGGATGTCAAAACGATCCGAAGGTCTCCAGACGGTCCGGAACCTGAACCAGAAGCTGCCGAGGACGAGAGTCCAACTACTACTTCCCCGAAATCCCCATCGGCCATTAGGTTTGTTTTCCATCTCAACAATAAGTCTCTTTATTAGCTGGCATTCCAAAAACTAGGCAAACTTGGACAAATCCTTCAAAAAAGAGAAACAAATTTCATTCTTGGGCAATTCCAAAAATGGCACAAATAAAAATAGTTTTATCGGAGGCTTAGGTCCGTTAATGGATTGCAAATGCCCGAGAATTAATATCTGTTTTAAAACAAATGTTAAAAATAAATGGCAGGAAAAAATGGGAAAAGAACCAATTGCATGGTCCCGAATACAAAAGACACGTAAGTCCGATGATCGCGATAGCGAGGCATTTTTCGAGATTACTGTAGATAACATTTAGAGGTTCTGGTAAAAAGTGAGACAAATTTTACAAAATTTAAGCCTAGATATTTTTAATTTGAGCGTCAATTTGTGGAGAAGGAGATAATTCAAAAGTAATCGTGATTGGACCATCAATGGAAGCAACAACTGGCAAATAAGCCTGTAATTCGCTGAAGAATCTTGGATTTCCGTTTGGCGGAGTGACTTCTCTCATCACGAAGGATTGCAAAGTGTAAGGCTTCTTTCTGTCGTCATTCATAGGAACAGCATAAGCTTCAGGTACGGTAACTGACAACGGACTTGCAGATCCCGACTAAAAATTAACATGATTTCAATTTTAGATCCTGTGACTTACAGTATGACTGTGTTTTTCTTCAGGTAATTTCGTCATTCCATGGCTTCCTCTTCTGGACAACTCGTCATGGATATCAGGCTTGTCTTGATTTCCACAATCTTCCCGCATAAAAGAACAAACTAATTCTTCGTCGAAATTGTTTTTGTTTTCTTTGTGTTCATCTCCAGAAGCATTGCTGCTGAAGTCGCCAGCTTCCTCTTGTTCTCTCAGCTTCTCCAATTTCAGATGCTGAAGAATATGCATCTTGCAGAGATTACTGTTGAAGAACCTCTGGTGACACTTCAAGCATGAGAAAGATTTTATCAGCTTGTTTACTTTCGCTGAAAATTAAAATATTAAAAATCCGAAAATAAAAATTTCGGTGAGTCACTATACTGTGTTTAGGGAATTATATGAGATCCTAGGTCTCCAGAGATTTCAATTTTGTTCTAAGGGATTTCACAAATCCCAGTAAAATTTTAGAAAACTTGAGAACCTTCTACTTTCACCCTAGAAAGTCCCAAAAATCCTCCGAAACTTCTCAAAATCCTCTAAAAACTTGATTCTCATCCTAGTAAACTCCTCAAACTTGGGATTTTCTACAGTAATCTAAGTAAATTTAAAAACTTACTTGGAGACAAAATGATTCTGTTGGTCTTCTTAGGTGATACTTGCAAACTGTATGAATGTACTGTAGCTATATGATCATCGAGTCTTTGTTTCGAAGAATATCCTCTTGAACATTTGTCACAAACATATGGTTTTGGAGATTTTGAACATCTTCCAAAATTTTCATTTTTGAATTTTTGAAGTTGATTTTCAGCAGCCATTTTGAATGCGACTTCTTGGGTGATTCTCATGGCTTCATCGTCGTCTTCGGGAGATTTCATTAAATCAGGAGACTTCATTAGGGAATGTTCCTTAAGTCTGTGAACTTGATGAGCAATATCCGATTCGAAAGTTTCTGGACAAAAAACACATTTAATAAGAGCAGAATTAGAAGTAGAAGCTTTTGCAATTAATTCTAAAACTTCATTTTCAGGCAAATCAGGATGATCATCTTTTATGTGTTCCAGAAGGGATTCCATGGACCCGTATTCAGATTCGCATCTGGAGCACTTGAAGTCGTTTGAAGCCGTTGTGGAAGGTGGAGAATCCGAAGGCATGGGAGGAAATTCGAAAGCCGAAGTTGCTCCATGGATTATGCCGGATCCAAGAGCGGAATTCGTCGTTGAACAAGGTTTCGAATTAGTCGAACTTGCTCTTGAAAATTGTGAATTAGCAGAATTCGGAGTTATCAATGGTTGAATTCCATGAATATCTTTTTTATGTTCTCTTAATTCATTCCGACTTTTAAGATCCAAAGAACATACATCACATCTGAAAGTCACACTGCCTTCTTTTTCTTTTTCTTGTGTATCTATGTTGGCAATGACGGTTTTGTTTTCGTCAATAACGATATTGTGCATTTTCAACATGTGAGTTCTTAGAAAGTACTTATTACAGACTTCTTTTTTACAAAGATCGCAGAAATTTTTACTTGTAGAAGAATACTGTCGTTTCTGAGAAGGCTTCGACGACATGGATTGAGTCAAGGACGAAATCGGAGACAAAGTATTAAATCCAGGAGGTTCCATGTCCATCTTCACAAACGGCGGAGTCATCTGGGGAATCATAAATGGTAATCCAGAAAATCCCGTCGGAAGCATATTTAAAAGATTATTCTGAATATTCGAGCTTCCAGAAACAACAGGAGAACTAACTAAATGTTGAGTTAATTGGTGTTGAATAAGGTGGGTTTGACTTGCGAAATCTTTATCACATTGATCACAACTGAATCTTTCTGGAGTGACGGATTCTGATTTTACAGGTGTTCCATTTGCCATTTGTTTGATTAAACTTAAAAAATCAGAACCAGATGAATTGGAATCTTGAACAACATTCGCCAAAACGGATTCCAAAGTTCCTGAATTTGGTTTGTTTTCGATTTCAGAAATGGATTTTGATTCTTCGACGTCGTTTGATCCGTTGATGACAGGAGAACTTGATAAATCCAATCTTGGCTGTTTTGCGGGAGTTTCTGGTCCTTCCAAAATTCCGTGTTTTTTTTGCTTATGAGTTTTCAAAAAATATCTATTACAAAAATTTTTTTCACAAAGTTCGCAATATGTGTCTTTGCTTGGAGATCCAAAACCAAAGTTGCTGAAATTTGGAGTTTGTCCTTGTGAAAAATTTTGAAGTACTTGTGGATTTAAAAATTGGAATTGATCCATTAGAGAATTGTTTGTTGGAGATGATTGTGGACCAGACAACATTGAAATCAAAGAAACTAAATCCATTTCTTGAGATTCTTGATTTTGAGGTTGTCCAAGAACAGAAAATAAATTTGAAATATCTCCAGAAATCGCTCCGGAATTTCCTTGTTCTGGTCTTTGAGCTCCAGAAGCCAGAATCTGATTCGAAAGAAGATTGAGATCCATCGGCTGACTTCCTCCAGAAAGCAAAATATTTTGTAATTCTTTCGAAATTTCGGAATTCTCACTGGCAGTAGAGTTCGAACTCGATTGATGAGGAAAAATCATCCGAGTAATAGACTGTAGGTCCTGCATAATCTTCCCAAGTAATATCCGATCTAAAAAGTCGAAAATTAAAAAAATAAAATAAAATTTTTCAAAAAAATTCAAAATTCAAAAATTTCGAAAGTCAAAAATTAAAAAAAATAAAATAAACTTTTTCAAAAATATTCAAAATTTAAAAAATAAAATAAATTTTTTCAAAAATATTCAAAAATACTTTTTTTTCTAAAAATTAAAATTCTCAAACTTTTTAGAAAAAATTGATTTTTGAAATTTAAAAAAGAAAAAATTTTTCGACACGAATTTTTTGAATTTTTAAAATATTTTTGAAATTATTTAAAATTGAAAAAATTTTTTACGAAATCACGTGGAATTCAATTTTTAAAATTTTTTGAAATTTCTAGAATCTTGTTTTTAAAAAAATTAAAGATGAAAATTTTTCACGAAATTGTTTCAAGACGAATTTCCAAAAACCTGTTAGAAACGTTCAAAAGCGCTTTAAAAAAATGAAAAAAATAAAAATGAAAAAAAAATAAAAATGTTACGAAATCATCTCGGCGGGAATTTTCTAGAATTCCGGATTTTAGATAAACTTCTAATTTAATTAAATTTATAATTTCCGATAAAATTTAAAAAATTAAGTTTTAAAATTTCATTTTTCGCAGAAATTTGGAGAAAAATCTTTGAGAATTTTTGAAGTTTTGGAGGATTCTGGAGGACTTGAAGAAGGTTGAAAAAATTTTTAAAGATTTCAAGTTTCTTCTAATTTCGGAAAGGTCATATAAAATTGTAGAAGCCTTCTGAAGTTAGTAGGAAATTAAAGAGAAGTTTAGAAGCTTTCAGAAGCCAGTAGGAAATTTTAGAAGTCTTCAGAATCCTGTAGGAAATTTTAGAAGTCTTCAGAATCCTGTAGGAAAGTTTAGAAGTCTTCAGAATCCTGTAGGAAAGTTTAGAAAGCTCCATGAAATTTCCTCAATCCCAGAAGCCATCTGGATCTCTTTCAAAAATTAAACATCTTCCAGAATCCCCTCCGGAAAACCTCCAGAATCCATCGTTGTCCGAAATTCCAGAATCTCCAGAATTTCAGCACTACCATATATCCTTTATCTCGTTTCTTTTTCGATAAATAAATTTTAAAAAATGATCAATCACAAAGTTAATAGTCGTCAAATTTGTCAAAAAAGAAACTCGAAAGCTTTTTTTGGACGCCTTTGGCTGTTTTCCGAAAAAACAAGGTTTTGGATGATTTCGTGATTTAAGAGACGACTGATTAAAAAGAATAACTGGCCATGTGATCATTTCCGAACTTCAAAAATTTAAAAACAATTAAAAATAAAAAATTTAAAAAAAATAAAAAATTTTTAAAAAAATAAAAAATTTTAAAAAATAAAAAATTTTAAAAATAAATAATTTTAAAAATAATTAAAAAAAAAAAAGTATAATTTTTAAAAATACAAAAATTTTAAAAAACAAAAAAAATTTTAAAAATAAATAATTTCAAAAAATTTTTAAAAAAAGTAATTTAAAAAAAATTGAAAAATCAAGTTTTCTTTAAAATCAAAAAATCTAAAAAGACTGATTTTTTTGATTTTTTTTTACTGATAAGAATCACGAAATTAATGAACACTCCGTTTCATAGGCCCAAAAATAAAAAATTTTAAAAATGTTTTAAAAGATCCCTTTAGAGAATCCCAAATAAGCAATATTTTTTTTTGCGCAAAAAAATGAGAATAATAGGTGTTCAGAATCTCTCTGGACTTTTGTCTTCGAATGTGCAAATTTAAAAAAACAAATTTTTGCATTCGATAAAAGCGGCAAAAATGGTCCTCAAAAAGCGGCAAAAATGGTCCTCAAAAATCGCCAAAATGACCTCTACCGTAATCTGGTCAATTTCGAGAATTCTCTGAGGGAAAAAATATCGAATATTTTTGACTTTTTTGAACATCGGAAAATTTTCGATCGATTAACAATGCAAAAATTTAAAAATAAAAATTTTGAAACATGTTTCAAAAATTTTTAAGTTTTTTTACAGTACTTTTGGAACTTTTAAATTTCGGAAAAATTTTGGATTTTTTTTAAATTTCAAAATTAAGTAAAATTTTTAAAATTTACTAAATTTCGAAAAGTTTTAGGATTTAAAATTTTACAAATCTTCCAAAATTTTAAAAATAATTAAAAATAAAAAAAAAATTAAAAATAATTTAAAAATTAAAAAAAATTAAAAAATAATTTTAAAAATTGAAAATTTAAAAACTTAAAAAATTTCTGAAATTCATGATTTTTAATTTTCAATAATTTTCGAAAAAAGAATTTTTTTAAAAAAATGAATTTTTAATTATAAATTCGCTTCTATTTCTTCACGGGGCAATCAAAAATCGCTTTGGTCATCTGTGAAAAAGTCTAGACCAGGAACTTGAAAAATCTACAATTCATCAATGGACAGTCATTTCTGGATCCACTTTTCTGGAGCCGATTTTTTACATCTTAGTAGACATTTAAAAACATCTTCCTAATTAAAAAAATAAAATCACAGAAACTAAAAAAATTACAGTAATTTAAAAAATTAAAAATTTATTCATTTTGAAAATTAAAAAATTACAGTAATTTAAAAAATTAAAAATTTACAGTAATTTAAAAAAAAGTAAAATTACAGTGGTTTTAAAAAGTAAAAAATCACAGTAATCCTAAAAAGTAAAAAATTACAGTAATCTAAAAAATTAAAAATTTATAATAATTTTGAAAATTAAAAATTTATTCATTTTGAAAATTAAAAAATTACAGTAATTTTGAAAAGTAAAAATTTATAATAATTTTAAAAAATAAAAATTTATAATAATTTTAAAAAATAAAAATTTATTCATTTTGAAAATTTAAAATTTACAGTAATCTGGAAGAAATTAAATTACAGTAATTTTAGAAAATTTAAAAAATTTAAAAAAATGAACATTATTGAAGCAATTTTCTGCGATTCATTTTTTCGAACACGCAAAAGGAATAACTAACAAAAAATTTTAGCCCCTAAGGGGATAAAACTTGACTGGCGTTTTTGTTTTAAAGCTGCTTTTTGGAAACTGCGCAAAAATCAAAATCTTTCAATTTCAAGTTTTTTTATCGGAAAATTGAATATCATACTATTAAAAATTTGAAAAAATTTTTCTGGAAGGGAATTTTCGAAAATTTTATTTTTTCAAAAATTAAAAAATTTGAATTAAGATTTCAGAAATTTCCAGAATCTTCTACAAAAATTCCAGAAGTCTAGTGGATTTTAGAAAGATTTAAAAAATCGAAAATCTATAAAAATTTAAAATTTCGGAAAGTTTTAAAAATTTTCGAAAAATTAAAATCAGAATTTTAGAAATCATAAAAAATTATAAAAATTTAAAAAATTTCGAAAAGTTTTAAAAAAATTTTTAATTCTAAATTTTTCAAAAAATCTGAATTAGAATTTAAAAAATTATAAAAATTAAAAATTTTTAGAAAATTTTGGAAAGTTTTAAAAATTTTAAAATTTTCGAAAAATTTAAATGAGAATTTTAGAAATTATAAAAATTTAAAATTTCGGAAAGTTTTAAAAATTTTTTAAATTTTAAAATTTTCGAAAAATTTAAATCAGAATTTTAGAAATTTGCAGAATCGTCCACTAACATTCTGAAAACTTTGGAAATTTAAAAACATTCCCCAAAATGATTCTGAAAACCTCCATAAAATTGAATTTCAATTTTAAATAAATTTAAAATTATTGATGATAGTTTTCAAAAGTTCATAGTCCCGAAATCGAGAGAACCATTTCAATCAAAAAAAAATTTTATTGCATTTTTGTGTCCGTCAAGTCAGTCAATCAAAATTAACTCCATTTTTGAAACTTGTGTACTGAGACTACCAATCAAAATTTTTCCAATTTTCCATCATTTTTTTTATATTAGTTTTTCATTGAAAACTGTCGTCAGCTCTGTTTTTAGGAAAATTTTAGAATTTTTTTTGGGCTTGTTATTTGAGTTATCTATATTTTTCAAAAAATCATAGGTCTTTGAAAAGTTTTTTTTGGCCGAAATGTAAGAATGATCGAAACTAAAAACCAAAAAGTAGGATTGGCTAAAAATTGAGCTGATAACAATTTTCAGAAACTATCAAAACAGTGAAAAAAAATTTTAAAAGTACAATTATCAAGTTCCAATTTTAGGCCTAAATTTCAAAATTTATTACTGTAGTAAAATTATAAACTTTTAGGCCTAAATTTCTAAATTTATTACAGTAGTAAAATTATTACGAAATTTTAGGCCTAAATTTCAAAATTTATTACAGTAGTAAAATTATAAAATTTTAGGCCTAAATTTCAAAATTTATTACTGTAGTGAAAAAAGTCAAATTTTTGGCCTAAATTTTAAAACTTCTTACTGTAATAAAAAAGTCAAATTTTAGACCTAAATTTCGAAGTTTTTACAGTAGTAAAATTATTATGAAATTTTAGGCTTAAATTTTAAAACTTCTTACTGTAATAAAAAAGTCAAATTTTAGGCCTAAAATTTTAAAATTTATTACTGTAGTAAAAATAACAAATCAAATAATATTATTTAAGTTTTTTATATTATGTAATTAAGCACGAATTTAAAAATTTCGAAATAATTTTTTAAAATTAAAAAATAATTTAAAAACTTTTTCAATTTAAAACTATTTCGAAATTTTTAATTTTTTTTAATTATTTAAAAATTTCGAAATAGTTTTATAAAATTCGAGAAATTTGAGAATTTGAAAAACGATAATCTTTAAAATAGATACAATATTGAGCTATCAAAAAGTATATAGCCATCAAAGAATCATGAAGAAGCGGCGGCAGTTTACAGTTAGTTTCGTAGAGTCAATATTTGTCCTTCCAAAAAGACTGTTTTAAAAATTTTCGACTCTTCCGGGACAATTGTCGAGTTCCACCTGAAGGATTGCGCAAGTCCTGAGGCAGATAAAAAATTTAAAAAAATAAAAATTTAAAAAAAATAAAAAATTAAAAAATTAAAAAAAAGTTTTAAAAATTTTTAAAAATTTCAAAATTAAAAAAAAATAAAAAATTTTAAAAAATAAAAATAAAAAAAAAAGTTTAAAATTTAAAAAAAGTTTTAAAAATTTTTAAAAATTTCAAAATTAAAAAAAAATAAAAAATTTTAAATTTAAAAAAGTTTTAAAATAAAAAAAAATTAAAAATCTATAAAAATAAAAAAAATTTTCACTTTTCAAAAAAAGTTTAAAAATTTCAAAACTCTTTTTTAAATAAAATTTTTTTTAATTTAAAATTTTAAAACTTTTTTAAATAAAATTTTTTATTTTTTTTTAATTTTTATTTTTTAAAATTTTTTTAAATAAAATTTTTTGTTTTTTTTTAAATTTAAAATTTCGAAACTTTTTTTAAATAAAATTTTTTTAAAATTTATCTTCAGAATTAAACAAATACGGAAATGTAAACATGCTTTTTGATAAATTTTATTTTTTATATTTTTTGCAACTTTTAAATTTTTTTAAAGAAAAAGAAACAAAAATCATGACCTCACAAAAATTTCGAGATTAGACTAAACTTTGCGGCGTTTTATCTAAAATATAACAGCAGGAACTGGACTGATAAGGAAAAATTTTTTTTGAGCTCAAAATAAAACAGAAAAGATCAAAAAACAAAAATTGCGCACTTGTAAAAAATGGAAAATATGGTTTTGCGCATCAAAAAAAATTTATAAAAATTGTATTTCGAAATATTATGAAATAAAATTTTCGACAATTATATTTTGAAAGAATTTTGAAATTTCTATTTCGAAATATTTAAAAATAAATATCTTTAAAGTTTTTTAATAAATAAATTTTAAAATTTTTATTTCGAAATAAATTTAAAAAATTTAAAAAAACAAATAAATTTTAAGTTTTTTAATAAATAAATTTTAAAATTTTTAATAAATAAATTTAAAATTTTTAATAAATAAATAAATTTTTAAATTTAAAATTTTAATAAATAAATAAATTTAAAAATTTTCAAAAATAAATAAATTTTGAAATTTAAAAAATTTTTAAAAATAAATAAATTTGTAAAAAATAAATATTTTTAAAGTTTTTTAATAAATAAATTTTAAAATTTTTATTTCGAAATAAATTTAAAAAATTTTTTAATAAGTATTTTGAAATTTTTTTAATGACTACTTTCGAAAATTTTTATTTCGAAATATCTTTGGAAATTTTTTAATAAATATTTTTTAAAAATTGTATTTTAAAAAGTTTTAAAAAATAAAAAATTTTTTCGTAATAAATATCTTTGAAAAATTGTATTTTAAACTTTTAAAAAAACGATCTTTTTTTAAATTTTGACGTCAGAAATTTTTTTTGAAAAAAAATTTTAATACAGTAATTAGACAGAAAATAACTAACCTGAGTAATTTCAGATCTTCTCAGTGAGATCTAGGAAAGCTTCTTTGGGATTTAACTGCCCTTGGAGAATTCTAACAGGCAACCTGAAAGAAACTTTACAAAATTACAAAATTAGAAAATAAATATTTTTCTAAAATTATCTCGACACGAATTTTCGAAAATTAAAAAATTGTAAAATAAAAATAAATATTTTTCTAAAATTATCTCGACGCGAATTTTCGAAAATTAATAAATTAAAAAATTAGAAAATAAATATTTTTCTAAAATTATCTCGACACGAATTTTCGAAAATTACAAAATAAAAATAAATATTTTTCTAAAATTATCTCGACACGAATTTTCCAAATTTAATAAATTAAAAAATAAATATTTTTCTAAAATTATCTCGACACTGATTTTCGAAAATTAAAAAATTACAAAATAAAAATAAACATTTTTTAAAATTACTTCGACACGAATTTTCCAAATTTAATAAATTACAAAATTAGAAAATAAATATTTTTCTAAAATTATCTCAATTCGAATTTTCGAAATTTCAAAAAAATTATTAAATTAAAAAATTGATTTTTTTTACGAAAATTGTCCCAAGGGAGTTTTTGGAACTTGGAAATTCGAAAATAATAAAAAATTAAATTTTCTCAAAAAAATAAAAATTTTTGAATTTAAAAAAATTTAAAATTGAGCTATTACGAAAAAAGTTAAAAATAAACTTTAAAAAAACGAAAATGATCTCGACACGAAATTTTGGAATTTTTAGAAACTTCTGGAATTATTAATTTTAAATATTAATTCCAAAATTTTTGATTAAATTATTTACAAATTCTAGTCAAAAACGAAAACCAAAGGTTTTGAAAATAAATTTTCACGATTTTCAGTGCGCGAACACGAATTACAAAAAATTTTAAAAATATCAATACGAAAAAAAATTTTTCTTCAAAATTCTTCGAAAAATAAAAAAATAAAAAAAATTCGAAAATAAAAAAATTAAAAAAAAATAAAAAATTTAAAAAATGTAAAAAAATTAAAAAATAAATAAATTTTAAAAATTAAAAAAAATAAATTAATAAATTTTAAAAATTAAAAAAAATAAATTAATAAATTTTAAAAAATTAAAAAAAATAAATTTAGAAAAAAAATAAATTAATAAATTTTAAAAATTAAAAAATAAATAAATTTTAAAAATTTAAAAATTAATAAATTTTAAAAAATTTTTTAAATTTTAAAAATTTCGAAAAAAAATAAAAATTAAAACATGTCTGAATTTTAAAATAAAATGGAATGGAAATTCAAATATTTAAATTAACTTCGATAAAAAAGGATCGGAAAAATTAAAAATATAGTTTAATCGAAAAATAATAAAGCAATTTGAATTTTTATTAAAAACAATTTTTTCGGAGGATTTAACTTGTTCAAACAAGTTTGACGATTTCAAAAAGATATGTCCTAAAAAAAAGAAAAAATTTCAAAACAAACAAAAAGAAAAAAAAGGAAAATCGGACAATTGGATGATGTTTACCTGGAGAGAGAGTAAAATCAAAATGGAAAAAATGGCTTTAAAGAATTATTTAAAAACTTAAAGATATTTTGAAAAAGGAAAGTTTGGCAAATGGATCATGTTTGTTTAGAAAAAAACAGAAAAAGTGATCTTGAAAATTCGTTTCGAGATTCTCAGAACGACTTCAAGGAAAATACGGCATTGGACCAAGTATTCCAAAAGTCAGAAATGGTATTTTCGGAAAGACTGGTCAACAGACCGTTTGCCAGAGGACAGAAAGGATCTTTCTGGAAAAATTGGCATTAGACCAAGTTTGCCAAAAGACGGAAAACATCTTTCTGGAAAAACTGGTCGACCGACCGTTTGCCAAAAGTCAGAAATGATCTTTTTGGAAAAACTGGCATTGAGCCGAGTTTATCGAAAAACAGAAATGATCTTTTTGGAAAAACTGACATTGAACCGAGTTTATCAAAAAACAGAAAAAATCTTTTTGGAAAAACTAATCTCAAAATTCAAAGACCAAGAAATCATTTAAAAAATTCAAAAATCTGGTCAGTAGACCAAGTTATTCGAAAAATACAAATTTTATTTTAAAAAATGCTTTCAAAAAATCATTCCAACACCTGAAAAAAATTTAAAATTATGTTTTTTTCAAATTTTTTATTTTTTAAATAAAATTGGTACTTGGAAATTTTGTTTATAAAATTAATTGAATTTTTACAGTTTCTGAACCTTGAAAAAAGGTAAAATTAAATTTAAAATTGTACATTTCTTCTTGAAAAAATTATCGACCATAAAAATTTTGCAAATTAAATTAAAAATGCCAATTTTCGTGTTTACTAAATTACAGTTATTTAATTTTTTTTAAAAACAAATTTAAATAAAAAAAGTAAAAAAAATTAATTCGAAAAAAATTGAAAAAAAAATTTTTTTAACCTTAAAAAATTTCGAAAAATTAAAAAAAAATAAAAAATTTTTAAAATAAAAAAAAAGTAAATTTAAAAAAAATAAAAAATTTTTAAAATTAAAAAAAAATAAATTTTTAAAAATTAAAAAAAAATAAATTTTTAAAAATTAAAAAAAATAAATTTTTAAAAATTTTAAAAAATAAATTTAAAAAAATTGAATTTAAATAAAAACTAAAAAAATCGATTTAAATAGAAAATTAAAAAACTGAATTTAGATTAAAAAAACAATTATCAAAGATTAAAAATTCGATCGGCAAATCAAAAATAAACCAAAGCTCACTGTCAATTTTGCACTGTTGAATGATCTGGTTAAATTTTCGACTGCATGACGGTTACTCCCCAGCGACAGAGTCCCCGGGGGTAGTTACTACGTAGGGATAGTTACTACATAAGGATAGTCACTTTTTATTAACAAATGTGTCCTCATCAACAGTTACTCTCGAATGATAGTGATTCCCTAGGGGCAGTTACTTTGCAGTAATAGTGACTTCTTAGGGATAGTGACTCTTCAGTGATAGTGACTTCTTAGGGATAGTGACTTCATAAGAATAGTTATTTCTTCTTAACAGATGTCTTCTCACTGACAATCACTCCTCAATGACAGGCAGTTTCCAGTGATAGTGACTTTTTAAGAACAGTGACTCTCTAGTAATAGTGACTCTCTAATAATAGTGACTCCCCACTGACAGATGTCCCCCTATTTACAGTACTGCCTAAAGATACTTCTCTGAACGAATTTCCCCCCACTGACAATCGCCCCCAATGACACTTATCCCCGACAGATGTCCCCCAACAATATCTGTCTCTGACTCGCCCTGGTTTCGGAATTCCTTAAATTAATTTTTCAACTGAAATATCAAGTCGATTTAACCATTAAAAATAGAAAATCAAACGAATTACATAAGTCTTACGAAATAGGGGAACAAATGCCGCTGGGGACAACTGTCATAGAGTCAAATTTTTCAATATAATAAAAAATAAAAATTTTGAGCAGATTTCGACTCACCTCAACCGAGTTTGAAAAAAAACAGGTTTCCCGAGAGTATTTCCGAAATTTCTAAACCCGTAATTTTTGCCAATGATCAAATTTAGGTATATACGGAGATTAAAGATTTTTAAAAAGATATTATTAGTGTACTGTAAGTGTAGTAGAAAGCACACTTATACACTATAGATTTCCAAAAAGATAAAATTAGTAAATGGCATTTGACGTAAAAAATATAAAAATTTAAAAAAGATGTTCTCAGTATACTGTAGGCGAAGTAAAAAAGGTTTATAAAAATTTAAAAAAGATGTTTATAAAAATTTAAAAAAAAAATTCTTAGTATACTGTAGGCAAAGTAAAAAAGGTTTATAAAAATTTAAAAAAGATGTTTATAAAAATTTTAAAAAATATTCTTAGTATACTGTATATAACGTAAAAGATGTTTATAAAAGTTTAAAAAAAATGTTCTCAGTATACTGTAGGTGATATAATAATCACACTAAAAACTGTAAAAGTTTAAATTTAAGTGATTTTTAAAATTTCTAAAATTACAAAAAATTGAAAAATTTTAAATAATTTAAAAATTTTCTAAATACTGTAAAAAATTTTTAAATACTGTAAAATTTTCCTAAATATTGTGAAAAATTTTTAAATACTGTAAAAATTTTTCTAAATACAGTAAACAAAAAATTTTTTAAATACTGTAAAAATTTTTAAATACTGTAAAAATTCTTAAATACTGTAAAATTTTCTAAATACAGTAAACAAAAAAGTTTTTAAAAACTGTAAAATTTTCTAAATACAGTAAACAAAAAAGTTTTTAAAAACTGTAAAATTTTCTAAATACAGTAAACAAAAAATTTTTAAACACTATAAAAAATTTCTAAATACTATAAACAAAAAAATTCTTAAACACTGTAAAATTTTCTAAATACTGTAAACAAAAAATTTCCCAAAAACTGACCACATTGCTAATTATCCAAAAAAATTAAAACAGTTCAATTACTTTTTTGCAGTGTCAAAGTCAAATTGAGTCAATCCCTTCTATTCCGGAAAAAACACGTTTTTGGTTGATTTTTTTTTTCGTAAAAATCGAATTCAAACCGGAAAAGTGACTTTTCTCTAAAATTTTAATTTCGTTTTTCTACAAAAAAAAATAAAAAACGGATGGAATCAAAAATCTCATTTATCCACGCATTCACTTTTAATCCTTTTCGAAAAAATTCATCTCGCAATTTTGATCAATTTTAACCAATTTTAGAAAAACAAAAATGAAAAATTTCAAAAATAACTTTAATCGGAACCATTTTTGAAAAGAATTAATTTTTTGAAAAATTTCGGGGATTTCTAAAATCTTGTGGAAGGATTTTGGAGTGCTCTCAGATCGTGTAAAAGGACTCTGGAGTTCAGTAGAAGACTTCTGGAGTCTTGTATAAAATTTTACACAATTTCAGAAATCTTCTATCAGATTATAGAAATCCTTTAAAAATGTGTAGAAGACTTCTGGAGTCTTATATAGGGTTTTGGACGATTTCAGAAGCCTTCTATCAGATTCTAGAAGACTCTGAAAGTCCTCCAAAGGTGTGTAGAAGACTTCTGAAAGCTTGTATAAAATTTTAGACGATTTCTGAAGCCTTCTATCAGATTCTAGAAGAGTCTGAAAGTCTTCCAAAGGTGTGTAGAAAACTCTTAGAATCTTGTATAAAATTTTAGACGATTCCAAATATGTTCTATCGTATCCTAGAAGTCTTCTGAAATCATTTTGAAAACTTCTGGAGACGAGTAGGGAGCTCTGGAGTCTTGTGTGACATTTCATATGATTCTGGAAATCCTCCAAAACGTCCCAGAAGACTCTAGAAGTCTTCTGAAATCATCTCAGAGGTTTCTGGAATCTTCTAAAATTCCACACAAGACTTCTGGAGTTCAGTAAAAAATTTCAAAATTTAAAATTTTATAAAAATTTTTAAACTTATTTAAAATTTTCTGGAATTTTCCAAAATTAAATCCATCATTTAAAATTCCAAAAAATCGGTATTCAAAAAATTTAATCAAAAACGCCCATTTTTGGTTTTTTTTATAAAAATATAATTTCGAAAACGAATGTCCTTCAAATTCAAAAAAATTTTCCGATTAGACAGTATCCATTTCACTAAAAATAAAAAAATTAAAAAAAACGAAATCGAAAATGCGGTAAAAAATCGAGGGTGATTTTTCAATTTTCAATTTTCCGAAAAATGGAACGATGGGAACCAAAGCCGGATTTTTGGCCTCGGCAAAAAGGGCATTTGTAAAAAATAAAAATTTAAAAAAATAACAAAAATGAAATAAAAAATTTAAATTTAAAAAAATTAAAAAAAACTAAAAAAATATTTAAAAAAAATAAAAAAAAATAAAAAAAAATAAAAAAACTAAAAAAACTAAAAAAATAAAAAAAACTAAAAAAATTTTAAAAAATTAAAAAATATAAAAAAACTAAAAAATTTAAAAAAAATAAAAAAAACTAAAAAAATATTTAAAAAAAATAGAAAAAAACTAAAAAAAATTTTATATATTTTTAATTTTAAAAAAATCTAAAAAACTTTTAAAAATTTAAAAACTAAAAAAATTTTAAATTGAAAAAAGTAAAAAAATTCGAAAAATTGAAGGAAATTAAAAAATTAAGGAAAATTAAAATAAAATAAAAATTTAAAAAGAAGATTAAAATTAAATTAGAGTAAATTAGAAAAATTAAAATGAAAGAAATTTTAAAATTAAAAAAAATGTTCTTTAAAAATTTCGAATAAAATAAAATTTAAAAAAATTTTTTAAATTAGAAAAATTTCGAAATTAAAAAAATTGAAAAATTAAATCATTTTTTAAATTAAAAATATTAAAAAATTAAAATTATTAAAAAAAATAAAGAAATATTTGAAAATTAAAAATAAATTTAAAAAAATTAAATAAAATTATTTTTAAAATTTAAAAAAACTAAAAAAATTAAAAAAATTAAAAAAAATTATTTTAAAAAACTAAAAAAATTAAATTAAATTATTGTTAAAATTTAAAAAAACTAAAAAAAATAAAAAATTAAATAAAATTATTTTTAAAATTTAAAAAAACTAAAAAACTAAAAAAATGAAAAAATCAAATAAAATTATTTTTAAAATTTAAAAAACTAAAAAATTAAAAAATTAAATAAAATTATTTTAAAAAATTAAATGAAATAATTTAAAAAATTTGAATCTAGAATACTTCCGGGCAAACAGTACAACAATGAATCTTTTCTCCGACGTCATAACTGGCCAGTTCCTTGAGTAAACGGAAAAAACTGTCCTGCGTGATTTGCACAATAGGACCAGTCTTGCAGGAATCACAAAGAGGAAAAACTGAGCCAAGTCAAACAAGCCAAGCGGTCAGTCAATCTCCTGGAGAGACTCTTGGCGCTTCCGGAAGGTCCTGAAGAAAAAAAATTTCAAAGAATGTGACGATTTTTTTTCTTTTCGATTACCGTATGGCAAACAAACTCGGAAATTCTCGCAAAACAAAAATCAGATTCTAAAGTGTACAATCCAGAAATTTTTCCTCGAGGAAAAATAAAAAATTAAACAAACGTGAGGAAAATCGGGATTTTCTGGACAGGAAATTCAGTATGGACAATGTTCAACAACAAAAAATTCCAAACTGGATTCAAATGGAGAACACGAGAAAAATTAATAATATTTGAAGGGAGAAATTTTCGTTTCGAGAAAAAAGTGTTTTTAAAAATTTTCACTTCGAGAAAAAAACATTCAAAAAAGAGATTTTCGTTTCGAGAAAAATTAATAATATATAAAAAGAAAATTTTCGCTTCAGAAAAAAATGTTTTTAAAAATTTTCGCTTTAAGAAAAAAACATTCAAAAAAGAGATTTTCGCTTCGAGAAAAATTAATATTAATAATATATAAAAAGAAAACTTTCGTTCTAAGAGAAAAAAACATTCAAAAAATATTTTCGTTTCGAGAAAAATTAATATTAATAATATATAAAAAGAAAACTTTCGCTTCAAGAAAAAAGTATTTTTAAAAATTTTCGCTTTAAGAAAAAAACATTCAAAAAAATATTTTCGTTTCGAGAAAAATGAATAATATCTAAGAAGAAAATTTTCGTTCTGGGAGAAAAAACATTAAAAAAAATATTTTCGCTTTGAGAAAAAAGTGTTTTTAAAAACCTTCACTTTGAAAAAAATGAATAATATCTAAAAATAAAATTATTTTTTTTAAAAACTTCCTTTTTTAAAAAAATATTAAAATTATTTAAAAACGAAAATTTTTGCTTTGAGAAAAAAATAATCATTTTAAAGCTAAATGAAATTTTCTGAAAAATAGTAATAAAATGGGATTAGTTTTTATAAAACGAATCAATTCGTTTTTGAAGAATTTTTTCTTGTTTACCGTATTTGGATAAGATTATAGAACATCATTCAAAATTTCTGGAAACTCTTAGAATTTAAAATATAATTTTCAAAAATATCAAAAATCATAAAAAATAAAAAAATTAAAATTTTAGTCTTGACTGGAAAACTTCAAAGTTCGTGTCGAGATAATTTTTAAAAAATTTTAGAATAAAAATAATTTTTTAAACAATATAATTTTAAAAAATTCTAAAAATTCCAAAAATCATAAAAAAATTAAACTTTTGGTCCTGACTGGAAAACTTCAAAGTTCGTGTCGAGATAATTTTTAAAAAATTTTAGAATAAAAATAATTTTTTAAATAATATAATTTTCAAAAATCATAGAAAATTTAAAAAATTAAAATTTTGGTCTTGACTGGAAAACTTCAAAATTCGTGTTGAGATAATTTTTAAAAAATTTTAGACTAAAAATAACTTATTAAATAATATAATTTTAAAAAATTCTAAAAATTCCAAAAATCATAAAAAAATTAAACTTTTGGTCCTGACTGGAAAATTTCAAAATTTGTTTTCATTTTCTATTAATAGCGATTTCTGCATGTTGCGAGCAACATTTTTCAAATATTACTTTTCTTCAAAAAATTAATAAATTTCATCTTAAATTCGGATTTTCAGAAATCTTTCATCGATTTAAAACCTACAGTAATCCGATTTACTTGTAGCATTAGAAATCCCCCATTGATGAAAAAAAATAAATTTAATAATTTAAAAAAAATTTAAAATTTAAAAAAAATTTAAAATTTAAAAAAAATTAAAATTTAATAATTTAAAAAAAATCGAATTTTATATTTTTAAAAAAAAAATAAATTTTAAAAATTAAAAAAAAATCGAATTTTAAAAATTAAAAAAAAATAAATTTTAAAAATTAAATTTTATTTTTTTTTAAAATCTAAAAATTCAAAAATTGTACAGTTTAAAAATAAAAAAGATTAAAAAAATAATTCTTCAAAAAAATTTTCCAAATTTATACTTTTTGAGGATTTTCTCTTGAGGTAAGCATCAGAATAAAAATCTTACATTTTTGAAGGAATTAAACGATTATGAAAACATTCAAAAAAATCAAATCTGCGAAAAATATAACGAGGAAATTCCATGTTTACAGTCGGGCAAAAACAATGCATTTTCAACCAACTTCTTCACTTACGGTTTTTTCGATTTACTTAATGCTTTTAAAATTGCAAAAATCATTAAAAAACGAAATTCCGCAAGTAGTGGTCCTGACTGGAAAATTCTAAAATTTTCGCGCCGGGACCAATTTTCAGATTTTTTCGAAAAAATAATTTAGAACATATTTAATAATTTTAAAATTTTAAAAAAAATCATAAAAAACGAAATTCCGCAAGTAGTGGTCCCAACTGGAAAATTCAAAAAACTTCGCGCCGAGACCAATTTTCAGATTTTTTTAGAAAAATAATTTAGAACTTATTTAATAATTATAAAATTTTTAAAAAAATCATAAAAAACGAAATTCCGCAAGTAGTGGTCCTGACTGGAAAATTCTAAACTTTTCGCGCCGGGACCAATTTCTAGGTTTTTTCAAGAATATTAATTTAGTATATATTTAACAATTTTAAAATTGCAAAAATCATAAAAAACGAAATTCCGCAAGTAGTGGTCCCGACTGGAAAATTCAAAAAACTTCGCGCCGAGACCAATTTTCAGATTTTTTCAGAAAAATAATTTAGAACATATTTAATAATTTTAAAAAAATATTTCGCAAATAAAGGTCCCGATTGGAAAATTTGAAAAATTTCGCGGCGGGACTAATTTTTTTTAAATTTCGTCACACATTATTTTTTTTTAATTCTATGGCTTCTAGATCTAGGGGATCTTTTTGGAATCCTGCAGAAGAATAAAAACAAAATCCCTAGTTTCCGGTCTTAACTGGAAAATTCTAAAAGTCCATCACGAAAGTATTTTCGAAATTTCGATGTAAACATTTTTTTAATTAAAAATTAAAAATTAAAAATTATTTAAAAATCAATTTTAAAAAAAAATTCAAATTTTATTGAAAAAAAAAATTTTGATTTTTTTTAAAATAAAAAAAAATAATTTTTTTAAGACCGATTTTTGGACTTTTTTGAATTATTGCGAAATAATATTTAAAATTTAATTTTTTTTTAAATTGATTTTTATAAAAAATTATCGTAACAAAAAATTGCAGAAAATATTTGACTTTAGGCTATGATTTTCCATCAGAAAAAACGACAAACCGGGTGGTTATGTAAACAAGTAAAAAACGACTCTATGACAGTTGTCCCCAGCGGCATTTGTTCCCCTATTTCGTAATATTTATGTAATTCGTTTGATTTTCTATTTTTAGTGGTTAAATTGACTTGATATTTCAGTTGAAAAATTAATTTAAGGAATTCCGAAACCAGGGCGAGTCAGAGACAGATATTGTTGGGGGACATCTGCCGATGGGGATAAGTGTCATTGGGGGCGATTGTCAGTGGGGGGAAATTCGTTCAGAAAAGTATCTTTAGGCAGTACTGTAAATAGGGGGACATCTGGCAGTGGAGAGTAACTATTCCTAGGGAGTCACTATTACTAGAGAGTCACTATCACTGGAGAGTCACTATCCCTAAAAAGTCACTATCACTGAAACTGCCTGTCATTGAGGAGTGATTGTCAGTGAGAAGATATCTGTTAGGAAGAAATAACTATTCTTATGAAGTCACTATTCCTAAGAAGTCACTATCACTGGAGAGTCACTATCCCTAAGAAGTCACTATCATTGCAGAGTCACTATCATTACAGAGTCACTATCCCTAAGAAGTCACTATCATTCGAGAGCAAATATCGCTAAGAAGTCACTATTGGTAGGGACACATTTGTTAATACGATGGCTATCCTTATATAGTAACTATCCCTACGTAGTAACTACCCCTGGGGATTACCTATTACTGGGGAATAACTGTCATACAACTTTAAAGAACAACTATACAAAAAGATGAAAAAATTAATTGTTATTTGGACCAACTGTCATCATGAAAAAATGGTCAAAATCGAAAAAAATCTCCCAAGAACAAAAGTTTGAAAAAATTGCCAGAGGGAATCGAGTGCCGCTGGCGTCTATTGTGGCTAATCAGCAAATGTACATATTTTTGAAAAAAAAGACGAAATTTCTTTTTCGAAAAAAACAGTTGGTCTTTAAAAAATTTCATTTTTGATTGTTTTTGAAACAAGTATTGAATTAGTAAAAAAAATCACTTGATTCCAGTCAAAAAATTGACAGCTTTAAGTTTTCAATCTTTAAATCTTTCAATTTTTAAAATTGAAAACGTAAACAACGACGAAAAACAAGCAGGAAATAATTTTTCGATCAGTTGTCGATTTTCATTTTTTGGAAGAGTAAAATGAGATGCAAAATTTTGAAATATTTCAAAATTAAGAAAAATATTTTAAAAAATAAAAAATTTCTAAAAATATTTAAAAAAGATAAAAAACTTTTTCGAAATAAAAAATTTTTTTCTGTTTTTAAAAAATAAAAATTTTTCGAAATAAAAAAATTTTTTCGAAATAAAAAACTTTTTTTTTGTTTTTAAAAAAATAAAAAATTTCTAAAAATATTTAAAAAATAAAATGTTTTTAATTTTTAAACTAAAATAAAAATTTTAAAAGTTTTTTCAAATTTAATTAGTAATTTTAAAATATTTCAAAATTAAATTTAAAAATTTTTTAGATTTTTAAATTTTTTTAAATTTTTTAGATTTTTTTAAATTTTTAAAATTTTTTAAAATTTTTAAATATTTTTAAATTTTTTTAGAATTAAACGATTGTAAATATTTCTTAGAATTTAATCATATATGTCGAAATATTCCAGGATTAAGTGAAAGATTTTTAAAATGAATAATTTTCAATGTTTTTTCGGAATTTAATCAGATTTTCAGTTTTATTAAATTTCGAAATTAATTTAAAATTTTAGAGAAATTTTTAGAATTTTATAAATTTTATAAATTTCCAAATCTATTGGACTCTCCGGAACCTTTGGAGAAAATTCTAAGTGTACTGTAGGAATTTTCCGAAAATTGTCGAAATTTTCAGAAGCCTCCAGAACACTTGTATAAGGTTCTAAAACTTCTGAGAATACTGTAGAATATTTTACAAGATTCTCAAAATCTCCAGAATCTTGGTAGAAAGGTTTTAAAACTTCCTAGAATACTGTAGAAGACCCTCAAAATTTCTAAATACTTGATAGAAAAATTCGAAAACTTCTTGGAATACTGTAGAAACTTTCCGAAGATTCTTAAACTTTTCAGAATCTCGGTAGAAAGGTTCTACAACTTCCTAGAATACTGTAGAAGACTCTCAAAATTTCTAAATACTTAGTAGAAAAATTCGAAAACTTCTTAGAATACTGTAGAAACTTTCCGAAGATTCTTAAACTTTTCAGAAGTCTCTAGAATCCAACACAAATTTCTAAAATTTCGAGGAATTTTATAAAATTTTCCAAAAATCTAATTCAAATTCTGACTCAATATGTGAAACTAAAAATTCCATAAATTTTTCAAAAATCCATTTCAAAAAAAATTCATTTTTAATTTTTTAAATATTATGACTGAAAACATGAAAAAATTCCAGAAGGATCTTTGGACGAAAAACTCTGGATTTTTGATAACAACTGTTTTGGATTTGCGAAATAACAAAATCTTTTTTTTTTCGACTATTAGCTTTTTTCAATCAATTCATTTAAACTAATGGTTTTAGCTTTTTTAAATCTCTTTGTTGACACACTTATCCCGAAAGAATGACTGGGATCTTTTGAAATTTTTTAAATTTTATAATTTCTTTAAAATTCGAAAATTTCATAATTTTAAAAAATTTTTTAAATTTCGTAATTTTTTGAATTTTTAAAATTTTGAAATTTCATAATTTTTTTAAATTTCTTAAATTTCATAATTTTTTGAATTTTTAAAATTTTAAAATTTCATAATTTTTTGAATTTTTTTAATTTCATAATTTTTTAAATTTTATAATTTTTAAAATTTTTTGAATTTTATAATTTCATAATTTTTTGAATTTCGTAATTTTTAAAATTTTTTGAATTTTTTGAATTTTATAACTTTTTATAAATTTTTTTATTTGTTAATTTTCTTAATTACTTACAGTATGACAAAATGCAAAAAAATAAAATAATTTTAAATAACTTTTTTTAAAAATTAAAAAATAAAAGATTACATGGAGTTTTCAACGAGGAAATTAAAAATTTAATTCAACATTCATTCAGTCCTTCGATAATCCCAAAAACGGATAAATGAAGGATTTCACTTCAGAAATTGACTACACAAAAAATTCAAATCTCTTCTTAGCCACAGTAAGCCAAAACATAAAATTGTAAAAAAATTTAAAAAAATTAAAATTTAAAATTTAAAAAAAAATAATTTTTAAAAAAATTTTTTAAATTTAAAAATCTCAAAAAAAAATAATTTTAAAGAAAACTTAAAATTTAAAAAAATAATTTTTTAAAAAAAACTTAAAATTTAAAAATAATTTTTAAAAATTTAAAATTTAAAAAAAAATAATTTTTTAAAAAAATTTAAAATTTAAAAATAATTTTTTAAAATTTAAAATTATCTGATTAAGATTGAAAAAAAATTGAAAAATTTTGTTTACGAAGGTTTTGCAGATTTCAAAATGATAGAGTTACAAAAAAATAAGCATAACGAAATTTTAAAAATTATCTCGAAAAACATTTTTCAATAAAAATTATAAAATAAAAATGTTTAAAAAATAAAAAAAATTTAAATTTAAAAACTTTTTAAAAAATAAAAAATATTTAAAAATTTTAAAAAATTAAAAAATTTAAAATATTTAAAAAATTAAAAAAATTATAAAAATTAAAAAATTAAAAATTAAAAAAAATTATAAAAATTAAAAATGAGGATTTTCGAGAAATGATCTCGAATGGAATTTTTTGGATTTAATAAATAATTAAAGGATTTGAGGTTACGGGAATTCTTATGGATTATGAAAGCTTTTTGGAAAATTTTGGGGGATTATGAAAATTGTAAAGTTTTTTAAAATTCTAAAAAGTTTCTGAAATTGAAATGAAGTTACAAAAAATTTTTGGGAATTTCAAAGATCAACGTGGAAATTTTGAAGCAAAATGAGGGTTTTCGGGAGATTCTGGAAGACTTCAGAAGTTTAAATTAGGTTCTGCAGAATTTCTAGAAGACCTTCAAAACCACCTACAGTACCATAGAGGACTTCAGAGATCTTCTACAGTAGCATAGAAGGTTTTCAGAATTCCCTAAAGTATTCTAGAAAACCTCCAGAATTATCTACAGTATCATTGAAGCTTTCTGGGACCTTCTACAGTACCATGGAAAATTTCAAAGACCTTCTACAGTAGCATAGAGGACCTCAAGGGTTTTCTACAGTATCATTGAAGCTTTCTAGGACCTTCTACAGTAGCATAGAGGACTTTTAGAGTCACCTACAGTACCGTAGAAAACTTCTAAAACTTTCTAGAGTAGTATGAAGGGCATCAAAAGTCTCCACAGTATTCCAGAAGATCTGCAGAATCACCTACAGTATCATAGGGGACTTAAAGGGTTTTCTACAGTACTATACAAGACTTCTAGGACCTCCTATAGTACCTTTGAGAACTTCTAGGACCTTCTACAGTATCATAGAGAAGTTTCAAAATCTCCTACAGTACCATAAAGGATTTCCAAAACCTCCTACAGTACCCTTGAGAACTTCCAAAACCTCCTATAGTACCTTGGAGGACCTCCAGGACCTTCTACAGTACTATACAAGACTTCCAAAACCTCCTACAGTACCATAGAGAACTTCCAAAACCTCCTACAGTACCTTTGAGAACTTCTAGGACCTTCTACAGTATCACACAAGACTTCCAGAAATTTTTCAAAACTCAGAATTTTCTAAATAAAAACTGCAAAAAATATTTTTAAAATTCTCGAAGACAAATTTCCACGAGTTTTTCAAGTGCTTTATAATCTTTTACTAAATTCAGAAAAATCCTACAAGCTTTTATGAAATTTTATTTTTTTGAAAAAAATAAATTTTAATCAAGAAATTTCAATGGGTAAAAAGATTTAAAAAAAATTTTTTGTCTAAGATTAAATAATTGAAAATTAAATTTGAAACCTTTTGCAAAATGAATAAATTACAGTTTTGAAAATTTTTTGTCATTCGAAAATTAAACTATTATTAATTTTTTAATAAAAACAGATTAATTCTGGTTCTAGGGGCTTCATGGGGGTGGATCAAAAAAGATAGTGACTGATTTACGGTACATTTTTCAGTTTCGAATATTTCCAAAATTTTTAAAAAATTCCGAAATTTTAATTTTTGAAACATTTTTAAAAATCTTTATTTTTTCAATTTTTGAAATATTTCTAAAATTCCGAAATTATTAGATTTTTTAAATTTTAAAATATTTTAAAAAAGTTTTAATATTTTTTTTAAATTTTTAAATATTTTTAAAAATTTTTATTTTTTTTATTTTAAAAATATTTATTTTTTTTTAATTTCGAAATATCTTTAAAAATATTTATTTTTTTTTAATTTTTAAATATTTTTAAAAATTTTTAATATTTTTTTTTAAATTTTCCTTAAATTCCGAAATTCTTAAATTTTAAATTATTTCGAAAATTGTAAAGAAAATTAAAAATTCAAAAACATTAAAAATTCAAAAATTTTGAAATTTTAAAAATTTTTAAATATTCAAGAAAATTTTTAAAAGATTCAAAAATTTCAAATTCCAAAGAAAGTTTAAAAAATTTAAAACAGTCTTACAGTAATGCCACAGAATGAAATTTTAAAATAAATTTTCTTCAAAAATTTTCGAAAAATTTTATTTTTTTTTCAAAGATCTTTAAAAAAATTATTTTTTTTAATATTCTTGAAAATTTTATTTTTTTTCAAACATCTTTAAAAAAATTATTTTTCTTGAATATTTTTAAACATTTTTATTTTTTTTTCAAACATCTTTAAAAAAATTATTTTTTTTCGAACTGTTTCAAAAAATTATTTTTTTCAAACATTTTTAAAAATTTTACTTTTTTTCGAACTTTTTTAAAAAATTTATTTTTTTTAAATATCCTTAAAAATTTTATTTTTGTTAATTTAGTATTACCTCCAAAATCCGACTTGGAATCTTCGACAAAATGACGTCAGAGGGGATTCTGGAGGTGGATCAGAAGTTGTTTATTTTCTTTGGAAAATTTTTTTGAATTGAAGTAATGACTTGAAAAAATTGTTTCATTTAAAATTGCTATAAAAAAGCAAAATAAAAGTTGTTATGAATTTGTTTCAAAACGGATTCTTGGAATTTCCAAAGTTCTTTAAAAATTAAAAGTTTTAAAATTTTCGATTTTAAAAATTTAAAAATTTCAGTTTTTGTTCGATTTTTGAAAATTTTTATAAAATTAAAAAAATTAAAATTAAAAATTAAAAAAATTTTAAATTTTAAAATTAAAAAAATTTTAAATTTAAATTTTAAAAATTTCGAAAAATTAAAATAAATCTAGAAACTTCGAAAATTTGAAATTCTAAAAATTTTCAGAATTTTGGAATTTTTCAAAAAATTTTAAAAATTCGAAAAATATCCAAATTTGGAAATTTGTAGTTTTACAAAAAAAATACAAATAAATCGACTGAAAATTTCATAAACAACAAAAAAAACTTACTACAGTAATTTTCGAGTTTAACGAAATTGAATAAGTAAAAATATAACGAGTGAAAATGAATCAGGCAGCTGGAAAATACAAAATTAGTCTCTTTACAAAATTTAATAAACATGAATTTTTTTTAAAAATTAAAATTTAGAATTTAATTATTCATAGAAATAATTCTGTCAAAATTCAGTTTTTTAAAAAATAAAAATTCAAAAAAAATCAATTTTTTTTAAAAATAAAAATTTAAAAATTTAAAGTTTTTTAAAAAATAAAAATCGAAAAAAATCAATTTTATTTTTTTTAAATTTAAAAATTCAAAGTTTTTAAAAAAATAAAAATCGAAAAAATCAATTTTATTTTTTTTTTTAAATTTAAAAATTCAAAGTTTTTTTAAAAATAAAAATCAAAAAAAATCAATTTTCTTTAAAAATAAAAATTCAAAAAAATTCAATTTTCTTTAAAAAAATAAAAATCAAAAAAAATCAATTTTATTTTTTTTAAATTTAAAAATTCAAAGTTCTTTAAAAAATAAAAATTTAAAAACATTTTTTTTCAGAAAATAAAAACTTAAAAAATTATTTGAAAAAAATAAAAATTAAAAAACATTTTTCTTTAAAAAATAACATTTAAAAAAAATAAAATTTTAAAAACAATTTTTTTTGAATAAAAAATAGAATTATTTTTTAGAAAAAAATAAAATCAAAAAAATTACTTTTTTTGGAATAAAAAAATTCTTTTTTAAATTACTTTTTTTAGAAAAAAAACAAAATTAAAAAAAAATAATTTTTTTGAAGAAAATTTAAAAAGTTTTTTTTTCGAAGACAAATTTTTTTAAAATTTAATTTTTTTGAAGAAGAATTTGAAAAAAATATTTTTTCGAAGAAAATTTTTTTTCAAAGATAAATTTAAAAAAAATAATTTTTTTGAAAGAAATGTTTAAAAATTTTTTTCGAAAAAGAATTTAGAAAAAAAATTTTTTGAAGGAAATTAAAAAATAAAATTTTAAATTTTGTTTTTTTTAAAGAAAAGTTAAAAAATTAATTTTTTTTAAAAAAATTTAGTTTTTTTAATTTAATTTTTTTAAGAAAATTTTAAAAATTTATTTTTTTTAAAAAAATTTAGAAAATTTATTTTTTTTTAAGAAATAAAATTTGAATTAAGAAAAACATGATATTTTTAAGTTTTTGATTGTTTGGCAAGACAAAACACTGCGCAAGAAAGGCGCCAAGATGACCAGTGAATCACTTCTGGAAAAGTTACAATTGGAGAAATCTTGAAAAAAACAAAAATTGTTTTCAATGACCAATCGAGAAAAATGCGCAAATGTTCTGATCGTAAATCGAAAAAAATTGAATGGCCTGGCAAAAAAGTTGGCCAGATGAAAAACTTGATGATTAATTTTTTCGAAATTTATTTTTTCAAGTAATCGAATTTTCAATTAAGAAATTAAAAAAATTATAATTAATAAATTCAAATTAAAGGATTTTCAGAAAAAAAAATAATTAAAAATTTTAAAAAAACTAAAAAAAATAAAAAAAATAAAAAATAAAAATTTTTAAATTAAAAAAAAATAAAAAATAAAAATTTAAAAATTTAAAAAAATAAAAAATTTAAAATTTCTAAATTAAAAGAATATAAAAAATAAAAACTTTTAAATTTAAAAAAAAATAAAAATTTTTGAATTTCAAAAAAAAAATTCAATTTAAAATTTTCCAAAAAAAATTCAATTTAAAAATTTTGAAAATTTTTAAAAATCTAATTTCAATTTTTTTTAAATTAAAAAAGTTTCGTTTTTTGAAAATAAAAAACTCCAATTTTTTAAATTAAAAAAATTCCAATTTCAATTTTGTTAAATAAAAAATTCTGAATTTTTCAAAAATAAAAAAATTAATTAATTTTTTATAAAAATTTATTTTTTCCAGGTAGCTGAATTTTCGGATTATAAAATAAAAAAAATTTAAAATAAAAAAATTTAAAATAAAAAAATTTAAAATAAAAAAAAAATTTTTTTTTGAAGAAGTTTAAAAAAAAATTAGTTTTTTTTGGGAATTTGAAAAAAAAATTTTTCGAAAATCAAAAAAAAAATTAATTTTTTTTGAAAATTTAAAAAAAAAATTTTTGAAGAAATTAGAAAAAAATTTTTTTTGAAAATTTACTTTTTTTGGGTAATTTATTTTTTGCAGATTATAAATTAAAAAATTTAAGATTCAGTGATTCAGAATCCAAATTACTCAAAAATAACTTTTGTAATTAAAGAAAAAAATTCGAATAAAAAAATGTTTTTGTTTGATATCATTTAAAAAAAAAATATTTTTTAAAATTTTGATTAAAATTATTTTTTTTATTTTTAAAGTCACTACAAACTGAAATAAATATCTTTAAAAAAATTAATTTTCTAAATTTAATAAAAATGAAAAATTTTCAATTTTAATAATTTTGAAAAATAGATCTCGAACGGAAAAATTCAAAGTTTCTTAAGGTAGATCTTGAATGGAAAAAGTTTTTAAATAACTTACAAAGTAAGTCTTGAATAAAAAGTTTTTGTTTTTTAAAAAAAATATAAAATTGATTTCAAATGGAAAATTTTATTTTTTTAGTACTTCGTAAGTTGGTTCTCGAGTGGAAAAAAGTTTTAAAATAGTTTACAAAGTAGGTCTCGAATGGAAAATTTCATTTTTTTAATTTTTCGTAACTTGGTTCTTGAGCAGAAAATTTCATTTTTTAAATTTTTCGTAACTTGGTTCTCGAATGGAAAAAATTTTAAAATAATTTACAAAGTAGGTCTCGAGCAGAAAATTTTATTTTTTTAATTTTTCGTAACTTGGTTCTCGAGCGGAAAATTTCATTTTTTAAATTTGTAAAAAAATTCTCAAACAGAAAATTCGTTTTTTAAATAATTCAAGACTGGAATTTTTTAATAACTAAACAAACCTGAATAAAGCCCCTTCGAAACTGGCGGTGACCTCTTGAAACGTTGTCCTGGTTGAAACCTGAGTACTCTCAAAAATTCACTGACCAGTCCGAACCGGCAGATAGGACAGTCAAGTTTGTTCTGACCGACGCCGTTCCGAATTTCCGTTAGGTCAGTTATTTTGTCTTTGGCCGGAATTCTCACTTGAACCTAGAAACTTCCATTTAGTAAAAAAACCAAAGTTCAAAAATAAAAATTCAAAAAAAAAAAATTTTAAAAATAAAAAAAATTCAAAAAAAAAATTATTTTTAAATAATAAAAAAAATTCAAAAAAAAAAAAATTTTTTTTTAAAAATAAAAAAATGCCAAAGGTAAAGTTCGGAAAAATTTTCGGCACGAAAAAGGCGGCAAATAAAAAACAGACATTTTTTATTTTTATCGAACGGCACCGATGAAATGTCAGCGACAGTTTTTTCAAAAAAAAAATTAAGAAAAATTGGGACTTTTTTAGGACTTTGAGAAACGATAAAAAATTGGAAAAAATAATTTTGAACAAGATTTTTGAAGTTATAGACGGTAGTTTTATCGTCGAGAAATTATTGATTATCATGAATAATATGGGTTTATTTTCGAACACAAGTGGATATTTTTAATAATTAAAAAAAATTAAATTGATTTTTGAAACGAAAATGATCTATTATTACAAATTCGCTCATTTTCAGACGCTAGTAGATATTTTAAATAATTTTAAAAAAAAATTAAATTGATTTTTGAAACAAGAATTGTCTATTATTACAAATTCGCTCATTTTTAGACGCTAGTAGATATTTTTAATAATTAAAAAAAAATTAAATTAATTTCTAAAACGAAAATCGTCTATTATTACAAATTCGCTCATTTTCAAGCGCTAGTGGATATTTTTAATAATTTTAAAAAAATTGATTTCTGAAACGAAAATGATCTTTTATTACAAATTCGCTCATTTTCAAGTCCTAGTGGATATTTTCGCCGATTAAAATGAAACCAATTTTTACAGCGAAAACCGCTTATTATCTTGAGTTCGATTATTTTCAAACGTCGGTGGATATTTTTATTAATTTAAGAAGAAATTATTTCTCACAGCGAAGGTTGTCGATTGTCATGTCGAATTCGCTTATTGTTCAGCGCAAATAAAAGTATTCACTTAAGAAATAATAATTTTTACAGTAAAATCCATGATAATCAGGAAGAATTCGGTTACTCTGGTACAAATTAAAATTTCTCATTAAAGATAATCGAAAATATCGAGCAGAATCCAGCGAAAGAGTTTCTTGATTAAAATTACTGTTTTTTACCGCTATTGTAGACGTATTTACTGCGACATAAGTATACTACGGAAAAATCCACAATCTTTCTTCTAAAGACCCACAGATCCAATTTGGAACGAGTTTAATTTTTTAAGAATATTCATCAGTTTCGTAATTATTCTAACTCCTTCCCGAGACCCATATAGTCTCTATAAACGGCTCCAACTTCCGTCCAGGACTATGGATCCCTGTTAGAACTAGCTTAGGTTCTTCCCAAAGCCATGGACTCTCTGTGAAGCGACCCTAACTTCTTCGCTAACATTGTAACATCTTTTTCAACGACCGTAATTTCTTCTTGAAATCTACAGGTCTTCTATCAGACAGCTCTAACTCCTTCCCAAGACCCATATAACCTCTATAAACGATTCTAACTTCTGTTCCAGACCACGGACTCTAGTTTGAACAAGTTTACTTTCTTCCCAAGACCCATATAGCCTCTAAAAACGATCTTAAGTTCTCCTCCAAGACATCAAAATTTCTTTATCTACTTTAACTTTTTCTCAAGACCCACATAGCCTCTATAATCGATTTTAACTTCTTCCCTAAGACCACTGACCTCCTCTTGGTCGATTCTAATCTCTCTTCAACTCACATAGACCCCCTATTAAAGAACCCCAAGACAATTTGGACAACTTTAACATTTCCCCCAGGACCATGGGCCCTGTTTTTAACGACCCTAATTTCATTCAAACCTCTAACAATGAACGCTGACCTTGTTTGAAAAGAGCAAACTCGGAAAGCCTTCCTCGATCGAAGAAAAAGCAAAAAAACATTAAAATGACGGTCTGAGACCGATTGGTCAGTTGCGCGATGACCGCCTTTCGTTTTTCGTTTCAATTTTCTCTGAACCAGAAGAGGCAGAACTGGCCTAACCCTGAACTGTCTGTCCGTCAATTGACATTTGAAAAAAAATGAGAAAAAAAAGTCAGTAAGAATACTGTAAAACGAACAAGGGGCGGGGTCCAAGTTTTAAAAATTACGAAAGTTCAGCAAAGTAAACGAATTGTGTCTTGTTCATAGAGTACACCAAGTTCGTTATTGTAAAATTACATAAAAAATAGAAACTTTTGTAAAAAATTATAAACATTATTCTGACGCAAAATTTCAGAATTTTCCACTCAGGACCAAAAATAATAAAATTTTTATTTTTTTTAATTTTGAAAATTTTAAAAATAATTCTGACGCAAAATTTCAGAATTTTCCACTTAGGACCAAAAATAGTAAAATTTTACTTTTTTTAATTTTGGAAATTTTAAAAAAAATTTTATAAAAAATTTCTAAAAATAATCCCGACACGAAATTTCGGAATTTTCCACACGGGACCGAAAATAATAAAATTTTTGTTTTGTTTAATTTTGGAAATTTTAAAAATAATATTATAAAAGAAAAAATTTTATAAAAAATCTCCAAAAATAGTCTCGACACGAAATTTCGGAATATTCCACACGGGACCGAAAATAATAAAATTTTTAGTTTCAAGTATTTTTAAAACTGTAATCGAGGAAATTCACCAAAGTCGAACTTCGTGACTCGTAAAACGAAAATTAAATAAATCACGAAATTTGTTCGGATGGCAGGTGAAAATTTGTAAATTTTTGGAAAATTATCAACATAGTAAATTCCAATTAAAAACGAATTTCGGCGTTTTAAAATTTATTAATTTTAAATTGTCACGTGAGAACTTTAAAAAAGTTTCAAAATAATTCCAAAATGAATTCTGAAACAGAAATTTCGGAAATTCTAAGACACAGATTACGGTGGATTCTGGAGCGAAAATTAAAAAATTTTAAAAATAAAAATTAAGATGGATTCTGGAGCGAAAATTTCCAAAAATTCTACAGTATGTTCTTCAAGATAGATTCTGGAACAATTTTTCAGACGAATTTTCGAATAAATTCAAAATTATAATTTTCAAAATTGATCTTACAGTATCTAATTGGATTCTGAAATACTTCAAAATCCTTTAATTTTTAGAAATTTAACAATTTTAAATTTTTTCAAATTTCAAATTTTTAAAAATTTTCAAAATTATTTAATTTTTTCAAATTTCAAATTTTTTAAGATTTTCAAAATTATTTAATTTTTTCAAATTTCAAATTTTTAAAAATTTTAAAAATTCTTTAATTTTAAAAACTTTCAAAATTTTTTAAGTTTCTAAAATTGATCGTAATTTATGGTTTCTACAGTAGATCCTAAGATATAGTTTCAAAATGGATTTTGAATTATTATTTTCTAGATAATTGGACCCGCGCGATTTTGGCAAAACTGATCGAAAAATGGACACAACAAGGAATGACTGGTTTTTTTTTCAATTGTGGTTATGACTGTCCAGACCGTCGACGAAATTTGGCGCATTTGGGGTCAAGCTTGGCTTGAAATGGATTAGCACCACTTTGGACAAGGGCTTTCGAGAGTAAATCAAGGCCGAAGCACTTCCAAAAAAAATTAATTATCAATTGTTCTTTTTTCAAACAATAGTAAAAATTCGAAAAAAATTTAATTTTATAAATTTTCGGAACTTTGTGAAAAATTTTGAAATTTCATGAAAACCTTCAGAATTCAATAAATATGAAAATTTTTGAAAATTTTTAGAATTTTATAAATTTTCAAAATTTAATGAAGGATTTTACAGAATTTTTCGAAGACTTCTGGAAATTTTTAAAGGTCTTCAAAATTCAGTAGGGGGATTTTTGAAGACTTCTGGAAATTTTTAAGATTTTACAAGTCTTCAAATTTTAACAGAAAATTTCGGGAAATTTTTTGAAAACTTCTGGAGACTTTTGGGACTTTACAGAAGTCTTCTTGAGTCTTTTAGAATATCATAAAAATCTTCAGAATCCGTTAGAAGATTTCTAAAATTTCTAAAATTTCTAAATTTTCTAAAATTTCTTAAATTTTCTAAATTTTCTAAATTTTCTAAAATTTTTAAATTTCCTAAAATTTCTAAAATTTCTAAATTTTTTGCAACTTCTATGAATCCTTCTGGAGACCTTTTTAGAATCCACTAAAAACTTCTGAAATTCCCTAAAAATCTCCAGAATCCCAATAGAAAACTCGAAAATTTTCTAATTTTTCATAATTTTAAAATTTTTGAAAATCGCAATTTTTAATTTTTATAAAAAAATTATTGGAAACTTTTTTATCGAAATCCTCTAGAAAATCGGTAGATTGGAAAAACCTTGAATAATCCTTATCTAATGCCATCTCGTTCTCAAAAATCTCATCCTCTACTGCCCTTCAAATTCATCTTGGCGTTTTTTTCTGTCCATTTCGTTGACCCCCACAGAGGTCAATTTTGACAATCGTCGGACTGGCCAATAACGCGAAACAAAAGTCAAAAATGTCCAAAAAAACGAACGGACCGACATTCCGTTTTTTCCATTTGGTCAAAAAAAAAAAAAAACTGGTCTGTGCCGAGTCTAAAATGATCGACAAAAATAAAATTAAATTTTTTCACAATTTAGTAACATGCTCGAAATATTGCAAGCAAACTGCGAATTTCAAAATTTTCAAAAATACAAATGTAAAAATGTTAAACAACTTCCTGAAAACCTGCACGCAATCTGCAAATTTTGACTTTAATTTTAACGTCGACTTATCTGTCAGAACGTTGCGCGCATGTTGCAGATTTAACTTTAATTTCGAAATTTTTAAAAACCTAAGTATAAAAATCCCAAGCGAGCTGCCGGAACGTTGCGCGCAAGATGCAAATTTTATTTTAACTTCGATTTTGATGTCAACCTTAACTTTGGTTAAAAAAACCAAAAATGGAAACTTTGAGATTTAAGGCCTTTGAAAAAATAAAACTGATTTATTTAAAAAAATAATGGAATTTTCCACTGTTTAAGACACACCAGATATTACCGTAATTAAATTTTGCAATTTTTTAGAAAAAGTAAAACCGAAAATTTGCAAAGTCACATCATTTTTTACAGCCCCAAATGTCACGTTTTATTCAATTACGGTAATTTTTAAAGGTGGTCCATTAAATCAGGTTCAAATAATTTTAGAATTACCGTAATCTCGAAGAATTATTGTTTTAAAATTACAGTAATCTTAAAAAATTATCAAACTGTTTTAGCATTACAGTAATCTCAAAAAGTTATTGTTTTAGAATTACCGTAATCTCGAAGAATTATTAAATTGTTTCAGAATTACAGTAATCTCAAAAAGTTATTGTTTTAGAATTACCATAATCTTAAAAAATTATCAAACTGTTTTAGGATTACAGTAATCTCAAAAAGTTATTGTTTTAGAATTACTGTAATCTTAAAAAAATATTATTTTAAAATTACAGTAATCTTAAAAAATTATCAAATTGTTTTAGAACTACAGTAATCTCGACGAATTATTAAATTGTTTTAGAATTACCATAATCTTAAAAAAATATTATTTTAAAATTACAGTAATTTCGAAAAATTATTAAATTGTTTTAAAAACATTCAAAAAAACTTTCATTTCAAAATTGTTTAATTTAATTTTTTTAATTAAAAATTTTTTGGAAATTCTAAAAATAATTTTTATTGAAGGTTTTGTTTAAAAATAAAAAATCATTGAGCGGCTCTTGAACGGAAAATTTTTTACAACTGCTCGTTAAAAATAATCTGAGACCGATTTTTGTTCTCTAATCGAAAGCGTTTATAAAATTCCAAAAAAAAAAGAAAAAAATCGGTGCCGAAATTTATAAAAACGATTATTTTTAAAAACAAATTTAATTTAAAAAACAAAATATCCCGATCGAATTTTGCAAGCAAACTGCGAATTTCGAAATTTTCATAAATATTAAACTATATTTTAGAATTTTTCAGGAAAATTTATTTTGATTTATTTATCAGAATATTGCTCGCATGTTGCATATTTTACTTTGATTTCGATTTATCTGTCGAAATGCTGCGCGCAAACTGCAGTTTTTATTTTGATTCATCTGCTAAAATGTTGCGCGCAAACTGCAATTTTTATTTCAACTTATCTGCCAGAACGTTGCGCGCAAACTGCAATTTTGACTTTGATTTATCTGCTAAAATGTTGCGCGCAAACTGCAATTTTTATTTCAATTTATCTGCTAGAATGTTGCGCGCATGTTGCATGTTTTACTTTGACTTCAACTTATCTGCCAGAACGTTGCGCGCAAACTGCAATTTTGACTTTGATTTATCTGCTAGAGTATTGCGCGGATGTTGTATATTTAATTTTAATGTAGAGTTATTTATTTAAACTTTGCGGGCAAAGTGCACATTTGATTTTGATGTCGACCGCTTTATAGATCTCGGGCGGGCTGATTTTCCCATGGGTCAATTAATTTCGGTTTTACCACCGTTCATCGGGGATCTTTCAAATCATCCCGTTCAATCATTTTTTGACGAAAGATAAGAATTAAAAATATGCAAAAGTCAAGGCCAATATGGATTTAGAAAAATAAATTTTTATTTGATCAAAGAAAATTTAAAAAATAAAAAAAAATTTTTGGAATCTCCTAGAAGTTCCTGGGAACTTCAGAAAGCTTCTAAAATTTGATAGAAACTTCTGAAGGCTTTTTTGAAATCTCCTACAAAGTTCTGACATTTTTTAAAATTTCACAAAAATCTCCAGAATCTTAGTCTTTCAGAATTCAGTAGAAATTTCCGAACTTTTCTGAATCCCCCAAAATCACATAAGTTTTTGAAATTTTTAAAAATCTCCAAAATTCTGTAGAAATTTCCCAACTTTTCAGAATCCCCCAAAATCACATAAGTTTTTGGAATTTTTAAAAATCTCCAAAATTCTGTAGAAATTTCCGAACTTTTCTGAATCTTCCCGAATCTCAAAAAATTTTTCGAAATTTTCAAAAATCTTGTAGAAAGTTTTCCAAATTCCAAAAAATCTCCAGAATTCTGTAGAAATTTCCAAACTTTTCAGAATCCCTCAGAATCTCAAAAAACTTTTTGAAATTTTTAAAAATCTTGTAGAAAATTTTCCAAATTCCAAAAAATCTCCAAAATTCAGTAGAAATTTCCGAACTTTTCTGAATCCTCCAGAATCCAAACTAAACTTCTGCAATTTTCTAGAATTTCACAAAACTTTTTGAAATTTTTTAAAATCTCCAAAATTCAGTAGAAATTTTCGAACTTTTCAGAATCCTCCAGAATCCAAACTAAACTTCTGCAATTTTCTAGAATTTCACAAAACTTTTTGAAATTTCTAAAAATCTCCAAAATTTTATAAAATTTTCAAACTTTTCTGAATTTAAATTTTACGAAAACCTCCAGAATCCATTTTCGAACTTCTAGAATCTTCAAAATTCGCTTCGAAAATTTTTTACAGTATACTTTTAAATTTTAAATTTATAAAAAATAAAATATTTTTCTAAAAATAATTTTTATTTAACGAAAAAGTCGGATAATTACAGAGTCAAAATGGAACTTTGACGACATCCAGTTTTATTTTCCATAATTGGTTTTGATCAATTTCACAGACATTGAATTCATTAACACTCCAAAATTGTCCTTTAATATTAAATAAAAAGCTTTTGAGAAATGGACCAAAGATTTTCCTGAGAACTTAATTTAAAAAATCATATTAAAAAAAATTAAAAATGAGCATTTTTACGGATTTTTTAAAATTTTAAAGATTTTCGAAGTCAAATAGTAACTTGAGGAGATTCTGGAACTTTCCAGAAGGCCGTAGAAGATTCTGGAACTTTCCAGAAGGCCGTAGAAGATTCTGGAACTTTCCAGAAGGCCGTAGAAGATTCTAGGAGCTACGTTAAAATGTATTTTGGAGATTTTTATGAATTCTCAAAAATTTTAAAGATTTTAGATTTTAAAAAACTTCAAAAAGTTTTGTGAAATTCTAGAAAATTGCAGAAATTTAGTTTGGATTCTGGAGGATTCTGAAAAGTTGGGAAATTTCTACTGAATTTTGGAGATTTTTTGGAATTTGGAAAATTTTCTACAAGATTTTTGAAAATTTCAAAAAGTTTTTTGAGATTCTGGAGGATTCTGAAAAGTTCGGAAATTTCTACAGAATTCTGGAGATTTTTAAAAATTCCAAAAACTTATGTGATTTTGGGGGATTCAGAAAAGTTCGGAAATTTCTACAGAATTCTGAAAGACTAAGATTCTGGAGATTTTTGTGGAATTTTAAAAAATGTCAGAACTTTGTAGGAGGCTTCAAAAAAGCCTTCAGAAGTTTCTGTCAAATGTTAGAAGATTTCTGAAGTTCCTAGAAACTTCTAGGAGATTCCAAAATTTTCTGTTTGATCCTAGAAGTCTCTTTTGGATTCTGGAAGACTGAAAACTTCCATTGGATTCTGGAATTTTCTGGAAACAGAAAATTTAAAAACCTACTTGACTTCAGAAATTTCTTTTAAATTTTATAAAATTCCAAAAATTTCCACAAAATCGCAAAAAACTCCAAAATCTCCCACAAATTTCCAGAGGATTCCAAAAATCCTCCTTTCCAAATTCCAGAATCATCCATTTCTGAAAATCCCAAAATTTTCAACAGAATCTAATTTTGAAAATTTACAAATTTCAAAACCTCCAAAAATTAAAAAAATTTTTGAATTTTTAAAAAAATTTTTGAGGAACATCTGGCCAAAACAGAACAGCTTTCATTTTTCAAAAAACAAGTCCAGAACAACTTTGGAAAAAACGATCTGGTCAGTTTTTCCCGAAACGCGGCAACGGTTCTTTGATCTTGTGTAAAAAAATCCTGCGCAAGTTTGTTGCATATGCCATTTTTCGAGGGGCTTCAGAAGAGGTCAACAAATGCTGCAAAACAGCCGGAAATAAAAACTATATTTTTAAGAAAAAAATTTATGACGAAATTTAAAAATTGTCTTGATACGAATTTTTTTAGAATTTTCTAGTTAAGACCAAAAATTATAAAACATAATATTTATGTAATTTTAGAAAGTTTCAAATACAATATTATTTTAAAAATCAATAAAAAATTTAAAAAAAAGGTCCTAACACGAAATTAGAAAATTTTCCAGTCGGGACCAAAAATGATAAAAATGGTTCTGGCACGAAATTTGAAACTTTTCTAGTCGAGACCAAAAATGCGAAAATGATCTTGACACAAAATTTGGGACCAAAAATGATAAAAATGGTTCTGGCACGAAATTTGAAACTTTTCTAGTCGGGACCAAAAATGATAAAAATGGTTCTGGTACGAAATTGGGGAGTTTCCAGTCAGGACCAAAAATGCGAAAATGATCTGAACACGAAATTTGGGACCAAAAATGATAAAAATGGTTCTGGCACGAAATTTGAAACTTTTCTAGTCGGGACCAAAAATGATAAAAATGGTTCTGGTACGAAATTGGGGAGTTTCCAGTCGGGACCAAAAATGCGAAAAAAATCTTAACACGAAATTTGGAACTTTTCCAGTCGAGACCGAAAGTTGTAAAAAATGGTTCTAACACAAAATTTAGAGTTTTCCAGCCAGGACCAAAAGTTATAAAAAATGATCTTAACACGAAATTCGAAAATTTTCCAGCCAAGACCGAAAATGATTAAAAATGGTCTCGTCAAGAAATAAAAAAATTTTTCCTTTAAGATCGAAAATTATAAAATTGTAGTTTTGTTTAATTTTAGAAAATTTTAAACATAGTTTTGTAAAAAATTATTTTTTCTGACAAAATTATAAAAAATGGTCCCGACACGAAATTGTTCACTCAAGACCAAAAATAGAAAAATTGTAGTTTTATTTAATTTTAAAAGGTTTTAAACACAATATTGTTGAAGAAAAAAATTTAAAACGAAAGTTGAAAAAATAACCTCGGTACGAAATTTCGAAACTTTCCAGTTGGGACCAAAAATAGTTCAATTTTGTGTTTACGTAATTTTAAAAAAGTTTTCACTTATAATATTGAAAAAATTTTTAAAAATAACTTTAACAAAAAATTTTAGGATTTTCCAGTTGGGATCAAAAATGAAAAGTGGTCCCGACACGAAATTTGAAAATTTTCCAGTTAGGACCAAAAAAGTTATAAAATTTCAGTTTTCTTTAGTTTTAAACATAGTTCTGTAGTAAAATTATTTTTTGTGATAAAAACGATAAAAAGTGGTCCCGACACGAGATTTAAAAATTTTCCAATCAAGACCAAAAAGTTATAAAATTTCAGTTTTCTTTAGTTTTAAAGTTTTTTTACTTATAATGATGCAGAAAAATTTTGAAAATAACTTTAACAAAAAATTTAGACTTTTCCAGTTGAGACCAAAAACTATTGGATTTTTCGTTCTTTATTAATCTAGATTGTTCCGAAGGCATCTAAGGGAATTATGAATCACATTATTATAAAAATAGACATATTTACTGAAAAAAATACATCAGTATAAATTTTCCAATCAGGACTAAGAATTGTAGGGTTTCGTATTTATGATTCTCAAAGGTTCTAAAATCATATTTTCGAAAAATAGAAAAATGCAAAAAGTGGTCCCGACGCAAATTTTCAGAATTTTCCACTCAAGACCGGAGATGATAAAATTTTAGGATTATGAAGTTTTAAAGGTTTCTGATATTATGATTTTATAGAAATTAAAAAATTACAATGAAATTCAAAAAAGTGGTCCCGGCACGAATTTTTAGAATTTTCCACTCAAGACCGGAATTTGTAAAATTTCAGGATTATGAAATTTTAGAGGTTTCTGAAATCATGATTTTACGGAAATTAAAAAGTTTATAATGAAATTTGAAAAAATGGTCCCGACACGAATTTTTAGAATTTTCCACTCAAGACCGGAGATGATAAAATTTTAGGATTATGAAGTTTTAAAGGTTTCTGATATCATGATTTTATGAAAATTAAAAAATTACAATGAAATTTCAAAAAATGGTCTCGACGCGAATTTTTAGAATTTTCCACTCAAGACCGGAATTTGTGAAATTGTATACTTAAGTGATTATAGAATGTTCCACAAGCATCCAGCGGATTCTGGGGGATTTTTGGAATTTAAATTGCGATATTTAATCTCAGCCGAAGACAGTAAAAATCAGATTACAGAATATCAGCTTTTTCGTATTTAAAAAAGTCACTTTCGAAAGTCGAATTATGGGATTTTTTAAAATTATTTTTGGATATAAATTTATTCAAAAAACTGAGAAAATTGAAAAAAATTCTTTGAAAAGTTTTTGACCGTGGAAAATAAAAACAAAGAAAATTTACTTTTTCAGATTGACATTTAATAAATAATTAAAAAAAATTAATTTGAAAAAAATTTTTAAAAACAAATTTCAAAAAATTATAAAAAAAAAAGTAAAAAATTAATTTTAAAAAATTTTAAAAATAAAAAAAAATTAAAAATAAAAAAATTAATTTAAAAAAAATTAAAATTTAAAATTAAAAAAAATTTTAAATTTTAAATTTTAAATTAAAAAAAATTTAAAATTAAAAAAAATTTTAAAAATTTTTTTTAAACTTTTTTGAAATTTATTTTTTTATTTTTTTTTAAAATTGTTTAATTTGATTTTTAAAAATTTTTTTTAGAAATTTTACTTTTTTTAAATTAAATAATTTTTGGATTTTTTGTGGTTTTACAATGAATTTTATAAATATCACTTTATAAAATTAGAAATTAGATGAAAAATGATTTCACTAAAAGTGGTTTTATTTGTGAAAAAATACGGTAATCACGTGAAAAAAACGAAGGGCTAATTTGGATAAGGAAGTTTATATAATTTTTAGTATAGTTACCGTTATACTACAATTCAATAGACCGTTCTGAAGCTTTCTAAATTACAGTAGAGGAGTTTTGAAATTTTAGAAGATTTCTAGACGAGTTTTAGGGTTACGGTAGGGGGATTCTGAAGTTTTTGAAATCTTCGGAACTACGGTAAGGAGATTCTGAAATCTTAGAAGACCAAGAGAAACGTTTAGAACTACGGTAGAAGATTTCTAGACAAGTTTTAGGATTACGGTAGGGGGATTCTGAAGTTTTAGAAGCCTTCTAGACAAGTTTTAAGATTACGGTAAAGAGATTCTGAGATTTTATAAATCTTCGGAACTACGGTAGGCAGATTCTGAAATTTCAGAAATCATTCTGACAAGTTTTAAAATTACGGTAAGGAGATTCTGAAATCTTAGAAGACCAAGAAAAACATTTTAGAATTACGATAGAAGATTTCTGAAGTTTTAGAAGTCATCCTGACAAGTTTTAAGATTACGGTAGAAAAATTTCGAAATTTTAGAAGACTTAGAGACATTTCGAAATTACGGTATAGGATTCTGAAATTTTAGAAGACTTCGGAAGTATGGTGGAAGAATCTTGAAATTCTAGAAGAATTTTGAATTTTTATCAGTTTCCAAAATTTTATAAAATTTTCGGTTTTTTCAAATTTTGAAACTTTGAAAAATCTGAAATTTTTGATGTTTTCCAAAATTTAAAAATATTTTTAGAAGCTTTCTAGAATCCATCAAAATTTTAAAAACTTTCCGAAAATCCGTGTAAATTTATCAAATTCAAAATTCTGAAAGCTTAAAAAATATCATAAAAGATTCTGAAGTCTTCCAAAATCTCGAATATTTTCATCATTCCAGAATTCATTAAAACGTCGAAATTGACATTTTAAAATTTGAATTATAAAATTTTAAAAAAAAATATATTTTTATTTTTCTTAAAAATGATCAATTTTAAAATTTTTCTTTTAAAAAATAATTTTTAATTTTAAAAATAAGTAATTTTCAATTTTTTAAAAAATAAATTTTAATTTTAAAAAATAATTTTTAATTTTTTAAAAAATAATTTTAATTTTAAAAAAATAATTTTTAATTTAAAAAAAATAATTTTTAATTTTTTTAAAAATCAATTTTTATTCATTTTTTTAAAATGGTCAATTTTAAAATTTTTCTTTTAAAAAATGAATAATTTATAATTAAAAAAATTGATTTTTATTTTTTTAAATTAAATATTTCTTACTTTTTAAAAAAATCAAATAATTTTTATTTTTTTAAAAAATTAATTTTTATTTTTGAAAAATTAATTTTTACTTTTTTTAAAAATAATCAAATAATTTTTATTTTTTTAAATAATTAATTTTTAAAATTAAATAATTTTTATTTTTTTAAATAATTAATTTTTAAAATTAAATAATTTTTATTTTTTTAAATAATTAATTTTTAAAATTAAATAATTTTTATTTTTTTAAATAATTAATTTTTTTTGAAATTAAATAATTTTTACTTTTTTTAAAAATAATTAATTTTTATTTTTGAAAAAAAATAGAATAATTTTCTTTAAATTTTGGACGTACTGAGAGCTTAATTCTGAAAACTTTTAAAAAATTTTTTAATTATTCAAATTGAAAATTTTTTTGCGAAAGATTTAAAATTAGTCAATTAATTTTTCCTTTAAAACGCGAGGTCAGAAATGCCCAATCACGTGAGGAATGTTGACAAAATTCATAAAATTAAAATGACATCAAAAAAATTGAAATTTATTCAAAAATTCAAAAATTTAAAAATTCTAAAATTTTGCAAAGGGGATTTCGTGACAAAAAATCTTTCAAATTTTTTTTAACCTTTAATCTCGAGTAAATTTAAAATTTGCAAGAGTCCTTTGAGGTTTACCGACAAAATTAGCCTACAGTAATTCCAATCAAAGAATTATGAAAATTAAAAATAGATAGTTTTATAATTTTTTTTGGATTTTATAATTAAAAAAAAATGACAAATTTTTTTTAAAATTTAAAACTAAAAAAAAATCAAAAAAAATAAAAATAAAAAAATCGAAAAAATAAAAAAAGTAAAAAATTAAAAATTCGGAAACTTAAGAAATTTTAAAATGTTTTAAGTTTTTTTTTAGATTTTAGAAATCTTTAAAAATTTCAATGGAATTTTAGAAACTTCAGAAATTTTTATAAAAGTTCTTTAAAAACTTCTAAAATGTGAAAAATTTTATAGAATCCCAGAAGTCTTTAGAATCTTTACTGAAATATAATCAAGCTTCTACAGTATTCCAGAAGTTATACAAATTTTTATAAAACTTCTAAAATCTGAAAAATTTCTATAAAAATTTTTATAAAATTTCTAAAATCTGAAAAATTTTTTTAAACTTTATAGAATCCCAGAAGTCTTTAGAATCTTTACTGAAATATAATCAAGCTTTAGAAGCTCCTACAGTATTTCGAGATCTTTTATAAAAATTTTTATGAAATTTCTAAAATCTGAAAAACCTTCTACAAATTTTATGTAATTCCAGAAGTCTTTAGAATCTCTATTAAAGTATAATCAAACTTCAGAAACTCCTACAGTATTCTGAAAATTTTTATACAAATTTTTATAAAATTTCTAAAATCTGAAAAATCTTCTAAAGATTTTATACAATTCTAAAAATCTTCAGAATCTTCAATAAAATCCTAAAAATTCTGAAAAGCTTCTACTGTACTCCAGAATCTCCAATATAATTCTTTTAATTTTCCAAAATCCTAAAAAATTTCAAAACTTACTGTATTCTAGAAATTTCCGTAAAAATTATGATGAAAAACAAAAAATAAAAAATTTTCAAGCTTACTAGTTTTCAAAAATTATATTTTTGAATTTTTCAAGGTACCTGGTTCACTAATTAACGAAATAGTTCTATTTATAAATTATTCAAAAAAAAATAATTTTAATTTGTTTCTTATGTTCGATTAAGCTTAAAAGAATTCAAAATTAAATTTTTTTTACGAAAAAAAAATTTTTAAATTAAAAAAAAATAAGTTCAGATTTTTGTAAAATAATTAATTTTATAAAATTTAAAATTAAAAAAAAGTTTATTTTAAAAATTTTTAAATTTAAAAATAATTAATTTAAAAAAAAAGTTAATTTTTAATTTTTTAAAAAAATAATTAAGTTTATAAAATTTTAAATTTAAAAAAAAAAAGTTTATTTTTAATTTTAAAAAAAGTCAAATTTTATAAATTTTGAAGAAAAAAATTTTAAATTTTTGAAATTTTAAAAAAAGTTAATTTTAAAAATTTTTAAATTTTAAATTTAAAAAAAAGTTTATTTTAAAAATTTTTAAATTTAAAAAAATTAGTTTTAAATTTTTTAAAGAAAATAATTAATTTTAAAAATTATAATTTTGAAAATCCAAGGGTTATTAAATTTTTGCAAAATAGTTGTGATTAAAAAGTTCATTTTTAGATCAAAATTAATCTAGAATGTTGTTAAATTGGGCCCTGGGGAAATTGTAAAAAATCGTACTGTTAAAAAAATCGGCAATGGGCGTAATTACGAAATTTACAGTATGTGAATTTTCAAAATCAAAAAACTTCAAACATGGATAAATTTTGAAATTTTAAAAAATGTTGGAAATTTTTAAAATTCAAAAGTTTAGATTTTTGAAGATTTTAGTGGATTTTTACGGAATTCTGAAATTTTCAAAAATGTTTTAAAAGATTTTTAAAGAACTTTTTATGAGATTCTGAAGAATTTGGAAGTTTTTTAACAAATTTTCGGAAGCTCCAAAATTTTCTAGAAAATTCTTATGAGATTCTGAAGATTTTGAAAATCTTTTAATAAATTTTTTGGAAGCTCCAGAATCTTCTAGAAAATTCTTATTAGATTTTGAAGACTTGGAAAATCTTTTATTTTATTTTTTGGAAGTTCCAGAATTTTCTAGAAAATTCTTATTGGATTTTGAAGACTTTGAAAATCTTTTATTTTATTTTTTGGAAGTTCCAGAATCTTCTAGAAAATTTTTCACTAGATTCTAGAAGTTCCTACCATGTTCCACAAACTTTCTAAGAAATTTCAGAAAATTCACAGTGTTCCATCCGATTCCAGAAAGCTTCAAAATCTTCCAGAAGTTTCAAATTTCGAAAAACTCTAGTTTGAAGATTTCCAAAAAATTTCAAAATTTTCTATTTTAGAACATTTCGAAAATCTCCCACCGGATTTTAAAAGTTTTTAAAAATTCTCATTATAGAAATTTGGATTTTGAAACTTTGGAAAACAACCTGACGACTTCACCAGGGGATGTTTGGGGGATTTACAGCTGCTTAATGATGTTTAATTTTCGACTACTTTTTATTTCAACAATCTTTAAAATTCTGAAAACTAAAAATTCTGAAATTTAAAAATTTTTGAAAATTCTCAAAATTTGAGATTTAAAAATTTTTGAAAATCTTTGAAAATTCTGAAAATTTGAAATTTAAAAATTTTTGAAAAACTGGAAATTTTCAAAAATCTAAAAATTCAAAAATTTTAAGATCTTCGAAAATCTGAAAATTCTGAAATTTTGAAATTTTGAAAATTTGAAAATTCCGAAATTTTGAAAATGTGAAATTTTGAAATTCTGAAATTTAAAAATTCCGAAATTTTGAAATTCTGAAATTTTGAAAATTTTTAAAGTAGAGATAATTATCGCCGGAGGCAGTTAAATTTAAAAATTACGAAATCCCACGTATTATGTGAGATTCGCTTCCGAGATGTCGTTGGAATTATTTTGTAATTTTTAAATGGAAGATTAGTCAGCGGAAAACACACAAGTTATGTTTTAAAAATAAAAACAATTTGATGCCAATTTTTCCAAAAACAAGACGGAAACATTCAAAACTTGAGATATGTGCTTTCAAAATTGCTTAAAAACAAAAATTGGTCAATTTTTTCGTCAAAAATGTCCGAAATTTGCGTTTTTCAAAAATATTAAAAAATAAGTTTAAAATTACGATAGTTTCAGCCACGGGGTATTTTTAAATTAATAAAATTGTTACATAATTGAAAAAAACGAATTATTTAATTTCGGAGTTTTTATTTCGAGAAAAAAAATATCAATGCTGCAATTTTGGAGATCTTTGAAATCCAGTTTAAAGTTAGAAAATTTTATAAAATTTAATAAAATTTTAAATTTTTCGAGATTATTAGAATTTTGAAAAAAAGTTTAAAAATTAATCAAAATTTTATTTAAAAAATTGAAAATCTTTGAAATCCAGTTCGAAATTAGAAAATTTTATAGAATTTTAGACTTTTCGAGATTATTAGAATTTTGAAAAAAGTTTATAAAATTAATCGAAATTTTATAAAAAAATTGGAAATCTTTGAAATTCAGTTTAAAGTTAAAAACTTTTATAAAATTTTAGACTTTTCGAGATTATTAGAATTTTGAAGAAAGTTTAAAAATTAATCAAAATTTTACAAAAAAAATTAGAGATCTTCGAAATCCAGTTCGAAATTAGAAAATTTTATAGAATTTTGAAAAAAGTTTATAAAATTAATTAAAATTTTATTTAAAAAATTGGAAATCTTTAAAATCCTGTTTAAAATTAGAAAATTTTATAGAATCTTACGCAGACTTTTCGAATTATTAAAATTTTCGATAAAATTTATAAAATTAATTAGAATTTTTAAAATTAAAAAATTTTAAATTTAAAAATCTTTAAAAAATTATATTTTTAAAAACAAAGGAAATTTTGTACAGTATCGGCTGATTAACGGATTTTCATTCAAAAATAAAATTAATTTTTTTAAATCTAAGAAATCCCAGACAATTTCCGAAAAAAAAAATTTTCAGAATTATGGCTTCCTAGTAATTTCCAAAAATCCGGGAAGCCTTTTTGGAATAATAAAATTTATAAAATTGAAAATTGGTGTTTTTAAAAATTCAAAAAACTTAGAAAATTTAAAAAATTAAAGATATTTGAAAAATTAAAAATTTTCAAAAATTTAGAAATTAAAAAAATTTAAAAAATTTAAAAATTAAAGAATTTAAAAAATTCAAAAATTTATAAATTAAAAAAATTTATAAATTAAAAAAATTTAAAAATTTAAAAAAATTTAGAAATTTAAAAATTTAAAAATTAAAGATGTTTAAAAAATTAAAAAATTAAAAAAATTAATAAATATTTAAAAAATTAAAAAACATTTTTATATTAAAAATCCACAAATTTTCGCCGAAAAAAATTTAATTTTTATTAAAGTTAATTTTTTAAATTTTATTAAAAAGTAAAAATTTTTTGTTTTTGTTTTAAAAATTCTGAAATTTTGAAAACAAAAATTTTTAAATAAAAATATTTTTAAAAATAAAAAACCAAAAATATTTATAAAAAAATTTCGAAAATTCTTTTTTGAATTTTTGAGCTTTTAAAAAAAACGTTTTTAAATTAAAATTCAATTTTTTATTGAATTTTAAAATTTTAAATTAAAAAAGGAAAAATTCGACTGACAATTTTGAAAGCGAAAAAATTTTTAAAATAAAAATTCAATTTTAATTTAATTTTTTTAAAAATATTTTTATTCAATTTTAAAAAAATTCAAAATTTTGGAAATAAAAAAAAATAAAAATTTTAAAAAAATAAGAATTTTAAAATTTTTAAAAATATTTTTCCAAAAATAAATTATATCTTTGATTTTTTAAGTTTCAGTTTTAAAAATTAAAATTATTTTAGAATTACAATGTCAAGTGGACTAGAAATTACAGTAATTGAAAAAGTTTAATTACATATTTTAAAAATTATTTAATTCAGGGAAATTTAAAATTTAAAAATTTAAAAATTTGAAATTTAAAACTTAAAATCTAAAATTTAAAATTTAAAATTTATATCTTAAAATTTGAAAATTTGAAAATTTAAAATTTAAAATTTGAAAATTTGAAACTTAAAATTTGAAATTTGAAAACTTAAAACTTAAAACTAAAAATCTAAAATTTAAAATTTGAAATTAAAATTTGAAAATTAAAATTTGAAATTTAAAGGATTAAAACATTTTTGGTAAATGAACTCTTCTTCAAAAAAGTCATTAGAATTTTAGAATTGCTAATGAGGGGTCTCATTGATACAACTTTTACTTTTTAAAAGTGACGAAATTAAAAATAATTCATAATACATTGAAAAATGAAAAACTTGGAAAATTTGACCGAGTGGCATTTGCTCCCTAGGGATAGATACTTTCCACCGATATTTGCTCCCCTTATACATCTTCCTGTGCTAACAGTTGCTCTCCAGCGACAGAGTTCCTAGGGGTAGTTACTGCTTAAGGATAAGATAAAGATAAGATAAAAGATCTTCCCAGTAATCGAGTTTTGACGGAACTTTCCAAATCCGCAGGTATCCGGAAGTTCTGGCAAACTGCTGGGTGTGACGTAGACGGGCTTCCTACTGACCCCAAGGGTCAACTATAGCCTTTACGGGTCCGCTGGGATCAGCAGCACTCGGACTCGCCCTGTCTTCCACATTGAATATGTCCTCATTTCGCTTCAAAACCCCCTAAGGGGTGGGGTAGCTTTACGACCTTAAGTTTGGGCCGGCCAGAATTCGAACCTGCGCTCCGATCCATGGCATTTTGTGTCCGCCGCCTTCAAACCACGACCGGCATACTCAGGGATAGTTACTACATAAGGATAGCCATTCTTCACTAACAGATTTCCCCTTATTGACAGTACTCTCCAATCATCTTGATTCCTTAGGGATAGTGACTCTCTAGGAATAGTTACTTTTTCTTAACAGATGTCTTCTCACTGACAATCACTCCCCAACGATAGATAATCTCCATCGATAGTTACATCCTCTTAACAAATTTCCCTCCATCGACAGATAGTCCTCACTAACAGATGTCCCTCCACCGACGGATAGTCCTCACTAATAGTTACTTTTTTAAACAGATTTCCCCTTCATTGATAGTTACTCCCTACTAACAGATTTCCCGCTATTTACAGTACTCCCTAAAGACAGTTACTTCCTCCTAGGAAATAGTCCTTACTAATAGTTACTGCCTAAAGATACTTCTCTGAACGAATTTCCTCCCACTGACAATCGCCCCCCCCCTATGACACTTATCCCCATCGGCAGATGTCCCCCAACAATATTCGTCCCTCTGACTCGTCCTGGTTTCGGAATTCCTTAAATTAATTTTTACTTATTTAACCGACAAGAAAGGATACCTTACTCTAAGTGATCTTTTGAAACGAGTTATAACTGGCTTTCTAGCTTATCAGATGGATATTGAAAATCTGTATTTAATTTTTTCGAATACTTTTGTAAAACGAGAAAAAAAATAAATATGTGAAATTTCATATATCGGAAATTAAAAAAACGAAAAAAAATTTTCTCATTTATTTTTGGAAGTTTCGTTTTTTAAATTTAATAAATTTTAATATTTTTTTGCAACTAGATGTGTTTTTTATATTAATTACAACTATCATCGATTTTTAAAAAAGTGATCGAAAAACTCTAAATTTAGAGAATTTTTTGATTATCTCTTTTTAGATTTTTCAGAAAAAATAGTTTAGATTCTGAATCAGCAATTTAAAAATTCCAAAATAAAATACATATTCTAAAGTAATAATTTAAAAATAAAATACAAATTCTGAATCAGTAATTTAAAGATTTTAAAAATTTATTCAAATTTTAAATCAGTAATTTAAAAATTTATCCAAATTTTAAATCAGTAATTTAAAAATTTAAAAATAAAATACAGATTCCAAATCAGTGCTTCAAGAATTTTAAACTAAAATAAAGATTCCAAATCAGTAATTTAAAAATTTTGAAACAGAAGTCAGATTCTGAATCAGTAATTTAAAGATTTTAAAAATTTATTCAAATTCGAAATCAGTAATTTAAAAATTTTGAAACAGAAGCCAGATTCCAAATCAGCAATTTAAAAATTTATCCAAATTTTAAATCAGCAATTTAAAAATTTAAAAATTTAAAAATAAAATACAGATTCCAAATCAGTGCTTCAAGAATTTTAAACTAAAATAATTCAATCCAAAAGACTGCTTTGAAAAACCAAACTTCTTTTGTGAAATATTAAGTTAATTCAATTTTCGAAAAATTAATATAAAAACGAAAAAATTATAAATCTTGCGAAACTGGGGGAGGAAACGTCGCCAGGGGACAACTGTCATGCTGTCGGAAATTTAATATTCAAAATAAAATTAAACTTAATTTTCGAAAAAAGTTTATTTCATGTGACTTTTTTAATTTGGCATGGGAACCAGAAAATTATAAAACATAAATAATTTTGAAGCAATTGAGAACAGTTTCGTGGATCTTCTTTCAAGCAATATCCATTCCAAAAACGGACGTTAATTCTTAATTGTCTTGCAGAGGGAAATTTTCGCTTTTTCTCGAAAGACTGCAACTTTGAAATAAGTGAATTCTCATCTGCGTCAAGGAATTAAGCATTCAATTTTAAACAGACCAATTCGAGGGAAAAGACCACTTTCGACTTGGATAAAGTTTCAGTTGTTTATCCAGGGATCAGGACTCTGTAAAGAGATCAGTCCTCGAAGAAATCAACTTCCTCCTCGAAATCCCTGATCGTCAAGACGAATCCGCTTGTCCACAAGTGTATGTCAAATGTTACGGTAAAAGACTAAAGATCAAAGATAAATCTACTCGTTAAACGAAAGTCGCTGGTTATCGAAGAGAATTCGCTTATTTTCGAAGCAAATAGTTTGGTTATAAAAGAAATTATAAAAATAAATCTATTCACTAAGCGAAAGTCGCTGATTATCGAAGAAAATTCGCTTATTTTCGATCGTAAATAAAAGTTTGGTTATAAAAGAAATTATAAAAATAGAAATGACTTGTTAAGCGAAAGTCACTGGTTAACCAAGCGAATTCGCTTATTTCTGAGCGCAAGTGGAAATTCATTCTAAATTATAAATGAAAATAAATCCATTCACTAAGCGAAATTCGCTGATTGTCGAAGAGAACTCGCTTATTTTCTTCGAATTCAACTTTTATAGCGAATGTTGCCAAAAATCAAAGTAAATTCGCTTATTTTCGAGCGCAAATAAAAAATTTCTTCAAAACCGACTCCCACTATGACATTTCCTGATGATCAAAATAACTTAGGTTACTCACGAGTCCGATTAAAATTTCGCTCCTTGAAGCGACCTAAGAAGAAAATTAAGTCCAAAGAAAAATTTATGATTAAATTTGTTTTCCGTTTTTAACTGTCATTAGATACTTGTTTACTGTAAGATGAACATATTACGAAAGACCATTTTGTCGATGGAATCTTAGAGGAAAACTTAAAACACGTCAAAGCCCCGCTACAAAGAATACGGTCACTACGTGTTTAAAAAATTTTAATTGGGCATTTTTGGAGAATTTCACATTTGATTAACTTTCACGTCGATGAACCCTGAGGGATACTATACTGGATTTAGAAGTTAATCAAACCGAAAATATCAAATTTTATTTTATTTAAAATAATTTTTCGAACAAATGTTTAAAAATTAATTTTTTAAAAATCAAAATATTCAAAAATTAATTTTAAAAAAATAAAAATATTAAAAAATTGATTTTTTAAAAATAAAAATGTTCAAAAATAAATTTTTTTAATAAAAATTTTCGAAAATTAATTTTTTAAAAATAAAAATGTTCAAAAATAAACTTTTTTTTAAATAAATTTTTTTGAAATAAATTTTTTTTAATAAAAATATTCAAAAATTAACTTTTTTTTAAAATAAAAATTTTTGAAAATAAACTTTTTTTAAAATTAATTTTTTTTTCAAATAACAATTTTCGAAAATTAATTTTTTAAAATAAAATTAACTTTGCAGTCATTCGGGATCACCTAACCTCCACAAATCACGCGTCATTTCCTGCGGCAAAAAACCGAATTTCCATTTTTGGCATCTATCACAGGTTACTAAATTACGATAACTTTAATTTCATTTTTAAACGTTTATTTGAGATTAATCAGAAGGTTTACTCAACTTCCTTTTCCGAAAAAATTCCAAAACTAAAATAATCCTAAAATTACGCCGGAAATGGACTGGTCTGGATTCATTCCTAAATTTTCTAAAAACTTTTAAAATTTAAAAACTTTTAAAATTTAAAAAATTCAAAAAACTTAGAAAATTTAAAAAATTAAAGATATTTGAAAAATTAAAAATTTAAAAAATTTAAAAATTTAAAAACGGACAATTATAGAATTATTTTAAAGTTTATTTTCAAAAATTTAAAGAAATTTGAAAAAATTCAACTTTGAATTTTTATCGAATTTTTAGATTTTCAAAATTATAAAAAATTACGAAAGATCACAGAATCTTAGATAAGGGTTTGGAAAATTCCAAAAACTTCTGTTAAATTATAAAAACTTGAAATTTTAAAGTTTTCACAAAATTATATAAAACGGAAAAACTATGAAATTTTAAAAATATGAAAGTTCAGAGAATTTAAAAATTTTATGTTAAATTATAAAATCTTGAAATTTTAAAGTTTTCACAAAGTTATATAAGATTTATAAAAATTATGAAATTTTAAAAACATGAAAGTTCAGAGAATTTAAAAATTTTCTGTTAAATTGCAGACTTCTATAAGGTTCTGGAATTTTTCAAAGGGTTATAGCAGGTTTAGAAAAACTATGAAATTCTGAGTCTTCGAAAATTTAGATGAAATTCCGAAAATTTCTGCGATACATTAAAGTATTCCATAAGATTCTGAGGACTTCTATGAGATTCTAGAAATTTTCACAAGAATCTGAAAAGTTCTAGAATCTTCCAAAAAGTTTCGAAATTTCATAAAATTCTAAAAAATTCTGAAATTTCCAAAATCTACAGTACTCTAAGAAGTTCTAGAATCTTCCAAAAAGTTTCGAAATATTCTAAAATAATTCTGAAATTTCCAGAATCTACAGTACTCTAAGAAGTTCTAGAATCTTCAAAAAAATTTCGAAATTTCATAAAATTCTAAAATAATTCTGAAATTTTCAGAATCTACAGTACTTTGAAAAGTTCTAGAATCTTCGAAAATTGTGGAACGTTCGGAAACGTCATGTTAAAAACTTCCTCAAAAAATAATAAATACTTTTAAAGTTTCCATTAGATTTTAGAAGATTTTCAGAATTTGTAAGAATTAAAATCTGCAAAAAACGGAAGTTTTATCTGACGCATTTACAGCGGAATAAACTTTGTCCTTATTTGGAAATATTTTTAAATCCTAGGTCAAAAGTTTAAAACCGGAAGAAAAATTTAAAAATTCAAAAATTATAAAATTCAAAAATTATAAAATTATAAAATTTAAAAATTTAAAATTTCAAAACTCCAAAATTCAAAAATTATAAAATTTAAAAATTCTACAGTTAAGTAAAAAAAACCAAGTTTATAAATCTGGTTTTGACGGATTAAATTTGGATTTGACAACAAAAGCAATTTTTTTTCAAAAAAAATTTAAAAATTAAAAAATAATTTTTCCGGAAAAATTATAATTTTTTTTTGAAAGAAAGCAAATTAAAAAATAAAATTTTTTTAAAAGAAAAATTAAAAAATAAAAGTTTTTTTTAAAGAAAAATTATAATTTTTTTTGAAAAAATTAAAAAATAAAAAATTTTTTTAATTTGAAAATTATTTTTTTTGAAAAAATTTAAAAATAAAAAATTTTTTTTAATTTGAAAATTATTTTTTTAAAATTTAAAATAACTTTTTTCCTTAATGATGAAATCGGAACCATGTTTCGGTTTTATTTTTTTTTATTTTTTAGTTTTTTCCAGGAAAATGGGCAGTAAAGCAGAAAACTCGACAATTTTTGACAAAACTTCAAAAAGACAAGAAATTGACACTCTTCTTAAATTTGATTTTCTGCAAAAATTACTGTAATGAAGGCGGACAGTAAAATTCAGTTTAGGTTATTTAATTACTGTATATTTTGAAAAATAAATTAAATAAAAAATCATCTTCATTTTTTTCCAAAAATAGTCGAAAAAACAATGTTTTGGAAAATTTTATTTTTCGATTTAAAAAAAATTTTTTTTCGATATTTTTATATATAAAAAAAATATATAATTAAAAAAGAATTTCTGGAGATTTTGAAAATATGAAAATTATTAAGAAAGAAAATTATTTTATTTAGAATTTTCATGTTTTAAAAAAAGTTTAATTTTTATAAAAAATTATTTTTTTCGATGTTTTTATATATAAAAAATATATATAATTAAAAAAAAATTTCTGGAGATTCTAAAAATATAAAAACTACCAAGAAATAAAATGATTTTATTTGAAATTTTCATGTTTTAAAAAAATTTAATTTTTATAAAAAATTATTTTTTTTCGATGTTTTTTATATATAAAAGTATATATAATTAAAAAAGAACTTCTGGAGATTCTAAAAATATAAAAATTATTAAATAATAAAATTATTTTATTTAGAATTTTCATGTTTTAAAAACTTTGAAAATTAAAAATTCACCGAGCGGTTCTTGAACGGAAAATTTTTTTCTTTTATAATTGCTCGTTGAGAATAATCAAAAATTAATTTTGTTCAAAATTTTTGCAAACGTTCGTTAAAATGTAAGTTGTGTTTTCAGGATTAAAATTAGCACTTTTGAGCAAAAATTACATTTAGTGAAATTTGCTGAATTTACCTACGTGACTTTTGGTCTAGCAACTTTAGCTTTACAAATCCGATCTTGTTGGTCACCTTAAAAGCCCCAACTTTATGCTATTTCAAAGTACAGTAAATTGCTACTAAGAAAAGGGGACTGAAATTAAAAAATTTTCTGACGTATTTAAAAATTTAAAAATTAAAATTAAAAAATAAATAAAATTTTAAAGTTTAAAAAAAAGTAAAAATTTAAATTAAAAAATTAAAATTAAAAAAGATAAAATTTTAAAAAGGTAAAAATTAAATAAAATTTTAAAATTAAAAAAATTTAAATTTTAAAACTTTAAAAAAAGTAAAAATTAAAAAAAGTAAAAATTAAAAAAAATAAAAACTTTAAAAAAGTAAAAATTAAATAAAAATTTTAAATTTTAAAAAGTAAAAAATAAAAAATAAAAATTGAATGAAATTTTTAAAGTTTAAATTTTAAGAAAATTAATTTATAAAAAATAATTTTGTAAATTTATCTTTAATTGAAATTTTTTAATTTAGAAAAAAATTATTTTTTTAATAAAAACTTGAAAAAATCCATTTTTAGTGATAATAAAAAATTTTTAAATTCGCGAAAAATTTATTTTTATTGGTAATAAAAAATTCGTTTTTTGAAGAAAAATGAAAATTAAAAAAATTTTTTTAATAAAAATAAAAATTATAAAATTTTAAAAAAAAATTAAAATCAAACTTTTTTTGAAAAAAATTTAAATAAAAAAAAATTAATTTTTGAATAATATAAAAAAATTAAAACAACTTTTTTAAAGAAAAATTTTTGAATAATATTAAAAAATTTTAAAGTAGTTTTTTAGGATTTTTTAAGAAAAAAGAGGAAGCTGTCGGAATAAAGAAAAAAATTAAAATTGAATCAAATCAAACCTAAGATTGATAATGAAGCAAGACATCTGAGACCTTTTTTGACAAAAAATAACCGTCCGTGAAAATTTGCCAAAAAGCCTTCGGCAGTAATTCAAAAATTTATCTAAATTTAGGAAATTCAGAAATTTAGGAAATTCAAAAATTTATGTAAATTTAGGAAATTTAAAAATTTACCTAAATTTGGGAAATTCAAAAATTTATGTAAATTTAGTAAATTCAAAAAATTATCTAAATTTAGGAAATTTAAAAATTTAGGGAATTCAGAAATTTATGTAAATTTAGTAAATTCAAAAATTTATCTAAATTTTGTAAATTCAAAAATTTAAGGAATTTAGAAATTTATGTAAATTTAGTAAATTCAAAAAATGATCTAAATTTCGTAAATTTGAAAATTTAGTAAATTCGAAAAATTATCTAAATTTAATAAATTCAGAAATTTATGTAAATTTAAGAAATTCGAAAATTTATCTAAATTTAGGAAATTTAAAAATTTAGTAAATTCAAAAAGTTATCTAAATTTCGTAAATTCGAAAATTTACCCAAATTTGGAAAATTCAAAAATTTATCTCAATTTGGGAAATTCGAAAATTTGTCCAAATTTGGGAAATTCAAAAAAACGCATTTTTCTATGAAAAACAAAAGGTTCCTCTTGTTTTGCTTTCCAGTTCAATTCAGCTTATTCTACATGGTCCATTTTGGTTAATTTTTAAAAGCCCGGGACATTTTTTAAATTGAACATAAGCAACTTTCAATTTTTTTCATTTGAAATTTTTCGCCAATTTTCACGTTTCACTTGCGGCAAACTTCCCGAATTGGACAAGATGAGCTTCTGAAAATCCTGGCTTTATATGGAAACAGAAATCTCGGATTTTGCAGAAAAACCAAAATTCCGAAATTTTACGAAAAATTTAAACAATTTTAAAAAAATCAAAAAATTCAGAAAATTTTAATTTGGAAAATTTAAAAACTTTTTTTTTAAATTTAATTTTATAAAAATTTTAAAAATTTTTTTTAATTCAAAAAACTTTTAAAAAATTAAATTTTTTAAAGAAAATTTTAAAAAAATTTTTAAATTTAATGTTTTCGGAAAATTTTAAATAACTTTTTTAATTTTAAATATTTTTTTTTAAATTTAAATAACTTTTTTTATTTTAAATAACTTTTTTTTATTTTAAATAATTTTTTTTAATTTTAATAATTTTTTTGAAAAAATTTTTAAAAACTTTTTTTTTAATTTTAAATAATTTTTTTGGAAATTTAAAAAACTGGAATCTACGTAGGCGAATAACGAGATATCTCTTGGATTAAGGTAAACAAAGTTTAGGAATTTTAAATTAATGCCGAGAGCGCCATTATGGGAGGATTAAAGTCCGGAAAGATCAAAACTCAAAATTAACATGAATTTAATCGATGTTTTTTGAAAATATATTTTAAATTTTATAAATTATTTTTTTAAACATTTTTTAAAAAATCCGAAAAATCTTGTTTTTTAATTTTTTAAATTTATTTTTAAAAATTTTGAACAGCTGTAATCGGCCTAAAAATTGCCGTATTTTCAAAATTATTAAAATTCACAAAAATTAAAGATTAAAAAATTCGAAAGATTATAAATTTTTAAAATACATCAAACTTTTACACTTTTTTTCAATTTAAAAAAACTAAAAATATCTAAATAAAAAATTGTTAAAATTTATAATTTAAAATAAATGGTGAAAATTTAAGCGAAAAATAAGCGAATTTGATTTTTTCGAAGCGTTGTATATAGAATTCTTCACAGATATCGTTTTGAGAAATAAAAACTATATATAACTAGAAAAAATCAGAATCAATAACTTTCAATTTAAAAAAAGTTTAAAATAAATGATATAAATTTAAGCGACAAATAAGCGACTTCGGTTTTTTCGATTCACGGTATATAGAATTCTCCACAGATATTATTTTGGAAAATAAAAACTATATATAACTAGAAAAAATCAAAATCAATAACCTTCAATTTAAAAGAATTTTAAAATAAATGTTAAAAATTTAAGCGACAAATAAGCGAATTCGATTTTTTTGAGGCATTGTATATAGAATTTTTCACAAATATCATTTTGGAAAATAAAAACTATACATAACTAGGAAAAATTAAAATCAATAACCTTTGATTTAAAAAAATTTTAAAATAAATGATATAAATTTAAGCGAAAAATAAGCGAATTCGATTTTTTCGAGGCGCGATTTGTGACATTTTTATATATTTATTTGATTTTCTCATTTTATAAGGATAAAAACACATTTCATTGTGAAAGTAATCAGAAGTAGTAGTAGTACAGTAGGAAAAGAACGACAGGGTTCCGATGATGCCGCGTTTACGACGTGGAACCAACACAGATCCCTCTGTGCAAACGGCATCACCGCTTCTCTCAACCGACAGTTAAGACAATCTATCAATTGGACATCTCACCATCCAAGTACCGGATTATTCCCTGATTTTGTACCAAATACATAACTGTTGGAAGAGGCAATAAATAAATAATAATAATAATAATAAAAGAACGACAGAACAGGATCGGAAGTGCCCCAGCCAAGGAAGCCAATTCGCTTCTTTCGACCTGCGATATATCCAATTTTTATACTTTATTTTCTCGCTCCAGAAGAGCACTGGTCGCAAATGGAAAACGGACTCTGAATGTGTATCCTACGAGTTACGAAAGCAGTGCTTCGTATTGCCAAAGTCGACGGTCAGAGTTCGAGGTCGAAAGTCGCTCTTCCGGGGAAATCTTCCTTCCAAAGTTACCTCGTCTAAGTTCACAGAGCTCAACATCAATGTTCGAAAATAGAGAATACTTTGATTTAACGTGGAAATTCAAGATTTCGACGTCGAACTCTGAGAGTCAACTTCGAGCTCACACTATGACTATCAACTTTGATGTCGAACTTCGACTTCGACTTCAAAGTTTGATCGTTAACTTCAAACTCACACTATGACTATCAACTTTGACTTTGACCTCAAACTGTGACTGTGAACTTTGAAGTCGAATTTTGACTTTGACCTCAAACTATGACTGTGAACTTTGACAACTCGAAATCGGATAACTTGTTCAAGAAAATAAACTCGAATAAATCTATGAAATTTAAAATTTTATCCAAATCTTTCGCTCCAGAAGAGCATTCAGAAAAATATAAACATGGATTCTGAATATATATCCGATAAAATATAAAATGAGCTATGAATTTCAAAAAGTTTCAAACAAATCTAAATTTTAAATTTTATCCAAATTTTTGTTTTTGATCATTCATCAAAAAACGAAAAAACATTTTTAATATTTTTTACAAGTCAGAAATCGAACTATAACTTTTTTGAAAAAATATTTCAATAAAAATTTTGCACTTTTTTTGTTTAAAAAAAATAAAAACGAAAAAAAATTATATTTCAAAATTACAAAATTATATTTAAAAAAAATATTTAAAAATTATGAAATTATTTTTTTTTGAAATATTATATTTAAAAATTACGAAAATTATAATTTTTTTTCGAAAAAAAATATTTCAAAATTGCGAAATTTATTTTTTTCGAAAAAAATGTTTCAAAATTACGAAATTATATATTTTTCGAAAAAAAATATTTAAAAATTACGAAATTTATTTTTTTTGAAAAAAAATATTTAAAAATTACGAAATTTATTTTTTTCTTGAAAAATTATTTTTTTTGAGAAAAATTCAGATCAAATTTTTGACGTATGATGTGTGATTTGTGAAATGCCAAAATTGAATTCAATTATTTCGCTTCAGAAGATGATTAAACGTAAATATACAATTAATTTGGAATAAACATTTATGAAAACAAAATGAGATATAATTTGTGTGAAAAAAATATTTAGATTCAAATTTTATAAGTTGTATGAGATATGAAAAATTTCGAAAGGTTATATTCGAATATCTTACTCTAGGGGTATTTTCAGTGCCAGCAGGAAATAGGCTTTGGTTATATGTTTTAAAACTTGCAAAATGATGTATAAATTACTTTAAAAAACTACTTTTAACTAAATTTTCATATAAGATATAAGATGCATGAAATTTGAAAGTATATATTCAGATATCTTATTTCGAATGAATTTTTTGAAAACTAGAACACAGATTCCAAGTATATGTCCTAAAACCTACAAAATGATGTATAAATTACTTTAAAAAAACTATTTTTTAACTAAATTTTCATATATGATATAAGATGCATGAAATTTGAAAGTTTATATTCAGATATCTTATTTCGAATGAATTTTTTGAAAACTAGAACACAGATTCCAAATATGTGTCCTAAAATTTGCAAAATGATGTATAAATTACTTTAAAAAAACTACTTTTTTACTAAATTTTCATATATGATATAAGATGCATGAAATTTGAAAGTTTAACCTAATTATTTCGTTTTTAAACAACTTTTACAAAAAGCATAAAATAGATTTTGAGTACCTAGCTTATTACTTACAACACAAGCTGTAGTTTATGTTAAGAAACCATTTCAATTTAATTTTGACACGTGATATATGAAATTTGAAAATTTTTATCCAATTATCTCGCTTCAAAGCGAAATTAAATAAAAATGTACAGTGGATTCGGAATACATATTCAATGAGCTACGAACTAAGGATTAATTTATTTCAAAAAATTATTTAAATTTAATTTTAAAAAACGATATATCAATTTTCGAAAATTTCGATTTTTTTAAATTTAATTTTCAAAAAAATAAAAAAAAAATATTTTTAAAAAATTTCGATTTTTTAAAATTTAATTTTTAAAAAAATAAAAAAAAACATTTTTAAAAAATTTCAATTTTTTTAAATTTAATTTTTAAAAAAATCAAAAAAAATATTTTTCAAAAATTTAAAAAAAATAAAAAAAAAATAAAAAAAAATTTGAAAAAAATATTTTTTAAAAATTTGAATGATATGCGAAATTTCGAAATTTTTATTTAATTTTCTTTTTTTAGAAAAATTTAAAAAATTGAAAATCAAATTTTGAATATTTTCCGAAAAATAAAAAATAATTTATTTTAAAAATATTTTTATGAAATTTTGAATTTTTTTTTCGAAAAAATTTTTAATAAAATTGAAAACCAAATTTTAAATATATATTAAATAAACTAAAAAATAAACAAACTTTTTTTAAAAATTAGTTTTGACTAAAATAATTTTTTTTTTGAAAGTTAAAAAATTAAAAAAAAAAGTGTTTTAAAAATTTCGGAAATTTTAGTTTTAATTTTTAGAAAAAATAAAAAATTTTAATTTAAAAAAATTCAAATTTAAAAAAAATGAAAAAAATAAAAAAATTCAAATTTAAAAAAAAATAAAGATTCAAAAAAAATTTAATTTTAATTTTAAAAAAAAATAAGTTTTTAAATAATAAAAAAAATATTTAATTTTAATTAAAAAAAAATAATTTTTTAAATAATAATAAAAAAATTTAATTTTAATTTTAAAAAAAAATAAGTTTTTAAATAATAAAAAATAAAAAAAAATTTAATTTTAATTTTTAAAAATTAAATAAAAAAATAAAAATTTTAATTTTTTTGATTTGTTTTTTCCTAAAATTTTTTTTGACAAAATTTAAAAATATGGCTGTAGGCAAAGTACTCAAAAGGGTGTTCAAATTTATTTTTTGCTTTTTTCAAATTTTTCTCACAAATGCTGTTTTCCAATTTTAAAAAATAGCGAATTCCTCATTTCGAAATTGAAAAACGAAATTTTATAAAAAAAACACTTGCATTTTTTTATAAATTTAAAAAGCGACTATTTTTTGGAACAACTTTTTTTTTACGGTCTCTGGATGAGACTACAGAATTCCAGATAAGCTTGTCAGGGTTTTCAGAAGACACCAGAGCAATTACGGAATTTTTAAAAATATGAAAAAAATAAATTTCGTAATTTCCGCCTTTAATTAAAAAATTATGGAATTTTAAAAAATATGAAAAATAAATTTTTAAAAATATGAAAAAAATAAATTTCATAATTTTCGACTTTAATTAAAAAATTATGGAATTTTTAAAAATATGAAAAAAGTAAATTTTTTAAAACATGGAAAAAAATAATTTCGTAATTTTCGACTTTAATTAAAAAATTATGGAATTTTTAAAAATATGAAAAAAGTAAATTTTTAAAAATATGAAAAAAATAAATTTCATAATTTTCGATTTTAATTTAAAAATTATGGAATTTTTAAAAATATAAAAAAAGTAAATTTTATAATTTTTGATTTCAATTCAAAAATTTCGGAATTTTTTTGCCATAATACGATTATAGACTTCTCTAAAGTCAGATAAATGCAAATTTCCACGATGTTTGGTCTTAACTAGAAAAATTTCGAAAATTCTCTTTGAAATTTTTTTTAAAATTTTAATAAAAAAAATTCTTAATTTTAATAGAAAAATTTAATTTTTTTTTGAATATTAATAAAAAAAAATTCTTAATTTTAATAGAAAAATTTAATTTTTTTTTGAATTTTATAAAATTTAATTTTTTTTGAATTTTTAAAAATTTAATTTTTTTTGAATTTTAATTAATAAAATTTTTTTTGAATTTTTTTAAAATTTTATTTTTTTTTTGAATTTTAATAAAAAAAATTTTTTTTGAATTTTTTTAAAATTTTATTTTTTTTTTGAATTTTAATAAAAAAAATTTTTTTTGAATAATATAATTTTGAAATTTTCGAAAAATTAATGTTGAAAAAAAATATAAATAATTTTATTTTTGAAAACGATGTAATTAAGACTTGCTGAAATTTAATAAGTGGAAAATTTAATTGTTTCCGGTCTTGTTTGAAAAGTTTTGGAAATTCGTGTCGAGATATTGTTTGTGAAATTTAATTAAGCAATTTTTTTATAATCACATGAATTGGAAATTCGAAAAAACACGGGAATGTAAAATTTTGTAATTTCTGGTCCCAAGTGGAAAATTCTAAAATTCCCTTCGAGACCAGTTTTTAGAATTTTTAATTAAAATTTATTTTTTAAAAATGACATGATTACAAGTTTATCTGAAATAAAAAAGTGAAGTTTTGTAATTTTTGGTCCCAAGTGGAAAATTCTAAAATTCCCTTCGAGACCAGTTTTTAGAATTTCATTATATCCAACTCTATCCACCATTACAGTATGATTGGGACTTTTTAGAAATGACTAATTTTCAAATTTCACAATCCTCGATCCCAAATGGAAAATTTCGAAATTCTCTTCGAAACCAGTTTTTTTAAACTTCACAATTTTTGGTCCCAAGTGGAAAATTTCGAAATTCCCTTTGAGACCAGTTTTTAGAATTTCATCATATCCAACTCTATCCATCATTACAGTACGATTGGGACTTTTTAGAAATGACTAATTTTCAAATTTCACAATCCTCGATCCCAAATGGAAAATTTCGAAATTCTCTTCGAAACCAGTTTTTTTAAACTTCACAATTTTTGGTCCCAAGTGGAAAATTCTAAAATTCTCTTTGAGACCAGTTTTTAGAATTTCATCATATCCAACTCTATCCACCATTACAGTATGATTGGGACTTTTTAGAAATGACTAATTTTCAAATTTCACAATCTTCGGTCCCAAGTGGAAAATTTCGAAATTCTCTTCGAAACCAGTTTTTAAGATTTTTAATAAATTTTCTGATTTTTATAATATTAAAATTATTAAAATAAAAAATTAATATTTCAGAAAAAATGAAACGTGTCCAAAAATGGTTATAAATTTATAAACGAAGATGTTTGACAAGTGATGAGACTCGAACTGTCAATAGTCCCACTTTTGGTCAAGAATGAGTTTTTCAATAAATTTTATAAAACGGAAACAATTCAATTGGACGAATCCAAGAACATTGTCTGCCACCATTTTTTGAGAAAGCTGAGTTAATAAATTTTTCATTGAAAAACTTGCTTGAGCTGAAATGGAATTGAAAACAAACGTTGAAAATATTAAATATTAAATCTTGAAGAATTCTAAAATTTCCATTTTTCGGTTTTCAAAAATTTAAATAAGTTTTTTATGCAAAATTAAAAATACTTTTTCTTAAATTTTACAAAAATTCAAATTTTTTAAAGTTTGAAAATATTAAATATTAAATCTTCAAGAATTCTAAAATTTCCATTCTTCGGTTTTCAAAAATTTAAATAAAAAGTTTTTGCAAAATTAAAAATATTTTTTTTATAAATCTTACAAAAATTCAAATTTTTTAATTTTTTTAAACGTTGAAAATATTAAAAATTAAATATTAAATCTTCAAGAATTCTAAAATTTCCATTTTTCGGTTTTCAAAAATTTAAATAAGTTTTTTATGCAAAATTAAAAATACTTTTTTCATAAATTTTACAAAAATTCAAATTTTTTAAAGTTTGAAAATATTAAATATTAAATCTTGAAGAATTCTAAAATTTCCATTTTTCAGTTTTCAAAAATTTAAATAAAGTTTTTGCAAAATTTAAAATATTTTTTTATAAATTTTACAAAAATGAAAAAGTTTTAATTTTTTTAAACGTTGAAAATATTAAAAATTAAATATTAAATCTTGAAGAATTCTAAAATTTCCATTTTTCAGTTTTCAAAAATTTAAATAGTTTTTGCAAAATTAAAAATACTTTTTTTTTTAATTTTACAAAAATAAAAAAGTTTTAATTTTTTAAGCAAAATTAAAAATAATTATTAAATGTTAAATTTTAAAAAATCAAAATCAGAAATATTTTTAAATTAAATTTTTTAAAAATAAAATTAAAAAAAATTAATTTTTAAAAATAAAATTTTAAATTTTTTTAAAAACTGATGAAATTTTTATTTTTTTTAAAAATAACAAATATCAAAAATCAGGTACACAATTTTATAAAAAATTGAATTTTAAAAAATATCGATAATTTAATAAACTTTTTTTCTTTATTTTTAAAAATTAATGAAATTTCGAAATTTCATAAAAAAGTAAAAATTAAATTTAAAAAATTAGAAATATTTAATTTCGAAAATTTTTTTTATTTTTTTAAAATCACTCAGATCAAGAGTTTAAATAAATTTTTAAATATTAAATAAATTTTCAAAAATAATAAGTTTATAAAAATAAAATATACAAATTTGATTAAAAAATTTATTTTTAGAAATAACTAATCTCGATGACGAAATTAAATTTTTTTACAATTAATAAAATTTTGAATTTTATAAAAAAGTAAAAAAAAAATAAAATTTTAAATTTTACAAAAAAATAAAAATTTTGAATTTTATAAAAAAGCAAAAAAATAAAATAAAATTTTGAATTTTATAAAAAAAATAAAGTTTTAAATTTTACAAAAAAATAAAAATTTTGAAATTTGTAAAAAAGCAAAAAAATAAAATTTTAAATTTCTAATGGAAAAAATGTTTTTTTTTGTGTTCCAAATTGTATTTAATTTAAGTGTTCATGTGGATTATTTGGTTCCAATTAAAACAACGGCTGTCCGGCGATTGGCCCCAGTGGCACTTGCTCCTCTCTGTCTTGAGTTAATTTTGAAGTTCTTCTTTTAAAAATAATTTTTATTTTACTTAACTGATGGACCATTTCAGATACTTAATAAACTGATTTAAAAGGTAAAAATGATCTATACAGAATTATCCCCTTAGGGCATTTGTTCTTCCTTGATTTGAGTTGATTTCGAAGTTCTTTTTTTAAAATAATTTTTATTTTATTTAACTGATGGACCATTTCAGAAGTTCAATAAACTAAAATAAAAAAGTAAAAATGATCTGTACAGAGTTATCCCCTTAGGGCATTTGTTCTTCCTTGATTTGAGTTGGTTTCGAAGTTCTTCTTTTAAAATAATCTTTATTCTACTTAATCGATGGACCATTTCAGAAGTTCAGTAAACTATAATAAAAAAGTAAAAATGATCAGCTCAGAACTATCCCCTTAGGGCATTTGTTCCTCTTTGTCTTGAATTTATTTCGAAATTTTTTTTTCTATTGATTTTTATTCTACTTAATCAATGGACCATTTCAGAAGTTCAATAAACTAAAATAAAAAAGTAAAAATGATCAGCTCAGAACTATCCCCTTAGGGCATTTGTTCTTCCTTGATTTGAATTTATTTCGAATTTTTTCTACTAAATTGAGATATTAGGTTAATCCAATTACGAAAAAAATAGTATAAATCTTACGAAATAAAAAAAAAAAAATGCCGTAGGGGAGCACCTGTTGTATAGTAAAAAAACAAAAATTTTAGTTGAGCCTTTGTTGCGAAATTTGATGTGATTAATTTTTTCCTCTAAGACTTCATCGACAAAGTAACTTTTTTAATAAATTTACCTTACAGTAACCAGATGGCTAATGGCGATAGAAAAATAAACTTAATTATAAAATTTTACTTTGAATTTAATTTTCTTTTTACGTTGCTTCTGGCGACGAAATTCCATTCACACGGGAAATAAGCGAACTAACTTTGATTATTGGGGACTTTCACGACGAAAACTGTTAACGATCTTTTTTATGTCTATTTTAAGTCGAAAATTCCCATTTTTTGCGCTTAGAAATAAGCAAAATCGCTTTGAAGATCAATAATTTTCACAACAAAAACTATTTTCAATTTTTTTAAACTTATATCTACGCTTAGAAATAAACGAAATAGCTTTGAAGATCAATAATTTTCACAACAAAAACTATTTTCGGTTTTTTTAAACTTATATTTGTGCTTAGAAATAAGCGAAATCGCTTTAAAGATCGGCGACTTTCACGACAAAAACTATTTTCAATTTTTTTAAACTTATATCTACGCTTAGAAATAAACGAAATCGCTTTGAAGATCAATAATTTTCACAAAAAAAACTATTTTCAGTTTTTTTAAACTTATATCTACGCTTAGAAATAAGCGAAATCGCTTTGAAGATCGGCGACTTTCACGACAAGAACTATTTTCGGTTTTTTAAACTTATTTCATGACAAGAACTATTTTTAGTTTTTTTAAACTTATTGATGAAAATTTATACCTGCGCTTAGAAATAAGCGAAATTGCTTTGAAAATCAGCGACTTTCATAATAACAACTATTTTCGGTTTTTTTAAACTTATTGACAAAAATTTATACCTGTGCTTAGAAATAAGCGAAATCGCTTTGAAAATCAGCGACTTTCATTATGACATTTGATTTATTATTTTGCGATAATTACCGTTTCCATTTCTAAATATATCTAATCTGAGGACATCATCGGTGTTTCGATTATTGAAAATGTTCTTGGTAAAAATTGATTTCGATCTTTTTTAAAGTTGGTTGACGAGAATTTTCATTTGCACTTGAATATTTGCAAACCCATTTTAATCATCAAAGATCACTGAAGTGGAAGTTGATTTAGATTCTCGCACAAAAAGCGCAATTTTTGGTCCCGTAACAATTGCGAAATATAACAAACATTTTACGCAATCGTCACATTTTTCGTGAATATTTGACTTTTGTGAAGAAAATTAAAATAAAATAGTGACAATTATTATGTATTACTGGGATATAAGTTACGACTTTTTTGTGAAGTAATAAGAAAATTTTACCAGTTTGTGGCAATAGGAACGTTTCGCCAAGACTGTGGGAATGAGAACACTTTGCCAAGCTGTAGTAATAGGAACGTTTCGCCAAAGTTATGGTAATAGGAAAATTTTACCAGTTTGTAGTAATAAGAACATTTCGCCAATCTATGGCAATAGGAACGTTTCGCCAAGGCTATGGGAATGAGAAGACTTTGCCCATTACTAGCAAAGAAAACGTTTCGCCAATTCTTCACATAAAAGCTTAACTTTCAGCTTCTTAACAATTATAAAATGTAACAATCCTCATATTTTTACAAATATTTGACTTTTGTGAAGAAAATTAAAAAATAATAGTGATGATTTATATTTCTTACTCACCCAAAAGTTACAATTTTTTGTGCAAGTTGATTAGTGAAAATTCCACTTGCACTCGAGAATTTCACCTTGAAAATCAATTTTGTTCTTTTCTTCCGATTTTTTCAAACATGAAAGTTCATTCATACTTGAAAAAGAACAAACTTGTTTTAATTTTAGAGATCTTTCAAGACGAAAGACCGTTTTTCAAAAATTTTCGAAAATCATTTAATTTTTTTTTTCAAAAAACTTTTCGAATTATTTTTTTTCTCAAAAATCTTCTGCTTATTTTTTTCGAAAATCATTTAATTTTTTTTTCTAAAATTCTTCTAATTATTTTTTTTAAAAATTTTCTGCTTATTTTTTTTCAAAAATCATTTAATTTTTTTTTTTCGAAAATTTTGGAATTATTTTTTTTTGAAAATTTTCAATTTTTTTTTTCCGAAAATCATTTAATTTTTTTTCCGAAAATCATTTAATTTTTTTTTTGAAAATTTTCTAATAATTTTTTTTTCGAAAATTTTCTAATAATTTTTTTTTCGAAATTGAAGATGGGAAAAATTGTCGTCCATTATCTGCCGATCCGGGCCAGAGCTGAGCCGATCAAGATGCTCCTGACATATGCCGGAGAAGACTTCGAAGTCGATACTTTCAGCTACGACGACATGAAAGAAAGAACTAAAGGTTTTTAATTACAAATTTAAATTTTTTATGGATAATTTCAGAATCGCCAAATCATAAATCTCCTTGGATCGATTATGAAGGAAAAAAATTGGCCGAAGGATTTTCGATTTTGAGATTTTTCGGAAAAAAACACGGTTTTTATGGAAACAACGACTGGGACGCTGCTGAAATCGACATGATTGCTGATGCCTTCAAGGACTTCAAACTCAAACTGGTCCCTTATTTCGCAGCAGCTAACGGATTATGTGAAGGCGATGTTGTAAGTGTTTTCTTGGATCCTCGGGGAAAAGTACATTCGATATAATAATAATTTTTAAATAACAAAAAAACTTACAATGAATACAGTACACATGAATAAAAAAATTAATCAAACGAGATTTAGGATTTTTTTATTATACTGTAGACTGCCAAGTATTGAGGATGATTATTATCCAACAGTATACTAGTTGTTATGTTGTTTTGGATCCACCGGTCTCAGCAGTGACTGTCTAAAACAAAAAATCGTTTTTTTCAATAATAATTCTTTTGTTTTTATAGTAATTTTAAGTTTATAATTTGTGTAAAAATAGCAACTGTTGGATCCTCGGGAAAAGTACATTCGATATATATTAGTTTACAAATAACAAGAAAACTTACAACGAATACAATATATACAAATAAAAAAGTAAATCAGACAAGATTTAGGATTTTTTTTATTACTGTTGGATCGTCGCTGGGGAATTTAGATCCGGGTGTAGATACAAAAATATGGGAACAACTTTATTGGGGCCTCAGGCACGAGATAAAACACAACTCTATTACGAATATTGCGCAATTTTAAAATTTCCGCCAAAAAACAATCTTACAAATTTCGTCGGTCCTCAGGGTATTTCCTTTCGGGACCAACGCGGTGTGGCTTGTGCTCAAATAGATCACGCACAATCCAACAATTATACTGTAGACTGCCAAGTATTGAGGATGACTATTTTCCAACGGCGTCTTAATTCTCATGTTATTTTGGATTCACTGATCCCGAAATTTTTATATAACATATTTCTCAGTAAAATCAGGAATGCAGATTAAAAATATCAAAAAATTTTTATCCTTGACTTATATGAAACATAAAATCACGAAAAAAGTGTCTGAAATGGCTTCTGGAGCTAGTTTCAGAATCCGGACCTTCTGGAGTTAGATGATATTTTATTCCAATTTGTGGTGTACCATTCAATGCAGAATTTAATTCTGGATCGAACGGTGTGCAGATTGATGATGTTTCAACAAAATTTAGAAAAATTATAATTAAAATTTTTTTAAAATGTTTCTATTTTTTCAATATAGTGGAAATTAACATGAAATTTTGAATCCTCATTTGATTTTACATAAAATAAAAGGAATTTTAAAATATTAAAGAAAGTATCTACACAAAAAATTGTAACTTTTGGGTGAGTAAGAAATATAAATCACTATTATTTTTTAATTTTCCTCACAAAAGTCAAATATTTGTAAAAATATGAGGATTGTTAGATTTTATAATTGTTAATAAGCCGAAAGTTAAGCTTTTATGTGAAGAATTGGCGAAACGTTTTCTTTCCTAGTAATGGGCAAAGTCTTCTCATTCCCATAGCCTTGGCGAAACGTTCTTATTGCCATAGATTGGCAAAATGTTCTTATTACTACAAACTGGTAAAATTTTCCTATTACCATAACTTTGGCGAAACGTTCTTATTACCATAGCTTTGGCGAAACGTTCCTATTGCCACAAACTGGTAAAATTTTCCTATTACTTCATAAAAACGTAACTTTTGGGTGAGTAACAAATATAAATCACTTTTATTTTTTAATTTTCTTCACAAAAGTCAAATACTCATAAAATGCGAAATATGACAAACATTTAACACAATCGTCACAATTGTGAGAAACCAAAAGTTACGCTTTTTTGTGAAATTTTAATCCAAAAAATTGAAACATAAATATTTGGGATATAAATCCTTCAGATATAAATATTAACTCAGAATCTTGAATTCTGAAGGTTGAATTTTGACTCTGATTCTAGATTCAGAATCTATGGGTTTTATTACAGTATTATAAATTTTTTTTGCAAAGTTTTAATTTAAAAAATTGAAACATAAATGTTCGAAACAGAAACTTCAAATAAACGTTTATGTTTGGTTTCCAAATCCTCGATTTTTAAAACTCTACTTTACTTTACTTTTTTTACTTTTTTTTATTTTTTTTTACTTTTTTTTACTTTTTTACTTTTTTTACTTTTTTTACTTTTTTACTTTTTTTTTTACTTTTTTTTACTTTTTATTATTTTTTTTTACTTTTTTACTTTTTTTACTTTTTTACTTTTAATCTTATTTTTCACTATATCAAATTTACAAACAATATAATTTCAAACTTAAACAAGTTAAATTTTCAATTTTAATTTTTTGCTTCTTTGATTCATTTTTAAAACTTTATATATAATTAAAATATAAAATTTAACCTTGATGATTTCAGAACGAGTTGAAAGAAACAGTTCTTCGATCGAATTTCCAAAAAGATCTTCCACTTTTTCAAGGATTCCTCCAGAAGTCAAAATCCGACTTCATTCATTCTTCCGGATTAAGTTGGGCCGATTTCTTAATCGCTAACTGGTTATTCACTTTCAACATCGTCGATGAGGAGTTCTCTAAGACCTATCCTGACTTGATGGAGTACCAGCAGAAGGTCCACGAGCTTCCGAAAGTTAAAGAATACATCCAGCAACGGAACCATTATTTTTTCTAAAATCTTTGATAAATTTCAATTTTAATAATTTTGAATGAAATTATTAGGATAAAAAAGTAGACTAGAAAAAAAGGACCTGACGAGATAGATTGAATACAAAAGAATACGGAATGCTGTAGGAAATGAATGAGATTCTTTGTTGTCTTTTATGCAAAAATATATATTGGTTATCTGTATCTTGTTGTTGAGTAAAGATTAGTAATATTTTTTCTATTTCTATCTTAAGTAGTTTTTTATCGATGAAATCCTATCTATTATTAGATTACTGTTAAGACGGAAAATATACTAGAAAAAAAGACCTGAAGCAGTAATTTGAGCATCAGGGACTGTAGAATACTGTAGAGGATAAATGAGATTCCTTGTTGGCTTATATGGGAGGATATATATTGGTTGTTTCTGTTTTATTGTTAAGTAAAGATTAGTAATATTTTTTCTATTTTTATCTTAAGTAGTTTTTTATCGACGAAATCCTATCTATTATTCGATTACTGTTAAGACGGAAAATATACTAGAAAAAAAGACCTGAAGCAGTAATCTGAGCATCAGGGACTGTAGAATACTGTAGAAAATGAATGAGATTCTTTATTGTCTTTTATGCAAAAATATATATATTGGTTGTTTCTGTCTTGTTGTTGAATAAAATTATTAATATTTTTTCTGTTTTTATCTCGATAGAAATTAACCGAAAACGCAAATTTTCCGATTAATCCATTCTACACAGGTGATTGCATTTATCCCGCGGATATGGGTCCTTCTGATTATCCCGAACAAAGAATTCCGAAATTTTAATGCATTTGGTATTAGTCCTTTGCGTGTCTCAAGCCCTCGGGACAATTTCTGGAATTTTTTCATTTCAGTTTACAATCGACTTTTGTTGTAAAATTAGCTATTTTTCGACTTTATTAAAGTTTTCCAAATTTTTCGAAAATGGTCATAACAAAACCAAAAATACCTGTTGTTCCTCTTCCATCTCCCAAGAAACCAACCGTAACGTCGAGGACTAAGACTGCTTCTGACAAAGAATCCGGATCTCGGGAGAAAACTGAAAGTAAAACATCTCCAAGAATTCAGACGATGAAAACCGTAGTTGAAGGAAAATGTCAAAAAACAAGAAAATTCGAAACAAAAACCAATTTTCTAAAAACATCTGCAAAAACCGGATCCACTTCTACTCTCAACTCAGGTGGGTTTTTTAAGAATCATTACACAGGTAATTTGCAATCATCACTAACTGAATGCAATCAAACATCTTCGATTGCATTCAGTTATAATCAATCTTGTTTGATTTCAATCACTGTCATCGGTTACACTCACTTTGAATGCAATCCTTAATAGATTGGATTATAAGATTTTTATGTATTAATTATATTCAGTTAATAATGATTGCATTCAGTTAGCGGTGATCGCAAATTACCTATAAGGGAAAATACATCTCAAACATCTTCGATTGTATTCAGTTATAATCAATCTTGTTTGATTTCAATCACTGCCATTGGTTACACTCACTTTGAATGCAATCCTCAATAGATTGGATTATAAGACTCTTATATATTGATTATATTCAGTTAATAGTGATTGCATTCAGTTATAATCAATCTTTGCTTGGTTTCAATCACTGCCATTGGTTACACTCACTTTGAATGCAATCCTTAATAGATTGGATTATAAGACTCTTATGTATTGATTATATTCAGTTAATAATGATTGCATTCAGTTAGCGGTGATCACAAATTACCTATAAGAGAAAATACATCTCAAACATCTTCGATTGCATTCAGTTATAATCAATCTTGTTTGATTTCAATCACTGCCATCGATTGTACTCACTTTGAATACAATATATTGAAGGTTGTATTCAGTTAATAGTGATTGCAATATTACCAGTATAACTAAAATTATAAGCTACAGATGAACCAATTTTTTCCGTGATAGAACCATTAAAATTTTAAATCGAAACTATTAGTCCTGGCACGAAAACTATATATTTACTTTCTGATTATAAATTTAGTTTTAATTTTAAAAAAATTAATTTTAGACAATTTTTAAGATATTTTTTTCAAAAAATATGTAAATAAGAAACTACTGGTCCTGGCACGAAAACTATATACTTACTTTCTGATTATAAATTTAGTTTTAATTTTTAAAAAAATTAATTTTAAACAATTTTAAAAATATTTTTTCTCAAAAATATGTAAATAAGAAACTACTGGTCCTGGCACGAAAACTATATATTTATTCTTTGGCCGTGAATTTAGTTCCTGAATTTAAAAAAAACTAGTCTTAGATTATTTTGAAAATGGAGCATTTTTCCATTTCAGAGCCGCTGAATAGAAAATTGATCCCACCACGAATACTGCTTATTCGATTTTTGATTGTGAATTTTTTTATTTTAAAAATCAATTCTAGATAATTTCTAAAATACATTTTTTTTGAGAACTTTCAAATAAAAAATTACTGATCCTGACACGAATATTGCTTGTTTTTCGATTATAAATTTTTATTTTAATATTAAAAAAAATTAATTTTAATTTTAATTTAAAAAAAATTAATTTTGAAAATATTTAAAAAAAAATTAATTTTGAAAATATTTAAAAAAAATTAATTTTCTGTTCAAGACCCATAAATTTAAAAATCACAGGTCTCACCACGAATATTGCTTATTTTTCGATTGTAAATTTTAATTTTAATATTAAAAAAACAAATTTTAACTTAAATTTTAAAAAAAATTAATTTTGAAAATATTTAAAAAAAATTAATTTTCTGTTTAAAACCCATAAATTTAAAAATCACAGGTCTCACCACGAATATTGTTTGTTTATTTTTCAATAAAATGCTATTTTTTAAATTTTCGTAATTTTTCTGAAAAAAAAACTAAAATTCACCTTAAAATTTGGGACAATTTTTCGGATGAAAAAAAACTTTAAAAACATGGGAATTTGCCAGTTTTTCCATTTTCGGACTGGGCTTTTTGCACAGCTTGACCTCTCGTGATTTCGCAAAAGCGGGCTGAAAAGACAAAATTGGTCTTTCCCCGGCGGAAAGCCCATGTCCTTCGCAACCGAGCCAAGAATGCCAGAGGGCTTCAAAAAGCACTGACCGCTCCAGTCACTGTCAGCTGCCTATTCTCTACCTTACTGAACTTGTCTCAAGTTACTTTTTTAAATTTTCTAACTAATTTAACTTTTTTTTTTGACTTTATACTCTGCACAAAAAAGCGTAACTTTCGGCTTCTTATCAATTGCGAAATATAACAAAAATGTGACACAATCGTTACATTTTTCGTGAATATTTGACTTTTTTGATTAAAATAAAAATAAAATAGTGACAATTTTTATGTATTACTGGGATATAAGTTACGACTTTTTTGTGAAGTAATAAGAAAATTTTACCAATCTGTGGCAATAGGAACGTTTCGCCAAAGCTATGGGAATGAGAACATTTCGCCAAGCTGTAGTAATAGGAACGTTTCGCCAAAGTTATGGTAATAAGAAAATTTTACCAGTTTGTAGTAATAAGAACATTTCGCCAATCTATGGCAATAAGAACGTTTCGCCAAGGCTATGGGAATGAGAAGACTTTGCCCATTACTAGCGAAGAAAACGTTTCGCCAATTCTTCACATAAAAGCTTAACTTTCGGCTTATTAACAATTATAAAATCTAAAAATCCTCATATTTTTACAAATATTTGACTTTTGTGAAGAAAATTAAAAAATAATAGTGATGATTTATATTTCTTACTCACCCAAAAGTTACAATTTTTTGTGTGGGGGATATTTCGAAATAATTTTTTCTTTCAGTTTCCTCAAGACAAAAAAAATTGAAGCAGGGGAAATATTTCAAAATGAATCGGGTTTCCATCGGACAACACGTCGAAATCAAGAGATCCGACGGCAGAATCCACACGGCCATCGTGGTGGGATTGAGCGAACCCGAACAACTCGTAAAAGTAGAATGGTTCGAACAGGTAATTTTTATTTTATAAAATTTCAGTTTTATAAAAGCCAACATCACGTGGTCTTTAGTCAAGTTTTATTGATCTTCTTACTCAAAAGCTTTATAAAGATTTTCAAAAAGTTATAATTTCCGCTACTTTGCACACGAAAAAGGTGCACTAAAACGACTTTAAAGCATCAGGTGCATTATATTTAACGTATTGGTATATTGTATACAATGCGCTGATGTTAGTTTAATATATTAATATATTGATACATTGAATATAATGTAATTTATACTTTATAGATTAGAATTGGTTTAATCTATCAATATATTGTATTCAATATATCGATATATTGTATACAATGCGCTGATGCTAGTTTAATATATTGATAAATTGAATATCATATATCTCATGCATTAGAATTGGTTTAATGCATCAATATATTGTACTCAATATATCGATATATTGTATACAATATGCTGATGTTAGTTTAATATATTGATATATTGATACATTGAATATAATGTACTTTATACTTTATAGATTAGAATTGGTTTAATTTATCAATATGTTGTATTCAATATATCGATATATTGTATACAATGCGCTGATGTTAGTTTAGTATATTAATATTTTGATACATTGAATATAATCTACTTTATACTTTATACATTATAATTGGTTTAATGCATCAATATTGTATTCAATATATCGATATATTAAATATAATACGCCAATATCAATTTAATATGTCAATACATTGAATATAATCTACTTTATACATTATAATTGGTTCAATGCATCAATACGTTATATACAATGCGCCGATATCAATTTAACATATCGATGCATCGAATATGATGTATCCAATATACCAGAGTTGTTTCAATGTATCCATACCTCATATGTCATGTACCCAGTTTTTATGTATGAATGTACCTTTATTCTTGTATATTTTCCCCCGTGGATGTGGAGAATGAATTCAAGTCGTCTAGGTGACTTTTGTAAACATGAGCCTTAGGACCCTCGGCGAATGAATTTTTAAATCCCCTCTTAATGCATTTTGAAACTTTTTGTGAATGAGTCCCTGACGCTCCTGAGGGTGAATTCTTAGGCTTTATGTTAATGCATCTTGGAACTCTTCGTGAATGGCCCCGAATCTTCTAGGAATGAATCTGTGAACTTTCTATCAACGCATTTTGGAACTTTTTGTGAATGAATTCCCTACAAACGGACTCTTAAATCCCCAAGGGATGAATATCTGGGCCATCTGTGCATATATTTCGAAACCTTCATGAATCTCTTATCATCTATAAACAAATCTCCATATCCCTTTAAGAACAAGTTTTCGGATTCTATACACACAAAAATGGGTTCATTAAAAAGGTTCTAATATATCAGACACACTAAATATGATGCATTGATGTCAGCTTAATGTATTGTTATTTGAGTACAGTTTATCTGATACAGTAGAGACGGTTTAATGTGTCCACACATTGAATACAATATGTCGATGCATTGAATATAATGTATTCAATATATCTGAGTCATTTGAAGGTATCCGTACATTATATACAACGCACTAATATTAACTTAACGTATGGATACATTGAATATAATATTTTCAATACATCATAAGCATTTCAATGTATCCATACATTATATACGACGCACTAATATTAACTTAATGTATCGATGCATTGAATATAATATTTTCAATACATCATAAGCATTTCAAGGTATCCATACATTATATACGACGCACTAACATTAACTTAATATATCTGATACATCATAGTCATTTCAATGCATCTATATACCCACTTTTATGTGTATGAATAGCCTTCGAAACCGTATATAAATGAATCCTTGAATCATCTTTCAATATATTTCGAAATACCTATGAATGGATTTCTTACTATCTATAAACAAATCTCCATATTTCTTTGAGAATAAATTTCCAAATCCTATGTAGATGACTTTTCGAACCTCTTGCTTAATTATTTTATACAAATTAATCGTCCAATTTCCACTTTTTAACTTTTAAAAAACTATTAAAATTAAAATTTTCAGGGAGAAACAAAAGGCAAAGAAGTCGAATTCAGCACTCTTCTGAAGATAAATCCTTCTTTAAGACCAGATGAACCAGAAACGAAGAAAAAAGAAATAAAAATTTCTTCAACAAATACAGTAGAAAATGGAAAAAATCTCTCAAATGGAAAAGATAAAAAAATTCCGTCTGAATCGGATAAACCCAATGGAAGTCAGATGTTGAAGAGGACGATCCTTGGAGACACTTCTTACATGGATAAAACTCTTCCAAATATCAATAAACATCTTAATAGATCTCGACATCATACTGTAGATGTTATTTTGAATCCTGGAAAAAAACAAAATTTAAAAGAAAACGACGAGCCAGTCAGGTCGGTTCCCCCCAGGGCCCCCTCCCCCCCGAAACTCACCCACGAGAAAATCAAAGAACTAGAAGCAAAAAGAGAAGAAAGAAGGGCCAAACAATCGGAATTCAAACGTCAGAAACATGTTCAAAAAGAAATCGACAAAAGTAATCCTAATTGGCAATTTCTTCAGATGATCAACGAGTACAGGTCTCAAGTGGATTATCGACCTCTTTCGGCAACGGATCCTGTTGCTGAAAATCGGATATCTGTTTGTGTAAGAAAACGACCATTGGATAAAAAAGAAATTTCAAAAAAAGAAATCGATGTAGTCACTATCCCAAACAAGGACCACCTGGTAGTCCATCAACCCCAGGTGAAAGTCGACTTGACCAAGTACTTGGAAAATCAGAAGTTCCGGTTTGACTATACTTTCGACGAAGACAGCACGAACGAAATGGTCTATAGGTTCGTTATTTATTATTATATCAAAAAATAATTTAAAATTTCTAAATCAAAAAATAACTTTTTTATAAAATAATTCAAACATCTTTTTTTATAAAATAATTTAAAAATTTTTAAACCAAAAAATAACTTTTTTTTAAAAATAATTTAAAATTTTTCTTAAATCTAAAATTTTTAAATTAAAAAATAACTTTTTTATAAAATAATTCAAAAATCTTTTTTTATAAAATAATTCAAAAATTTCTAAATCAAAAAATAACTTTTTTATAAAATATTTTTAAATTTCTAAACCAAAAAATAACTTTTTTTTAAAAATAATTTAAAATTTTTCTTAAATCTAAAATTTCTAAATTAAAAAATAACTTTTTTATAAAATAATTCAAAAATCTTTTTTTATAAAATAATTTAAAATTTCTAAATTAAGAAAATAATAACTCTTTCTATAAAATAATTTTAAATTTCTAAATCAAAAAATAACTTTTTTTATAAAATAATTTAAAAAAAATTAAAAGTAAATTTTTTACGAAATAGTTTAAAAAAGAATTTTTAGAATCTTTTAGGAAATTTAAAAATTTAAAAATTCAGATATTGATTTCGAAAATTATTAAATTTTAAAAATTTTTTAATTTTTGAAAATTTCAGTTTTAAAAATTTTTAATTTTTTAATTTTCGAAAATTATTAAATTTTGAAAATGTTTAATTTTTTAATTTTCGGAAATTTCTAAATTTTTAAAATTCTTACAAAATTGAAATTAATTTAAAAAATAAGTAATTTTTAGAATCTTTTAGGAAGTTTAAAAATTCAGATATTGATTTCGAAAATTATTAAATTTTAAAAATTTTTTAATTTTCGAAAATTTCAGTTTTTAAAAATTTTTAATTTTTTAATTTTCGAAAATTTCTAAATTTTTAAAATTCTTACAAAATTGAAATTAATTTAAAAAATAAGTAATTTTTAGATTCACGGCTCAACCACTGGTGAAAACTTTGTTCGAAGGCGGATTTGCCACTTGTTTTGCCTACGGCCAGACGGGTTCGGGGAAGACTCATACGATGTGTGGGGCTTTTCAAGGAAAATCCCAAGATTGCACGATGGGGATTTACGCTTTGACTGCTGCGGATATTTTTCAGCAACTTAGAAAACCGCAATTTTCGAAGTTGATTCTGAAGTGCAGTTTTTTCGAACTTTACGGTGGAAAAGTTTTCGATCTTCTTGGAAAAAGGGCTGCTTTGAGGATTCTGGAGGACGGAAACAAATCTGTCCAAGTCGTGGGATTGAGCGAAGTTGACGTGAATGCTCCAGAAGACGTGATGGAGCTCATCAAGAAGGGCAGTGCTCAGAGGTCCGCCGGGACCACCTCGGCGAACATGAATTCCTCCAGATCCCACGCTGTTTTCCAGATGGTCCTCAGGAAAGGCACAAAGGAGGATTTGTACGGCAAAATATCCCTGATAGATCTTGCTGGAAACGAACGAGGGGCCGACACGACGAATTCAGACAGACAAACGAGGATGGAAGGGGCGGATATCAACAAATCCCTCTTGGCTCTGAAGGAGTGCATCCGGTCGATGTCGATGAACAAGAACTACGTCCCTTTCAGACTCTCCAAGCTGACTTTGGTCCTCAGGGACAGTTTCGTGAACGAAAACACGAGGACCTGCATGATAGCCATGGTCAGTCCCGGGCTGAATTGCGTCGAAAACACCCTGAACACCCTCCGTTACGCCGACAGGGTGAAGGAACTCGGCAGTGACGAAGACGGTCCGGCGAAACCCGTGCCGGATTCTGATTTCATGTTTGACGGCACTGGATCTGATGACGATGATTTTAAACTTCTCAAACACACCATAAAAGACGAAGAAACTATGGAAAGCACTATTCTTCTGAATCGGATCATGACGGCCCAAGAGAAGACCCACGACGACTTCTACAACCTCCAGGAGATAAACGACAAACTCGGGTCCCTGGTCGAGGAGAGCCAGACCAGGGAATGCGATCTGGAACACTACGCCAAGGACCTCATCTCGACTTGTGAAAAAAGCACAAGAGCTGTCAAGATCCTTCAAGGTCTGTTTGACCCCGTTAGGGTACTGTATAACATTTAAAATTTGGAGAGATTCCAAAACTTTCGAGGAAATTACAGCTTTTTCCACAATCCTTTAGAGTCCAGTGAAAATTTCTGGATTTTATCATAGTTCTATAACTTTCCAAAATTTTTATGGAGGTTTTTAGATTTTTAAAAATCATTTGGGAGATTCTAGAATTCACTGAATTTCTAAAATTACCCAGAAATTTCCAGAATTCTTATGGGGATTTCTAAGATCTTTAAAAATTATTTGGGAGATTCTAGAATCCACTATGAATTTCTAAAATTTCCAAAATTTCCAGAATTCTTATGGAGGTTTTTAGATTTTTAAAAATCCCTTGGAATATTCTAGAATCCACTGAATTTCTAAAAGTTTCTAAAATTCTTATGGAGATTTCTAGGGTCTTTAAAAATCACTTGGAAGGTTCTAGAATCCACTATGAATTTCTAAATTTTATAAAATATAATTTTATTTAAAAATTTTTTATTTTATTTAAATTTAAAAATTTAATTTTTTTGTTTCATTGAAATTTAAATTTTTTTATTTTATTTAAATTTTTACTTTTCCTATTTTATTTAAATTTAAAAATTTTAATTTTTTTCTATTTTATTTAAATTTTTATTTTTTTCAGATGCTGCCAAGGACCTTCTTCAAAAAATCCAAAAAGAACAAGAACAATCCAGAAAACGCTTCAAAAAATAAATCGGGTTTTTTTTAAATTTAATTTTTGTAAATTGAAAATAAAAAAAATTTAAAAAATCAGTGACATTTTTGATTCTTATCTTTTTCGATCGAAAAATGCGCGACTTGTCTCTTTCTATCATGGCCAATTTTGATTTTTTTGATTTTTTTTGATTTTTTTTTTCATTGGACCTGTCGCGAAACAGGAATTCAAGTCTCGTCGGGAAATTCTCCAGTGATCATGCCGAGTTCGTTTTTTCCCAATTGCGGGTGGAATGTCGTTTTTAAAAAGGTCAAAGGACGAAGCAGATCTCTACCGCGAAAATTCCTAAAAATTATTAAATTTCTTTTTTATGTAAAATTTTTCTTTAAAACTTAAAAAAAAATTAAAAATTGATTTTTATCGAAAAAAATTCCTAAAAATTATTAAATTTCTTTTTTTATGTGAAATTTCGCTTTAAAATTAAAAATTGATTTTTATCGCGAAAATTCCTAAAATTATAAAAAATTTTTTATGTAAAATTTTTCTTTAAAATTTCTAAAATCGAAGTTGATTCCCATCGCGAAAATCTTCTTTTTTTAAATATGTGTAAAATTTCGCTTCAAAACTTTAAAAAAATTAAAAATTTCTTTTTATCACGAAAATTATTAAATTTTTTTTATGTAAAATTTCGCTTTAAAACTTAAAAAAAATTAAAAATTGATTTTTATCGTGAAAATTCCTAAAAATTATTAAATTTTTTAATGTAAAATTTCGCTTTAAAACTTAAAAATTGATTTTTATCGCGAAAATTCCTAAAAATTATTAAATTTTTTTAATGTAAAATTTTTCTTTAAAACTTAAAAAAATTAAAAATTTCTTTTTATCGAAAAAATTCCTAAAAATTCCTAAAAATTATTAAATTTTTTTAAATGTAAAATTTCGCGTTAAAATTTTAAAAAATAAAAATTGATTCCTACCGCGAAAATCCCTAGAATTTTAAAAAGTTAAATTTTTTGAAATATCAATAGTTTCGTGTCAAAAAAGAAACCTAAAAAGAGCAAAATAAACTTCTCGGGAAGCCTTTGGAAATCACTACAGGTTTACTTGTTTCCAAAGGAGGCTAAAGATTAAAATGAAATCAACTCCTGACGCGAAATCTCTAAGAACTACAACCATTTCATTCGTTTCTAAGTAAAGTAACATTTAATATTTAAAAAAGATCAAAAATTAGGTCTCGAAGCGAAACCTCTAAGAATTATGATAGCTTCATTCGTCTCTAGATACGGGTAACATTTAACTTTTAAAAAAGACAAAAATTAGGTCTCGAAGCGAAACCTCTAAGAACTACAGTAATTTCATTCGTCTCTAAGTAAAGTAACATTTAATATTTAAAAAAGACTAAAATTATGTCTCGAAGCGAAATCTCTAAGAACTACAACAATTTCATTCGTTTCTAAGTAAAGTAATATTTAACTTTCAAAAAAGACTAAAATTAGGTCTCGAAGCGAAACCTCTAAGAACTACAACAATTTCATTCGTTTCTAAGTAAAGTAATATTTAACTTTTAAAAAAGATCAAAAATCAACTCCTGACGCGAAAATTTGAAAAAAATTAATACTTTTATGTATAAATAGACTTTTTGCTTTTAACAAAATTTAAAAATAAATTAAACTCAGATTTCGAAGCGAAAATTCTGAAAAAATTATTTTTATTAAAATTTTATTTTTCGAAAATTTAAAAACAACTCTCGACGCGAAAGTTTTGAGAAATTAAATTTTCTCAGGTATGAAAGGAATTTCGTTTTTAACAGACGGTAAAAATAAAATCAGTTCCCTGACGGGAAGACGCTGGATATCATGTAGAGCTTGCTCTTTTGTCCAGACAAGTGGAATTCCGAGCAAAAAGCAACCGAAAGTGCTGCGCGAGACCAACCCAAGGACGTTCATATATATTTCATTCTCTTTTTATTCTTTTTTATTCTTTTTTATTATCTTATTTATTCTTATTTATTTATTATCTTATTTATTTTTTTTATTCTTATTTATTTTTACTTATCTTTTTATTCTTTTTTATTATCTTATTTATCCTTTTTTATTCTTTTTTATTTATTATCTTATTTATCTTATTTATTTTTTTTATTCTTATTTATTCTTATTTACTTTTACTTATCTTTTTATTCTTTTTTATTATCTTTTTATTCTTATTTATTATCTTATTTATCCTTTTTTATCCTTTTTTATTCTTTTTATTTTTATTTATCTTTTCTTTTTTTCCGTCATTTTTAATTTTGTATTTATTTTGAAATAAATCCATAAACTTCCTCTAATAAAAAATAAAATTTAAAAAAGTTTTGATTTATGATCCTCGAGACAATTGGTCTCTAATTTTGAAACATTAGGTTCATTTTTTTGAATTGTCGTTTAAGTAATTTGATTAGGTCAATACAATGATTAAAAAATTTAATGCGTTTAATGTATTTATTTAAAAAAAAGTACTGTAGGAAAAGTTATACCCTGATTTCGTAATCGCCTTTTTTGTTCTTAGATTGATATTTAGGGTGGTTAAATTAAGTAATGCAGTAATTAAGAAGTTAAATATATTGTTTAAAAAAAGAAAAGTATTATAGAAAAAGTTATATCCTGATTTCGTAATCGTCTTTTTTGTTCTTAGATTGATATTTAGAGTAGTTAAGTTACGTCAATACAGTAATTAAGAAGTTAAATATATTGTTTAAAAGATTGTCTCCTGATTTCGTAATTATCTTTTTTGTTTTAGATTGATATTTAGGGTAGTTGAATTAGACAATGGGAGCCAAGTGATGGGAGAACTCTGAAAGGGGAACTGAACCGACGGGAGCAGGCCGAGGAGCTGGGGAAGCAGGGCTGTGCAGTCCACTTGTACTCCTCAGATCACTCCTCCGGTCTCTCCAACCACCTCCCAACAGAGTGTACTGAATACTCCGCTTCCCCTGCGGCACTCACTCCCCTGATTCCGTCTTTTCCGACTAGTTCATCTGGTTTCTGGAATTGTTGAAAATACAGTAATTAATGGAATCCAAAAAATTCAGAAATCAGCAAAAATCACAGGGAGGGACTGTCGTGGAGTCTGGTTTTTCTTAGATCTGCCACAGGGCCAGTTTTTCGCTTTTTATCGAGGCCAATTTTGTAATTTTTGAAGTCCGCGAAGAGAATCAGTTTCCGGTCTGTCGATTCCGTGATGGTCGTCTCAACTGTCAATCTACAGATGTAATTTTTCTTTTTTTTTGGATTTTAAAATTTCGTCAAAATCGATTTTTATTTTCTATAAATAAAAAAAAATTTGTTTGTTTTTTCTCTTTATCTCGAAATATTTAATTAGCTCACTTTTAAATCATACTAGATCTTTAAAAATTTTTCTGCAGAATTTTATTTTTAAAAAAATATTTTTTTAATTTTAAAATTTTTTAAAAATTTATATTTTTTGTAAATTTATATTTTTTTTTGCAAAATTTAATTTTTAAAAACATTTTTTTTTAATTTCGAAATTCTTAAAAAATTTATATTTTTTTTTTTGCAAAATTTAATTTTTAAAAAACATCTTTTTTTAATTTTGAAATTCTTAAAAAATTTATATTTTTTTCTGCAGAATTTTATTTTTAAAAAAATATTTTTTTATTTTGAAATTCTTTAAAAATTTATATTTTTTTTTGCAAAATTTAATTTTTTTTTATTTTTTAAAATTAAAAAAATTATTTTTGAAATTTTTAAAAAATTTAATTTTTTTTATTTTTTAAAATTATTTTTTTTAAAGTATTGGACCGAATCCGATTTGGAGTTTTAAATTCGATAATTCTTTTGGACAAATTTTTTCAATGGCGTTTTTCAAAATTCAAACTTGATTTTTTGAATCAAAAATCCACTTTGTGATCTCCGGAAATAAAATCTCTTCATTTGTCACAATTTGAATATTCCGAGCCAACGCGTACCTAGGAAAAAGTTAAAAAAAAACAAAAATTTATTTTATAATATTTTTTAAAATTAAAAAAAAAAACAAAAATTTATTTTATGGTATTTTTTAAAATTAAAAAAATTAAAAATTTATTTTATGGTATTTTTTAAAATTTACAAAAGTCGCCGAAGGAATTTTTAGATTTTTTTATTTAAAAATTTAAAGAAAAATATCTGACGTTTTTGAAATATCTCAGAATCCCTTTCCCCTAAGGCCACTGAATTTGAAATTAGTCAATGTTTATGAAGGATATCGTGAAAGTCATCAGAAAAATCCCCTTGTGGAATTTCTTTGATTTTTTAATTTGAAAATTTAAAAATAAATTATTTTCGAAATCTTCTAAAGTTCCTTTTCCCCTAAGGCTATGAAGTCTGAAATTAAGTGATGTTCACGAGGGATATCGTGAAAGTTATTCAAAAAATTATTTTGTGAAATTCCTTTGATTTTTTAATTTAAAAAGTAAAAAAAGTTAAAACATCTTCGATTATTTCGAAATCTTCTAAAGTTCCTTTTCCCTAAGGCTATGAAGTCTGAAATTAAGTCATGTTCACGAGGGATATCTTGAAAGTTATCAGAAAAATTATCTTGCAAAATTCCTTTGATTTTTTAATTTAAAAAGTAAAAAAAGTTATCTTTGACTATTTCGAAATCCTCCAGAATCCCTTTTACCTAAAGCTATGAAGTCTGAAATTAAGTCATGTTCACGAGGGATATCTTGAAAGTTATTCAAAAAATTATTTTGTGGAATTCCTTTGATTTTTTAATTTAAAAAATAAAAAAAAAGTTACCTTCGATTATTTCGAAATCTTCTAAAGTTCCTTTTCCCTAAAGCTATGAAGTCTGAAATTAAGTCATGTTCACAAGGGATATCTTGAAAGTTATCAGAAAAATTATCTTGTGAAATTTCTTTGATTTTTTAATTTAAAAAGTAAGAAAAGTTAAAATATCTTCGATTATTTCGAAATCTTCCAGAATCCCTTTTCCCTAAAGCTATGAAGTCTGAAATTAAGTGATACGTCGAAAAATACCTAAGAAGTTACTACAAAAATTTCCTCTTGTGGATATTTTTTGATTTTTTTAATCAAAAATTAAAAAACCAAAAAATCTTTGACATTTTTAAAACTCTTCCAGAATCCAGAGAATTAGGCAAAATCCCCTTGGAACACCCCCTCAATTCTAAATATATCCCAAATTAGATCCCCACTTATTCCTTTATCCAATTCCTCCGTCTTTGTTGCCAGAAGGAGCTTTTTAAAATTATTAAAAACATTTTTTTCGAAATTTTTATTAAAAATAATTTTTTCCAAATTTTTTATTAAAAATTATTTTTCTGAAATTTTTATAAAAAATAATTTTTCTTTAATTTTTATCAAAAATAATTTTTTTAAATTTTATTAAAAATAATTTTTTTTAAAATGATTAAAATTAAACTTTTTCGAAATTTATTAAAAATATTTTTTCTAAAATTTTTATTAAAAATTATTTTTTTTAAAATATTTATTAAAATTTACTAAAAATAATTTTTTTTTAATTTTATTAAAAATATTTTTTTCGAGATTTTTATTAAAATTAATTTTTTTTTAATTTTAAAATTATTTTTTTTAATTTTTATATTATTTCTGACAATTTTCATTTTATTTATTAAAAATTCTAGACTTTGAAAATTGACAAATGTTTGTTCAAGACCCCTATTTTCGATATTAAAGTTCCCCTTTGGAGTTTTAAAAACATTAATTTGTTCAAATTTTTGTTTTTTCTTTTTTCACACGTTAGTTTATTTATTTTCGAAAACCTCGGATTTAAACTTTGCATTTTTATTAATTTTTAATAATTCTTTGACGAGATGAAAGGTCTCACGAGACCGCTTCCAGAGTCGGCATCGATTCCAATTACTGTTTTCGAGGAATTTTTAAATCAAAAATTTCATCTTAGTGGATTTCGAATATCCAGGATTTTTCGAACAATTTAAATTTAAAAATATGCTTAAAAAAATAAATAACTTAAATTAAAAATATGTTTAAAAAAAATTAAATTTAAAAATATTAAAAAATAAAAAATTTAAATTTAAAAATATGTTTAAAAAAATTTAAATTTAAAAATATTAAAAAATAAAAAATTTAGAAATATATATTTAAAAATTAAATAACTTAAATTTTAAAACATATTTAAGAAAAAATAAAAAACTTAAAAATATTAAAAATTAAATAACTTAAATTTTAAAACATGTTTAAAAAATAAAAAATTTAAAAATATTAAAAATTAAATAACTTAAATTTTAAAACATGTTTAAAAAAATAAAAAATTTAGAAATATATTTTTAAAAAAATTAAACTTTATATATACAGTAATCTAGACTAAAACCCCTCAGGGCTTTGAAACGAATTTGTTTTCAGAATTTAAATTGATTTTAATTTTAAAAAATTTTTAAATTTAAAATTTGTTTTTTAAGAATTTAGAAATTTGACATCAGAATTTTGAAATTTTTCAGAGTACTTACTTCCTAGGCCGTAGAGTACATCCTCGGATAAAGTAGGTCCAATCCACAGGGTGGTCGAGATGGAGGGCTCTCTTCGGGACCCTCAAGGCAAAATTCGAATTTAAAATTAAAATTGATTTTGAATCTTTTTTTCAAATAATTTTTAATCGATCTTCAAAGTTTATTTTCAAACAACTTTTATTCAAAAAATTCGAATTTAAAATTAAAATTGATTTTGAATTTATTTTTTCAAATAATTTTTAATCGATCTTCAAAATCTGTTTTTAAACAACTTTTACCCAAAAAATTCGAATTTAAAATTAAAATTGATTTTGAATCTTTTTTTCAGATAACTTTTAATCGATCTTCAAAATTTATTTTCAAACAACTTTCATCCAAAAAATTCTAATTTTTAAATTAAAATTGATTTTAAATCTTTTTTTCAGATAACTTTTAATCGATCTTCAAAGTTTATTTTCAAACAACTTTTATTCAAAAAATTCGAATTTTAGAATTTTTAAATATATTCAAAAAAAATAATTTTCACATTTATGGCATTTTTCGAAATTTAATTGAAATTTAAAAATTAAAAAAAATTAAATTAATTAAATTAATTAAATTTTAAAAATTTTTAAAGTTGAAAAAAATGAAATTTTAAAATTAATTTATTTCGATTATTTTTTAAATATTTTGAAATTGGAATTTTTGGATGATTCTAAAATGATCTCCAGAATCCGTATTGTGTAATTAAAATCCGCAGATTAGGATCTTTGAAATCCTATTATTCTTGAGATTGTTTTGAAGCATTTAAGAAACGAATTTAGAATCAGAATTCTGAAGGTTTCTGATAGGGTGTTTTTCAAACCTCGAAATATATTTAAAAGTTGAATTTTGTATATACAGTAACCACAATTTAGGTCTGATTAAAATAAGTTAGAATTTTTAAAATTTTAATTTTTAAAGTTGTTTAAAAAATTACAGTAAATTTAGCACTAATTTTCTTTAATAAAATAATTTTCAAATTTCGAAATACATCTATAAAAAGGTTGAATTTTGTATATACAGTAACCACAATTTAGGTCTGATTAAAAAAGTTAGAATTTTTAAAATCTTAATTTTTAAAGTTGTTTTTGCAGAATTTAGAAAACATTTAGCACTAATTTTCAAATATCGAAATATATTTAAAAGTTAAATTTTGTATATACAGAATTACAATTTAGGTCTGATAAAAATAAGTTAGAATTTTTAAAATCTTAATTTTTAAAGTTGTTTGAAAAATTACAGTAAATTTAGCACTAATTTTCTTTAATAAAATAATTTTCAAATTTCGAAATACATCTATAAAAAGGTTGAATTTTGTATATACAGTAACCACAATTTAGGTCTGATTAAAAAAGTTTGAATTTTTAAAATCCTAATTTTTAAAGTTGTTTTTGCAGAATTTAGAAAACATTTAGCACTAATTTTCTTAGGATTTCTGGTAGAGTACCCATTTCCTGGTTCCTAAAGTGCGTAAACGACGCAAATTCAACATAGAAGGTGGTCTAGACAAAAAAAGCCCTCAGGAATTCTGGGCTAATTCAACGTTAAAGTTCAAATCAATTGTAATTTTTGTTTTTAAATAAAAATTAAATTCTAGAAGATTTTTAATCTGGAATTTTCGTTTTAAGACAACGTGAATTTTTTGTTTCGAAAAATTATTTAAGTTGGAAATTTGAAGATATTTGGATTTTTGAATTGAAACATAACCTGGAAGTTATGTCCTAACGCGAAAAGTTTGAATTTTGGAAGTTGTGTCTCACAGCGAAAATTTTAATTTTTGAATATCTTGTCTCACAGCGAAAAGTCTTAATTTTGAGATTTCTGTCTCACAGCGAAAATTTTAATTTTTGAAGGTTTTGTCTCACAGCGAAAAGTCCGAATTTTGAGATTTCTGTCTTACAGCGAAAAGTCCGAATTTTGAAATTCGTTCTCACAGCGAAAATTTTAATTTTTGAATATCTTGTCTCACAGCGAAAAGTCCGAATTTTGAAATTTCTGTCTTACAGCGAAAATCCAAAATTCTTATCTTACAATGAAAATCTCCAATTTCGAAATTCGTTCTCACAGTGAAAAGTTTGAATTCCGAGATTTTTGTCTTACAACGAAAACTTTAAATTTTGAATCTTTTGTCTCAACACGAAAATTCTAAAATCTGTAATTGTCCCACAGCGAAAATTCCCAATTTTTAAATTTTTGTCTTACAACGAAAATTTTGAGTTTTTAAATTTTTGTCCCACAGCGAAAATTCAAAATTCTGTAATTTTTGTCCCACAGCGAAAATTCCAAATTTTAATCTTGAACTTTGACTATTAACTGTGATAAAGAGGAGCACAGGAAATATTTTTTCGAAATCAAACAGATTCGTCAATACACGGAAGGAAAATAGATTAAGTCGGGATTAAGCTAAACAGGATTAACAGCTAAATTTGGATTGCATTGTTTTAAGTGATTTTTGTTTTAAACTTTAATAATTAAATTTATTTAAAATTTTAAAAATCATATTTATTTAAATTTTAAAAATTATTTTTATTTAAATTTTAAAAATTAAATTTATTTAAAATTCAAAAATTATGTTTATTTAAAATTTAAAAATTACTTTTATTTAAAAATCATATTTATTTAAAATTTAAAAATCATATTTATTTAAAAATAGAAAATTATGTTTATTTAAAAATCATATTTATTTAAATTTTAAAAATTATTTTTATTTAAAAATTAAAAATTAAATTTATTTAAAATTTAAAAATTACTTTTATTTAAAAATCATATTTATTTAAAATTTAAAAATAATATTTATTTAATTTCCTTAGGGATTTTTGTTGCAGTAAAATTTTCTTCTTCAAAGTCATAATTGAGTTTAATCGACCGTTTCCGAGTCTTGAATTTCGCGTTTTTGCATCGATTTCCGTTTGATCTTTGTGCAGTGACCGCCGGAGGGGTTTTAGGCAAAGTCAGGATCGTTAATTGCGTTTTTTCTCCAGAAAAGACCTGTAGTCTTTCCGTTTTTTCTTGTTCCAATTAGCGTCCCCGACGGAAATTCCAGAAGCCCTCAGGCCTTCATTCAAAAATGTAAAATTTTTTTTGTCTCAAATTTTACTTTGAATCAACTTTATTTATTTTTTTAAATTTTAGACTTTTCAAGAGGTCACTTGGAATCTTATTTCCTGGAAAAAAGGAAAAAAGGGCCTGGTGAACACGGCATTTGAGATTCGACTTAATCAATATTTAATTTTTCAAAAATAAAATTAGCAAATTAAGCTGCAAAACAGACCCTCCCCTGGGGCCCTTGGTCCCTGGGGTTTCAGTTTGAAGGTTTTTATTTCGAAAGACACTCGACTGCGGTGTTACGGTAATCAGGTACCAGATGAACTAGTCGGAAAAGACGGAATCAGGGAGTGAGTGCCGCAGGGGAAGTGGAGTATTCAGTACACTCTGTTGGGAGGTGGTTGGAGAGACCGGAGGAGTGATCTGAGGAGTACAAGTGGACTGCACAGCCCTGCTTCCCCAGCTCCTCGGCCTGCTCCCGTCGGTTCAGTTCCCCTTTCAGAGTTCCCCATCACTTGGCTCCCATTGTCTAATTCAACTACCCTAAATATCAATCTAAAACAAAAAAGACGATTACGAAATCAGGAAACTAAATACCGTAGAGGATAACCTTCTTACAGCACTTTCCTTTTTTTAAACAATATATTTAACTTCTTAATTACCGTATTGACATAATTCAACTACTCTAAATATCAATCTAAAACAAAAAAGACGATTACGAAATCAGGATATAACTTTTTCTATAATACTTTTCTTTTTTTAAACAATATATTTAACTTCTTAATTACTGCATTACTTAATTTAACCACCCTAAATATTAATCTAAAAAATAAAAATTACTTTTACTAAATCAAGAGTTAAATGCCGCAGGGAAGAGAACCACTATAGTCACTTGATCGATATTTAGGATTCCAAATTTGCCGGATTAGACCAAACTTCCTCGTCCGTCAAGAGTCCCGAAAAAACGCAATTTTTGAACAGTGAAATTTCTTTTGTTTTTTTTTAATCAGATTTTTGTTAATTTTAAAAAAATTCATATTTAAATTTAAAAAATTAATTTTCGTAAAATTGTCTGAGAGTCGAACCCAAGCCAAACAAATTTACCAAGTGATTTTTAAAAAGGAAAAATTGGCAAAATTGCCTGGCAATTTTTGTTCGCGCTGGCTTTTTGTCACTTGAAAGAGAATGACTGGTTCCACGCGCGTTCGAATACAAGAATGAATGGTTGCCAAAAATGACTCGCGCTGGTTGCTCATTAAAGAAATTGAATGCATGACTGGATGCGCGTCGATTTTTTGTCACTCGAGAGAATGACTGGTTCCACGCGCGTTCGAATACAAAAATGAATGGTTGCCAAAAATGACTCGCGCTGGCTTTTCATGGTTCGCAAACGAATGACTGGCCTGACTTGGGTCTGTTTCAACTTGAAAAGGAATAACTAACTTGACATTCAGAACTAAAATGTGTGTCGAAAGTGACTCGCGCTGGTTGTTCGTCTTTCGAAAATGAATGATTGGCCAAGTGTGCGTTCAAGATTAAAAAACAAAAGGTGTGCCAAAAGTGACTCGCTGGTGTGACTTAAAGGACACGACTTGTCTGGCTTGCGTTCGCCGTAGGAATGAATGATTCATAAAATGTTTTTCCAAAAGTGACTCGCACTGTTTTTTTTTTGAAAAAGGATGATTGACCCGTCGTTAATTGTAAAAACGAACATGTATTTCAAAAACGCCAAAATTGACTTGAATTTTAAAAACCGAATCATTAGGCAGACTCTTCCTCATCTTGGAAAAATGCATAATTCATTAGAACATTTCGCCAAAACTTCCTGCGCATAAAAATTTAAATTTTTTTAACCTTTTAAGTTTAAACTTTTTTCAAATTTTCAAAATTAAATATTTTCAATTTTTTCAAATTTTCAAATTTAAATATTTTCAATTTTTTTTAAATTTTCAAAATTAAATATTTTCAATTTTTTTCAAATTTTCAAATTTTAAAATTTAAATATTTTCAATTTTTTTAAATTTTTTGTTTTTTAGAGTTTTTAAATTTAAAAATTTTCCATAATTTTTTAGGATCTTTGAAAATAAATTTTATTAACTTTTTTAAATAAAGTTTATAAAATTTTAAATTTTTAAATAAAATTTTAAAGTTTTTATTTTTTAATAGTTTTTAAAATTTTCTATTTTTAAATAGATTTTATAAAATTTTCTATTTTTTAATAAAATTTTAAAGTTTTTATTTTTAAATAGATTTTAAAATTTTCTATTTTTTAATAAAGTTTTTAAAATTTTCTATTTTTAAATAGATTTTATAAAATTGTGTTTTACAAGTCCCTGGTTTTTATTTCTAATATTTATAATCGAAACTTAGTTTTGTGGAAAAATGAAAAAAGTGTAAAAAATGATTGTTTATGCGCGTGTCGCGTGAAAAAAGGCGTGGCGACTCTCGGGAATGCCGTTGTTGGCCTGCTGTGAGGTCCCCTCCAGAAGTGCCGGAGAAATGGAGCAGTTTCGGACCATAGTATTCAAAGTCACCTCTATTTGAATATTGTCTGGATAAAAGGTCGAACAAACTGCAGTCCCGAGTAGAGATCAAGCCCGGCGACGATTCCCCCAGGGTCGTCGTCGAGCCTTTCGTTCTTACTGTAGATACTCCTAACGGGAACCTGAATTGGGCCCAGACGGACAAGGTAAGAAAAAATTATTTTTCGTTTAGGATTTTTTTAAAAATAATTTTTTTTTAAAATAAATTTTTTCCTGAAACGAAAATTTTTCCTAAAACGAAAATTTTAAAAAAAAAAGGTATTTCTTAAAGCGAAAATTTTTAAGAATGGAAATATTTAAAAAATGAAAATTTTTAAGAATGAAAATATTTAAAAAATGAAAATTTTTAAGAATGGAAATATTTTAAAAATGAAAATTTTTAAAAACGAGAATTTTTAAAACGAAAATTTTTAAAAACGAAAATATTTTAAAAATGAAAATTTCTTAAAACGAAAATTTTTAAAAACTGAAATTTTTCTTAAAACGAAAATATTTTAAAAACGAATATTTTTTTAAAACGAAAAATTTTTAAAAATGAAAATTTTTCTTAAAACGAAAAATTTTTAAAAACAGAAATTTTCTTAAAACGAAAAATTTTTAAAAATGAAAATTTCCGTTAAAATAATAATTATTTTTCTGTCGAAATTAATTTTCGAGAATTTTGTTCCCGAAATTTTGTGTTTTAATAAATATATCAATCATTTTTTAAATTTATATTTTTTGCAAAAAATTTATCTGCCATTTGTCAATTAACAGATCCACGAAAATTCCTCGGCTATAATCGATTAACGACTTCAACGGCGTTCTCCAAAAATTAAAAAATTGACAGTTGTTCGATTTTTAGTCATTCTTGTTTTCTGCTACTTTGGTCATTTTGTCCAATTTTCTTAAAAAAGCAAAATTGCTTTGTCTTCGAGGATTTCCTGCTTATGGACTTTAGCTGAGATCAGAAAACATAAAATGAAGTCATAAGGATTATAGAGACTAGTAAAATAATTTTAGAACTTTTTAGAGACTTATAAATATCGAATTTTCGAAGTTTTTTGTCCCGTGTAGAAAATTTCGGAATTTTCGGTCTTGTATAGGAAATTTCAGAATTTTCGGTCTCGTGTGGAAAATTAAAAATTTCTGATCCTGTGTGGAAAATTAAAAATCTTTGGTCCTGTGTGGAAAATTAAAAATTTTTGATTCCGTGTGGAAAATTTCGTAATTTTCGGTCCTATGTGGAAAATTCCGGAATTTTCGGTCTCGTATAAAAAATTTCGGAATTTTCGGTCCTGTGTGGAAAATTGAAAATTTTTGGTCTCGTATAGAAAACATATGATCTTTAGTCTCGTGTGGAAAATTTAGAAATTTTTTGTTCCGTATGGAAAAATTTTGGAATTTTCGGTCTTTTGTGGAAGATTTTTAATTCTCAGTCTCTTATGGAAAATTTTGGAATTTTCAGTCCTGTGTGGAAAATTAAAAATTTCTGATCCTGTGTGGAAAATTGAAAATTTCTGATCCTGTGTGGAAAAATTTTTATTTTCGGTCCCGTGTGGAAGATTTAGAAATTTTCAATCCCGTGTGGAAGATTTATGATTTTCAGTCCCGTGTGGAAAATTGAAAATTTTTGATCCCGTGTGGAAAAATTTTGGAATTTTCGGTCCTGTGTGGAAAATTAAAAATTTCTGATTCCGTGTGGAAAATTTTTATTTTCGGTCCCGTGTGAAAAATTTTAAACTTTCGTGTCGAAATATTTTTTGGGGATTTTATAAAAAGCATTTTTATCTTTTATTATAGTTCGATTTTAAAATTTTTTGGAACCATATAAACGGAAAATTTTAGTTTCCGGTTTCGACTGGCAAATTTTAGAAATTTATATCGTAATAATTTTTTTCAAGTTTTGTAGTAATGTAATTTTGAATTATAACAGAAGCATGAAGATACGAAATTTTATAGTCTTAGGTCCCAACTGGAAAATTTCAGATTTTCTCGTTGAGACCAATTTTTACTTTTTTTTGTTAAATCTTTTAAAATTTGTAATATTGTGATTCAGAAATCTTTTGAAATATACTTAAACTACGAAGATTTAAATTTTCTCAGTTCTGGGTCCCAACTGGAAAATTTTAGATTTTCCTGTCAAGACCAATTTTTACTTTTTTTTGTTAAATCTTTTAAAAAATGTGATTCAGAATCCTCTAGAATGATGTGAAACATTTCTAAAATTATTTAAATTTAAATTTTCTCAGTTCTAGGTCCCAACTGGAAAATTTCAGATTTTCCCGTTGAGACCAATTTTTACTTTTTTTTTGTTAAATTTTAAAAATTTTATAATATTGTGATTTGGAAATTTTTAAAAACCAACTTAAACTACGAAGATTTAAATTTTCTCAGTTCTGGGTTCCAACCGGAAAATTTCAGATTTTTCCGTTGAGACCAATTTTTACTTTTTTTTGTTAAATTTTAAAAAGTCTGTAATATTGTGATTTGGAAATTTTTAAAAACCTACTTAAACTACGAAGATTTAAATTTTCTCAGTTCTGGGTCCCAACCGGAAAATTCGAAAAACTCACGTCAAGATAATTTTCTCGAAATTTCGTTTTATACATTTTTGTCGTTTGTAATAGTATGATATTTATAGAAATCCGTGTTTTATTGAGTTTTTTCGTTTCGGCACTTTTCTTTGAAAAAAACGAAAAGGAGATATTTCCGGAGGGCAGATAATCTTGCTCTGTTTATTCCTTGGGTGCAAAATCTCAAAATTGTGTTTTTAATCAATTTTTTCTGATTCATTAAGTGATGAATTTTTTGTTACGTAAATTCTAAAAAATTCATTCTACTTTGAAATTTTAAAAAAATTTTAAATTTGAAAATTTTTAAAAAATTCGATGAAATTCTGTAAAATAAAAAATTCTGCGAAAATTTCGAAAGTTTCAGAATCTTCTATTGGATTCTGAAAACATTTATGATAATTTTGAAATTGAATAAAATTCGAGAAATTTTTAGAAACTTTTATGCAAAAAACGATGCGTTAAAATGAGTAATGTACCGGCATATTTAATACATGCTTCAATATCGACTTAATTTAGCAACATATTGAACACAATTTATCTGGTAAATCCAGAACATTCTAATGTATCAGATACATTAAACACGATGTACCGATATTAACTTTATGTATCGATATATTGAATGTGATATATTTATATTGCACTTCATATATAGTTACATAAAATATAATATATTTGACATATTAGAACTTTTTTAATATATCGATATATTGAATACAATACATAAATATCAACTTCTTATATTATATTCTATATCACTATATATCTGACACATTAAAGCTCTTTGTATATATCGATATATTGAATACATTACATAGATGTCAACTTCATATATAGTTACATAAAATATAACATATTTGACACATTAGAACTATTTGTATATATCGATATATTGAATACAATGCACAAATATCAACTTCATGTATAGTTACATAGAGCATAATGTATCCGACATATTAGAACTATTTTAATGTATCGATACATTATATATCATATATCTATTTTTGTATAAAACATATTAGAAAAGTCCGAAATTTCTCATAAGATTCTGAAAGTCTTTAGTTCTCTTGATAGTTCTTAAAGGTTTCAGAAACCTCTACTACATTCCGTAATTTTTTAAAGATTCTTAAATTTCTACCAAAGTCTAGAGATTTCCAAAAGTTATCAACCGGATTTCAGAATGTTTTAAAAATTTGCATAATTTCAGAAAATTTCAGAAATTCCTACTATATTTCATAACTTTTAACATTCTCATTTTTAAAAATTTTACAAACTTCTGAAATTTTTTTATCAATTCTGAAATACTGTAAAAATTTGCATAATTTTAGAAGATTTCAGAAATTCCTACTATATTTCATAATCTTCAAGATTCTTAATTTTTTTTAAATTTTACAGACTTCTGAAATTCTTTTACTTAATTCTGAAATACTGTAAAAATTTGCATAATTTCAGAAGATTTCAGAAATTCCTGCTATATTTCATAATTTTCAAGATTCTCAGTTTTTTTTAAATTTTACAGACTCCCAAATTTGCTCATCGGATTCTTGGAATCTGTGTCTGAGAAGTCTGGAAAAGACAATCCCGGACATTATTACGTAAAAAGTTATTTTTGAAAACGACATTGTCATTTGCAGTTCTGGCAGTTGGCCAGTTTTAATCCATCAAAAAAAAGTCGAAATTGATTTTTCGTCTGTAGTCATTTTTAACAACGAAGAAATTACATTTCAGAAAATGGCGAAAAATGCATAATTGCTCCGAAAAATTTAGTCTTTTAAAAAATCGCAAGTTCCTAAAAGCTCCTAAAAAAGCAATTATATAAAAAACCAATTTTTATATTTTTTTTTAATTTTAAATTTTTCGTGTTTTTTTAGAATTTTAATAATTAAAATTAATCGAATTCAGATGGCGTGGCTCCAGAAGAACCTCCTGTTGGTGATGACGGTGGCTTCCGTTGTCCTGGGGGCCCTCCTGGGGTTTGCCCTCAGGTCCACCAATCCGTCCCCCCAGACAGTCATGTTCATCAGTTTCCCTGGAGAAATTTTGATGAACATGCTCAAATTGATGATCCTGCCGCTCATTGTCAGTTCACTCATCTCAGGTCCGTTATTTTATAAAAATTAAAAACAATTCTTTATTATTTATAAAAATTAAAAACAATTCTTTATTATTTATAAAAATTAAAACAATTATTTATTATCTATTTTTTAAAAAATTAAAAACAATTCTTTATTTTTTATAAAAATTAAAACAATTATTTATTATTTATTTTCTATAAAAATTAAAAACAATTATTTATTATTTATTTTATAAAAATTAAAAACAATTATTTATTATTTATTTTTTATAAAAATTAAAAACAATTATTTATTTTTTATTTTTTATAAAAATTAAAAACAATTATTTATTATTTATTTTTTATAAAAATTAAAATTATTGTATATTTTTTATTTAAAGAAAAATTATTTTTTTTTATTTAAAAAAAATTAAAATTATTATTTATTTTTATTTTAAAAAATTTAGAATAATTATTTATTTTTTATTTTTAAAAAATTACAGTTTTGAATTTAGAATCTAAAATTTGGAAATTGTTTTTTAAAAATAAACATTGTTCAAAAAATTAAAGTTGATTAACTTCATCAATTGGATATATAAAATCCCAAAGATCGAGGATTTCATATATCTGGGTTTCGAAGATTAACTTTCAATTTTCACTTCAGATTCAGAACCCACTGATTTGATTACTGTACTTTGTATATTTTTTACCGTAATATAAAGATTCTGAATCTGATCTCAAAAATTAAAATTATTTTTGAGAATCTTGAATTCTGAAGTTTTATATTTAATATTTCAATTAAATAAATCCCGATTAAGAATTTATAAATTCGATTACTGTATTTCAGATACTTTTGATAAAAATTAAAAAATTCAGAATCTGATCTCAAAAATTAAAAATTATTTTTCAGAATCTTGAATTCTGAATTTTAATATTTAATATTTTTGACAGATGAAGTTGGATTAAGATTTATGAACTTTATTGTTATATTTTTGGAAGTTTCTTACTTGAATCTGAATGTAGTTAATATTGTTTTAAAAATGCAAATTTATATAAAATAATTGAAAAATAAATTACTTTTTAGGATTGGCGACATTGGACGCCAAATCTTCTGGTCGAATGGGGTCGCTGGCGATCGCTTACTATATCTTCACGACGATTCTAGCTGTGACGACGGGCATATTCCTGGTATTGACGATTCATCCGGGTGACCCGACGATTAAGAAAGACCTAGGGACAGGGGTGGAGACGAAAAACGTCAGCACGATCGATACTTTTCTGGACTTGATCAGGAACATGTTTCCGGAGAACATCGTTCAAGCTACTTTCCAGCAAGTCCAGACGAAATACGTCAAAGTAAGGCCTAAAATTGTAAAGAAAAACGACACAGCTTACATGATGGCCCTAGCCAACGGCACTTACGATTACATGAAGCCAACCGTCGAGTACGTGGCCGGAATGAACGTCCTCGGGATAATCGTCTTCACCATCGCTTTCGGGATCGTTTTGGGGCAGTTAGAGGGCGAATCCAACGTCGTAGTAAAGTTCTTCTCGACTCTCGACAAAGTCATCATGCAGTTGGTCATGTACATCATGTGGTGGGTTCGATTATTATTAAATTACATTGAAAATTCTGCAAAAAAACGACTTTTAAAATAGTTGGGGATCACAACGTTGAAGCTAGTTTAGGTTTTTCCAGACAGAGCTGAGGGTTCCTAGAACTTGATCTAAAGGTTTTTAGAGAGATTTACAATGGATCAGGATCTTCTAGAAAGATCCATATCAGACTAGGATCTCCTACAACAATCCAGACTAGCTTGGGATCTTCTAAAAAGATCTACGTCGAATCAAATTAGAATTTTTAGGAAGATCCATGTTGAATCAAATTAGAATTTTCTAAAAAAATCTATGTCGAATTAAATTAGAATTTTTTAGAAAGATCTATATCAAATTAAATTAGAATTTTCTAGAAAGATATTCAACAGAAATGGAACCTTCTAGATAGATCCAAATGTATTTGGGATCTGCTAAAAAGTTTCAGATGGACTGGGATTTTCCAGATAGATTTATATTGGATTGGAGCTTTCTAGAGATCTTGCCTAACCAGATCAGAATCTTTCAGGATGATTCGACCATGTTTGAGATTTTATAGAATTTGACCTAGAACTCTGAGAACATTTAAATTCGGATAGGACTTTCTAGAAAGACCCATTTTAGGCTAGTCTACACAAAGAAGTGATTTTTGATTCAGTAACAAATCCAAATTGTCACTATTATTTTTAATTTTTTCAAAAAAGTCAAATATTCATGAAAAATTAATGATTATCATATTTCGCAATTGTTATGAAACTAAAAATTAGACTTTTTTGTGTATTGGAGCTGTTTTTGGATAATTATTTTTGTCTCCAGTAAATTTCGGATAGTGATTAAAAAGTTTCAATTTCAGTTAAAAATAGACACTATCCAAAACCTCTACACACAAAAAATGCAACTTTTAATTTAGTAACAAATCCAAATTGTCACTATTATTTTTAATTTTCTTCACAAAAGTCAAATATTTGCAAAAATGTGACGATTGTTAAATTTCGCAATTGTTATGAAGTTAAAAATTAGACTTTTTTATATATGTAGGACCTCCTAGAATCCATCCTGAAGAAGTACCGTAACCTTCCCCAGTAGTCAGTTAGTGTTATTTTATACTGTATTTTTGTTTTATGTCTGCTTTTTGAGGACTTTTGGTACTTCTTAGTGCTTACTTTATTACTCGATATCGTAATCCGGAAATTTCCAACTTATCTACTGACGATTCCAGGTACTCTCCTCTCGGTATCATGTGTCTCATCATGGGCAAAATCCTCGGAATCCACGACCTGGGCGACACCGCCCGGATGTTGGCGATGTACATGTGTACCGTATTCCTCGGCCTCACGATTCATTCTTTGATATCTTTGCCGGCTATTTTTTTCCTTTTCACAAGGAAGAATCCGTATAAATTTATGAAAGGACTTCTGCAAGCTTGGATCACGGCCCTTGGAACGGCTTCGTCTTCTGCTACACTTCCGATGACCTTCAGATGTCTCGAGGAGAATCTCGGAGTCGACAGAAGAGTGGCTAGATTCGTTCTTCCTGTAGGAGCCACGATCAACATGGACGGAACTGCCCTCTATGAAGCCGTGGCCGCTATCTTCATCGCCCAAATGAACGGGGTACATCTGTCTCTGGGACAGGTCGTTACCGTATCCCTCACGGCAACTTTGGCCTCGATCGGAGCCGCTTCTGTTCCTTCTGCCGGACTCGTCACGATGCTCCTGGTTCTGACGGCGGTCGGTCTTCCTGTTTCCGACGTTTCTCTCATCGTCGCCGTCGATTGGCTTCTGTAAATTAAAAAAAAAAATAAAAATTTTAATAAATATATTTTTTCAGTGATCGTTTCCGAACTTCTATCAACGTAATCGGAGATGCTTTCGGAGCAGGAATCGTTCATCATCATTGCAAAGATCAATTAGCTCAAATCGACGCAGAACACAGACTTCATCACGAACGAGCAAGTCTCATAAACGACGAAAAACATCCTCCAATTCAACGAGACGGTGGCTACAACGCTCTGCCAACCGAGGAAACACCTCGGTAAAAAATTTTAGATTTGATCAATTATAATTTCCTTCTATTCATCGAAGTATTCTCATACTGTAGATCCTGATTTTTTCTACCGTTGCCTTTAACTCCCATCGGTGATTCTCTAGCTTCGGTTTTCCTCAAATCCCCGGTCACCATTGTTCTGTTCTAACAAGGGAAGTAATTTTAGTCCAAAGTAGTTTTTTTTGAAAAAATTTCATAGCTCATTTTATATTTTATCGGATATATATTCAGAATCCGTGTTTATATTTTTCTGAATGCTCTTTTGGAGCGAAAGATTTGGATAAAATTTTAAATTTCATAGATTTATTCGAGTTTATTTTCTTGAACAAGTTATCCGATTTCGAGTTGTCAAAGTTCACAGTCACAGTTAGAGGTCAAAGTCAAAGTTGATAGTCATAGTGTGGGTTCGAAGTTGACGATCAAACTTTGAAGTTGAAGTCAAAGTTCAACATCAAAGTTGATAGTTATAGTATAAGCTCAAAGTTGATGATTATAGTTAGAAGTCAAAGCCAAAGTTGACGATCAAACTTTGAGTTCGAAGTCAAAGTTCGACTTCAAAGTTGACGATCAAACTTTGAAGTCGAAGTCAAAGTTGATGGTTATAGTTAGAAGTCAAAGCCAAAGTTGACGATCAAACTTTGAAGTCGAAGTCAAAGTTGATAGTCATAGTGTGAGCTCGAAGTTGACTCTCAGAGGTCGACGTCGAAATCTTGAATTTCCACGTTAAATCAAAGTATTCTCTATTTTCGAACATTGATGTTGAGCTCTGTGAACCTAGGCGAGGTAACTTTGGAAGGAAGATTTTCCCGGAAGAGCGACTTTCGACCTCGAACTCTGACCGTCGACTTTGGCAATACGAAGCACTGCTTTCGTAACTCGTAGGATACACATTCAGAGTTCGTTTTCCATTTGTGACCAGTGCTCTTCTGGAGCGAGAAAATGAAGTATAAAAATTGGATATATCGCAGGTCGAAAGAAGCGAATTGGCTTCCTTGGCTGGGGCACTTCCGATCATGTTCTGTCGTTCTTTTATTATTATTTATTTATTTATTGCCTCTTCCAACAGTTATGTATTTGGTACAAAATCAGGGAATAATCCGGTACTTGGATGGTGAGATGTCCAATTGATAGATTGTCTTAACTGTCGGTTGAGAGAAGCGGTGATGCCGTTTGCACAGAGGGATCTGTGTTGGTTCCACGTCGTAAACGCGGCATCATCGGAACCCTGTCGTTCTTTTCCTACTGTACTACTACTACTTCTGATTACTTTCACAATGAAATGTGTTTTTATCTTTATAAAATGAGAAAATCAAATAAATATATAAAAATGTCACAAATCGCGCCTCGGGAAAATCGAATTCGCTTATTTGTCGCTTAAATTTTTAACAATTATTTCATTTTTTAAATCAAAGGTTATTGATTTTAATTTTTTCTAGTTATATATAGTTTTTATCTTCCAAAATAATATTTGTGAAGAATTCTATATACAACGCCTCGAAAAAATCGAATTCTCTTATTTTTCGCTTAAATTTTCACTATTTATTTTAAATTTTTTTTACTTTATTTTCATAAATTTTAATCCTTCTTTTTTGTAATTAAGTGTAATTTTGACATTCATTATTTTTATTGAATTAATTTTTTTAAAAATCAGAAATACGAAAAAAATTAAAATGGATTATTTCGATTCAGAAGAAAATCGAAAAAAATTGAATTACCGATTTTGAATATTTTTAAAAATCCGATTCGGATATATTTAAAAAAATTATTTTTACTAAAATTATTTTAAAAAATCGAACTTTTACGACAAAAATTATATTTTTCGATTTTTTAATTTTTCGATGAACATTCAAAAATTCAAAAAAACTTTTTTAAAATGTTTTATAATAAATTGAAATACATGTATTTATATTAAAAAATTTATAAAAAACCTAAATTTTAGGTATGCTACAAAAGCACAACGCTTATTTACCTTTAAAATTCGAAATCATTGCTTTGGTCGTTCATGAGCAGATCGGTTACTCGTCCTTTTTGTCTTCAGCAGGGGTTTCTGGAGCGGCGGCTTCTTCTTTCTTCTCTTCCTCGGCAGAAGCGGCTTCTTCTTTCTTTTCTTCTTCGGCAGCAGCTTCTGGAGCGGCTTCTTCCTTCTTTTCTTCCTCGGCAGAAGCGGCTTCTTCCTTCTTTTCCTCTTCAGCGGCTTCTGGAGCGGCTTCTTCGTCGGCCGGAGCTTCTCTCTTCTCATCAGCAACAGCGGCTTCTTCTTCCTTTTTCTCCTCTTCGGCGGCTTCTTCTTTCTTCTCCTCCTCAGCAGAAGCAGCGGCTTCTTCCTCCTTCTTGTCCTCTTCGGCGGCTTCTTCTTTCTTCTCCTCTTCAGCAGAAGCAGCGGCTTCTTCTTTCTTCTCCTCCTCAGCTGGAGCTTCTCTCTTTTCAGGAGCAGCTGGAGCTTCTTCTTCCTTCTTTTCCTCCTCAGCAGGAGCGGCTTCTTCCTCCTTCTTCTCTTCCTCGGCAGGAGCAGCGGCTTCTTCTTCTTTCTTCTCCTCTTCGGCGGGTTCTTCTTTCTTCTCCTCCTCAGCCGGAGCTTCTCTCTTCTCATCAGCAGCCGGGGCTTCTTCCTCCTTCTTCTCCTCTTCAGCGGCTTCTTCTTTCTTCTCTTCTACTGGGGCTTCTGGAGCGGCTTCTTCTTTCTTCTCCTCTTCAGCTGGAGCAGCGGCTTCTTCTTCTTTTTTCTCTTCTACTGGGGCTTCTGGAGCGGCTTCTTCCTTTTTCTCCTCCGCTGGAGCAGCGACTTCGCCCTCAGCCTCAGGCAATGGAGCAGTGAAAGTTACGGCAACGAGACCAAGAAGGAACAACAATGAAAGCTTCATGTTTATTTGGATATCTGAAATAAATTTCGTAATTAAAAATAAGATATAAACAATGTTTTAAAAAAATTTAAAAGTCACGAGATGGCAATTTTATGGATAAAGTTCGAATAGGACAACTGACATAAATTGTCCAAGAGCAGCTGCTTCTCAAAACGGATTTCAGAGTTTTGTTCCTTTTCTGCTTTTACATTTTCTGCTTTTATAGCGCGCAATAGTGCCGTAACGTCGAAGACCCGCCCTGATTGCTCCGTTTGATTTGTGGAACCATAGGCGATATTTCTCTTTTTCTTTTTCAAAAAGTCCAAAAGATATTTCTCTTTCTCAAAAGTTCAAAAATTATACTTCTGTTTCAAAAATTCTAAAAAATATATTTTTTCAAAAATTCTAAGAAATATTTTTTTCAAAAGTTCAAAAATTATACTTCTTTTTCAAAAATTCTAAAAAATATATTTTTTCAAAAATTCTAAGAAATATTTTTTTCAAAAGTCCAAAAATTATACTTCTGTTCCAAAAATTCTAAGAAAAATTTCTTCAAAAATTCTAAAAAAATTTATTTTTCAAAAGTCCAAAAATTATACTTCTTTTTCAAAAATTCTAAAAAATATTTCTTCAAAAATTCTAAAAAAAATTTCTAAAAATTCTAATAAAATTTTTTTGGAAAATTTCAAAAATATTAAAAAAAATTTGTTCCAAAATTCTAAAAATCATTTTTTTGGAAAATTCTAAAAATTATATCTTTTGTGAAAATTCTAAAAATCAATTTTTTTGGAAAATTTCAAAAATAATTTTTTTTTGGAAAATTTCAAAAATTCTAAAAAGCATTTTTTTTTCTGGAAAATTCTAAAAGATATTTCTCTTTTTCTTTTTCCAAAAGTCCAAAAGTTATATCTCTTTATCCAAAGGGACGATATAGGACAAAGATCCGTTTTAATCTCGATCTAGAACGTTCTCAATTTTAATTTTAAAAATACTCGAAAGTGATTTAATCAAAAAAGTTTAAAAAAATTGGATTTTTTTTGTTTAAAAATCTGGTTTTTTGAGAAAAATTTTTTTGACATTTTTAGGGACCTTGGTTACCTTTATTTTTCGCAGCAAGACTGGCCGAGAAAAAAGAAAACATATTTCAAAAAACACAAATGGGCGTTGTTACGAAATTATCTCGGGACCAAGTTCCTGAATGCCATGAGAGTCCGGAATTTGAGGTTTTTCGTGACTCCAACTTTCTACTATATTTCGAAAAATTAGAAAAAATTATGCAAAAATTCGAAAAATTTTAAAATATTCTACCGTATTTTGAAAAATCCGAAAAAATTATGCAAAATTTTGAACATTCTACCGTATTCTGAAAAATTAGAAAAAAATTATGCAAAAATTTGAATATTCTACCGTATTCTGAAAAATTAGAAATAATTATGCAAAAATTCGAGAAATTTCAAAATATTCTATCGTATTCTGAAAAATCCGAAAAAATTACACAAAGTTTTCAAAAACTTTAGAAACATCTGTGAAATTTTGAAAAATTTCAAAATATTCTACCGTATTCTGAGAAATTAGAAAAAATGCAAAATTATGAAAAGTTTAAAATATTCTGTTGGATTCTGGAAGATTATGCAAAAAGTTTGAACACTCCGGAAACTTGGATAGAAACTTCAAAATTTAAAAAAAAATATTCTAGAAAATTTCAGAATCTTCAACTCAATTCTGGGAGACTTCTGGAGCTCCTATAAAATTTTTAAAAATTCAAAAACTTTATTAAATTTCGGAAAATTAAAAAAAAAAAGATATTCTAGAAAATTTCGGAATTTTATATTAAATTTATTAAATTTTAAAAATATTTTAGAAAATTTCAGAATTTTTTATTAAATTTTAAAAATATTTTAGAAAATTCCAGAATCTTCAATTGAATTCTGGGAGACTTCTGGAGTGTCCATTGAATTCTGTAAAGTTTTTAAATTTCTAGAATTTTAAAACTTAAAAAATCTTCAATTTTTAACAATTTGGAGATTTCAGAGAAATCCATAAACCTCAATTGAATTCTCAAATTCGAGGATGTTCCACAAGATTCCAGTTTGAATAAAAAAAACTTTTTTCAACGAAAAAATTTTTTGACTAATAGATCAAAGTCCTGTTTATCTCATCCATCGGCTTTCCTCAGAGGGACTTCCTCGATTAGATTTCGATCTTTAATCCGATATCTCTGGAACCTTATTTGGTGAATAATCCAAACCTGTTCGGGAAGTGTAAAATTAAAAAAATTTTTCTAGAAAATTGTAATTCTTTGTTTCTTATAAAACTCGTTTGAAAAAATTTGGCAAACTCCAAAAACAAAAATTGATTCAAGTTTCTTTTTTGATTAATTTAGTCATTATTTATCAAAAACCGGGGGTCCTTGAGTCAGGGTGAACCGCGTCACGAGACCATGGTCACAATCAGATTCATTGGAATTTTAAAAAAAATAAAAATAAAGATTTTTAAAAAAATTTAAAATTAAAAATAAAAATAAAGATTTTTAAAAAAATTAAAAATAAAAATAAAGATTTTTAAAAAAATTAAAAAATGAAAATAAAAATAAAGATTTTTTAAAAAATTAAAAAATAAAAATTTAAATTTAAAAAAAAATAAATTAAAATATTAAAATAAAAATTTAAATTATAAAATTAAAATTAAGATTTTAAAAAAATTAAAATTAAGATTTTTAAAAAATTTAAAAATTTAAATTTAAATTTAAAAAAAAATAAATTAAAATATTAAGATAAAAATTTAAATTTAAAAATTTTTAAAAATCTTAAAATTTTAATTTTTAAAAATTTTAGAATTAAAATAAAAATTAATTTTTTGATGATGCAATACGTGAGAATTTAGAAAAATCTTGGAAGTTTTTGAAAAAACATTTTTCAAAACCGGTAATCAAGTTAACAGGTCGAAAAACCAAAAATCTTCCGAATTAGGATCAGCGTTTAATCATTCATATTTTGTTTTGATAAACATCTAGTGAATTTCAATTTTCTAATCAAATTAAAGGAAAATCAACAAAAAATAAAAATTTATAAAAAAATAAAATTTAAAAAGTTTGTAAAAAATAAAAATTTAAAGATTTATAAAAAAAATAAAAATTTAAAAATTTATAAAAAAATTTAAATTTAAACATTTATAAAAAAATTTAAATTTAAACATTTATAAAAAAAAGTTAAATTAAAAAATTTATAAAAAAAATTTAAATTAAAAAAGTCTGATTTCGTCACGAAAGATTTCGAATTTTAATACTACTTTTTAATTAATTTTACAGTACGAAAATAAATCAAACAACATTTGTGTCAGGATCACTATTTCAGAAATCATATTTTGTTTTGATAAACATCTAGTGAATTTTAATTTTTAATCAAATTAAAGGAAAATCAACAAAAAAATAAAAATTTAGAGATTTATAAAAAAAATAAAATTTAAAAAATTTGTAAAAAATAAAAATTTAAACATTTATAAAAAAATAAAAACTTAGAGATTTATAAAAAAATAAAAATCTTAAAATTTTGGTCTTTTCACGAAAGATTTCAAATTTGATTACTATTTTTTAAATTAATTTAACAGTAAAAAACTGAATTAAATAATATTCGTGTCGGGACCAATAATTCATAAATAAAATTTTTTAAATAGAATATATTAATTTTTACTTTTAAAATTCCACAAATCTCGGGCTTTGGTCCCGCCGCGAATGTTTTATTTTTATTTATTTATTTACTTGATTATAATTTTTTAAATTAATTTAACAATAAAAAGTGAATTAAATAATATTCGTGTCGGGACCAATAATTTATAAATAAAATTTTTTAAATAGAATATATTAATTTTTACTTTTAAAATTCCACAAATCTCGGGTCTTGGTCCCGCCGCGACTGATGTTTGATTTTTTCTTTCACAAGCTTACTGTCTTTTCTGTCAAAACTTTAAAGATTCAAAAATGATGGATTGAGACTTATTTATTGTTGTTAATTTTCCGATGATGAAATGCTTCCATTCTTTAACTAATCCCTTGGACTTTGTTCGGAGGCCATTATTTAAAAGGAATAATCGTAAAAGTGACAAATCTGGCAAAACAACGGCCATTGTTGAATTTCCTTTTTGAATTTACGACAGTCCCTCCCTGGGGCGTTTCATCCCTGTGATTTTTACTGATTTCTGAATTTTTTGGATTCCATTAATTACTGTATTTTCAATAATTCCAGAAACCAGATGAACTAGTCGGAAAAGACGGAATCAGGGAGTGAGTGCCGCAGGGGAAGTGGAGTATTCAGTACACTCTGTTGGGAGGTGGTTGGAGAGACCGGAGGAGTGATCTGAGGAGTACAAGTGGACTGCACAGCCCTGCTTCCCCAGCTCCTCGGCCTGCTCCCGTCGGTTCAGTTCCCCTTTCAGAGTTCCCCATCACTTGGCTCCCATTGTCTAATTCAACTACCCTAAATATCAATCTAAAACTAAAAAGATAATTACGAAATTAGGAAACTAAACACCGTAGAGGATAACCTTCTTACAGTACTTTCCTTTTTTTAAACAATATATTTAACTTCTTAATTACCGTATTGGTCTAATTCAACTACTCTAAATACTAATCTAAAAAAATAAAATAAATTTGATTAAATTGAGGATCAAATGCTCCGAGGGAAGCTATTATATATGATCGATTTTTTAACTTCATTTTTTGATTATGATTATTGCTTTGAAAATTTTCAAAAACTGAAAAAATAAATTTTATTAAATCAGAGACCAAATGCTCCGAGGGTCAATCGTCGTACAGTCTCCTCTTGGAATCAGAAGACCAAAGGTTATATCGAGATGATATCGGAAATCATCATCTATAAACAAGACTGAGATCGAAATTAGGTGAAGGAGAGAGAGAAATCTCATCCTTTTCGGGATCAAGATAACATCGAATGCAAAACCCAGATCACGAAAAGACAGATGATTTGTATCTTTAAAGATTGCAAATCCAGGGTCAGACAGAAATTAAAAAATCATAATTAAAAATAAAGTTTGAATTTTATAAAAAATAAATAATTATTAAAAAAAATAAAAAATAAATTTTATAAAAAAAAAATAAACAAAATTATTATTAAAAAAATCATAATTAAAAATAAATTTTATAAAAAAAAATAAAGTTAGAATTTTATCAAAAAAAAATAAAATTATTATTAAAAAAATAAAAATAAAATTATTATTAAAAAAATAAAAATAAAGTTTTATAAAAAAAATAAACAAAATTATTATTTAAAAAATCAAAATTAGAAAAATAAAATTTTATAAAAAAAACAAAATAAAATTTTATTAAAAATAAAAATAAAATTATTATTAAAAAAATTAAAATAAAATTTTATAAAAAAAATAAACAAAATTATTATTAAAAAAATCATAATTAAAATTAAATTTTATTTAAAAAAATTAAGTTTGAATTTTATAAAAAAAATAAAATTAAATTTTATATAAAAATGAATAAAATTTTTATTAAAAAAATCAAAATTTTTATAAAAAATAAATTTTGAAAGTTTTGAAGCAGAAAAATGGTTTTTCTGGAAGACCAATTTTTATATGAAATAAATCGACCATGAAAATTTTTTAGTTTCAACATTGGACTAAAAATCAAAAAAATACTGAGAAAATTAAAATTGAAGAATATTTGAAATTTATTGCGGAACTTTGAAAAACAAAAAAAATCAAAAATCAAGGGACAATTTTTAAATTTTTTAACATTTTACAAAAAAATATTATTTATTTTTTAAAAATTTATAAAAAAAATATTTTTTATTTTATTAAAAAAAATATTTTTTTCGAAGTTTTTACAAAAAATATTTTTATTTTATATATAAAAGATATTTTATTTTTTTAAATCTTTTTATTTTTCTTTTTTTGGAGTTCTTGATGAAAAAGTACTTTTTACTTTTTGAATTTTTTAAAAAACTTCTATTTTTCCAGTTTTCTGAATTTTGGCAAATAAAGCATTCTTAATTTTCCTACTTTTAGACTTCTTGAAGAAACGGATCTCTAATTTTCTTATTTTCTTATTTTTCAAGTTTTTAGTCGAAGGGATTTTCTTATTTTTTTATTTTAAAAAAAAAAAATATTTTTAATTTTTAATTTTCTGTAAAAAAAAGTATTTTTAATTTTTAATAAAAAGAAATATTTTTTATTTTTTTGAAATTTAAAAAAAATTATTTTTTATTTTAAATATTTTTTGATTTTTAAAATTTTCGTTTTTCAAAAATATTTTTTAAATTATTTTTTTGCATTTTATTTTTTTATTTTCTAGATTTTTATTTTTGACAAGGAAATCAATCTTGTAGGTCAAATCGATGAAGAAGATTCAATTTATTTATTTTTTTTAAAATCACACTTTCGCCTGAGGCATCAAGGGGAAAATTTTATCAAAAAAAAATTATTTTTTAAAATAAATATAAATAAATTTTTTAAAATAAATATAAATAAAAATAAATTTTTTGAAAATAAATATAAATAAAACTACATTTTTTAAAATAAATATAAATAAAAATAAATTTTTTAAAATATTTATTTTTGATTTTTTAAAATATATTTTTTTTACTTATTTCTAATTTTTTATGTTTTTAATTTTTTAAATATTTATTTTTGATTTTTTTTAAAGTTAATTTTTAATTTTTTAAATATTTATTTCAATTTTTTTTAAAGTTAATTTTTAATTTTTTAAATATTTATTTTTAATTTTTTAAATATTTATTTCAATTTTTGTAAAATTATTTAATTTTTCCAAGTCCATAAATGATCATAATTGACTTCTGGAGTTGAGTAAATAAAAAATTCCCATTGATGGGGGTCCATCGTCGGTCATTGTTCCGGTTGTTGAGTGTGAGCCTCGATCTGTTCTCGGGGGGTCTTGGGACCACCTTCGCACTTGTTGAAATGGATCTTTCCCAGGCCAAGGATGTCGTTTTATGGCCTCTTGTGTGAAACGGAAATCAAAGCCGAATTTGCCGATCATGGGAAAATCGGTAAATCTGAGATTTGGGATTTTTTTGGACAACCTTAAAAATTTACAAAATCGAAAAAGTTTGATTTTTTCGATCATTTTTAAAATTTTTATTTTTTAAATGTCGGTGATTTTTTTAATTTTTGTATTTATTACGGTAGTGGAGGGAATTTGCGAAGTCAATCCTTGTCTCAACGACGGATTCTGCTTCGGCTTCGGAGCATCTTACAAGTGCTACTGTAAAAACGGATTCGAAGGACTTCATTGCGAAAATCCGGCTCCATTTTCGAACAAATGCGAAAACCAAATTTGTCTTCATGGCGGAATCTGTCAGAAAAACCACCTCGGATCAGAATCCTGCGTCTGCCAAACGAGATTCACCGGCGAAAATTGCGAAAAATTGAAGTCAGATCCTTGTCTTCAGAATCGCTGCAGAAATTACGGTGTTTGTTTTCCGGATTATGAATTTGAAAATTATCAATGTATCTGTTCAGAAGGATATTTTGGAGAATTTTGTGAACATCGAATGGAGTCCAGAATCTGGATCAATCCTTGTCAAAATGGAAAAATTTCTTCGAATTCAAGCGACTTCAAATGCGAATGCGAAGTCGGATTTTCTGGAAAGTACTGCGAAGTAAGTTTTTTGGATACTGTATCTTTATAGAAATTTTGAAATTTGAAAACTGAAATTTTCTAGATTTAAAGGAAAAGTTTCTTTAGAATTTTCTAGTGTACGGTAGGAGGTTCAAAAATTTATCAGACATTTTAGAAAGTTTTGGAATTTTCTGGAATACGGTAGAAACTTCAAATCTGGTCTAACTTCTTAGAAATTTTGAAATTTAAAAATTGAAATTTTCTAGACTGAAAGGAAAAGTTTCTTTAGAGTTTTCTAGTATACGGTAGGAGGTTCAAAAATTTATCAGACATTTTAGAAAGTTTTGGAATTTTCTGGAATACGGTAGAAACTTGAAATTTTGTCTAACTTCTTAGAAATTTAGAAATTTGAAAACTTAGAAGTTCTCCAGACTGAAAGGAAAAGTTTCTTTAGAGTTTTCTAGTATACGGTAGAAACTTGAAATCTCGTCTAACTTCTTCGGAGCTCCTGAAGATCTTCTAAAATCTAAAATAACTTTTTTCGAATGTTCTACAATATCTTAAAGATTTTAAAAATATCTAAATCTTAATTTCGAAAAATTGGTTTTTGAACAACTTTAATAATTTTAAATTTATAATTTTTCTAAATTTTTATAATTTTTATAATTTTTAGATTTTTCTAAATTTTTAAATTTTTAGATTAATGACAACGATTGTAAATTCGATCCTTGTCAAAATGACGGAATTTGCCACGATTTGGTCGATGATTTTTTTTGTTCTTGTCCTGCTGGATTCACCGGGAGATATTGCGAAATCAAAGTAGAAAATATTTGTCAACTTTCTCCTTGTTCTGAAGACGAGAAATGTTTCGTCACAGACATCTACGGAGGCTACAGATGCGAAATTAAAAACGATACTGATGTTGAAAAAATATTTTCAACAATATTCACAACTGAAGAAACAAGTAATTTTGAAAATAAAACAAAATTGAAAAATTCTACAGAATCCACTATTTCGACATCTACAGTACCATCAACTACAGTATCATCAAGTACAGTATCATTGACTACAGTACCATCAAGTACAGTACCATCAACTACAGTATCTTCTACAGTATCACCAACTACAGTATCTTCTACAGTATCATCAACTACAGTATCACCAACTACAGTATCCTCCCTAGAATCTACTTTGGAATACAGTACGCTCGAGATTCTTCCGGAAATTGAGTATTGTCCAAGTTTCTGCCAAATGAGGAAATCAGACGGAGTTTGTGATGAGGCCTGTAATACAGTAATCTGTGGCTTTGATGGAGGTGATTGTATTTCGGAATCAGACAACCAGATAATCGAAATCGTATTCGAGTTTAATCCAGATAGTTTCGACGAAGAAAAAGCAGATTTTTTACTTTTTCGATTAAATTCGGTTTTGAAAATTCCCGTTTCTTACGTCACGGACGAAAACGGAGAAATCGAGGCCTTCAGATGGACCAGAACTTCAGGAAGAAAAAACAGAATAATTCTGGACCAAATTTCTGAAATGTTTGAAAAAAACGAATTTGTTCAAATTTTTATTAAAGTCGAAAAAAAAGAAAAAATCAAAGATGTTTTTCAATTTTTAAAATCTCTAAATTCCGAAAAATCGACAAACTTGTTCGGAGCTGCCATCGCCGAAGCCAGATTGGATTCGAAAAAAACATTTGAAAAAGATGAATCTATTATTGGAAAAATTTTATTTATTACTGTATTTTTGCTGTTTTTAATCGTCGTGGTCGGAGTCGGAAAAAAACAAAAAATCGTCCGTACGACCGCAGTTCACTTTCCGGGAATCTCTCCAGAAGACGGTTTGTGGTTAAAAATTACGAAATTTACAGTAGGATTCTGGAATCATGAAGTGATTCTAAAATCTTCCAGAAGTCTGTAGAACTTTTTGAAAGTTTGTAGAATCTTCTAGAAATTTATAGAATTCTTCATAATTCTGTAGAAGTTTCTGGAAGCTTACAGAACAATGTAGAAATTTTGGGGAATTTTTATATTACTGTAGAAGCTTCCAGAGCAATGTAGAAGTTTTATAGACTTTTCATAATTCTGTAGAAGCTTTCAGAAGTTTATAGAACAATGTAGAAATTTTAGAGACTTTTCATATTACTGTATAAACTTCTGGAAGTTTACAGAATAATGTGGAAATTTTAGGGACTTTTTATATTACTGTATAAACTTCTGGAAGTTTACAGAATAATGTGGAAATTTTAGGGACTTTTTATATTACTGTATAAACTTCTGGAAGTTTACAGAATAATGTGGAAATTTTAGGGACTTTTTATAATTCTGTAAACTTTTGGAAGTTTACAGAGCAATGTAGAAATTTTAGGGATTTTTTATATTACTGTATAAACTTCTGGAAGTTTACAGAGCAATGTAGAAGTTTTATAGACTTTTCATAATTCTGTAGAAGCTTTCAGAAGTTTATAGAACAATGTAGAAATCTTAGAGATTCTTCATAATACTGTAGAAGTTTCTGGAAGTTTACAGAGCAATGTAGAAATTTTAGGGACTTTTTATATTACTGTATAAACTTCTGGAAGTTTACAGAGCAATGTGGAAATTTTAGAGATTCTTCATAATTCTGTAGAATTTTTCAGAAGCTTATAGAATTCTTAATTAATTTTGTAAAAATCTCCAGAAATTTACAGAACAATGTAAAAAAAATTTGGGATTTCTAATAATTCTGTATAAACTTCTGGAAGTTTTTAAAATCCTATAGAAGTTTCTAAATCTTTAATTTTAATAATTTTAAAAATTTTAATAATTTTAAAAATTTTAAAATAATTTTAGAATTTTTTTCAGGAAAAATAATCACTCAAAATCATTTTCAAAAATCAGTACTGCAGCCGATTACGAAATATTCGACGAAACTCCACCAGATGCTGAAGGATAAAAACGGATTAACTTTCATCCCAGAGGACTTGATCCCTTTCATCAATGCCGTCGACGAAGAAGGAAGAACTTGTGTTCATTTGTCAATTTTGTCTTCTGAAAAATCAGAATCAACAATTTTGTCCGAAATTCGACTTCTGGAATCCCACGGTGCCCAGTTGGACGTCGAAGACGACTCCGACTCCACCCCTCTCCATTATTCCATAAAATTGAACTTGTTCTTAGTTACGGATTACCTGATCGACAAAGTGAACATCAACAGTCCCAACGACAAAGGCGAAACTCCTCTTTATCTCGCCGTGTGTTCTGGATCCGGAAAAATCGTCGAAAAATTACTCAAAAAACCCGGAATCGACGTCAACGGTCCGATCGGGAACAACGACAATGTTCTTAAAAAATGCGCCAGAATCGGGGATTCACATCTGGATATCCTCAATCTCCTTCTGAGTCATCCATTGATAGATCTGAATTCCGTCGGAGACAAAAGAAAAACCGATTGTCGTGGCAGGACACCCTTGCATGAAGCTGTTTCTTGTGGAAATTTCGAAATCGTAAAAATTTTAATTCAAAAAAACGCAAATATTTCTTCAAAGGACTTCAAAAAACGAACACCGTTATTTTTTGCGATCGAAAATAACAGGATTAAAATCGCTTATTATTTAATCGAGAAAATTTTGCCTCAGGATTTGAACGAAGAAGATGAAGACGGAATAACGGCCAGTCAATTCGCCTCCGAAAAAGGACTCCACGATCTGGCCAGTGCAATTTTGCGAAAATCGGCAAAAAATCTGAAAGAAAACAGAATCCCGACCTGTCGAGACCCTTGTTACAGTACTCAAGTGGGGTCTTATACAGTACACCATCAGAATCCGGAAGTCCTCCAAGAAACCAGAAAATCGAGGAAGAGGAGGCCCCAGTGGACCGAAGTTGGTTACCCCAGACCCGATTACTGTATTTACCAAGGAAATTACTGCTACAGTAACCAGATGGAATACAATCAAAGAACTCCTTATTCCTACGACTATTACCAGGATTACTGTCAGTCCTCCGTCCCGAGTCCTTACGGGCCTCCGGACCAGGTACAGTACCCGTGCTACCAGAACACCGTGGTCCAGAATCAGATCCCCAGACAAATAGTCTTCAACAATTATCCAGTTTACATCCAGCAAAACTACAGTAATCCCTATAATCAAAGGAACTCCCCCAGCACAAGTCAATCCACCACGGACAGTCTGAGTACCGACACCAGTGGATACATCTCGGACCCTTCTACAGTAGGAAATTCGTCCTTCAGCACTTATGCCGATCTCTGTTACAAGTCCACAAAACTAGATACAGATCAATTTTTTAAGAAAATGATTCAGTAAAATTCTATAATTTTCAAGTACTGTATAACTGTTAAAAGGAAAAAGTTAGATAAAAATCATTTTTTAGAAAAAATTTGGATAATTTTGGTTTTGAAAGTTATTTGTTGAATTTTTGGTTACTTCTTGGGATACAGTAGAACTTGGATATAAGATATCTTTTATAAGATATCCTTTGTTATAACATACGGTCAGAATAAGTTTAGTTGGTTAGTTTGTCTTCAAATTTACCCTTGCTATAATACAGTAGAACTTGGATATAAGATATCTGTTTGGGACCAGCCAAAGCGTATCTTATCACAAAGGGTATACAGTAGAACTTGGATATAAGATATCTCTTATAAGATATCCCTTGTTATAGCATACAGTCTGAGTGAGTTTAGTTGGTTAGTCTGTCTTCAAATTTACCCCGTTATAATACAGTATAACTTGAATATAAAATACCCCCTTGGGATGGTCAAAACGTATCTTATCACAAAGGGTATACAGTAGAACTTGGATATAAGATACCTTCTATAAGATATCTCTTGTTATAGAATACAGTCTGAATGAGTTTAGTTGGTTAGTCTGTCTTCAAATTTACCCCTCTATGATATATCTTTTCTTATAACATACACTTTGCCATATGCTAAGGGGGTATCTTATATCCAAGTTCTACTGTAATACTATCATCAAAATAAAAATGGAATAAGTTTATTTCGAAATTGTAATACAGCATAACTTGAATATAAGATATCCTAGCTATAACATATCTCGGATTATAGCATACGGTTTGAGTGAGTGAGCTAAGTTAGTCTGTCTTCAAATTTATCCCCGCTATAATATATTATTTCTTATAACATACGCTTTGACCAGTTCCAAGGGGGTATCTTATATCCAAGTTCTACTGTACATTGATAGTGAAGTGTGGAGGTCCGCTTGCCTTTTTAGCATTGATGATTCATCTGCCGTTCTCCACTACGGCCGTCTTCGAATACGTCGAGACTTATTTCTCATTTCCATGTGAACCAGAAGCTCCACGAAAATCTAATAATTACTTTGGCACAAGTTTTCATAACCTAAAAATACACTATATAAAATTGTTAGGACCAGTGAATCCAAGATAACAAGAGGACTAACACGTCTTCAGAAAGTAGTTATTCCTAGTCGAAAACAGCCCATATTAAAGCCTAAAATAGGATTTACTCCTTGATTCATTGTAATTTACTCGATATCTATTGTTCTCACCTGCTACTGGCAAACCCTAAAACCAAGAACTTAACAAAAATAAAGTCAAAAAAAAATATATAAAATAAATTCAAAAAAAAAATATAAAATAAATTCAAAAAAAAAAATATAAAATAAATTCATAAAAAATATATAAAATAAATTCAAAAAAAAAAATATAAAATAAATTCAAAAAGAAAATATAAAATAAATTTTTAAACAATATATATAAAATTAATTTTTTTTAAAATATAAAACTAATTTTTTTTAAAAAATACATAAAATTAGTTTTTTTTTAAATATAAAATTAATTTTTAAAAAAATAAAATTTTATCATCCTTTACATTGTTGTAACTGATTATAATTATTTTTAAAATTATCTTGTTCTGCTTTCAAATACAGGGATTCATAATAAGTATTTTTCTGATCGAAAAGTCTCTGAATATCGATGATCGTAATGTAGCCATCTCCATCGACATCCAGGATTCTGAATTGTTTTTTCGCGAGATTCGTTATCCAAGGAGTTTCTATTTTTTTGTCGTTTTTACTTCCGTTACTGTTTCCGGACTTGTCAGTAGAGGCCGATTGACTATTGTTACTGGTACTTATTTGATGAATCATCCCGAAAGTTGCAGCATCCCCTGAGGCACTGGATTCTCCCAAAGAAGCATTCAAGTCAAAAATCGATCTTGTGTACTTCAGAAATCCCTCTTCATCCACCCTTCCGTGCTGATCCGGAAGCATCAAACTGAACACAAATTGAGCAGCTGTCATGTTTGGAGTACTGGCCTTCTGGGAAGTCCCTTCTGGATCCTGAATACTTGTACAAATGTCATAGAGACAAAATATGAGATCTTCGAAAGTGATCAATTTCTGAGATCTCGTTCCTGCAATGGCTAGGAAAAATCTATCTCCAAAATCGTAATCTGTAGCTCCTTTGAAGATCAACCTGAAGATTTGTCTCCATTGGGACTGGCACATACGACCATTGGAGCAGATCTAAAGTAATATTTTTAAAATTCAAAATTCAAAAAAACAATTTTAAAAATAAAAAATTTTAAATCTTTAAAAATAATTTTAAAAAATTAAAAACAAAAAATATTTTTAAATTTAGAAAAAAAAATAAAAAATTTTAAATCTTTAATAAAAAAAATTAATTTTGAAATTTTGAAAAAAAATAAAAAATTTTAAATCTTTAATAAAAAAATAAATTTCTAAAATTTGAAAAAAAATAAAAAATTAATTTTTAAATTTTGAAAAAAAATATTTAAAAAAATAAAATTTTTTTATCGAAGATAATGAAAAATTGAATTTTGAAGAAAATACACATTTTTTAGACAATAATTAATAAAAACCAACTTGTTTGAAATTTCTGTAGACGAACATCAGCCAGTCCCTTCTGAATCCAGTAAGTCTCTGGATCTCGTCCAATGAAGGGGGTTGGGTGTTGAAGGGGTTCGTAAGCAGGTCCTCCAGGTCCACCTCGACATCTAAAAAACAACATTATCTTCAAAAAATTAAATTTCCGTCTTAGGACCCAATTTAAAAAATACAAAATATTTTTTATTTAAAAACTTTAAAAAATAAATTTCTGTTTAAAAAATTTTTAAAATCAAAAAAAAAATAATTTTTATTTAAAAATTTTAAAAAATAAAGTAAATTTGTATTTAAAAAATTTTTAAAATACAAAATAATTTTTATTTAAAAATTAAAAAAAATATAAAATAATTTATATTTAAAAAAATTAAATTTTGTTCAGAAATTAATAAAATTAATCGATACACTTTTTGCAAAAATTAATTGAAACGCTAAAATTGTAATAAATAATAAATAAAAAAATGAAGTTTGCAAAAAAATTGAATTCGTTTAAAAACAATATTTTTAAAATAAAAATTATAAATTTGGTCCAAAAATTTACAATTTTTAACAAAGAAAATCATCAAAATTTTCACATTTAAACATAATTAAAAATTTTCCTTTTTTTAAATTACTTCAAAATTTACAATTTTTTATAAATAAAATCAAAATTTTCGTGTTTAAAAATAATTAAAAAATTTTTCTTTTTTTTAAATCACTTTAAAATTAAAAAAATTACTTTTTTTTAAATCAAAAATTATAAATTTAGTCTAAAAATTTACAATTTTTAACAAAGAAAATCATTAAAATTTTTACATTTAAAATAATTCAAAATTTTCCTTTTTTTTAATTACTTCAAAATTTACAATTTTTAACAAAGAAAATCATTAAAATTTTTACATTTTAAAATAATTCAAAAATTTTTCAAAATTATTTTTAAATTTAAATTTTAAAAATCCATAATTTTTTGTTTAAAAATTATAAACTTCTTAACAAATTTGTAATTTTAAAATTTTTTATTACCTTTCATGAGAAATTTCAATGTTCCTGGAGATAATTTAAATTTTCCAATAATTTTGGTCGAATTCGTTTTTCTTCTCAGCATTCCGGACATTGAAAAACTGCCAAATGTTAAAATTGCAAAAATCAAATAACACGTGCAATTTTTAAAAAAAACAGGTGATCAATCGGTCTATTCTGCCTCAGGGCATTTGTTCATTTTCAAGTATCAAATGTTTTTAAAAAAGTGTAAATAATGACGGTGTCAGAAAATTTTAAAAAATATTTTTAAAAAATTATTTCAAAAAAAATTATGAAATTAAAAAATCAGGGATTTTGAATTTTTTAATTTCAAAAATATTTTAGAAAATCTCCAGAAGCTGATTTTTGGGATCTTTATGAGGTTTTGGGGGATTTCTAGAGGATTCAAAGTGACTTCAGAAACGTCTATTAAAATTTTGGAAGATTTTCGAAATTTTTAAAAATTTTATAAAATGTTTAAAAATTTCTATTAAAATTTCAGAAGACTTTCGAAGTTTTTAAAAAATTTTATAAAATGTTTAAAAATTTCTATTAAAATTTTAGAAGATTTTCGAAATTTTTAAAAAATTTTAGAATCTTCAAAAATTTCCACTAGGATTCTGGAAAATTCTTAGAAATTTTTATCGAAAGTTTGAAGGATTTTAGAAAAGCTTCAGAAGCTGATTTTTGGGATCTTTATGAGGTTTTGGAGGATTTCTAGAGGATTCAAAGTGACTTCAGAAACGTCTATTAAAATTTTGGAAGATTTTCGAAGTTTTTACAATATTTTATAAAATGTTTAAAAATTTCTATTCAAATTTTGGAAGATTTTCGAAGTTTTTACAATATTTTATAAAATGTTTAAAAATTTCTATTCAAATTTTGGAAGATTTTCGAAATTTTTAAAAAATTTTATAAAATGTTTAAAAATTTCTATTAAAATTTTGGAAGATTTTCGAAATTTTTACAATATTTTAGAATCTTCAAAAATTTCCACTGGGATTCTGGAAAATTCTGAAAATTTTCAGAAACTTTTATCGAAAGTTTGAAGGATTTTAGAAAAGCTCCAGAAGCTTCCAACTGATCTTTGGGAACTTCCATTAAATTTTATAAAATTACAGTAACCTCTACAAGATTCTCGAAAATTTTTAAATTTTTATCAAATTTCAGAATTTTAAATTTTTATTAAATTCTTCAAAATTTTTAAAATTTTTATCAAATTTCAAAAATTTTAAACTTTTATAAAATTTTCAAAATTTTTTAAATTTTTATAAAATTTTCAGAATTTTAAACTTTTATCAAATTTCAGAATTTTCGACTGTGATTCTGGAAACTTTTATAAAATTCTTCAAAATTTCGAGAATCTTTATTGATATTTTTAAAATTCTTACAGCATTTCGAAAACTTCCAAAAGGTCACAAATTTCGAAAAACAACAAAAATTTGCATAAACTTTTAAAAGTTCAAAAATCTTTCATTAACTTTTTACAACATTTTAAAAATTCTTCCATTTCCTGAAAGTCATCAGAATCCTTAATGAAATTTCTAACATTCTGAAATTTTCTAAAAAATTTCAAAAATAACCAAAAAATTTTTTTAAAAATAAAAAAAAATGAAAAAAATTATTTTTTTTTAAATTTAAAAGTTTTTTAGAAATTAAAAAGTTTAATTTTTCTTTGATTTTTATAAATTTATTTTTTTTATTTAAAAAATTTTATTTTTTTTGATTTTTAAACATTTATTTTTTTTTATTTAAAAATTTATTTTTTTTTGATTTTTATAAATTTATTTTTTTTTATTTAAAAATTTATTTTTTTTTGATTTTTATAAATTTATTTTTTTTTATTTAAAAAGTTTAATTTTTTTTGATTTTTAGAAATTTATTTTTTTTTAAAGTTATGTAAAATTTTATCTTTACAAAATTAGTACTACTTACCGTTATCGTAAAAACAAAGCCAGTACTGGAATCTCCGGAAGGCCCAGTAGAGATTTCTGACGACGGAATTTCCGAATTTTAATTTGAAATTTTGAGGACCAAATTGTCTGAAAATTTTTATTTTTAAAAAAACTACAATAATTAAAGTAATTAAAATACAAAAAATTCTAGTTTGTTATTTTTAGAAAGTACTCATTAAGGGAATGACGAAGGAAACATCGCCAGAATTGCAAAACGAAGCCTCCGGCATTAGTCCCGGACTCGTTAGGGGATTTTAAATTATTCCAGAATAAGATTAGCAAAATAAACAAATAAAATAAAATTTATCAAAAACAAAGTTAATGGGAATTTTAAAAATTTAAGAAAAAAATTTCAAAAAAAAACAAAATTTAAAAAAATAAAAATTAAACTTTAAAAATTTTTAAAAAATAAAAATTAAACTTTTAAAAATTTAAAAAAAAAAAAAATTAAACTTTTAAAAATTAATTTAAAAAAAAATAAAAATTAAATTTTTAAAAATTAATTTCAAAAAAAAAAAAATTAAATTTTTTAAAAATTTAAAATTCTTAAAAATAAAAATTTTATTAATTTTAAATTTGTTGAATTTTTTAGATAAAAAACATTAATAAAAATTTATTTTAATCTTTAGAAATTTGTGAAAAATTAATTTAAGTGGAAAAAATTTAATAGGAAATTTATATTTTTTTAGAATTGGATACATATTTTAATGATGAGTAATCTTTGATTCTTTTGCTTTAATTACCTAAATTTTAAATAAATAAACAACTAATGTAATTTTCGTCACGAGACCCAATTGAAAAAGGAAAAAAATAATCGAAATAGAAAAAATGTAAAAAAAATTATTTTTTAGGATTTTAGAAAATCAATCATTTTATTTTTATTCAATTTTTATCTAAAATTTCTTAAAAATGGTTTAGTTCTTAATTTTCGTCACGAGACCCAATTGAAAAAGGAAAAAATAATCGAAATAGAAAAAATATAAAAAAAATTATTTTTAGGATTTTAGAAAATCAATCATTTTATTTTTATTCAATTTTTATCTAAAATTTCTTAAAAATGGTTTAGTTCTTAATTTTCGTCACGAGATTCAATCAGAAAAAAATGATCGAAATAGAGAAAAAGTAAAAAAATTATTTTTAGGATTTTAGATAAGCAGTCATGTCTCATTTTTATTCAATTTTTAGCTACTTAAATGTTAGAAAAGTGACTAAATAGTTGCTACAATTTTCATCACGGGACTCAGTTGAGGAAAAAAGGAAAAATTGATCCAAAAAATTAAAACATTTAAAAAATTAATTTAATATATCACAAAAGTCAGTAATTTTCTATATTTTTAATTATCTAAGAATTTAAAAAGTAACTAAATAATTCCTAGTTTTCGTCACGGGACCAAATTGAAAAAAAAAAAGAAAAATTAATTCGAAAAATTAAAACATTTAAAAAACTAATTTTTATATCACAAAAGTCAGTAATTTTCTATATTTTTAATTACTAAGAATTTTAAAAAGTAATAAAAAATTCCTAGTTTTCGTCACGGGACCAAATTGAAAAAAAAAAGAAAAATTAATTCGAAAAATTAAAACATTTAAAAAACTAATTTTTTATATCACAAAAGTCAGTAATTTTCTATATTTTTAATTACTTAAGAATTTTAAAAAGTAACTAAATAATTCCTAGTTTTCGTCACGGGACCAAATTGAAAAAAAAAAGAAAAATTAATTCGAAAAATTAAAACATTTAAAAAACTAATTTTATATCACAAAAGTCAGTAATTTTCTATATTTTTAATTACCTAAGAATTTTAAAAAGTAACTAAATAATTCCTAGTTTTCGTCACGGGACCAAATTGAAAAAAAAAGAAAAAATTAATTCGAAAAATTAAAACATTAAAAAATTAATTTAATTATATCACAAAAGTCAGTAATTTCTTATATTTTTAATATCTAAGAATTTTAAAAAGTAACTAAATAATTCCTAGTTTTCGTCACGGACCAAATTGAAAAAAAAAAGAAAAATTAATTCGAAAAATTAAAACATTTAAAAACTAATTTTTTATATCACAAAAGTCAGTAATTTTCTATATTTTTAATTACCTAAGAATTTTAAAAAGTAACTAAATAATTCTAGTTTTCGTCACGGGACCAAATTGAAAAAAAAAGAAAAAATTAATTCGAAAAATTAAAACATTTAAAAAATTAATTTTTTATATCACAAAAGTCAGTAATTTTCTATATTTTTAATTACTTAAGAATTTTAAAAAGTAACTAAATAATTCCTAGTTTTCGTCACGGGACCAAATTGAAAAAAAAAGAAAAATTAATTCGAAAAAATAAAACAATTAATTTTTTACAAGACTTTTCCGTATTTTTACACTCCGTAATCTTACTTTACTTTTTTACTTTTAATTACCTAAGCCTCATGCGAAAGAAAAATTACTTTTTTAAATTAAAAAATTTCGAAATTAACTTACTTTTCGAGATTTCTCTGTCTTTCGGCTTCGGATTGCTTCATTCTGGAAATTTTTTGAGAAACATTCCCTTCGAGACCACGGGAGATTCTGAAGTATCTTCGTTTTTTGCTTCCAGTCCACCGCCAGTTGTCGTAGCGGCTTTCTCGGCTTCTCAAACTCCGGAAAGTGCGAAAACGTATCGCTGTCCACATTGCGCGTTTGTCCAAGCCAGTTTTACCAAAATAGGCGGGACTGAAAACGTGACAACACTAATGAAGAAGCCAAATTAATCGTTTTTATTTGTGGTCAAATAACAATTTTCAAAAATCACGAATTTAGAAATTTAAATTTAAAAATAATCAAAAATTTAAATTTCTCTAAAAATTCCCAAAAATTTAATTTTAAAAATTTCCAAAAATTTAAATTTAAAAATAATCAAAAATTTTCAAGATTAAAGTTTTTTAAAAAAATTAGAAATTTCGAAATTTAATTTTTTTTTAAATTTAAAATTTTCGAAATTTTTTTATATTAAATTTTTTTAAAAAATCAAAAATTTTATTTTTTTTAAATTATAAATTTTCGAAATTTAAATTTTATTTTTTTTTAAATTAAGTTTTTAAAGAAAATCAAAAATTTTATTTTTGAAGATAATTTCGAAAATTTTTTAAATGAAAATTTTAATTATTTTTTATTTCGAAATTTGTCTAAAAAATTGCTTTTTTCGAGATTGACTGGTCGGAAGCCATTTCCTAATTTTAGAAAATGAAACAGTTTCTAAATTGTACTATAAAAAATAAAAAATAAAGTTCTTACAAAATTTTTTCGAAACTTTTTCAATTTTTTATTTCGAAATTTTTCTAAATTTTAAAAAATGAAGAAATTTTAAATTTTAGAAATTTAGAGATTTTAGAAATTTTATTGAATTTTGAAAATCTTCGAAATTTTGAATGAGATTCTGGAAAAATTCAAAAAATTCTAAGATTTCGGGAATCTCCAGAACCTTTAATAAAATTCTGGAAAACTTTAGAAACTTTTACTAGACCCTAGAAATTTTTCACTGGATTCTGAAGGCTTCATAGAAGATTTTAGGTTTTTTAAAGATTCTAAAAAATCTTAAAATTTTCTAAATTTTTTAAAGATTCTAAGAAGTCTCCAGAATCTTGTGTGAGATCGTTAAAGATTCCAAATCTTTCTACTGGATTCTGAAGGCTTCATAGAAGATTTTAGGTTTTTTCTAAGATTCTAGAGAATTCTAAAATTTTCTGGATTTTGTCTAAGATTCTAAAAAGTCTCCAGAATCTTGTGTGAGATTCTTAAAGATTTCAAATCTTCCTACTGGATTCTGAAGGCTTCATAGAAGGTTCTAGAATTTTTAAAGATTCTAAAAAACCCTAAAATTTCCTAAATTTTTCAAAGATTCTAAAGTCTTCAGAATCTTGCGTGAGATTCTCGAAACTTCCAGAATCTGCTGTCAAATTTTTCAAGTTTTAAATTCATTCAAAAAATTCTAATTTTACAAATTCTAAAAAAATTTTGAAATTCAAAAATGTCACAAACAGAAGAACATTGATCTTTGAAAATTAAATTTTCCAAAATTCCATTTTTTTAAAAAAATAAAAATTTTGATTTTTATAAAAATCCAAAATTTTTTAAATTAATTAATTTTTATCCAGAAGGGATCCAGCTGTAATTTCCTCAAAATCCAATTTCCTTTTTTTCAGACTATTCTAAAAAAAGAAAAAATACAAAATTTTTCAATTACAGTATCCGCTTACGAAATAAGAAATTTTGCACGAAATTGTTCAACCGTAAAAAGTTCGAAAATTTAAAAAATTTGAAAAATGAAAAATTTTATAAAATCAAAACACAAAAATTCAAAAAATTTTAAATTTTAAAAAATCATTTTTTTTAAATTAAATTTTATTTTTTAAATTTTCGAAAAAAATCATTTTTTTTAAATTAAATTTTATTTTTTAAATTTTCGAAAAAAAATCATTTTTTAAAATTTAATTTTTTTTAAATTTTCGAAAAAAATCATTTTTTAAAATTTAATTTTTTTTTTAAATTTTCGAAAAAAATCACTTTTTTGAGTTTTTTTATTTTCGAAAAAAAACATTTTTTTAAATTTAATTTTTTTAAACTTTAAAACATCGAAAAAAATATTTCAACTAAATTCCGGAAGCCTATTTCAACTCGAGTGTCAATTTAAAAAACCCGACTTTTTTATTTTTATTTTTTTCATAAAAACTTCAAGAGCGTTTTCAAGACCAGATTTGACAACTTGTTCGAAATACATTAGTCCCATGAAAAAATTGAAAAATTTTTTATCCGTAAATATCGGATATGTTATTGTTTCTCAAAGATTTCTTCGTAATCCATGATTAACTTAGTGCAAAAAGAATTAAGATGAATAATCTGAGTAAGGGGCACTTGTTGATCCGTCGGCCAAGTAAGATTCGGACCAAACACTACTCCCAAATTTTCCGGATTCATCAGATTCTTGTGAGAATGAGCAGCTACTTCAGTCAAAAATTGAATAATTGTCTTCAGAAGAAGGAAATTCGCAGGTTTCAGGGACCAGACAAGTCCTCTAATGGCGTCAGTATTGCCTTTGATATCTGAAAACAAGTTTTTTAATATATAAAAATCAAAAACGAATTTTTAAATATATAAAAACCAAAAATTAATTTTTTAATATATAAAAATCAAAAACAAACTTTTTAATATATAAAAACCGAAAATAAATTTTTTAATATATAAAAATTAAAAATAAATCTTTAAATATATAAAAAGCAAAAATTAATTTCTTTATATATAAAAATCTGCTGGTCTACGATTGCGAGCGAGAACTCATTAATTTTTATATAAAAAATTACTTTATTTATGACTTTGTAATTTTGAACATAGGTTATAAAAAACAATTTTTACCATCAAAAACTCACTAATTAGCCAGATTTGCCGTTTCATTCACAAAACTGCCAGTCCACGACTGCGCGCGAGCGTTCATTAATTTTCATATAAAAATCAAACAAACCTTCAATTTCTAGAATCCTTGAAAATAACTTATTTGTAATCACCGGTTCTCCAAGACTCCTCAAAAACGTTTTCAACAACACAGAAGCATGAATAACGGCTTTCTGAATGTTGTCGACATATTCCGGATCGTTAATCCAGTCGATGTCTTTTCCCATGTTGACTCGTTCCTGGAGTCGTTTAATCGCGTTTACTTCTGCCGATCTTCTGAAAATTCCCTCCACTTCCATACCGTAATTCCTCAAGAATTCCAACAACGAAACCACTACCGGAGGCAACATGTAATCCGGATGATGTTCCAAAATACTAAAAATCCAAAAATAAACTAAAACAAAATTTTCAAAACTTACAATTCCAAAGAAACATTAAATTGTTGAGTTGGTCTGGGAGGTTCAGAAGGCTGGGATTTCCCGAAGATAGTATGGTGATTTTTCGCAGCAGAAACGAGACTCATATCATGATCGATGATCGCCTGAGGGAGATTCAACTGAGCAATTCTAATATGAGCGTTCAATTCATGGAGGTAATTGACATAGTGAACTTTTTTCTCAAATTTGAATGAAATAAACGGCTTAAAGATATTCCAAACTATCCGAATGAATGTCGTCGGATGAACAAGGAACAAAGCTTTCAAATGCTTCTTGTACCTAAAATTTCCACGGACTTCATATATAAAAGTAGTTTAATTTCAAAAATTGATATATCAAAAAAGTTAAATGTAATCCTTATATAGAAATTGTTTAATTTTAAAAGTTAATATATCAAAAAAGTTAAATGATAATGCTTATATCAAAATCGCTTAATTTCAAAAATTGATATATCAAAAAAGTTAAATGTAATGCTTATATGGAAATTGTTCAATTTTAAAAGTTAATATATCAAATTCGTTCAATTTTAGAAATTGATATATCAAAGTTGTTTAACTTTAAAACTTCATATATCAAAATCGTTTAAATTTAACATTTTATATATAAAAATGTTTAATTTTAGAAATTGATATATGGAAAATAAATTAATTTTAAATTTTTATGTAAAAAAAACCACAAACCGTCTGTCTAGTATTTGGTAAGCTCTGACAAGCCATTTCAAGGGAGGTTTGTTGTTGCTTCTGAGTCCGTAATGACAGTAGACGATGGAGTAATCCAGATCTACTACTTTGTCCAGTGTGTGTTGGAGGTAACGGAGGAACTTGTTGTGATCAAATTCCTTGTTGGACGGCATCCGATAAGCATAAACTAGAATAATCGGTCTGGCCACCAGATCCCCTTCGGCAATGACGTCAACGATACCGTGTCTTGCGATGTCTGAGAAATCTTCGCTGAAGGGATCCTCTAATCCGCTTGTGCCGAGTTCTTGTTCGAAATCATCTCTCTCTAAATACTGATGGTCGTCGGCGCCCGGAGACATCAAATCGTCCTCTTCGAACCCGTCCGTTGACTCCACAAATTCCGTCGATGTTGCCATTGACCTAAAAATAGAAAAAATTAAAATTCTTTAATTTCGATATATGAAAGCTTTCAAACTGTCCTAAAAATTGGAAAAACTGGCATTTATCAATTATCCTATTAGCCACAAATCCTAAAATTGAAAAATTCCGGACATTAGGGAAACGAAAAACACGAATTCCCCTCAGATTCGAGGAAAAAGTCCTTTCTCGATCAATTTGGGGATTAAGCAACGGTCACGGGATGACGGATTTTCAGATATAAATCGATCGACACAAAATGGATATATGAAAAGAAAACTGCGCAAAGAGGACCTGATTCATCCGCTGTTCAGTGGAACTTGCGATTGTTTCGTGTTGAGAGGAATCTACGGAGACTTATATGGAACTCGAACGAGTGTAACAAATCATAATCAAAAATAAAAATTATAAATCAATTAAAAATTTTAATTAAACTAATAATGATGAAATTAAACAACTTATATAAAAATTTACAATAATCTGCGAAAATTTATATGAAATTCGAATCAATTTAACAAATCATAAAAAAATAAAAACTATATATAAATCAATTAAAATTTCAACTAAGTTAATAAATAATGATGAAATTAAACAACTTATATAAAAATTTACAATAATCTGCGAAAATTTATATGAAATTCGAATCAATTTAATAAATCATAAAAAAAATAAAAATTATATATAAATCAATTAAAATTTCAACTAAGTTAATAAATAATGATGAAATTAAACAATTTATATAAAAATTTAAAATAATCTGCTAAAATTTATATGAAATTCGAATAAATTTAATAAATCATAAAAAAAATAAAAACCATATATAAATCAATTAAAACTTTAACTAAATTAATAAATAATGATGAAATCAAGAAATATGTATAAAAATTTTTAAAATGTATGAATTTTTATAGAATTTTAATTTAATAGGTCAAAATGAGATATAATAATTTTATGTAAATTAAATTTTAAAAATTGAACTGAATTAACAACGAACACCAAAGTAACAAACATGCACAACAATTCCAGACGAAATTGACAACAAAGTTGTTGATTTATAACTAATTCGAAGTTCAAAAATCTAAAGTTTCGAAATCAGTTCCCAATTGTTGAGTTCGAAAATCGGAAATTCTTAAAAATAAAATTAATAAAATTCGAAAATTGAAAATTTTTAAAAATAAAATTAATAAAATTCGAAAATCGGAAATTCTTAAAAATAAAATTAAACAAATTCGAAAATTGAAAATTTTTAAAAATAAAATTAATAAAATTTGGAAATCGAAAAAATTTAAAAAATAAAATTAAACAAATTCGAAAATTGAAAATTTTTAAAAACAAAATTAAACTGTCCAAGTTCAACGTTTTGAACTTTTTAAATAAAATAAAATTAATTCAAAAATTGGAAATTTCTAAATCGAACTAAATTGTTAAATTCGAAATTGAAATATTCGAAAAATTCAAGTTCAAAAGTGAAATTAATTGGAATTCGAACAAAACTATTAAATTTGAAATTTAAAAATTAAATTAATTATATTCAAAATTTAAAATTTAAAAATTAAATTAATTTTATTCAAATTATCAAGTTCGAAATTTAAAAATTAAATTAATTATATTCAAAATTTAAAAATTAAATTAATTTTATTCAAAATTTAAAAATTAAATTAATTTTATTCAAATTATCAAGTTCAAACTAATTCGAAAATCGAAATTCTCAAAAATCGACTGCTCTGGTTGAAAATACTTGTTTGCCCAGTTTAGAGTTACTAAGGGAAGAGAATTCGAGAGCGTCAAATCCCTTGTCGACGTGTCAAAAACACGGATGAAACTTTCGAAAAAATAAGAATATTGAATAAGAAAGTTCTCGGATAATATCAATCAAATTCGTTATATTCAATCTTGTGTCACATAGGCCATCGGATTTAAGTCATTTCTGGGTACGTTGATTTTTATTTTTTAAATTGTTTTTTATTTTTTTATAAAAATGATTGAATAAAAATTGATTGCTTTTTTGTGATTTTTGAATTCCCGCGCAAGGGCGAGTGAAAGTGAAAAAATGGTAAAACTGGTAATTTTCTATAAAAGTCGACTCTCAGTTATTCTTCATTCTTAATTTTTTTTAAACCATTACAAAAATTCTTTTAAAATAATTTTACAAAACTTTATTTTTAATTTTTATAATAATGTGATTTTTGAATTCCCGCGCAAGGGCGAGTGAAAATGAAAAAATGGTAAAACTGGTAATTTTCTACAAAAGTCGATTCTCAGTTATTCCTCATCATTCTTAAATTTTTTTTTTAAATTATAAAAATTCCTTTTAAAATAATTTTACAAAACTTTATTTGGTACTTTCCCGTTAGCCGACCGCATCCTCCCGAAACGAAAATTCTTTTGGCGCGCTTTAACCTATTTTTAAAAATTTCTTCGATATTTAATGCTTTCTTCCAATTTTCCTCCTCCTATGCTCTGCACATTCAAAGAAAAATACTACTACAAGTTCCTACAGAGGAATAACATGTTGATAGATGTGTGCAAGGGTTGTTAGTTCACTTCCATTTTCCTCTATCAATAGAGAAGTTGTAATTAAATAAGGATTCATCTATTTCAACAATCATACCAGGTCCTCCTATTTTCCTTCTCTTTTGCGTAGAGATTCTGCACAAATTTCTCGCAATGCTGCGTTCCACACCACCGGTGTGCTTTTATCCACGCCAAGCTCTTCTATACAATTATTAATGGTGGACCATTTTCGAGACCAAAAATAAATAAGTCGAATAATAGTAAGAAAAGGTAAACGTGTGCCTTCTAGCCATGTATTATTACGCAAACTAATACTAGTTCTACAAGTACTTTTACAACAACGCCAATGTCCTTTATTAATGTTCAGAGACATTCTATGACCGTTTAAACAGAACTTTTGTCTATGGAGCACACCACGGTCTTGTAAAAAGTATATTGCATCTTTTTCTGTACTTGGGAATTCAAATAACTTCATGCTGATAAGAAAAAGGAAGAAAAACGTTAAATAATAAGAAAACATTTAAAGTAGGCTAAAAGCGCGCCAAAAGAATTTTCATTTCGGGAGGATGCGGTCGGCTAACGGGAAAGTACCCTTTATTTTTAATTTCTATAATAATGTAATTTTTGAATTTCCACATAAAGAATAAAAATAAAAAAAATTTGAATTTATGAATTTTTTACAAAAATCGACTAATTTTGTTATTAATTTTTTTTTTATTTTTAGGGAAGTTTTCGAAATTTCTAGAATCTTTTAAAACTTCATATTCAAATAGTTTCGAAATAGTCTTTGTTCTTATGTTTGTAGTATGGTTTTGGTGCTGTTTGAACTTTTACGGAGGCCGATTTAGAGCAGGCAAAAGAACAAATCTAGTATTTCCTGAATCGATTTTGAATCAATTTAAATCCAACTACCAAATTCGAAATTTTAAAAATCCAAATTCGAATTAAATTATTAAGTTCGAAATTTTAAAAATCCAATTTCGAAAATTGGAAAATTTAAATTCGAATTGAATTATTAATTTTAAATTTTTAAAAATTCAATTTCGAATTGAATTATTAATTTTAAATTTTTAAAAATTCAATTTCGAATTGAATTATTAATTTTTAAATTTTTAAAAATCCAAATTCGAATTAAATTATTAATTTTTAATTTTTAAAAATTTAATTTCGAATTAAATTATTAATTTTTAAATTTTTAAAATTTAATTTCGAAAATTGAAGATTTCGAAAAATCGATTGTATTTTAAAAATTTTTAAAATTTTAAAAATTCTGAAAATTTTCAATTAAAAATTACTAAAAATAATTTCGAGACGAATTTTAAAATTGAAATTACTGTTAAATATTATTTTGATAAAAGTGCTTTTTGAATTTATATAATTTCGATAAAATTCATATAAAACGAAGATTAAAGTTTGTTTGTTTTTTTCGGTGGATTTTTTTATTTTTTTTCGTTCAGTTTCGTCGTTAAATTTTACTTTTCTATGATGATTCATGTTTGAAAATTTCGACGATGGATTTTTTCTATATTCCTTGGATTTCTTCGCCAAAATCAGAAGATGATTTTTCGGACAAATCTGAAATTGCTTTATGTCCTGTTCCAAGCCCTCAGGGCATAAAACCCAAGTACAAATTAACTTTTTTCAATTCAAAGGGATTGGCCGAGATATCCAGATTAATTTTCGTTTTTGTCGGAGAGCCGTTCATCGACGACAGGATTTCCTACGAATATTGGAAAACTAGAAGCCACGGTTAGTTACAATATGCAATTTTTGAATTTTATTTTTGTAATTTTTATATAATTTAATTTTCCATGTAATCCAACTTTTAAAATATTAATTTTTTAAAATTTTATTTTTTCACGTAATTTAAATTTTTTTTTGCGTAATTTAAATTTTTTTTTTGCGTAATTTAAATTTACAAGCAAAGGTAGCCCGCCTTTGGCGGGCCCTTTGCTGTTAAAAGAAGTCACTTTTATTCTTCAGAAATATCTTTGGTCAATTTAACATTTATGTACACCTATTTACCTTTTGTACATTATGTCATATTTTAATATAAGCGACGAAGCTTCCCTACGGCAGGCTTTGCAAAATTTTGCTTATGCTATTATGAATTTATAAGTAGTGATTGCATTTACTTTCATGACAAAGTTTAGCCAATAACTGAATAACAAACATCACGACAATAAAACTACTTTAAGACGCATTCTACGTAATTTTTGACTTTCCGATGCAAAAATTTAAAAATTGAGAATAGGCTGTGGTTAAATAATGAAAAATGAGATGCTTTGATGAAAAATTCATTAGTATTAAAACCTTTGAGTCAGAACCTTAGGGTAAGGGGGTACGGGGTCACAGAATTGAATTTTTAAAATTCGAAAGTCAAGTTATTTTCGCTGTAGAACTATCTTGGAGCTTCAAAACTGGTTTTCCCACATCGAAATAGTGAAATAATAAACTTCTCTGGAAGACCACTATTAAGATAGGAATAGAAAGAATATTACTAATCTTTACTTAAAATAATAAGACATGGACAATAAACATATATCACACACCAAAGATTGCTGAGGGTCTCACTCATTTTCTACAGTATTCTACTGTCCTGATGTTCAAGTTATCTTTTCTAATGCTCTCATTCTAGTCTAGTTTTCTATCCTAACACAGAAAAGCCACTTAGTAGTGATCCTAGAGCGAAAATAACATTATTTTTTAAATTTCCATGCTGAAAAATTCGATATTTACCTTCTATTTATGAGTTAACCTGAGCTTTTAATAACCTTCACCCGAGGTCCTGACTTAAAAATGCCGATACCGGTAAATTTCTGGTGCCAGGAAACCTTATACTTGATTATTCATTGGTGATTTATCATCGAATTTATGTATATTAGTGATCGATTATCTCCGTACCCTCATCTTCGTGTCCTAACTCAAAACTCCTATTATCTTTGCTATTTGCACACCTAAAAATCCTATAATTGATCATTCATTTACATCCTTTTCTTAAATTTTAAACTTCTGATTCCGGGATTCCAAGTTAAAAACCCCACCACCAATGAATTCCGTAACTGCTAAAAACCCATAATCAATATTTTTCATCTGCAATAAGTAATTTCTTGATTAACAAAATGCTATTCTTAACTCTCAAACAATGATTAGAAGTAGTTTTTCTGATGTAGATTTTTTCGGACACAACACTGATATCGCATCCTATTTTGCATTATAGGGAACTTTAATGACCTTACTGTTTAGTTAGATAGTAATAAATAGAAACACAGGAAAACAGACTTCAGAATTCCCCTTGAGATACGACTTCAAAAATCAGTGTCCAAAGGAAAGTTGGAGATCTCTGAAGATATGATTTTAAAAGGAAATAAAGTTAATTGAACTTCATCTAATGGGGTTATGGCTTTTCAAACTTTAGAATCCAGAACTCCGAATCTCTGGATTCTAAAGTCTAACCCTTGATTTTGATATCAGATTGAGAATCTACCGGTCCCATTACCCCCATTCTACACACCATTTATCAATATTTAAAGACCTAAATTTTTTGTGCCGGAAAGTTTATTTTTATGTCACAACTTCTGAAGGAAAAGATTTTCGGGAATGCACGTGAGCTCAAATCATAGATCTTAAAGAGCTCTGAATAGTTATAGTATTCAGTCCCGATACGATAACTGTGAAGCGAGTTATGATCGAAAGATACAGCTTTTCGCGACATACTGCATAACTGTTCATGTGAGAAAATTGGGATTGGTAAAATAGAGTTTAATTAAACTAAAGATCTATCCCTAACCTTTGTTAATTATCATGGCAAATGCTAATCTGATAAACAATTGTCTTCTTCTAAATTTGATAGGAAAATTGGGTACTTATGGGTTATACGCACATATCCTAATTTAGCTTAGCCTAAACCTAATCCCAAGCCTAAGTTCAGCCCAAGAAACTTAAATCTAACTTAACTATATCTCGCGATATTGTTTGTATTTTTATTTGAAATTGTTACTTCATCTAACAATATGTTAAAATTCACTAAAAATTTTTGTGATAAGACCTGTGTGCGTATAACCTATAAGTATCGAAAATTAGCATTGCTTCGAGATATAAATGGAATTTGAGAAGCATTACATACTTTCCTTCATTAATTCCTATTATAACCTTACAACTAATAATATGCCTACCCATATGATTTATAATTAACCTTGTTCCACTGCATAAGCTTTTTTTAACTCTTAAGTTTCTAAGAAGTATCACAATAGCTCGTTTTCTTAAGTATAATTCATGTGGAGGATATCCGACAGGAGCTGAACTGTTTAAAAATTCTAATGAAAGTTGTTTCCATCATTCTCATCGTCATAATCGATATCATCAATGCTTTGCAAAGTTTCTCTTCCCCAAGAAATCGCGCAACACTATTGTTATTAATACTTAATGAGTCAAGATTTCCCGGTGTGAAGATTACTCGATCAACAACATTTCCCATATATTTTATTGTGTTAATGTCTTCGAAGACATCTTTCACAATATTTCCTAAACCTAATAATTTTTATGGGACCTCAAATTTCCCGTTTTCATTCTCCAAATTTCTATTCCCATCTGGAACAAAAACTCTGACCATTCTCTCATTCATTAATAAAATTAAAACTAATACAGTAACTAAGTAATAACAATTACTCAATCCTTCTTTCATACTCTCACATCCTTGCAAAAAATAGCTCAGTTATATCGAAGGTATAAAATGTGAATAGACAACAAAAGAAAAAGTGATTTGTTCGTGTGAGGGATCGAACCACAGGCATACTAATTTCTCAAGACAGCGCGCAGACCACTGCGCCAAAAATGCAAAAAACGCGCTCGTTATAAATTGACCACCCCACCGGATTTCGTAATTAAATTAGGAAATCCACGTAAATCCCCATAGGATTTCAGTGATTTTTATATTACTCCAAAGGCCTCAATATGAACTTAAAGAAAATCAACAATTAAAAAATCCCTATCGCAAAATGGCTTTGTTATTAATTTTTTTTGAATTTCCGCACAAACCACTTCTGTCTTTTATAATAGTATGATATGATATGATTTTTTATTTAATTTAAAGTTTTTTCATTTTTAATTTTTTACTTAATTTTGATTTTTAACTTTTTATTTAATTTAAATTTTTTATTTTTTACGTGATTTAATTTAAATTTTTTTTATTTCTTAAATTTTAAATTTTTTATTTAATTTAAATTTTTTTTTATTTTTTTATTTTTTAAATTTTTTATTTTTTATTTAATTTTAATTTTAGAATTTGCATTTCAACAATTGCCGATTCTACAGTTTGACGGACATGTTATTTGTCATGCTGTGGCTATTGCTAGATTCATTGGGAGACAGTATGGATTGGCAGGGAAGAATCCCGTCGAAGAAGCTGAAGTTGACGGGATCATGGATGTCCTGATGACCTTGATTAATGCTTTTAGACCTTTTGTTTTGGAATATGTGAAGAAAAATCATCCAACTGTCGATATATCCAAATTTTCGGACGGATCAACAACGAAATCTCCATCGATGGTGATTAATCATTATTTTCCGATTCTGGAAAACGCGGCTTCAAAATTCACTCTTCACGGATTTCTGTTTCCTGGAGGATTGACTTTTGCGGATTTCGGAGTGGCTGTTTGTTTCGAAATAATCGAGAACCTCTATCCAGAAATCGTGGCTCCTTACCAGAGACTAAAGGCCTTGACCCAGAGGATCCACTCCCTGCCCCAGCTCCAGAGTTACCTCCGAATGAGACCGATCAGTGAATTTTGATTTTTTTAAAATAATTATTTTTGACAATTTTTAAAGAAGTTTTTAAATTTGATTTTTTAAATCTAAAATGTGGGGATTTTGTGAAAAGTCAAAATTACAGATAGTGCAAGACGAGAATTGGCTCCTACCGCGACAATCCTTGAAATTACGGTAGAAGTACGTTCGTTTTTTTGAAGCTCATTGTTTCAGAGAAGTTTATTGCTGTTTTTGGATAATTATTTTTGTCTCCAGTAAATTTCGGATAGTGATTAAAAAGTTTCAATTTCAGTTAAAAATAGACACTATCCAAAATCCCTACACAAAAAATGCAACTTTTAATTTAGTAAAAAATGAAAATCGTTTCTATTTTTTTTAATTTTCTTCACAAAAGTCAAATATTCATGAAAAATTAACGATTATCATATCTTTGTTTCATTTCGCAATTGTTACAATATCAAAAGTTACGCTTTTTTGTGTGGGAATTTACAAAAATGCAAACATCCTCAAATTACCAGTCGATAATTCTTCTTTGATATATGAACTCTCCATTGGGAGCTTCGTCGCTCGTGGCCAAGTACACTGGAGTATCGGCTCCTTGTTCGATCGTCAGATGACCCTTGTAAGAAGTCATGTTGGTGGAGACGAATCCGGGACAGCAGGCGTTGATCTTCAGGTCCTTGTAGCGACGGTGGTGAACCAAGGTGAGGGCGATCTCGGCAGCTTTGGAAACCCTATAAGCAGACTCGGGGAATCCTCCTGCTTTACGAGTATCTGGTTCTCTGGATCTTCTGAAAACCAAAATCAAACTACTTGAAGCCAAAACCAAACCTCTTGTATTCTTCGACAAATTCATCAATGACGTCTTCGTCGACAGCGTTCTTCAGCTTGTCAATGTGCTTCTGGTCGTATTTGTCCTTCATGACTCCTGAAAATGATCATGTTTTAAATTTCGATGAATATCCCGCCTAATTGAGAGCACACATTGACGACTCTTCCTCCGGAACGAATCAGTGGGATCAAATAAGCGGAAACGAGCTTCGTTCCGTAGTAGTTCACTCCAATAGTCACATCTGCCTGAACAGAAGCCGGATCAGTAGCATTATTTTTAAAAGCGAATCCGGCGTTGTTGATCAGCACATCCAATCCGCCATGTTCCTTCTTCAAAAATTCTGCAAATTCCTTGACTAAATCTTCCTTGGTGATATCTAGTTGGTGAAAACGAATGTCACTCTTTTTCTTGCTTCCCAAGACGTCCTCCAACTTGGACACTGCTGTGTTTCCTCTCTCAACGTCTCTAGCTGGAATATTGTAAATTTTCATATATCAAAACAACGTAAAAACTCACCAGTAAGGTAAATAACAGCAGAATCGAGGATCTGAGCGAGTTTTTCGACAATTCCGTACCCGATTCCTTGATTAGCACCAGTGACGACGAAGATTCTGCGAGCCATGTTTCTAGATCAATATACCTACAACTTGCAAAAGTTATCAAAACGATGTTTATATAGAAATAAGAAAATAAAAGTGATTACACTGGAATTTTGGAGATGGACAAACAAAAACAAGCACAAAATACAAACCGAAAGTTTCAAAACAGCGAGTTGAAAATAAACAAATTTTTGAATAAAAATAAACTTTTATAAAAATTATATTTCCAAAAATTTGACAAAAATCTATATCAAGACCGATTTCGTCATTGCGGATTTTTGTTTTTGATTAAATTTTAAAAATTATGTATTATTTTATAAAAAATTTTAAAATTTCGTTAATTTGTGGAATATTCGAAAATCCAGAAAATTCGAAAATTAAAAATTCAAAAATCCGAAAATTCAGAAAATTAAAAATTCGAAAATTCAGAAAATTCGAAAATTCGAAAATTAAAAATTAAAAAAATTAAAAATTCGAAAATTCAGAAAATTCAGAAAATTCGAAAATTAAAAATTGGAACTTTGTCTTCAAAAAAAAATCAAAGAAATTTCACATGGATAACAGGATAAAATTATTTATTAAAAAACTAAATTAGTGACTACAGTATCCAGGAAGTTCAATTACTGTATAATTAGTCAAAAAATATTCGAAATTTTTTTGGAAACTAATCCGTCAGTGAAAAAAACGAAATTTCGATGAATGATCCAGATATTCCATGAAGGACAATACTGTATTCGAAAATTATTAATTTTCTACAGTAATCTTCAATAATCTTAGTACCTATGTCAAGTTAAACTTTTGCCGTCGTGAGCAGAACTTTTAACTTTGAAATTCGGAAAGTTTAAATTCGAAAATTGAAAATTTCGAACATCCGAAAGATCTGGTCATGAATACCGTATACAAAGTCGACTCTGGATTTAACGTCACTAAATTTTATGTGATTTTTGTCTGATCCTTTGGATTACGTCATATCGATTGTATGTACCATAACGACTTCAAATTCTTTTCCCAACAGAACAAACTCAACTTTTTTAGAAAATCCATCTTTAAATCTGCCGCATCTTCGGTCTTGTAACCACAATGAACCGTAGTGTTGTGGTTTCCGAAGACAGGTGTAAGGAATTCTGGCCTTTTCCCTTAATTGACAATTGTTAACTGGTCACTTTATTCCATCAATCAATAATACAAATTAACAACAGCTCTTCGCGACTTCGTCCGGTTCTCTCTCGTCGCTCCTGTGTTCCTCTGATTCTACCTTTCGTTTGGCGCGCAAATTGAGTTTCTGCATCTCCAGGGTTTTCGTGCTAGGAGTCTTCTCGCTTTCTGTAACAACAGGAGTTGATGTAACAGGTGATCGGAACGGCGATGACGCCACCGATCCAGAGAGATTGTTAACAGTCTCAACAAAAATTTATCGATCGTGTTGCATTTTTTATTTTATAACTTGTTTATAGTAATCGTTTAATTACCCAAGTTTGAGATTTGAGTTCGGAATAAAGCAACGAAGAGACAACATTTCGAACAAAGGGATAACGGAAAAATGTTCTTTATTAAACTTAAAACATATATATGTCACTCCAACACCAGTGTCCTCATGTATTACTGTACCGTACCGAGACCTGATATTCAGGGAAGACGACAATCCAAGTCCCAACAGCACATATTAGGGTGTTTTTAGTAGGTGTAAGGATGTATATGTAGTAAAGTTATGTAGTATAGGGATTGTTATTGGTTGGACGGAAAACTGTTGGTTTCTACTATTAGCAATTAAGCTTGTTTATCTTAACATAAGCATAGAACAAAAGAGGAAGGATCCTCGTTTGACCGAAGTCAAATTCGGACCAAATTAGAGTTGGATTTTCTCAAAGACTGACTCTCTAACACTTTAGTCTCAGCTCCCCAGACGTCGGCTGATTGGGAGGAGCTTTGGGCATCCTGTCTAGGCCGTTTACGGTTTAACTCCGATCTTTATGCCTACATATATACTTTTTTAGTCGAGTAAAATATAGTTCAGTTAACCATCAAGAAAACACACCGTATTATGGGACCTGATTGTGTGCAGAGCTTAGACTCCAGATCCTGATGCTTTTAAAACTACGAAGCGATCTAAGATGAACTTCTTTTAAACTGTATTTTAAGAATTTCTAAAATTAGTTCAGTATTATGCTGTCCAAAATCGAAAAAAGTTGCGTTGATTCAGAATTCCACACGGTTCTACAGATATCTGCATCATTGTGTTAACTAGATTTATTTTTTTTCTAAAAAATAATTTAACCAAAAATTATTATTTTTTATATTTGTTCTCAAAAAAGTAGTTTTTATTTATGTAGTTTTTATTGATGTATTTATTATTGAACTGTTTTCATGAAACCCAATGCTGAATGATTTACGATCTACATTTTGAATAAATCTGTTAAAACGTTGACGACAATCCTTTTTCGAAAAATCATTTTTGAAAAAAGTTAATTTTTTATACACTTTTTTAGGGACATTATTGTTATATCATATTGTTTCAGAAAAAGTGATTTTTGACGTTGATTTATTAAATGATTTTTTGCATAATTTTTATGCAAATTTCGACCCGAGTGTCGATGGATTCAAAGGTAAAAAAGAGGAATAGGAAAAGAGAAGGCCAAAAAATACTCGTCCCGCGTCCACGTAAGAGGAAAAACGGAGAAAGAAGGTAAAAAAGAGGAATAGGCAATAAAGAGAAAGCCAAAAAATATTCGTTCCGCGCCCACGTAAAAGAGGAAAAACGGAGAAAGAAGGGTCTCGCAACGAAAGGAAGAAGACGCGGGCAAGAAAACTTTCATAATCATTATTATTAATTTTGTAGGAGATAAAGCTTGGCGTTTTTATATATTTTGGCTGCGACTCGCTACTATCTACATCTGGTCCCGTCCAGTAGAAGAAGTATAAACTCCGTGAATCTCTTTACACGAGAAATCGAACCTATATAATACGGACGCCATTTCCCGTCGTCGTTTAAGTGTTAAGCGAAGGTAATCATGTGTACTATTTATTGATAAATTTTCGTTGTCAAGTTAATGTTTAATTGAAATATTATATGAAAATACTATTTGATATCATTTGTCAAATCTGTCAAGTGCTTGTAATTTGTTGAAAATGATACTTTAAGAAATAAAGTACTCAATTAGTACTCAATTAAGATCATTCTCCGACAGTAATGACTGTCTAGGAGGTTGGGAAATTGAAGTACGAACAAAAGAACTTTTTCGTTTTCTCCCTGTCAATTTGTAGCAAATGCCCAATATTCCCGCTATTAATAAAAATGTAATTAATATAGGTGGTATCACCATCAAATAATGTATCAAAATATCCTTGGTATTGATTACAGGATAATTGATGTGATGTCTGAAAATACAACGGTAATTTAAAACAAAAAGTCACGAAATTACGGTGGATTAGGGTTGTCAAGATTAATCACAATGGTCTCATTGGTGATGGTTGCCACTTGAAGCTCGGAAACAGTAAGGACATTAATTGACGAAATCGGCTGAAAATTTTAATCAAGACAAAAATAGTGCTTTAAAACAGCTTTAATGTATTTGATACTTTGTATTTAGCATACTGGTACATTAAATATAATACAGGTATTAACTTAAAGTATAAATGCATTGAATATCATATATCATATCTGATTTAATATATCGATACATTAAATATAGTGCAAATATTAACTTAAAGTATCGATGCATTGAATATAATACAGATATTACAGTAATATCTCATACATCAGAACTATTTCAATACATCGATACACTATATATCATGTATCTATTTTTTATGTGAAATAAAATTGAAACAAACTTACAGAAGGGAAATTACTGAATTGTGTATGTTCAATTTCTTCTCCATCTAACGACACTTGTGATCTTTCTATTATTTTTGAATTGTTTAGATCATTATTGAGGAGACGGTAGACATAAATAGTTTCTTCATCGAAATAAACGTCATCAATCGAAAGACATTTTGGTATTTGACTTTCATTTTTCGAAAAATCTTCTATGTTTACAATTTCCAGATAATTTTGGTTTTTTTCAATATCATTCTGATGAATAAATAATGAATTGTTGTAGAGTTTGATTTGATTTACATGAATTTTGTCTTTTTGAAATCCACAAGTCGGAATTTCTAGTGTTATTTTGTTAATAAATAAAAGTAATTTTAATTTTATGTAATTTCCTGGTTGTATTATCAACTCGTGAATTTCGTATTTCTGAAAATTATTTATTTATTTTGTTAATTTTCAATCATTACCGTATTATTCAGCTGACCGATTTCATAAATGATAGAATTTGTTGGAAAAAATAATAAAACTGAAAATTATAATTATTTTTAAAATTTTATTAAAAAACTTACAAAAAAAAGTAAATTGCAGAAAATCACACTTGTTCATCAAAAATTGAAAACAAAGTTTCGTTGAAAAAAAGAAAGAAAATTCTCAACAATTTATAATTAAATTTTTGTAGATGAACTAATTCATGATGATCTATCAAAAGTGGGGTTAATCAATAGTTACGAATGAATTACTTTTTGCTTTAATTTAGACAAATTTGTGTTTTAATTTAGATAATTTAGATAATTTTGTGTTTTAATTTAGACAATTTTGTGTTTTAATTTAGACAAATTTTTGCTTTAATTTAGACAAATTTTGTGTTTTAATTTAGATAATTTTGTGTTTTAATTTAGACAAATTTTTGCTTTAATTTAGATAACTTTGCTTTAATTTAGACAATTTTCAACATCATGTTGCAAAAAATACATCTTCCAGTTAATTTTTTATTAGAAAAATTAGAGAAATAATTTATATACATAATTACATCAGCCCAAAATTCATCTCAGAAGATCGGAATTATTCTGTGGAACTACGGTAACTAGTGATTTCTGCAAAGTTTCTGATGCAAAATTTTTATCATCAATCCTTCTTCCGAGAAAAGATTTTTGTAAAATTACTTGCACTTTTCGAAAATCATCACCTACAGGGTGGAGGAAAGTTCGAACTTGGATTTACAAAACGAAAAAGAATATTTATCTAAATCAAACATTTGTCAGGCAGATCCTAAAATACAGCTGGAAATCTCACTAAATAAAATAACAATTTAGATTTCGAATTTTTTTTATAGATCATTAAACGCTTCAGTACTACATTGATAGTCGAGCGCGACAGTTGCTCAAGAATACTCTTCATTCTTTCATTAAAACCGTTTTGAAGGATTCCAAACTTCTGTGGGACTTAGTGCAGATCTTGCTCTCTAAATATCTCCAAATAAAAAATCTCATTGGATTAGAATCTGGTAAATCTACCGGCCGATTTTTCGATGTTATTCTTCTTCAATTAGTCTTATGTCTTCTTCATACGATGTGCTAATCCAGAATCCTACTGGAAAGTCCAATTCAAGTCTGTGAAATGTCGTTCAGCTCAAGGTTTCACGATATTCTTGAGGATATGCTCTTCATAGGACGGTTGATCAACATTGACCTTCTGATTCACAAAAATAAGTGAAAAATTCTTGTTTGCGATGATGCCGGCTTGGGTCATCATAAATTTCAGATGTGCAGCTGTCTCAGCGATTCTCCCCGTGGAATTTGTAACGACAACACTGAAAGTTAATACCTTGTCGTTTTGTTTATTGAAGACTTGCTCGATGATGAAACTTTTCTCATCTGTTTAAAACACATTGAGGTGTTTCTCATTTATGAACTGAATCAAAAATGCCTTTGCTTTTTAAAATTCAATGACTTGATGATGGTTCGGATACTTTTGAGATCTATTCTGAGTTCTCTGATCACCTTTCTCATGGAACGATGAGGATTTCAAGGGATTTCGTGCTGGTTGACTTTCACATTTCTCGATGTACGTTCAGTTTTTGAATGTCCACTTTTGGATCAGTCGGTAATTGTTTCAGGTTTTTAGTAACATTTCAAAACTTTTTGGACCGTTCGGAGTAGAGTTTTGAACGTCTGTGAAAAGAAACTTGTTTTTTGTCCAGCTTCGTATAAAGCAGCGACCACAAAGTACTTCTGTTTTGATGTCTTCATTTCTTCTAGAGTGAAAATAGGGAAATTATTTTAGAATCATTGTGGAACCCTTGGGTAGCAGATTCGAAATCACTGCTCTAAAACGTCAAGTTTCTTTACCAGTAATTCTACCGTATTTTTTGCGTGTATGAACTTTTTCTTCATCCCATATAACTTACACAAATAAGAAGTAGATTTTGGGTAACTTTTCTGTGAACTTAAAAGACGTTATCAAAGTTTGGTTTCAAAAAAGTCTTTTTTATTTGATTTTGCTTGCCTATATTCGCTTCAGAAGTAACTTTGGATTTTTAAAGTTCATAGAAAAATAAATCTTGAAATTGAAAAAAAATCTCTATTTAGAATTTTTCCGATGAGATTTTATTTTCCTATTTTTACACACCGGTTGAGATCGGAACCAGATAGTTAATTTTCAGAAGTCTTTATTTTTGGAGATTGTATGGTTAACCAATGTCAGAATTTACTATTTCAGATGCATATAAACTATGGATGGTGTTTGCAACATTAAGTTACAAAAAGTAGAATTTTAAAAACATCTGAAATCAAGAATGTCGAAAATTGAGCAATCATAAACTTGACTTTTTTGTTGATGAAGTTTCTTTTTAATTACGAACTATTTTTTTGTAGTCCAATTAGTAATCAATGTTTGTCCATCTCCAAAAAAACAAGTTGAATTTTCAATCATCGGTTATTCGTTTATAAAATCAAAAAATTTATCAATAACAATTCCAAGTAACAAAGTCACTGAGAAACTTCATCGTTTTAAAAAATCAATTCTTTAATTTCAGTAAATTTTATCAATGAAAAATATTTTGTTTTTTTTATTGGTGATTTTTTCTTTAGTGGATTCAGAATATATAAGAGCATGTTATTTCACCAGCTGGGCTCGTAAACGTCCATCTCCTGCTGATTTTTATCCAGAAAATTATGTTCCTGATCTCTGTACTCATGTGTTTTATTACGGTGGGACAGTGGATGAAAAATACATCGCAGAAGCTATGTACCCTGCTGACCTCTTCAATGGACCCAACGGTGGATATTTCGCAAGGATTGTCAAGTTGAAAGAAAGCCAACCTGGATTAAACGTTATTCTTACTTTCCGATATCAGGATTACAATGATGTCCAAAGGAAAAAACTCCTTTCAAATTCAGGAAACAGGAAAAGGTTCATCGATTCTGCTGTTCAGCTTATCGATCAATATCGCTTCGATGGCATTGACATTGAATGGGAATTTTATGCACCAGAAAACAAGGCGAATTTTGCGTTGTTTATGAAAGAATTGAAAGCTGCTATCGGAGACAGAATCGTCACATTGCGTGCTGCACCGCTGAAGTCCGTGATCGACGATGTATATGACGTTCCTTCCTTGGCTAATTCAGTGGACTTTGTGAATGTCAGAGCTTATGGTATGTACTCTAATTTCAATCCAGGAGTTCAGCACCATAGTCCTTTGCATTCCCGTCAAAACGATTCCTCCGATGAAAATGCAGCTTTTGCTCTCAATTACTGGACAGAAAAGGGAATGCCGAAGGGCAAACTCGTGATGGGAATCGCCACTTATGGAAGAGGATGGAGACTTGCAGATCCAGAGAACACAGCACTAGGGGCTCTGAAAAAAGACCGTCCGCTACAAATATATACTCAGGAATGGGGAATCGGAGCTTATTACGAAATCTGTAAACTGGAAGGAAAGGAATTTTGGGATGACGCCATGAAAGTACCGTATATCGTCAGCGGAGATCTTTGGTACGGATATGACGATGCTGAATCGATCAAAATAAAGATGGAATGGATCAAAGAAAACAAATTTGGAGGTGCATTTGTAGGTACTCTCGATTTTGACGATTTTAACGGAATTTGTGGTGAAGGAAAGTATCCATTAACAAACGTGATTAAACAATACCTGGAAGGTAATGTTTTTTCAGCGAGTAAATAGAATATTTATAAATAAATTTTAGGATTTTCCTGTCCAAGTTCGAAAGGAACCTTTGTTGACTCAGAGAGCTGCACACGGTTCTATAGATGTCTGCACGGCCGTGCTAACCAGATTTACTGCCCTCCCAGGAAAGAATTCGACGAAAAATCATTGTCTTGTGTTCCGTCCTATGGTTGCTCTGAGAAACGTAGTGTTTGATGATTTCTTCAATATTTCATTTTCTTAAGCAATTTGATATTATGAATCTTTATTAAACAAGGATTCTGAAACTAATCTTTAAATCAGTTTAGTAATTTCTTGATCAAAGGTATGTTTTGTAATTTTATTATCATTAATTTCTCTAATTTTTTGCAAGTTGTGGATTATAAACGGACTGCGCTTCGGTAATAATAAAAACTAGCAAACTTTAGAATTTCTCTTTAAAAATTGACTTCAAAAGTTGATCTATGAAAGATTCTCTTTTTGCGAATTTCGCACACAAAAAGGTGCGTCAAAACTATTCGAATATATCAGATATATTGAATGTAATACAGACATTAACTTAAAGTATTGATGCATTGAATATGATATATTTGATAATTCAGAGCTGTTTTAATATATCGATACATTGAATACAATATAACGATGTTAACTTAATGTATCTATACATTAAATGTAATGTATCCGATATATTGTAATATGACGCACTGATATTGTACTTTATATATAGATACTTTAGATATGATGTATCAGATGCATCAGAGCTGTTTTAATATATCGATACATTGAATATATTGATATTTCATTAATATATCGAGACATTGAATACAATGCAACGATGTTAACTTAATGTATCTATACATTAAATGTAATGTATCTGATATATTGTAATACCATGCACTGATATTGTACTTTATATATAGATACTTTATATATGATATATTTGATATATCAGAGCTGTTTTAATATATCGATACATTGAATATATGGATATTTCATTAATATATCGATAAATCAAATACAGTGAAACGATATATCAGAACTACCTCAATGTATCCATACATTATATACCATGTACTCATTTTTGTGCGTAGGTGTTTTTCAAATAGAACGAAATACTGTAGAATTCCGAGATTATGTGGTTTTGTAATTTTTGAAAATTATTTTAATAGGTTATTAAGAATCCCAAAAGTTTGCAAATTTGTTCTTTTTTAAAGATTAAAGATGAAATATTTCAATAATAATAGTCTATTTAAGTTGTTGCTGATAATCGAAAATTTCGTAGCGACACAATTCTAGTTTGTGACTTTTTTTTGAATGAATTTCTTCATTTTTATTGATTGCTCATTCATTTTTCAACATGGATGTATTTTATATTCCTTGGATCGCGAATCTGGTCGAAAATGAAGAAAGTGCTGATAAAAAAGAATTCGTCATTATTTCTAATGATTTACCTAACAACAAACCGAGATACAGATTGACATTTTTGGACGGGAAAGGAATGGCCGAAATATCCAGGCTAATCCTGGCTTATGTCGGAGAACCGTTCATCGACAACAGACTTTCCTTCAAACAATGGTGGAGCAACATCCAAGGTGAATTTTCTGATTAAATAATTTTAAAAATATCAATTTTTTTATTAAATAATTTTAAAAAAATCAATTTTTTCATTAAATAATTTTAAAAAATCAATTTTCTGATTAAATAATTTTAAAAAATCAATTTTCTGATTAAATAATTTTAAAAATATTAATTTTTTTATTAAATAATTTTTAAAATATCGATTTTTCTATTAAATAATTTTTAAAAAATCAATTTTTTCATTAAATAATTTTAAAAATATCGATTTTTTTATTAAATAATTTTAAAAATATTGATTTTTTTATTAAATAATTTTTAAAATATCGATTTTTTCATTAAATAATTTTAAAAATATCAATTTTTTTATTAAATAATTTTTTGAAAATATGAATCTTACAGAATCCAATAAAAAATTTTTAATTTTTAATTTTAAAATAAATTGAAATTTCTCAATTTTCAACAATGGTGATTTCAGATGTTTCGTTCCAACTTGTTCCGATTCTGCAATTCGACGACAAAGTCATCTGTCAAGGAACCGCGATCGCCAGATATCTCGCGAAGATCTACGGACTTGCCGGGAAAGGAATATTCGAGGAAGCCCAAGTGGATTCTGTCATAGATGTCGTCAAAAGTTTCGGAGATGACATCAAACGTCCTTTCATCGTTTATTTTAAAAAATTCGAACATTTCAAAGTGGATTTTTTTGATCCAGAAATCCACGAATCCATTAAAAAAGAAATTATTAATTTGATTAAACGGTACATGCCACTTCTGGAGTCGGCTTGTTCGAACAAATATCCTCATGGATTTATTTTCAAAAGCGGATTGACTTTTGCGGACTTCGCCGTTGCAAATATCTTCGAATTATTGGAGAATTTTTATCCTGAATCTGTGGAATCCTTCAAAAACGTTAAATGCATCAAAGATAGGGTTTTCGCTTTACCCCAACTTCAGTCGTATCTCAACCAACGTCCAAAGTCAATACTGTAACCCTAATATGTAAAAATTAAAATTTTATAAAATTTTTTAAAAATATTTTAAAATTTTAAAATCATTCTAAAAATAAAAATTTTATAAAATTTCTAAAATGATTAAAAATTTTAAAATCATTGTGAAAATAAAAATTTTATAAAATTTTTAAAATGATTAAAAATTTTAAAATCATTGTGAAAATAAAAGTTTTATAAAATTGTTTTGAATTTTTAAAATGTTTAAAAATTTTTAAATTATTGTGAAAATAAAACTAATCGAGTACAGTAAAAATTGTTCAATTTTATTTTTTTCTTTTATTTTGTCTATTGTGAAAATTTCAAAAAACTATATTATTGTAAAAATTAAAAATAAATTTTTACAGAAATTTATCTTTTTTTTTTATTTTTAAATAAAATTAAAAATTAATTTTAAACTGTTAGATAAAAAATTAATTTTTACAGAAATTTATCTTTTTTTTTTACTTTTTATTTTTTGGACTAGGATTCAGAAATTCCAAAAAAATATATCACTTTTTGTTTAATTTTGACTTGTCCAAATAAAAATGACAGTTTTTCCGATTTTTGGCCAAACATTCCATTTGACTGTCCAGTTTTCTCTTTCGTCAGATTTTTGTTTATTTCAATTACCAGGAAATGGATCTGCTTTATCTTCCTTTTTTGGACGATACAGAAGCCACAGAAGAATCCCAGATGATCGTCCATTGTGGATTTTCCAAAAGTGTTCCAGTAACTCCAAAATATAAATTGACTTATCTCAACGCTAGGGGATCTGCGGAGATGTCCAGGATGATTTTGGCCTATGCCGGGATTCCCTTCATCGACAACAGGATTTCCGTTTTGGAATGGGAAATTAAAAAATCAGGTAACATTTATATAAAAATTTCCATTTTTCCGAATATCATTAAAAAATAAAAATTTTATAAAAAATTTAAAAAATTCAAATTTTTCGAAATTATATAAAAAAATTCAAATTTTTTTAATTTTTCTAAATTTTATAAAAATTCAAATTTTTCCAATTTTTCGAAATTTTATAAAAAATTTAAAAAAATTCAAATTTTTCGAAATTTTATTAAAATTCAAATTTTTCCAATTTTTCGAAATTTTATAAAAATTCTAAAAATTCGTGTTGGGATGATTTCTTTAAAAAATTTGTTTCTAATATTTTTATTTTCAACGATTTCTAAAATCTTTCGGGATACTGTAGGAGATTCTGAAGCTTTCGAAAAGTTATAAAATTTTCTGTAATTTTCTAGAATACTGTAGAAGATTAAAATTAAAGTTTAAAACCGACGATTCTGGAATTTTTTAGAATATTTTAGAAATTTCATTCTGAAATGGAACTGAATGAGAACTCCCACCGCGAAAGTCTCTGTTAGGTTAGTAAGGTTTCTGTAATTTTTGGAATCAAGTTTTAGTGTTGTTTGCATATGAGTAATCATTGGATGAAGGGTTTCTAAAAAGTTGTGTTTTCGCCATCGCCAGAGGGAGTTCATACCATGTTAGTCTCAAAGCGAAAATCTAAAAATGGAAATTTTAAAATCTCTAAGATGAAACTGAACAGGAACTCTCATCGCGAAAGTCCCTGTTAGGGTAGTAAGGTTTCTGTAACTTTTGGAATCAAGTTTTAGTGTTGTTTACATAAGAGTAATCATTGGATTAAAAGTTTCTAAAAAGTTGTGTTTTCGCCATCGCCAGAGGGAATCACATCATTTTCGAAATAAGATTATAAAAAATTTTTTATTTTTGTGACAATTTAATTTTTTACTTCTAGATCCGAAGTACGGAATCCTGCCGGTTCTGGAGTTTGAAGACCAAGTACTCTGTCACGGAGCCTCCATAGCCAGGTTCCTCGGGAAGAAATACGGTCTCTACGGGAAGGATCCTCTGGAACAGGCCCTAGCGGACTCGGTGGTGGACATCGTCAAAGATCTGAGTTACTCCTTGAAGCCTTATGTCGAGAACATCATGAAAATCGAAATCGATGTTCCTAATTTGGAATTTATCGCAAAAAATTGTCTTTTTAATTTCGGACTTCCTGTAGTCGAAAAATACCTTCCGATTCTGGAGACCAAAGTCACAAACAACCACATTCATGGATTCCTGCTCCAAAGCGGAGTTTCTTTCGCAGATTTCGCCGTCGCCAGTTTTTTCGAAACTCTTCAATTAATTTTTCCGAAATCGCTTCTACAGTACGAAAATCTGAAAGTTGTTCAAGAACAAGTATTCGCTCATCCGAAATTGCAAGAATATCTCAAAATCAGAAAACGGACGATACTGTAAAGTGGAAATATAGGTACAAAGTTAGACTTTTTCGATGACCTACAGAAAACCTGTATTTCATTTTATCGAAGTTGAAGATCAGAGTTCAAAATCGAAATTCAAATTTTTCATGTTAAAACACAATTTTAGAAAATTTGATTTTTCGCGTTAAGACATAATTTTAGAAAATTCAAATTTTTCGCGTTAAGACATAATTTTAGAAAATTCAAATTTTTCGCGTTAAGACATAATTTTCAAAGTTCGAACTTTTCGTTGTAGGAAATAATTTTATAAATATCAGATTTTTCGTGTTGAGATACAATTTTAGAAATTCAAATTTTTTTGCGTTAAGACATAATTTTCAAAGTTCGAACTTTTCGTTGTAGGGTACAGTTTTAGAAATTCAGATTTTTCGTTTTAAAACACGAATCTCAAAATCTGAGCTATTTGTGTTGAGATAAAATTCTTAAAGCTTGGATTTTTCGTTCTAAGACATAACTTTTGAAATCTCGACTTTGAATTCCGATCTTCAAATTTAATAAAACGGATTACTGTAGTACTGCTTAGTTGACTTCAAAGAACTTAATGATTCTGAATCAAAATTTTTTCTTTTTTGTTTAAATTACTGCAAATGAAAATAAAGGGTAATTAATAATAGATATTACAGTAGAAACCTATAAGAGAGCTTGCCTGAAATATGTAAGGCTTACAAGGGGAAGGGGGTTCCAAAAAACATAATGTAAGGCTTATATATTTTAGGCAAGTTCTCTTATAGGTTATTTTAGCTTTTTTTAAATTTAGGGAGTTTGTCTGAAATATGTAAGGCTTACCAGGAGAAGGGGATTCCAAAAAACATCATATAAGTCTTATATATTTTAGGTAAGTTTTCTTATAGGTTATTTTAGCTTTTTTTACATTTAGGGAGCTTGCCTGAAATATGTAAGGCCTACATGGTGCTTTTCTGAGACCCCCTCCCCCTATAAGCCTTATATATTTTAGGCAAGCTCCTTAATTTTCAAAATTGTGAAATGAACCTATCAAAGGAAAAATATTTCAACTACAACAGTATAAAGTTTGGATTCATTGAGTCTTAAGCAGAATTCAAACTGATTCAGAAACTGAAAAGTCCGAATTCAAACTGATGTCGAATTTTTGAAGTCGAACTTCGAACTTCTAAACTGAAATTTTAACTTTGAAGTCGAACTTTGAACTTTTAAATTCATGTCGAATTTAAAATTTTGAAATTGATATTGAATTTTCGAAATAGAATTTTTAAATCCAACTTTCAAGCCGATGTTAAACTTCAAAAATGAAATTTAAATTTTGAAATTCCAAATTGATATTAACCTTAAAATTTTCAAATTGATATTGAATTTTCGAAATAAAACTTTAAATTTTTAAATTCATGTTGAATTTTAAACAAAATTTGAATTTGAATTAAATTGTTAAGTTACAAGTTGAAAAGGTTTGAATTTTAAAATTGAATAATTTGAAAAACTGACAATGCTAATTTTGAATTTCTCCAAAGCCCGCGCTCGGGCCACCTGGTCGTTTTGCCTCTTGACTCGCGCTGTTCCAATTTCGATTTATCGGGTTTATTTCTTATTCAATGATTTTTTTCTTCATTTTTTTTTTTGATTTATTTCTAATGCTTTCGATTTTTATTGATTAGAAAGCTCTTTAAATTCATTTTAAAGCTATTTCTTAAAAAATAAAAAAAATTTAATTTTCTTTAAAAAAATTTAATTTTTATTTTTTTAAAAAAAAAATTTATTTTAAAATAATTTCAAAAAAAAATTACTTTTAATTTTCTGAATTTTTTTAAATAAAAAAGTTATAAAAATTTGTTTTAAAATAAATTCAATTTTTGAAGTTTTATTTTTTGAAAAATTTCGAAAATTCGTGTCGAGACCAAATTTTAATAATTTTAATTTTTTGATTTTTACAGTATTATGATTCTGGAAGCAGTGTCCGAAACTGAAGATTCTGGAAGTTCTTAGAAAGTCCCGAAAATTCGTTTTAAGACAATTTCAAAAAAAAAATTAATTTTTTGATTTTTAAAATTTAAAAATTTTTTTATTTTTAAAATTTTTTTATTTTTAAAATTTTTTTATTTTTAAATTTTTAAAATTGAATTTGATTATTTTCAATAATGGATGCTTTCTACATTCCGTGGATAACTCCGATTTTGAAAACTGAAGAAAATGAAAAAGAAGATTTTTTGGAAGGAACCCAGTTCACAATCCCCAGAAGTCTTTCGAAATCGACGACTCCGAAGTACAAGTTAACTTTTTTTCCAGCAAAAGGCATGGCCGAGATGATCAGGATGGTCCTGGCTTATGCCGGAGAGCCCTTCGTCGACAACAGAATAGGATTCAACGAGTGGGAAAAACGGAAACATGGTTTGTGAAAATTTTTTAACTTTTAAATTATTCCAATTTTTTTAAATTTTAAATTATTTCAATTTTTTAAATTAAAAATTGATTTTTTATATATAAGTTGTTTTAATTTTTTGAATTTAAAGTTATTCCAATTTTTTTTATAAAAATTATTCCTACTTTTTTAAATTTTAAATTATTCCTACTTTTTTAAATTTTAAATTATTTCAATTTTTAAAATTAAAAATTGATTTTTTATATATAAGTTGTTTTAATTTTTTGAATTTAAAATTATTTTTAATTTGTTAATTAAAAATTTAGAAATTAGTTATTAAGGGAAATTAAAAATCTCGAAAAGTAGACAATTGAAAATGGAGTAAATCTGATTAAACTTAGGAAAATGGATATACGGAATCTCAAAAATCGAAGATTTCATTTATCTGGATTTCAAAAATCAGTAAATGAAAAAAAATTTAAAAACCTCGAAAAGCAGACATCATTAAAAAAGAGTAAATCTGATTAAACTTCACCAAGTGGATATACGAAATCTCAAAAATCGAAGATTTCATATATCTGGATTTTGAAAGTCAACTTTTAATTTTCATTTCAGATTTAGAATTCACTGATCTAATTACTGTATTTTAGAAATTAAAAAATCATGAAAATTATAAAAATTATAAAAATTGAATAAAGCTTCTAAGTTTTTATGATTTTTAAATTTCTCTATTTTTATGATTTTAAAATTTTTTTATTTTCAAATTTCTGTTTTTCAAATTTCTCAATTTTTATGATTTTTAAGATTTTTTATTTTCAAATTTCTCAATTTTCATGATTTTAAAATTTTTTTATTTTTTTTTTATTTTTAAATTTTTTTATTTTTTAGAAGTTCCTTTTCAACAATTGCCATTTCTCGAATTCGACGGAAAAATTTTGTGTCAAAGTGCTGCTATCGCCCGATTTTTGGCGAAACAGTTTAATTTGGCAGGAAAGGATATTTTCGAACAGGCCGAAGTGGATTCAGTTGTGGATCTTATGAAAGATTTTGGAGGTTCAATCAAACCTTGGGTAAATTCCATCGTCAAAGCTTACAGTAATATTCCACCAGAATTAGATAATCTTTCTCCATCAGAAAGTATTTTAAAACACACATCACCAGCAATCGACAGATATATGCCACTTTTGGAAAATTTAGCTTCTAAAAAAACAAAAAATGGATTTTTGTTTGATGGAGGAGTAACTTTCGCCGATTTCGCCCTTACCAGCATCTATGAGTCGATGGAGGCCATTTTACCGGACAAAATGGCCCCTTACAAGAACGTCAAGGCCCTGACGGAACGCGTCCTCGCCCTCCCACGTCTTCAGAAATACCTCAACGAACGGCCAAAAACAATTTTATAAAATTTAAAAATAATCTTAATTAAAAACAAAACTCAAAAAATTTTTTTAATTTTATAAAATTCAAAAAAATCTCGAAAATCTTTAAAATTTTATGAAATTCTAAAAATTCGAGAAATTCTTTTCATAGCCACGAATCCTAGTGCTGTTTTCCCAAGTCAGTTGAAAATATCTATTTTTAACTTCATTAAAATTACTAACAATCAATGACCATATTGGGCTAATTGAATTAGCCTTCAAGATAACTTGCGAAAAATAACTTACTCTTTATGCCTTCTCATTCATGACAAGCAATAAATTATAGTGACTTTTTGGATCAAAGAACTTCTTCGTTTTCCACGCAAGTCCTCCTCCTTTGATGGCGGCGTTGACGTCATCTTTCCCTGTGTAATGAGGATCAAGGATAAGGAATTCACATTCACCAGATCTTCTGTTGTAATCCACTCCGAGAATGGTATGGGCGTATTGTCCTCCGCCGATCATCACGGGGGCTCCGTCGTGTTCAAAGTGGTAGGCTAGGGCTCTTCCGTGTTCATCTAGATCCTTCCCTGTGCTCGAGGACAACGACCGGAATTCCACTTTCGCAAGATTCTGAAGGACATACCCAATTTCGAAACTTCCGATCCAGCCTGTTGACCCTATGAACTTGTCAGGTTTGTCTCCGATGCTAACAAGACACTGAAATTTTCGATTTCATTATATGTAAAGTCCAAAAAACAAACCTCTTGGATTTCCTTGTGGCTAGGAGGCATCCTGTTGACTCGACGTTTGAAGCAGAGCCAGGACCAGATAGTTTGGAGCGATCTGTACGCACATCCCCATCCAGAATCGTCAAATCCGTCGCATTGATAGTGATAATAGGCGTAGTCACTTTGAATTACTCGACAAAGATCCTTCGCTTTATCTGGAAAATCATATTATTACAAAAATGAAGAATAAAAATCTTAAAAATGACTTTTATGTAAATTTTTAGGGAATTTTAGGATTGAAAAGAAGAAACAGAGAGTGACACCAGAGCGAGTCGTTTATGTGAGACTTGCCACGTTTACCACTTCGTGTTTCTAGAATTCAGATAAGACAGGTAGGAATATATCACGAATGGAGAAAAACGGGTCAGTTTCGGTAAGATTTGCCAGGTTTCCTACTTTTTTACTTTTACTCGTCCTTGCGCGGGAATTCAAAAATCACATTGTAGAAAAATTAAAAAACAAAGTTTTCACGAAAAATTAAAATCTTTTTAGAATAACTGGAAATGAAATATAAAAAAGAGAAGATAAATTTTTATGGAGAATTTCCAGATTTTCCAAGTTCTTAGTCTTCGAAAAAGTCAAAAATCCTAAAAATCATATATCAATTTCCATTTAATCCTAACGCTTATATAAAAAAACGAAAAAGAATTTAACGGACTTACGATTGACTTTGGAATGTGGATTTACGAGGAGAGTACCAAAGTTGAGCTCTTCTGGAAGTTTTTCTTCAGCGCCATTTTCGTCAGATTTGTCTTTCTAAAAAAATCCATATAAAAATTTAAAAATTAAAACACACCAGATCCAATTCTGACAGTTTTGTATCTACTGCTGCTTCCGTTTCCGTCATCGCAGAAGTAGATTCGAAGACTTAAAAACGGATATTTCAAAATAGGATAAAAATCGACAAAACGACCAGTTGGAACAGTTTTGTCTTTTTTGTCGATTGGCGTTCTTGACATTTCGCCAAATTCATCGACCGCTCTATCAGCTGAGTTTTTTGGACAAAATTGAAGTAATTTTTTCTTTGAATATTTTCCTTAAATTTCTTTGTTTTCATATAATAACCATGGGATCTGATTACCGTAATGTGATTCTGGAGAACTTACAAAAAAGAAACAAGAAATGTGCCCAATTCGAACGAGTTTTTCAATCTTGTAAGTTTTGTTTTTTTTATTTTTTATATAAATTTTTTCAGATAATTCACTGTCAGAAAAACTGAACTATATCGCTGCCCAGAATAATAAACTCAGACAAAGGACGAGGGGGGTGTCTGAGAGGTGGGTTACGGTATGACGGAGTTGGATTTTTTCAACGACGATTTCAGTGGACTCGCGGACAACGAGACGGTCGAGAAGCTCCAGAAGGAACTGGACAATGTCTACAGATTGAAGGCCATCAACGACCAGCAGTTGATTGACACGAATAACAAGCTGTCTACTGTAGAAAAGAAACTTCAAGAAGTGTCCTTTGAGTAAGTCGGATTTCATATATCGATTTTTATTTTTTATTTTTCCAGACGAGATGAATTATTATCCAAGATTCTAGCTCTGGAAGAACAACTAGATGACGCTAATAACAGCATCAGGGACCTGACCGAATGCAAAACTTTGATAAGCGACGAACTCATCGCACTCCATGTAAGTTTTAAATTTTGTAAGTTTTAATTTTGCAAACAAAAACAAATTGTTTTTGGTTGAGTATTTCGGTGTTGTAACTTCTTTAATTTCTCCTTTATACATGCTTGCTAATCTTCAGAGACTATATGATTCGAATTTCTAGATATACTTAGGTAAAGTATATTGTAAAAGTACTGATGACGAAATCCTATAAGATTACAACCATTATGTTGAATTAAAATTGCAATTCGTTTTAGTTTCCAGAACTTACTGGATATTTATTTCTAAAGAATTTCATAAAAGTGATTATTTTTAATTTCCACAGTAATTACGAAAGTGATTCGAAAATAATTTTGCAAGTTGCTTTAATTTTAAAAATTCTTGTTGAAAAAAATTCACAAATTTCGGATTTTTATAAAGTTATTTTAGGCGACCTGTAGTTCCTTAGAAAAAAAATACGTCGAAGCAGATCAAGAACGAAATCAGTTGATTGACAGACTTAAGTCCTATAAAATGCAAGAAATCGAATTAATTAATCAATCAAATGAAGCTGAAAATCAGTAAGTTATTTATTTATTTTTTTTAATAATTTATTTTTGTTCAGAAAACAAATGAAAAGGATAGTAGAACAACTTGATGCTGCTGCAATGCAACTTCCTCCATTAGACAAGTAATTTTTAAAATAATTTTATCAATTTTGATTCCAATTGTTTGACAAAAGCACCGATTTTTTTGAAATAATTGTTTTTAGTGTGATCGGTGCTAGAAATCCAGAAACAACTCTAGCTGAAAGGTAATTTATAATTCGAATGATTTTGGGCTTTTGTTGAACTAATTTCCCTTAAAAATAAAAAAATAAATTTAATAATTATTTTTCAGTTTTGAACTACTTTCGTCAGACGGATTCTCAGAAGCAGTTTATACAGATAATTTCATGGATGTCGTACCTACTTACTGTAGACATAAGTTTAGTTCTGAAGCTTCCGAAATCCACGATTTACTCTGGCATCCTAATGGAAAACATTTATTTTCTGCCGGTAATGACAAGAAAATCACAATGTGGGAAATTGCTAATGATTTTACTTGTAAAAGATCAGTATTCACAGGAGCTAATCAAACAATAATGAGATTGGATTTGGATCCGGAATGTAGACATATCCTAGGTGCTTGTGCAGATCAAGCTGTGAGATTATGGTCAACAGATGATCAAAGACAAAGAGTAGTATTTACTGGTCATAGTGAAAAAGTTGCTTCAGCAAGATTCCACATGCAAGGTCGACAAGTTATATCTGGATCTAATGATAGAACAATCAAAACTTGGGATGTAAATAATGGCAGATGTTTAAGAACATTTTTTTCTGGATCAATTGCACTTGATGTAGTGTCAAATGAGAAAGCAGGAGCTCCAATAATATCATCTCATTGTGATAGAAAAGTAAGATTCTGGGATAGCAGAGATAGTGTACCTTGTAAATTATATGAAGCTCAACAAAAAGTAACATCCCTATGTGTTACTCCAGATGGTCTTGGATTATTAATGATGTGCAGAGATGAAACATTATCCTTACTAGATTTAAGAAATTTCTCATTACAACATATTTATTCTGCTGAACAATTTAGAACTAGTACAGATACTGCCAGATGTTGCATTTCACCGGCTGGAAACTATGTATGTGCTGGATCTGTTGATGGACATATATTTGTTTGGGATACAAATTCCACTAAATTGGAAAAAATCCTATACAAAGATGGTCATGAGTAAGTTTTAAATAATTTTATTAAAATAATTATTTTTTCAGGGGAAGTCCAATTTTATCTGTTTCATGGCATCCACATGGTCGATTTATTGCTTCTGGAGATCGAAAGAAGACAATTTGTTTATGGAATTGAAGATTGTATATTGAATAATCTTTGTTGGCTAGTATTGGATAAAAATTAAATTTTATCTCAAAAATTAATTGCGAAGGCAGTAGAACCGATTCGGCAATTTTTTAAAATTTGTCAAGATTGAAAGGCGAAATGAAAGATTGCTGTTGATGGCAGTTATTCAACAACGGGATTCTGATTAGACTCCAGTCGTCTGCTGAATCGAGGAGTCTGGACTGTTGCTGTCCTCTGTCCCGTCTAAAATATTACACTGTAATAAAAATTAACTTTTCCTTATATATGAAAAATCAATAACAGTTCTACACAAATTTTAAACTTACTGACTCTGCTAGGCCAAAATTCCAAAAGCAATTTTAATGCTTGAGCCGCTTGCTGAGAATCTAGAGGATTAACACGAGTAGCTGTTTGATAAGTCGCACTAATTGATGGTGGGTCAGTACTGCAGAATAATAATGGAGCAAAAGTATTCGTTAACCGGGAGGTAGTTATTCCATTTAGAGGTTCACTTGATGCAACATTCTTCAGATGATCCATTATGTAAATTAAGGTATTCTTGTTTACAGTAGGTAAACAATCGACAATCCTAAGTAGGAATTTCCTATTTTCTTCCTTATCTGTCGGCAGCATCACTGTTCCAGCATCTAGAATCATGGCAAAGACTGTTTGTGGCACTATTGGTTCTGGAAGTTCCCTGAGGAAATCCTTGACAAGACAGGCAAGAACATTAATGTCAGCAACATTATCTGGACCCAGTTCAGTGTTCCTGTTATCTCTGTCTAGCTCTTGCTTGATGAAATGTTTCTTTTCCATCGACCCGCATACTAAAGTAATAAATTAATTTCAAAAACACATGTTGTAATTTAAAAAGTCGATATGAATTTTCTATTTTTAAATTACCGCGCAACGAGTGAAAGTCCAAATGGCAAATCTGGCAACTCTTCTCAAATCCACTCGCTTTGGTTCATAATTTTTTCCATAACAATTCTAATATTTTCTATGAAATTCCAAAATTCCTAACATTTTCTATAAAATTCTAAAAATTCTTACCGAAATAATTTCTTTAAAGCCTTTTTTCAGTTTTACATCATAATTATTTTGCAATTCACTATTAAAACAAATTTTTTTCCTAATTTTCTGTTTAAATTCCATGTTGAAATTATTTATAATACTTATTTTAATTTTAATAATAATAATAATGAAAACTTACAGACGTAGAGTCCAGGAGAATCGACCCCTCTTCTTTCTATCTCATCTACCAACCTCGTCAAAACTATCGGAACTTCCTTTCCATCCATTTGACATAACCTTGCTAAAGGAACAGCAAAAACAGCTCCATAGTTGCAATTAACACACCTCCTGAATACTTGACTCATATCGTGATAACTTATCCTGACCATTAGTTGTCCTCGAGGTTCCAGACTTAGAGCAAACATTTTTGTTCCATTCAATTGATCCACGAAGAACGCTTCTAGGAGTCTCAATGATCCTTTGTGACAAAGTTTATGTCTCATTTGTGGATGCCAAGAATAAACGAAAAACTGAGCATGAGTGGCATTTTGAATGTCAATTTCGAAACCTTCTCTCCATCGAAATTTCTGTTCAGGAGTCGAAATGCCCGTCCTTGCTCGATGAACCTCGTCAACCTCCAAAACGACATACATCTGCTTCGTCTGTTGTCTTTCCGGCACTTTCAGATTCCGACCTTCCATAATCTGAAACCATTGGTTTTAAGGATGAAAATTATAAAAATTAAAAATCACTTTCTTATGAAACTATCTCGAGGAGAATCTTGCAACTTTTTAAAACTCAATGTTTTAAGTAATTTCAATTTTTTAATTTCAAAAGTTCTAGAAGCCATCGAAATTCTAAAACGGTTCATAACCTAGGAAATTTCAGAATTCCCTCCACAATTTACAAAAATATTACAAATTTCCTAAACGATTTTTGAAAATTCCAGAAATTTTCACTAAATTTTAAAAATTTTCCGTAAAAATTTAATGTCTAAAATTAATTCAAAACCCACAAAAACGCTAAGAATTCCAGAAAGAGAGCTGACACTCAATCTGTCGACGTCGAATCCTGGTCCAGCGGCTCTCAAGGGGACTCTTCTGTTCATCAACGGACTTACATGAAGTCTATCAAATACGTCATTTGGTCTTTCTCCTCGAGGAACATAAGGCCCAACAGCTCCAACAACAGTATGGGGACCAGAATGCCTAGGAGAAGGTTGAGTCACCATCGAATAAGGCGATATGTTAGGAAGTTGTTGTTCTGGAGGAGGTTGAACCGGAGCAGAATACAACGACGTCGACAAAAGAGCTTTCGATGGAAGTGATGACGATCTTACAGTATTTCCTGCTAATCTTGAATCTGACCATCTGGACCTCCTGTCAATAGGGAAATACCGCGAATCCGCTCCTGCCCAATTTCGGTATTCTTGAGCACTGAATATGTCAGCAATAGTTCTGCCTCCAGCAATAGACATATTTCCTAATCGACTTCTAAGAGCAGAATCTGATCCTATTCCAGAAGTAAAGTCTTCCACGTCAGACAATGCTGATCTAGCAGAGCTCGACCCATCGACGACGTCGTTCCTCCATTTCACCGTCCTCGGAAGAGTCCCCACAGCTGCCGTCTGAACCCGTCTTCTCGGAAGTGAATTAGACTTATAAGTACTAGATCCAACAGGATACGAAGCCGTCGAAGTAGAAGGCAGACCTATAGCTGTAGCTGCCGAAGATCCAGCATAGTCCTCAGGATAGATGGCAGAAGTGCTCGGATTTGCATAAGGACTCGAATAAATCCCCTGTTGTCTTCTAGCAGATAACGGATCTGTCGGGATCTGAGGGCCCATTCGCAGTTGCCGACGAATCGGATCAGACGAAGATGACGGAAGCCTTCCCAGAGTTGCAGACGAGTATAACGGAGCATTTGCTGTCGACAATATATGAGCCTAAAATTAACAATAATTAACAATGATTAAAAATTCGAAATTACAGTATTCCAAAGTAACTTCGCAACGAATTTCCAGAAATTTACTAGACATTGAGAAATGCAAAAAAATTAAAATTCTGAAAATTCTCAGCTTTTGTGACATTTTGGAAGGTTTCGGAATATCATATAAACCTCTGGGAAATTCGAGAACCTCCTTCGGAACCCGGAATTCTACAAAATCTAAAACCGAACCTGCTTCGAGTGCATTCTAGGAGGAGGTATCCGTGCAGTGCTGGCCACGCTGCTTGGATCACTGGGGAGAATAGGCTTCCCTTGTCCATCCAGGAGCCTTGGGGCGTATTGTTGTCTGGGGCTTTGGAGACCTATGGGGACGTTCCCTCCGACGTGGTTCTCCTCTGGATACCTTACAGCCGAAGGAGCAGACATTCTGTTCATCGTGCCGTAGAGCATCTCGTTTTTCTGCTGTCTCACACGTTTGCCTAGCCAGGTCGAAGCCGTCGTCGGAGGTTTCGACAGAAATCCAGCTCCTCCTGAAGTCGATTCTCTTTGAAAATCGTCTCTTTTGTGGACGACAACGACCGGCTTTTCTCTATCCATCTGGGATCTCATGTAATTGTCCCTTCTGTTTTTCGGAAAACAGGTCCTCAATATCAGTCTTCTCGGGATGGACAGAATCAACACGACGTCGTCAATCGCCATAGACGACACGTCCACATTGTTCACCGTCAGAATCTCGTCTCCTGGCCTCAGAATGTCTCCATATCTTTCTAGTTCTGAATTTTCTCCGTATCTGGAAGCAAATACTCCGGAAAACCTGTCGATCCCGTTTCCTTCTCTCAGGTACAATCCGAGGCTCTGTCCTGGTTTCTTGATAATTTCCACGAGTTGGATAATGAATAAATCGTTGCCCCGTCTTTTTTCCTCTCTGAAACCAAATTTTCATATATAAAATTAGTGAAATAGAAGCAAACAGAATACAAAACTACTGCGAGAGAAATTGATGTAAAACTACATTTAGGAAGTTTCTATAAAAATATCTTGGGCTTTTTTAAAATTCTAACTTTTCTAAAAAGTAAAGGGGCACGCCGACTTACATGTGCACTGCCGGATTTACTACTTTTTTTACTTTCTCTCGCTGTGCGCGGGAATTCAAAAATTTTAATCACATTAGTAGAAAAAATTAAAAATGGAAATTTTCACGGAACTTTTCCAACCAAAAGTTGTACAATTACATTAGCATGAAAAACAAAAACTTCTGCGAAATTATCTCGACGCGAAAGCACAGGGTTGAAGAGCAGTTTTAGGATTACCCTAAAAATTCGAAAACAAAGAGCGACGGCAACGCGAGTCAATTTCAACCAAATTTTCCAATTTTTAACTTTCACTCGCCCCTACGCGGGAATTCGAAAATTGCAGAAGATTTGCAAATTGTTTTTTTAAATTACACTGTTTATTTTAAAAGTTTCATATATGAACTTACTTTGAAAGAATTCGAGCAGAAAACCCCTGGACTCCTTGATTTGTTAAAGTGCTTTGTTGTTGATCGACTTGACGGATTTTCCGATAAACTTCCTCCGTGAGATTCGAGGAACAGCCGGGAGCTGAAAGAATATAGCGTTTTGTCATTTAATAATCCAGAATAAATCCATAAAAGAATCAATAAGACTCAGCTTCTAGTCAATAATCCCGGGATTTGTGGAATGTCTGGCCAAAAGGACAAACCTTCCTTTCCAGAAAACTTTTACAAATTTAATCGACCGAATATTTTTATTTTTATTTTTTTATTTTTTGTAAAACAAAACTTGGCCTCGTTCTGAATTCCCTGAGAGAATTTTCTCAAATGGGAAAAACGGACATTTTTGATTTCTGGAGTCAAATCCGGGTCTGAAAGGGACCTACCAGTAGAGCATTGATATTCCGCCCTGGCGCCCTGAGGCTGTTGGCCCCACGGCATCGACTGAGTGTTATCCTGAAAATGTTAAATCATACTAAAAGTAAAAACTACCATTGTTGGAAAATTGTCTCGAAAAATTTAAAAATTTTCGATTTTAAATATTTCAAAAATTTTCGATTTTAAAAATTTTAAAGAATTTTCGATTTTAAAAATTTTAAAGAATTTTTAATTTTAAATATTTTCAAAAATTTTCGATTTTAAACATTTTCAAAAATTTTCGATTTTAAATATTTTAAAGAATTTTCAATTTTAAATATTTTCAAAAATTTTCAATTTTAAATATTTTCAAAAACTTTAGAAATAACTTTTTTATAAAATTATTTCAAAGCAGATTTTTGAAATTTTTTAGAAAAGTCCAAAAATTTTAAAAAATTCTAAAAATTTAAAAATCTTCCGAAAAATGCTTAAAATTTTGTAAAATTTCAGAATCCTGTTTGATTCGGACAAGTTCTAGAGACCTTTATGTGGATTTTAGCACCATAATAAAATTAAAAATTAGCGTTATTACAAAGTTATCTTGGGACGAATTTTCTGAAAAATTTCGGAATTTTTATTTTTAATTTAATTTAATTCCAAAAATATTTTAAAAATTTAATTTTAAAAATATTCAAAAATTTAAAAATATTTAAAATTTTTTAAATTTATTATTGAATTTCTGAATTTTTTAAGTTTTCTGTTGGATTTTTGAGGGTTCTAAAATGTTGCAAAAATTCCTAATCGTAGTAATTTCCAAAAAACTCCAAAAATTACAAAAAATATTTATAAAATTCAAAATTTTTTAAAATTTAATCGATTCTGAAAAATTTTTAAATTTGTCTTAGATTCTGGAAGGTCCTAAAATGTTCCAGAATCTTCCTAATCGATTCTGGAAGCTTTTACAGAACTCCAAAAATTATAAAAATAAAAAAAAATATTTATAAAATTTTAAAAGATATTTATAAAAATTTTAAATAAAAAAAAATATTTATAAAATTATAAAAATCTTTAAAAAAATTATAAAATTTTAAATTTAAAAAAATATATATTTATAAAATTTTGAATTTAAAAAAAAATATTTATAAAATTTTAAAAGATATTTATAAAAATTTTAAATTTAAAGAAAAGTATTAATAAAATTATAAAAATCTAAAAAAATTATAAAATTTTGAATTTAAAAAAATATATATTTATAAAATTATAAAAATTTTAAAAAAATATTTATAAAATTTTTAAAAATCTAATCAATTGTGAAAAAATTAAGAATTTTTTTAGATTTCGGAAGCTTCAAAAACTGTAAAAGTTTAAAAAATCTGAAAATGCTTAATTTTAAAAATTTCGGAATTTTCTGATCGATTTTGAAAATTTAAAAATTTAAATTTTTTTTCAGAATTTTAACCTAAAAATTCGGACGTAAAATAAAACTTGGCCGGGCCTTCTGGCGCAGTCAATTAGGACTTTTCTAAAATCAGAAAAACTGTCAAAACTAATTTTAAAAAAAAATAATTTTTAAATTACAGTAAATTTAAAAAATTTTTTTCAAATATTTTTATACATTTTTGAAATTGCCGGAAACAATCCTAAAAAAAATTCAAAATACTGTCAAAAAAGAAAAAATAAAAAAGAAGCACATGCCGTTTTTCTTCTTCGGCATCTATCGACTAATGCCCTGCGGGCTTGGCGTCGCTCTGGGAGCCGTCTTTCCTCTTCTAGAGCTCAAGAGCCAACAAGGGTCGTGCCAGCCAGACTCTGTCGGACCAAACAAATTCTCCGGACGGTCAGTTGTGCCATTTTTAGCACAAATTCGGACTGGATATTGGAACCGACAGCTCGAGTGGACGTCGCCCGAAAGGGAACCATGGATTTAAAAGGGCAAACAGGCTCTCTCACGGTCGATAACTTTGACTTTTGATTTCTAGGTTTTTAAAAATTCAATATAATTCAACAAAATAATTAAAAACAAAAATAATCAAAGTGCATTCAAAACAATTACTGTAGAAAAATTAAATTTCAAAAAATTTTAAAAATTACTGTATTACTGTAAAAAAGTCAGAAAAAGTTGATTTTTAAAGAATTAAATTTCAAAGAATTTTAAAAATTACTTTCTTAAAAATAATTACTGTAAAAAAGTCAGAAAAAGTTGATTTTTAAAAAATTAAATTTCAAAGAATTTTAAAAATTACTTTATTATAAAAAAATTACTGTATTACTGTAAAAAAGTCAAAAAAAGTTGATTTAAAAAAAATTAAATTCCAAAAACTTTAAGAATTATTTTATTAAAAAAAATTACTGTATTACTGTGAAAAATTGTAAAAATAAATTTTAAAAAAAATTAACTTTAATTTTAAAACCTATTTTATTTTAAAAATAATTACTGTATTACTGTAAAGATTTATAATTTTGAAGAATTTTTTAAAATTTATTTTTGAAAATTGACAATATCTAATTTTGAATTTTTTGATTATTTTCGAATTATAAAGTTGATTACTACTTTTTTAAACTTTTCGTGGTGGGACTGATTTCTTCCTTCGGCAGTTTCTTCGATCTTTGTTTTTTTTTTAAATTACGGAAAATGCGTTTTTTTGGATTTTGTGCACTGTGGATCCAAAGTGATTTTTTTTTCCTTTTTTCTGTGGCCCAAATTCGTCAATATTTAGTTCAATCTAGAGATATTTTTTAATTACAAAAATTAAAAAATCCGAAATTATAAAAATAAATCTGTTTCGAAATATTATGTGCCGTATCCAGAGGTTGTGTACCACATATGGCCCACAGTGTCCACAATGTGCTAAAAACATTTTCGAAATTCCGATCGGAACGCATTCGGCACTTCGCAGAAAAGCGAACTGAAATATGGCTGTGTTCCACCGTAGATCGCCAATGTTTGAAAAACATTTTTGTTGTATTTTTAAATCTCAAAAATAAACCATGTTTGAAAAAAGAAATTTAGATATTAAAAAGGGTCATTTTTACGTTTACTTTTCGCTTATTTTCGCTAACTGTTTGCTTATTTTTGCTTATTTTTCGCTTATTTTCGCTTATTTGTCGCTTACACTTCGCTTACTTCCCATTTACTTCTCGCTTATTTTTCGATTATTTTCCCTTCCCGTTTACTTTTCGCTTATTTTCACTAACTTTTCGCTTATTTTTCGCTTATTTTTCGCTTATTTTCGCTTATTTTTCGCTTATTTTCGCTAACTTTTCGCTTACTTTTGCTTACACTTCGCTTACTTCTCGTTTATTCTCGCTAACTTTTCACTTACTTTTGTTTACACTTCGCTTAATTCCCATTTACTTTCCACTTACTTCTCGTTTATTTTCCACTTTTCGTTTATTATAAATTTTTGCTTTTTTATCTTTTGTGATATGTTCATGGAAATTAATGATATTTCATTTTCGTTTTTCTTTGGTTTTTAATGATTAGAGTAATGATCCATATGGGATTAAAGTTGATTCAAAAAGCATAAAATTGGGAATTGCGCAGTCTTACAACATGACAAATTGAAGTACTTCATTGCGGAAAATCTTCGGCATCAGGATTGGTCAGCGGCTCTCCGCTTTCTTGCATCCGAACAAAAGTCCGAGAAGCAGCATTAAAGCGTCGTTGATGGCATTAGTATTTGCTGTTCCGTTTTTATTCTTTAAGGAAAAAAGGGGATCTACATTAAGGTTTACAAATTGGTCGACGTCGAAATCAAATTTCTAAATTATACATAATATTGAAATAAATCTATCAAATTTCGAAATCAAACTAAAACCTGCACCTTGCGTGCAACATCAAAGTTAAACTGAAACCTACACCTTGCGTGCAACATTGTGGTAAATCGATCAAATTTCGAAATTTATATTTGTGAAAATTTCGAAATCAAACTAAAACCTGCAGCTTGCGTGCAACATTGTGGCAGATAGGTCGACATCAAAGTTAAACTGAAACCTACACCTTGCGTGCAACATTGAAACAAATCGATCAAATTTCGAAATCAAACTAAAATCCGCACCTTGCGTGCAACATTGGTAAATTATCTTGATTAATTGTTGTTCGAAAATTTAACCTAATTTTGAATATTTAAAATTTTGGAATTAAAAAACGAACCTGTAAGTCGTCCGAAGTTTGGGTGACTGCATCGCTCCAGAAGGTGGTTTTTTTTCTTTTTCGGCAACATTTGAAGATTCTGTTCCAGAAGGCTTCTTTTTCTCTTCTTCGTTGCAGGACCGGATTCGGAAAGTCCGGATTAGTCCGTGATCGTTGCTGGACGTAGACGTCGACGGGGAGGTTGTAGTACGACGACGGAGCGAAGGAGGATTCTGTGTTCGTCAACAATCGTGTCGGGAAATTTCTTGTTTGATTCCGATTGGACCAGTCCAAGGCCATTGAAAAAACGGACTTTTTGTCCAAAATAAAAAAAATACAAAAATTCAATCACTCATGTTTAAACTAAAAATAAAATTTTAAAAAATTATTTTTGAAAAATAAAAATAGACAATTTCTAGGAAAATTTCGGTCAAAATAATGTGTGAACATGGCCATATTGACCCGGCCAAGTGGCTCTTCTTCCGAAGGGGTAATTCAAGCCGCAATTAGGCCAGATTGCGTTTTGACTCGTCCAAATGGATTAGATTCAGATTTTTGAAATTGACAATTATTTCAATATTGGTTATTTAAAAATAATTAAAATTAAAACCGGTGTAATCTATGGTTTGTTTTATCAAAGTTAAAAGTCAAAGTTCGAAGTTGAAATTTGAGCTTTTTGCGTTGAGACGAAATTTTTAGGGTTTCAATTTTTCGCGTTGAGACATAGCTTTCAAAATTCAGATTTTTCGCGTTAAGACACAACTTTTGAAATCTGAAGTTTTCGCGTTGAGACAAAATTTTTAGGGTTTCAATTTTTCGCATTGAGACACAGCTTTTCAAATTTGAAGTTTTCACGTTAAGATGAAACTCTTGAAATCTGAAGTTTACGCGTTGAGACACGACTTTCAAAATTCAGATTTTTCGCGTTGAGACACAACTTTTGAAATCTGAACTTTTCTTGTTAGGACACGACTTTTGAATTATGTTTTGATTCCAAAAACCCAGATAAATTCCAAATAACAATTTAGATAGAACAGCTTTATGAAATAGAAAAAATTTGTAAATATTGTCTTAACGCGAAAAGTTCAAATTTTGACTTTTAATTCTGATGGTTAACTTTGATAAAAACGGAGCTCCAGATATCTTTGTACAATCTCCAAAATAGTTATTGTTCACGAGCGCGTGCATTAGCTGCCAAGTTGTCCTTGAATAAGCAACCTTGGTCCCGACACGAATGTTTGTGGTAGCTGCTTTCATATATAGAGTTCGCTCCTAGTTGTTGTTTTTGTTTTGTGTCCTGTTTATTTGTAACACTCTGATTACAAATTGTTGGATCGGGCACTATATATTTGAGTGGAAGCTTGTATAACTTTGGTCCCGAAGCGAAATACCCTGAGGACCAAGAAAAGGCGTACGATTGAGTATTGGGGGCAATTTAAGAGGATTGAGCAATAATTGCCGGTAGTGACATGGAGGCGGTGGATGCAAAATACCATGGATGGGACCGCAGGTTCGAATTCTGGCGGCCCAAACCCAAAGTCGTAAAGCTACCCCACCTCCTCAGGGGGTTTTGGAGCGAAATGGGGACATATTCAATATGGAAGATAGGGTGAGTTCGAGTGGTGCTGCCCCCAGCGGACCCGTAAAGGCCATAGTTGACCCTAGGGGTCAATGGGAAGTCCGTCTTCGCCACACCCAGCAGTATGCCAGATCTTCCGGATATCTGTGGATTTGGAAAGTTCCGTCAAAACTCGATTACTGAGCCGTTTTTATCTTTATGAGCAATAATTTTGTAAGAGTTGTTTTGTATCTCGTATCTCCGGTTCTATAAAGTTGTTTTTGTATGTTACTCACCTACACGCGGATCAGGAACCACTAATCACGATCTAACATAAATAAAGACCTTCGTCGAAGGACCAACAGTTATCTACAAGTACCGGGAGAAGTTCCGGCTTTGTGCCCTCAGGGAACTCCACTTTACTGCCGAGTTCATTGAGATGACCATAACTACTCCAAAAAGCTCATTTTCTTCATTCCCAAAAACGCCATCAGGACCGTTTGATGGCGAGGCTTAATTAATTAATGAAAAAAGAATAATTAATTTTTTCCGAAATCGATAATGCCTGTTTTTTGGAACAGTTTCGGACAAAATTGAAGTCATATCGAGTTTATTCTTCGTCTGTGACTTTAGCCGAAGACGACACAGGAGTACTCAACAGGCCCTGAGGGGTTAATGTGCCAAGAAGGGACTTTTTAGATTTGGATCTTTTTAAACGTAAAAAATGGAGTTTAAGTTACACAAAAAAGTCTAATTTTTGGTCCCGTAACAATTGCGAAATGTGACAAAATCGTCACGTTTTTTTTAAATATTTGACATTTGTAACAAAATAGTGAGAATTTACATTTGTTACTGAACTAAAAGTTGCATTTTTTGTGTGTAGAGATTTTGGATAGTGTCTATTTCTAACTCAAATCAAAACTTTTTAGTCACTATTTAAAATTTATTAAATTGTTAAAATCACTATCCAAAAACAGGTCCAATACACAATAAAATCTAATTTTTAGTTTCGTAATAATTGCGAAATATAGCAATTGTTAATTTTTCATGAACATTTGACTTTTGTGAAGAAAATTAAAAATAATAGAAACGATTTACATTTGTTACTGAACTAAAAGTTGCATTTTTTGTGTGTAGAGATTTTGGATAGTGTTTATTTCTAACTCAAATCAAAACTTTTTAGTCACTATTTAAAATTTATTAAATTATTAAAATCACTATCCAAAAACAGCTCCAATACACAATAAAATCTAATTTTTAGTTTCGTAACAACTATGAAATATGATAATCGTTAATTTTTCATGAATATTTGACATTTGTGACGAAAATTAAAAAATAATAGTAACAATTTGTATTTGTTACTGTATAAAAGTTACATTTTTTGCGTATCTGGTCGACTTGTTAAAAGATATACATGTCATCGGATATTTTACAACTTCCGACTAAGGATTCTCAACTTGTCTGAATCCTTATACCCTATTTTTACTGTTTTTGAAGTTTAACTCCTTTCTCGTTTTTCTGGATGGAGACGAAAGAAATAAAGCTAATACAGTAAGAATCCGCGATTTCGTCTAGATTAAAAGGAAACTTCTCAGATCAACACAAAATTCATCAAAAAGCTTTATTTTTATTCATTTATTCCAATTTTTTTTGAAAGGAAATACAGTAAGAAAACTCAAAATTGTAAGGATCTGTCATCAATCATGAATCAAAAAAGTGATATCCAGATTAATAAAACTTTTAATTTTTGATTCCAACTGTATTTGAAAAAAGAAAAATACAAAAAATTCATTACTGTAGAAGTTTACTATATTAGAAATTAATTTTAAAAAAGTACTTTTTAGATTATCAGAATATCTTCAGAAAAGTGTTTTTTTAACTATGTTTGAAAAAATAAAAAAAAATTATTAATGTAGAAAACTATTGTATTTAAAATGAATAAAAAAAATACTATTCAGATCACTGTAATTTCATCACAAAAGTAGTTTTTTTAACTATATTGAAAAAATAAAAAAATCCAGAAATCCAGAATCTTTATAGAAGTAGAAAAAACTTGAATGAACATAATCTTCTTCATTGTAGATCCCTAGATCCTTTGGGACAGGAAATTCAAGAAAAATATATTCGATATTTTTAAAATTACAAATTGTTTTAAAAAAGTAAAAAAAGACAAAATTAAAATTCGGTTCGAATCCCATTTCAAGGCCAATTCGGCAGAAAGGCTTGTTTGGAGATTGTTATTTCTGGAAGGAGATGCCTGTTTTTGCTTCTTGTTTTATTGCCTCGGGCTGTCCTCAAAGGACTTGATGTATGTTTTGCTTCCGTGGGAGTCCAGGGGACATTGAAAACGAAGGTGAGACTTTATGTAAACAAAAATACAAGATACTATTGAACGATATTTATGGATTTTAAAATTATTTTAAAATAATTTTAAAATTGAATTTCCGAATTTTTATCAATTTCCCCTGGGGCAATGGCTGATTGGCCAATTGGGACTTTTAACACTGGTCGATCGACTGGCTGTAATCCGGGTTGTCCAGGAGGATAAAAAAAGCCACTGTTGTCCTATCTGTCATGGAAAAACAAAGTCAACCCCCATCGCGAAAGTCCCTGACGAAGTTGACAAATTTGTTCATTTATCAATACAAGTCAAATTTCGTCTTTAAAAAATTCAAAAAAATCGAATTCCAACACAAAAGTCCCTGATAATCAAGAAGAACTTGTTCGTTTACCTGTAGGAGTAGAATTGAGTCTAAAACCCAACAAAAGATCTGGTATAAAATAATTATAGAGTTAGACAGTAATATATGAGTTTCTCTGGTAATATTGAATCTTCATTTTAAGATACAGAGAAAATCACAACAGATGTGTAACATTTCCGTCATGCACAAAAATAGGCACATGGTATACAGTATGCCGGTATAATTAAAACGATTTTGCTCTATCGGATGCATTATATTCCATGTATGAGTACGGTAGATTAATATTGGTGCATTGTATTTACTGTATCTGATACATTATAATGGATCTAATGTATTGGATGCATTATATCCTATGTATGAATAGGGTAAGTTAATATTGGTGTATTGTATTTAATGTATCTGATACATTATAATGGAACTAATGTATTGGATGCATTATATCTCATGTATGAATACGATAGATTAATATTGGTGCATTGTATTTAATGTGTCTGATATATCAAAACGATTTTGATCTATCGGATGCATTATATTCTATGTATAAATACAATAGATTAATATTGGTGTATCGTATTCAATGTATCTGATACATTATAATAGGTCTAACGTATCGAATATATTATATTCCATGTACGAATACGGTAGATTAATATTGGTGCATTGTATTTAATGTGTCTGATATATCAAAACGATTTTGATCTATCGGATACATTAAGGAGATATTAGTGAGTTGTATATAATATATAGATACATTGAAATGGCTCTGATATGTCGATATATTATATTCAACGTATGAATATATTAAAACAGCTCTGAGATACGAGATTCATTGCATTCAACGTATCGATACATTAAGTTGACATCGGTGCATTGTATTTAATATACTTCTACACTAAATATAATGTATCTGATATGTTAGAGCCGTTCTAATGTGCCTTTTTTTGTATATGGAAGACTTAGTGATCTTTGTATGTTACTTAGCGTAACATTTTTAAACGTTTCGATCTTTGCTCCCCTTTGATTTGCGCAAGTTTCGAAATTCTTCCTTTTTAAATTATTCTTTATTTAGTGGAAATATTAGGTTCATTTAACTATTAAAAAGTGATATAAAAACGAAAAAAAGATATCTTACGAAATAAAGGCAACAACAGTCACTGGAGAGCAAATGTCATCGAGGATCAACTGCCACAAAGGAGCAAATGTCAGTGAAGATCAACTATTATCGAGAATCAAGTATCATCGAGAATCAACTATTATCGAGAATCAAATATCATTGAGAATCAAGTATCATCGAGAATCAAGTATCACTGTGGATTAAGTATCATCGAGAATCAACTATTATCGAGAATTAACTACTACCGAGAATCAAGTATCATCGAGAATCAACTGCCACTGTGGATTAATTGTCATGCAGCTCTCATATCTTAGATCTCAATATATAAAAAAGTTTTTATTCTGTTTGTTGAAAATTAAATCAATAACAAGTTTAACTTTTTTTTTATTATTTTTTTTTGATATTTTTATTTTTTCCAGTTTTTTGTTTTCGTAATTTAATCAATTAAAAAGACTATCTTTAAGAATTTAAAACCATCTTCTTAATTGCTAAAAATCCCGATAATATCAATTTTTCGAAAATTTTATTTTCCAAATTTTGCATCCATCGTTCAAAGAACTCAACAACGGAAGAGAATTATAGATAAAAACAATTGTGCGATATTCAAATCTCATGATATCTGTGTCCCAGATATCTATATCCCGCACATTTATTTCAAATATTTGTATCCCATAATGTCTGTGCCCTAGATATTTGTGTCTCATGATATCTGTGTTCTATGTATCTGTGTCCCATAATATCTGTGTTCTATGTATCTGTGTTTTATGTATCTGTGTCCCATAATATCTGTGTCCCATGATATCTGTGTCCCATGATATCTGTGTCCCATAATATCTGTGTCCCATGATATTTGTGTCCCATAATATATGTGGCTTATGATATTTGTGTCCCATAATATCTGTGTCTCATGATATTTATACTCCAATTCTGCAATTACAACTAAACAAAAAGCACTTATAAGAACGTAATCGGACTCGTAAATTTTGAATCTAAAATCAGAATCCTGAAGATTAACTCCCGATTATGAGGACATCTGAAATTTTATCCGAAGACTCCATACTAAGCATAGTAAAACTTTTTACTACTGGTTTGTATTAGTTTCTTTATTGGTCCTCAAACTTGGATATTTAAACAAACACAAAAGAAAAATAAATATAAACAATCACGATATAGCATAATACATTACTATTTTTGTATTTGTCGGTCCGAATGGTCTGTGTAATGATGATGAATTAGATACTGTAGAGAAGTTTATTTAAGATGCCTGAGGCACAATATAAAAGATGTACCGGAATTGAGAAATGGGACAAATATATAATTCCCGTCGAAAGGCACTATGTTTCCTTGTCGATGTTAAGGAAATCCGTTTGAAACCAAGGCTCCCTATCAATGTTAAGGAAATCCGCTCGGGACCAAAGAGTCTTTGTCTGTACTAAAAGAATCCGTTCGGGACCAAGGGCTTCTCACTAAAGATGAAGCGACTGATCCAACACTATTATTCAAAAATATTCTTAAAATTTTAGATAAAAAACACAAAACTATTTTTAAATATTCTTAAATTTTCATATAAAAAACATAAAATTATTCAAAAATATTCTTAAATTTATGTAAAAAACATAAAATTATTCAAAAATATTTTTAAATTTTCATATAAAAAGTACAAAATTATTCAATAATATTTCTAAAATTTTGGATTAAAGTTGTTAAAATTGAAAAAACGGCACACGACCGAATCTCCGACTTTTGCGATTCTGAAGTCGTTGTGAAACTTACAGTAAGATGAATATCATCAAAAATATCACGACGAAGGAATTCATCTTGTTTAATTTTTATGTTCAAAATTTTTTTTCAGAAAAAATTAATTTTTCTTTGTTTTCAAATTCCGTTTTCAGATTTCTTAGATAAAAGTGACAAATTTAAAAATAACTATTTTTATTTTTTAAAATCGATTATCCATGATTCAAAAATGATAAATCCAAAATTTTTTGACAAATTCTATTTTTAAAATTTACAAAAGTTATTTTTTCGAAAATTTTATAAGACCAACTGTGAATTGGAACATATTCGGAATTTTCTGAATTCAGATGACTGAAAAAAGAACTTATAGTTTGGTCCTTCTGAAGTCCGAAATTATTCAAATTCACTTCTATTTGACAAAAAACGACTCCATGATTCTGAAGAATTCCATCGGGAAAAAAACCTTTGAGAATTTCGTACTCGAGCCCGTTGGCATCGATGCTGACGAAATGGACGATTCTTTGTCTGACGATTTCGTCCAGAAGTTTCGTCATCGGAAGAGCTGTTATGTTTCTTTTCTGCAGTACAGTATTCTTCATTTTCGAAGTCAAAGTAAAAATATTTTTTTCGAGTCCAACAACATGAGGAACGATTTTTCCGAAAGACGAAAAATCTCGGTGAAAAATTTGATTCGGTTCGGAGGCGAATAAGCCACATCCGGGACGTTGTTTTTTGAATTTTCTTTCTGCTTCGATCCCGTTCGTTAATCCGATAGAAAGATAAACACAGAGATTTTCGTCGAATTCTGGCCTCAGAGGAAGAAAAAACTTCTTGTTACTGTAAGGCGTGGATTCTTGAAAAAATTCGATTTTTTCGAATTTTATATTCGAAGCCAGACATTGTCTTATTTTTATCAAATAAAATTTGACATTTATTATTGAATTCGTTTTTCGATTAATACATTCCCTCAGGCTCTTCAGCGGAGTCACAGGGGCCTTGACGGGCTGGGTAGTTCTCGCCGTTGGGGGTTGTTCCGTGATACCGTACAGTACAGTAAACAAACAAATAAGTAAAAGTGGAAATAAAAATAAAAACAACCGCGGCATTTGAAGAAAAACGAGAAAAATCGTGGCAGACGAAATCTAGAATATCATCTGCGAAAAATTTCCGAATGCGACATCTACGCCGAGATTTAATGAGTTAATCGATGTCCGAATCACAGCAGTCTACTAGTATGTAACAAAACGAATATCCCAGGATGCTTTATAAATGATCATTAATATTGTAGATTCTTACTGTATTGGGTGTTGTTTATTATTCTTAAATTTTTACAGTAACTAAAATAAAAAAATGAAATTTTTGATTAAAGTTTATTAATCAGAATTTTTTGAAATAAGCCAACTAGATAGTATTTTGAATATTTTCTAAATTGTTAGATGAATTAATTTTTATTCATATAAAAGTCACTAAAAAATAAGTTTTCTACTTCAATAGAATTACCATATGTTTAAAAATTGATTATTACAATTTTATAACTAATTGTTAGTTATTTTTTACAGTAACAAAGATAAAAGACAAAATTTCAGAAATTCGTTAATTGAAATTTTTTGAAATAAGCCAACTAGATAGGATTTTGAATATTTTCTAAATTGTTAGATGAATTAATTTTTATTCATATAAAAGTCACTAAAAAATAAATTTTCTACTTTAATAGAATTATCATATATTTAAAAATTGAATATTACAATTTTATAACTAATTGTTAGTTATTTTTTACAGTAACAAAGATAAAAGACAAAATTTTATTTCAAATTAAGAAATAAAAATTGTAATAATTTTTTGAGTTCAATGGGATTTTTATTTCGAGTCATTGATGAGTGCGAAATCAGACGTACCAGATCTTCCGGAAAAACGTTGTTGATTTTCTGTAGATACGACTTGGATTGATTTTTTCGGATTTACTTTTCCGATTTCATCTATAATCCAAGTTTACGTAAATTTAAAAAATATAACTTAAAAAAAACATAATTTAAAAAAAATTTTAAAAATGATTTAAAAAAAATTTAAAAAATGATTTAAAAAAATTTAAAAAATGATTTAAAAAAAAATAAAAAGCATAATTTTAAAAAAATATAAAAATATATAATTTAAAAAAAATATAATTTAAAAAAAATAAAAAACATAATTTTAAAAAAATAAAAATATATTATTTAAAAAAAATATAAATATATTATTTTAAAAAAATATAATTTTTAAAATTTTTCAAAATATACTTTTAAAAAATGTAAAATGTAATTTAAAAAAAGACTGTTAATGAAAATTTTTTAATTTATTTAAACATTATCATTGATCGTTGTTAATATTGGACACACTTTGCCAGAATTTTATTTTTTAGATAAAATTCGTCTTAATGATGATCATTTGGAATCAATCAAAAAGAAAAAATTATCTATTAATCTGTTGCAGAAAAAAATTTTTTTTACCAAAGTCCAAAAATTTAAATTTTTTTAAAATTATTTAATTTTTTAAAATTATTTAATTTTTTAAAATATTTAATTTTTTTAAATTTATTAAAATTTTTTAAAATTATTTAATTATTTAATTATTTAATTTTAAAATTATTTAATTTTTTTAAATTTATTAAAATTTTCGTGTCGAGAAACTAGTTTTTGTTCAAAAATTAATTTTTTAATTAAATTTTTTCAAAAATCAAAAATTAATATATTTTTAAAATTTCTAAAATGATAATAAATAAATAATTTTTAGGAAAAATTTAAAAATGATTAAATCAGTTCAAAATAATTTTTTTTTAAATTAATAAATTAATAAATTTTAAATTTTGAATTTTAATTATTAATTTAAATAAATATATTTTTTGAAATAAAAAAACTCATAAATTGTGTTTGAAAGGAAAATTTTGACTTTAACCTTGAATTCTGACAATCAACTGATAAAACGACAGAAAAGATCCACGTCAAAGACTTATCAGTCATGCTTATTGTATAATTCCTCATCCATTGCCCTTGGAAAAAACACTTTATTCAAAGTTCAAACTAAATTCAGAATACTGTATTCAAAGATAAATAAAATAATTATACGGTAGAATTTGGATATAATATATCCCTTCGGGACTGAGTAAAGCGTATGTATAAGAAAGGATATATTATAGCAGGGGTAAATTTGAAGATGAACTAACTAAATTCACTCAGACCGTATGTCATAACAAGAGATATGTTATATCCAAGTTCTACTGTATACCCTCTGTGATAAGATACGTTTTGACGGTCCCAAGGGGGTATTTTATATTCAAGTTATACTGTATTATAGCGGGGTAAATTTGGAGACAGACTAACTAAACTCACTCAGACTGTATTTTATAATAAGAGATGTTCGCTTGGGACCGAGCAAAGCGTATGTTATAAGAAAGGATATATCATAGAGGAGATAAATTTGGAGACAGACTAACTAAACTTACTCAGACTGTATTCTATAACAAGAGATATATTATAAAAGATATCTTATATCCAAGTTCTACTGTATTATAGCGGGGGTAAATGTGAAGGCAGACTAACCAAACTCACTCAGACTGTATTCTATAACAAAGGACGTGTTATAACGGGGGTATCTTATATCCGAGTCTGACTATATATATAATTTTTCTTTCTTTTCTTATTTTTTTTCATTTGTAGAATTCAATCCGAAAGTAACACTTTTTTTCTTCCCACAGAAGAACTTCTTAAACATGATTTGTGTTTTCGAGCACTAGCGATTTCGTCTTCGGAAGCAATATCCAGATAACTCCCGGGTTTGACAAATCTGGCTTCCATATTGTAATAAGTAGTATTTTCTCCGACGACTGAGACAACGTGTCCTTTTTGGAGGAGTTCTCCAGGCCAATTTCCAAACTTTTTAGAAATGATCAATCTGATCTGACGTCCGTCGAAAAGAAGAAGTGTGGTCACATAGACCCCATGTTTGTAATCTGCATCATCATCATTCAAATGTTCGATGGCAAGATCGTTTTGGATTGTTCCAGTTACTGAAAAAACCAAGTTATAATAATAAAAAACTAATTACGGTAGAATTTTTAAAATGCAATTCGACGAGAGAAAAATTGTTTTTAAGAAAAATCGTGTTCGTCGAAGATGCATTTCAAAAAATCCTACAGTATTTACTTTTTGTTTTTTCAACGGGCTGTCGAGCGAAAGCGTTAATTACGGACCGGCTTCTGGAGTGATGTGACGAACGACTTGTGGAAATAGCCGGAGGCACTGTGACATTCCGTGGGATGATTTGTTTCTTCGAGTTGGTTTGGGGATTGACGACGTTAACTTTGGACGATCCATGAATTTTCAGATTCAATCCCATAACATTGAATCTTTTATTGAAGTGATTATATGGTTCAACATTCTGGAGTTCGATGACGTCATTTACATTCATAATATTTTCACAATTATCAATAAGGAAATGAGCAACACAAGGGATACATTTCCCATCCTTGGTCCTGCAGTTAATGAACGACTTCATGTATTGATTATTAACAAAAAAGTTCTCGACCTTCAGAATCACAGTACTGTAACGGAACTTCATCTTCCAGATGAATAATATTCTAAAAAACTTACCAATCTGTATTTTTTGGATAATTATAAATTTCATCATATGTGCTGAGGACGGCCATTTTTATAAGCGACTATCTTCCGAGAGCTGATAAATGAATAAATGACTGAAAGTCCATTTCCGACAAACCGAAGTCCATAAAAGAGGTTGTCCATGTTATCAAACGCCGTTCCCGATGAACACTCCTTTGTCAGGCTGTAACTTGTGTATTATTTGATAAATCGTTTAATATTGAATACAATAATATATAATATTTTTGAAAATTATTGTGCTTAATATATCCATTGTTAATTTGCAACTTACATTGTAATCAAATCCGAAAAACGTTCGTAATTTCATTAATAAAGGATTTGATAAAACAAAGTTGTGAGGATTAAAAGAACCAAGTTCTCAGTTATCGATTAATATGCAAGTCACTTTTTCATCAACACCAGAATAAGGTACAAGCAATTACAAACACTATACGGTGGACTCGCGATAGGTGGAACTTCAAGGGAGCAAGAAAACGTTCCACTTGTGGGGATTTTTCAATTAAATGTTCAATTTAGGGAGATTTTTCAGTTATCGAATGTTCAATTTAGGGAGATTTTTCAGTTATCGAATATTCAACTTAGAACGATTTTTCAGTTATCGAATATTCAACTTCAGAACGTTGAAGATCAAATGGCATTTTCGAGTTCCATTTAACGCACTTTTCCACTAATCGAGCTTTCACTTATCACGAGTCCACTGTACTATGATATCTGTTATTTTTTTAAATAATAAAACCACTATTTCATATATTAGAGTACTACTAGTTACATCGTTCCATATTAATACATCTGATTCTAAAACTATATTTTGGGAAGAAACAAATTATAAAAATGTTTATAAACGCGAATATTACTTGCATTAAAACAGAGATTTGGGGACTTTTAGATCTTATTTCTTTATTTTACGATAAATGCTTACGTATATTATGAAGATCTATGAAACGGGAATAATGATCATAGTTCATGCGTAATATAGACATAAATGGAGTTCTTTAACAAATAGTTTGAAAGGCTTAAGTTTACCACGTTCGAAAATCTTCTAAATGTATATTCAGATGATTCATATAAGAAAAACCTAATATTTGATTAATGTTGTATTCTGAGTTTGGGATTATTATTGTTTCATGTTCTTTACTTCATTATAAAAATAATTTAAAACGAAAATAAATAAATAAGGGAGTTTGTCTAAAATATGTAAGGCTTACAAGGAGAAGAGGGTTCCAAAAAACATCATGTAAGGCTTATATATTTTAGGTAAGTTCTCTTATAGGTTATTTCAGCTTTTTTTAAATTTAGGGAGCTTGCCTGAAATATGTAAGGCCTACATGGTGCTTTTCTGAGACCCCCTCCTCCTATAAGTCTTATATATTTTAGACAAGCCCCCTAAGTCACGTTATATTCTGAGTCTGTAGATTGAATTGCTTCGGTTGAAACACTACTTGATTACAACAAAGATTACTGTTGAGATTTGAGATGGATCGGAACGTAGGAACCACGAATACAGTATAATAATATTACATTTTATTACTTAGAGACAGAATAGACAATAATGAGGAATGACACGCTGTTGTTTCGGGTAGACTTGCGGTTTTTATACTTCTGCATTTAGAACACTTGAAAGTGAAGTAACGCAGGCTGGGATACCGTAAAAATAGGAACTAATTAGTTTTAACAATTACTGTTTTAGAAAGTTATACATCTTATTAGTGTTGTATCTCAAACTTGCGAATATAGTTACTTTTTTCCGAGTACTTTGTTTTAAAAATCATCGAAGTTTAAAAATGAAGTTCAGTATGTGATTGAAATTTTGTTCTGAGTCAGTAAATCGAGTTACTTCGTTTAAAGTGCCTTGTTTGAGTGTGATAGTAATTACTGTTTAAAAAACTTATTTTATAAATGTTTTCAATTTGTAAATTCACTTATTTTGTTTCAATTATTTACTTTACTTTTTAAAACTATTGTGGTATAAATAATACATGTAAAACCCAACTACCACATTATCCCCTCAGGAAGTCTTCCTCTATCAGCCGACGTGTCCAGATCGCTATAAGGCTTGGAGAACTGAACCCTGAGGAGATAGAGAATCAGATTGTTCTACTGAATCTATTCAACTATCTGCGGAACTCGGCCTTACGAGTCTGAGAAACTTCTTTCTATTCGCTTGATAAAGTTGAATAAACTTATTTGGCAAACTGCCTATGATAGGAACCTCAATCTTTAGCTTGGTCTCGTTTCCTCTTGTCGCTTCTGAATTCCTCCACTTCTGAGATCCTTCGCTTCTGAATTCGTCCACTTCTGAATTCCTCCGCTTCTGAATTCTTCCGCTTCTGAATTCGTCCACTTCTGAATTCCTTCGCTTCTGAAATCCTCCACTTCTGAATTCCTTTGCTTCTGCCGGCTGCTTGGCGCACAAGTTGAGTTTCTATGTCTCAAGGGTTTTCGTGCTAAGAGTCTTCTCGCTTTCTGCGACAGACATTCTACGCAGCTCCGAAGATCCATACTACACTATCATTGTCTCGAACTCGATGAAATCGTTCAGAAAAATCAATAGTTATCTGTTGATGCGAATTGTGACCACGATATATGTAGTTTCATTTTCGTTCTTTTTCATTAAAATGATGTTCATAATTATTTTTCTTATAATATTTTTATACTTTTTTTATCATTGTTACTGGAAAGGCCGGAATTTGCCTCCGGGGCCGATGCCGCTTCCCATAATCGGCAATCTTCATCAGTTCGGGAAATCGGAATTTGTGGAATACAAGGATATGGAATGGCTCCGGAAGAAATACGGCGATGTGGCGACGTTCTGGGCCGCGGATATGCCAGTTGTTGTGATTCAGGATTATGAACTTCTTCAAGACACCGTAATCAAGGAAGCAGATACTTTTTCTGGAAGGTATTTGATGGGAAAATTTGCTGAACATCTTAGAAAAGGGGATTTCGGGATAATCTTCACCGATGGGGATCTTTGGAAGGAACACAGACGATTCGCTCTGCAAGTTTTTAGGAACTTCGGGATGGGCAAAGGTCTCATGGAAGAAAAGGTTCGGATTCAGCTACTGTAGACGTTAATTTTCTTTTTAGATAAACATCGAACTCGGGTATTTCCTGGAGTCCGTCGAGGAGTCCATCATCGGGACCGAAGCCGAGGTTGATCTTGTTTTAAAGACCGAGATTACGGTAGCTAACGTAATCAACCAACTTCTTTTCGGATTTGCTTATCATGATCCAAAAAAAGTCGCGGAATTCACGAGGATTAAGGACGTGATCGCGGAGCACATGCATCTGGGTACTTATCCCAGTGTCGTTTTCCTCATGCACTTTCCGGATATCCTGAGGCATTTTCCGTTCTTCAAAAACAGATACAAAATTTTCACCAGTGGATATTACGAAATCGTGGATTACTGTAGAGAACAAATCAGAAAACATCAGGAGAACTTCACAGAAGAAGGAGAACCGACAGACTACACCGATGCTTATCTCAAAGAAGCCAAAAAACGTCCAGAAACCTTCACAGAAGAACAGCTGGTGAACATCCTCTACGACATGTTCATCGCAGGACAAGAAACCACGGCAAATACGGTAATTTTCACTTTCATATATGCTCTGAACTATCCAGAAGCCCAGAAGAAAGTCCACGAAGAACTCGACAGAGTCATCGGAAGTGATCGTAGGATAACCCTAAGTGACAGAAACTCCCTACCGTACGTGAATGCCTTCATTTTCGAATGCCAAAGAATGGTCAATCTTCTGGCTCAGAATCTTCCTCACAAAACTTTGAAAAAAACAATAGTCAACGGATACAGTATTCCGCTGAATACTGTAGTTATTCCCCAAATTTCGGCAGTTCTTTACGACGAAAAATATTTTCCGAATTCTAGGGAATTCAAACCCGAAAGATTCATCGACGAAGAAGGTCATCTGAAAAAAATTGAACAATTTATTCCTTTTTCTTTGGGAAAAAGACAATGCCTGGGGGAATCGCTGGCCAGAATGGAACTGTATATCCTGATTGCTAACTTCTTCAATCATTACGAACTGAAGCCATTGAACGGACAGCCTCCGGCAATGAAGAAAAAAAGAGGAGTGACGGTCCAGCCCATTCCCTTCACGTGCATCGTCCGTAAAAGATATTGATCAAAATTATTAAATTAAGTTTTCTTAAATAAAGCACTTCATCCTTAGTGAGAAACGCCTGATTCCGAGAGGATTTTCTTAGTATCAACAGAGTCTTGGTCCCGAAAAGATTCTTTTAGTACAGACAAGGACTCTTTGATCTTGAAGATTTTCTTAGTATCAACAGTCTTGGTTCTGAAAGGATTTCCTAAGTATCAACAGTCTTGGTCCCGAAAAGATTTTCTAAGTACTAATAGGGAGTTCTTAGTTCCGAGAAGATTTTCTTAGTACTAATAGTAACTCCTTGATTCCGAAAGGATTTTCTTAGTATCAACAAAGTCTTGATCCCGAAAGGATTTCCTGAGTACTAATAGGGAGTTCTTAGTCCCGAAAGGATTTTCTTAGTATCAACAAAGTCTTGATCCCGAAAGGATTTCCTGAGTACTAATAGGGAGTTCTTAGTCCCGAAAGGATTTTCTCAGCATTGACAAAAAAAACACAGTTTTTCTTGGCGGGAATTATATATTTGTCCCATTTCTCAATTCCGGTACAGATTTTATATTGTGCCTCAGGCATCTTAAATAAACTTCTCCACGATATCTAATTCATCATCAGTGCGCGAGTCACTCGGACTGAAAATACAACAGTTTTTAATAAAAATGAATTTATTACTGTAAAAATTCAAAATTTAAAATAATTTAAATTTCGTAAATACTCGAGTAACGGGATTTTTAAAATCAAAAAAATTTAATTTTTCAGTTATTTTCGGATTTTTCTCGAAAAACGGATATCTAGGTTATCCGTCGATTTCGTCATTGATTTTCGAACTTTTTTGAAAATGATTATTCAAAAATTGATAATTTTATTTTTATTCATTTATCCGATTTTTGGACTTGACAGAGATGACTTGATGGAATATCTGAGATACAAGCAATTGACAAGGTCCACTTTCGACGGCAGAATAGACCAACAAGTGGAACCGATAGGATACGTCGACGGAAAGTAAGTTTTTTAATTTAAAAAAAAAATAAAAGATGCTTCTCAGTAGTCGAGTTCTGACGGAACTGTAAAAGAGATTTACGGAGTTTATACTTCTTCTATTGGACAGGACCAGATGTAGATAGTAGCGAGTTGCAGCCAAAATATATAAAAACGCCAAGCTTTATCTCCTACAAAATTGATAATAATGATTACGAAAGTTTTCCTGTTCGCGTCTTCTTCCTTTCGTTGCGAGACCCTTCTTTTTCCGTTTTTCCTCTTTTACGTGGGCGCGGAACGAGTATTTTCTGGCCTTCTCTTTTCCTATTCCTCTTTTTTAACTTCGATTCTGTCGACAGAACTTTCCAAATCCGCAGGTATCCGGAAGTTCTGGCATACTGTTGGGTGTGGCGAAGACGGGCTTCCCACTGACCCCCAGGGTCGACTTTGGCCTACGGGTCCGCTGGGGTCAGCAGCACTCGAACTCGCTTCCAATCTGCCACATTGAATGTGCCCCCATTTCGCTCCAAATCCCCCTAAGGGAGTAGTTTTATGACCTGGGTTCGGGCTGGCCGGGACTCGCTTTGGGGTACATATCCGTCCGTCGTCTCTGTACCACTCCGGCTCTTGTTGAATAATAAGAAAATTTTAATTTAAAATTATTTAAACAAACAACTTTAAAAAAATAAAATTTTTGAATGAAAAATGTTTTTGAAATTATTGATTAAAACAGTGTGGATTTGATTTTTGAAAGTTGTTGCAGACCAATCTGGCCGCGGATACTGGAGCGAGTCAAATCCCCCGCGAGGATCTTCTTCGACGACGACAACTTTGCGTACGAGACCAACGAGTCCAAACTCGTCGACTTCGTCCACCAGATGGACATGGAGCAGAACTTCAACAGGGTCATCAGATTCCTCCAACGGTACACCACTTGAATACTCTCAGGACGAAATTAATTAACTTTTTATTACATCTTTAAAATAAATTTGAAATTACAGTATACGCATTGGGAGAGGACTACCGACTACTGTAATTCGTGTAATCTGAGCTTTCCCAATTCTGGGTGTTGGTGAGGGTTCTGTTATTTGGTTACTCGATGAGTTGTTCGTTATCAAGATTCTGAAGTGTTTTTTGATTTCCTCGTGTCTGGAGAGGTAGATGAAGATCCCTACACACGAATTGACGTCGGCTCCTAGACCTATGAATACAGAGATGAGACCCAGGGTGTCTTCGTCCAGATTGCTGACCAGGGCGACGATGGCTACAGTAAGCGGGATCACGCAGAAAACGAAATAAAAAACCAACAAGAGCGAGATAGACCGGAAGACCCGTTGTTGTGTCTTCAGCGTCCTGTTGCTCGTCATCACCTCCCCTCCTTGCACCGTCTTCTTCAGAATCCTTATTGCGTAAATGTAAATCGCTGAAAATCGACCTTCAACAACTACAGTACACTGAGAACTTACAGAAAATTAATACAGAAATCAAAAGACCTCCAATGACGAAAATATAAAGGAAAATCTTTGCAGCTATGGCCCCCACGCTGCAGTGACGACTGGGCCCCGAGGGCAAGGTCCAAAAAAGGAAGAAAACAACAGTAACCGAGCTCATGATCCAATTCCCAATGATCCCGATAATCTTCGTTCGAAAATCAGAGAGTCCGTAGTAAATCTTCATTTTCACCGCTGTGAGTCTATCCACGGCCATAGAAATGTACATAACCTAAAAATAATTTTTAATTATGTCTTTAAAAACAAAAATAATTTTGTTTATAAAATAAATTTTACGAATTTTTTTATAATTTTTAAAATTTTTTATATAATTTTAGAAAGTTTTTAATTTTTGGAATCTGAAAAGCTTCGGAAACTGAAATCAGAGCTTAGAAGACTCTAGAAACTTCTACATGATCCTGGGAGAATTCAGAATCTCATAATTGATTTTTGAAATTTTCAGAATTTTGTAAAAAATTAAAAAATTTCTATTAATTTTTTTTAATTTATGACATCATCAGATTTTTGAAGGTTCTATAAACTTCTCGAGAAATTCAGACTCTTTTATTGGATTTCACAAGATTCTTGAAATTTTCAGAATTTTGTAAAAATTTAAAAAATGTCTATAAATTTCTTTAAATTTATGAAACCTTTATCAGATTCTTAAAAGTTCTATAAACTACTCGAGAAATTCAGAATCTTTTATTGGATTTCACAAGATTCTTAGTTTCCAGAATATTTTACAATTTTGTAAAAAATTTAAAAAAGCTTTAAAAATTTCTTTAAATTTGTAAAACCTTCATCAGATTCTTAAAGGTTCTATAAACTTCTTGCAAAATTCATAATATTTCATTGGATTTCACAAAATTCTTAGTTTCCAGAACACTTTACAATTTTGTAAAAAATTTAAAAAAGATTTACAAATTTCTTTAAATTTACGACATCATCAGATTCTTGAAGGTTCTATAAACTTTTTGCAAAATTCAGAATCTTGTATTGGATTTCACAAAATTCTTAGTTTCCAGAAATTTCTACAAATTCGTAAAAAATTTAAAAAATGTCTATAAATTTCTTTAAATTTACGACATTATCAGATTCTTGAAGACTCTAGAAGCCTTCTTAAAATACTTTGAAATTTCTGAATCTTTTAACAGATTCTGTAGAATTCTAGAAACTTATTTAAAATTCTAGAAAATTAAAAATAAGTTACCTGACTGCATACGATTCCGAAGACCTGAGGGGATCCAATAATAGCACAAAGTCGTCTGTCGTATCCCTTTCCTGCATTGCGGTGTTCAACAAGGGGATGAACGGCTCTGGCCAAGACCCCGATGCCGATGATGAAATCCGAAAGAGCCAAAAGTGAAATTAACCAATTACTGTATTGACTTCTGAATGTTTTGAATTTCAAAAATATCACCAACAAAACTCCGTTTCCGATGACAGCGATGGTTCCTAATAACATTCTTGAAGAAATAATAACGATTGAAGCTTCTATGTCCGGCATTTCAGGAAATCATTTAGAAAAGTCAACACGGTGTTTTTTTCGAGTAAATGTCCCAAGTGGATTCTTCGGACGTAATTCTCAAAGCAGTTCAGGACCGGCTAAGAACACAAACGCTGGATAACGGGCCTGCGTAATGCCAAGTTAAAAATTCAAAAAAATCTATTTTTAACAAAAATAATTTTATTCAATATTTTAAAATAAAATTGAATTCACGTAAAAAGTACAAAACCAAAGTGGTCATATTCGGTCCGTTTGACACGACATAAATACAGGTGATAAACACGAAATTAACTGTGAAATTAGTTACCAAAGGTCCAATTAAGTTGGAAAATTTTATAAAACGTAGATTGTCCTTGTTTGAACCTGTTTTTCCTAAGTAACGACTGACTTCACATATCTAGAACAAATAATTGTTACAAATTGTTGGGTTTCTTGTGAGCTGAAAAAGATGGAAAAACAGTGTTCGGACAGAATAATAACCAACATTTCATAGGTAATCACATATATAGCACTAATAGACAGAAACTAAATAATGGTCTTCGGTAGTGTTGGAACAAAAGCTAGATTACAGAGAGAGCACCAGAAGCAATAGTTTGAGTACCAGGGAACACGGAATACTGTATGTTGTAAGGTTCTCAATTGTTATATGTCAAGATTATGTATAGATTATGTCCATGTTTTATTATTTAAGATCGTTATGTTAGTTCTGTTTCTATTCTAATAGGTAGTACAATGATTAGTAGACATGACTATAAAGTTACGAGGTTTGGGCTCTATTCCCGGCTGAAGACTCCAAGTGCCGTTAACTAAGGAGAAATACCCGAGGAAGGAATCTCAACCAAAGTCAGGAGCTCGGATCAATCCCGGGGCCGGGTTCTTTACGACAACCCGATTACCAGAAGTCAAGTAGTACCGAAAAAGTAAATTTAGGTGTTTAGTATATCTAAATGTCTTGTTTCGTGTGATATTGTCCTAAAAACAAATCCTACACAATGTCACAAAACGCTAACATAGATAATTTATAGTCACTTATAACTGAGTGTAATCAGTAGGTAAAAGATCCTCATGTATTGGACTCTAACCAAACATAGTCCATAATAGGATTGCAGTCCGAAGAAGGCTGATTCTAATTGAATATAATCAACATGTTTATACTTTTTTAATCCCAGAAATGATTCAAACATGTTGATCGTGTTCAATTAGAATCAACTACTGCTGAATTTCAATCATGTTATTGATTAAGTTCAGTTAGAATCCAAACGTGACGAATATCCTCAGGATTTTTACGTGTTCATTACTCTCAGTTAAAAGTAATCCAAATTATTTGGGAAGATAAAAAACAAAAAAAAACTGAATACTGACCGGGACGTCTAGTGCAGATCCGCCGTTTTTATACTTTCTCAACGGATATGTCAGAAAAGTGTATTTCGAACCGCCGGAAACCGAGATACCTTAAAGTACAGCGTCAAAGTGGTTCCAATATAAATTATTTATTAAAAAAGAAAAATTAACTTTTAATTATTTTGACAAGTAACCATAAGTTAATATTTTTTTAATTTAATAATTTTTTTTTCAGCCACAAATCTCGATTAACATCATTTTATTTTTAATTAATTTTTATTTTTAGAATTTTCAAAAGTTTTTATATTTTTTATTCATTTTACTGTAAAAAATTATTTAATTTTGATTTATTTTTTAAAAAATAAAATTTTTGAATGAAAAATGTTTTTGAAATTATTGATTAAAATAGTGTGGATTTGGTTTTTGAAAGTTGTTGCAGACCGATCTGGCCGCGGATACTGGAGCGAGTCAAATCCCCCGCGAGGATGTTCTTCGACGACGACAACTTTGCGTACGAGACCAACGAGTCCAAACTCGTCGACTTCGTCCACCAGATGGACATGGAGCAGAACTTCAACAGGGTCATCAGATTCCTCCAACGGTACACTACTTGATTACTCTCAAGACGAAATTAATCAACTTTTTATTACATCTTTAAAATAAATTTGAAATTACGATCTACGCCAAGGAAGAACATGAGGGTTAAGTACTGTAAGCTTAGCGATTTTGATGTTGTTGATTCTGGCAATTGGTGAGAGTGCTATCTTCTGGTTATTGGCTTGATTGAAAGTGATCAAAATTTTGAAATGTTTTTTAACTTCCTCGTGTCTGGAGAGGTAGATGAAGATCCCTACACACGAATTGACGTCAGCTCCTAGACCTATGAATACAGAGATGAGACCCAGGGTGTCTTCGTCCAGATTGCTGACCAGGGCGACGATGGCTACAGTAAGCGGGATCACGCAGAAAACGAAATAAAAAACCAACAAGAGCGAGATAGACCGGAAGACCCGTTGTTGTGTCTTCAGCGTCCTGTTGCTCGTCATCACCTCCCCTCCTTGCACCGTCTTCTTCAGAATCCTTATTGCGTAAATGTAAATCGCTGAAAATCGACCTTCAACAACTACAGTACACCGGAAACTTACAGAAAATTAATACAGAAATCAAAAGACCTCCAATGACATAAACGAACAAAAATGCCATCCCAGCTACGGCCCCCACACTGCATTGACGACTGGGCCCTGAGGGCAAGGTCCAAAAAAGGAAGAAAAACACGAAAACAGAACTTATGATCCAGCTAGCTACGATTACTGTGATCTTAAATTTGAGATTCACAAGCCCGTGTTGGGTCTTCATTTTGACCGCAATCAGCCGGTCCGTGGCCATGGAGATAAACATGACCTAAAAATAATTTTTGATTATATTTAAAAAAATAAATTTGAACTATATTTAAAAAATAATTTTTGATTATATTTAAAAAAATAATTTTTAACTATATTTAAAAAATAATTTTTCATTTTATTTAAAAAGTTATTTTTAATTATATCTAAAAAATAAATTTTAACTATTTTTAAAAAGTTATTTTTGATTATATTTAAAAAAATATTTTTTTTCTTAAAATTGGTTCTAAAAAATTTAAATTCTTTGAAATTAGAAAATTATATTATTGTGAAAAAAAATAATTTAAAAATTGATTTTTTAAATTTTCTCAAAGCGAATTTTGCCAATTTTGGATTTTGAATATTATTAGTTAAATTTTTTATTAATTTTCAAAGTTTATTGAATTTTCGAAAATTTCAGAATTAATTGTTGGATTTTATAATATTTTTAAAATTTATAAAAATTCATAAAATATTTCAAAAATTTTTATAAATTTTCAAAGTTTATGGAATTTTCGAAAATTTTAGAATTTTGTGAAAAATTGTGTACGATTTTAGAAACTTAATTAAAGTTTTAAAAAGTTGAAAATAAATTACCTGACTGCATGTGACTCCGAGAACCTGAGGGGCTCCAATAATAGCACAAAGTCGTCTGTCGTATTCGCCTCCAGGAATGTGGCTTTTAAAAACGGAATAAACGGCCTTGACCAGGAGTCCGGTGCCGATGATGAAATCCGAAAAAGCCAAAAGTGAAATTAACCAATTACTGTATTGACTTCTGAATGTTTTGAATTTCAAAAATATCACCAACAAGACTCCGTTTCCGATGACAGAAACGATCCCGATCAATATCCTCAAAAAAATAATAACGATCGAAGCGTCTGGATCCAGTATTTCGGAGATTTCAGAAGACATCGTGTCCAATTTCACACTTGTCCCAACTGGATTTCCCGAAGGTAATTCCCATAGAAATTTATACTTTTCAAATAACGATGATGTTAGATAACGACCTTCTTCGATTCTAAATTACAAATTCCAAAATAGAAATTTGTTTGTTTTCAAACCGAAATTAAAATATTTCAAAAATTTATTCAATATTTAAAAAAAATTTTTATTCAATATTTTCGAAAAAATTTTAATATTTCAAAAGTTTATTCAATATTTTCAAAAAAAATTTTTATTTAATATTTTCAAAAAAAAATTTTATTCAATATTTTTTTAAAAATTTTTATTCAGTATTTTCAAAAAATTTTCTTATTCAATATTTTCAAAAGAAATTTTCTATTCGATATTTTTAAAAATTTTTACTTAATATTTTAAAAGAAATTTTTTATTCAATATTTTCAAAAAATTTTTACTTAATATTTAAAAAAAAAGTTTTTTATTCGATATTTTTTAAAAATTTTTACTTAATATTTTTTTAGAAAATTTTATTTAATATTTTTTAAAAAAATTTTTATTTATTTAATATTTAAAAAAAATTTTATTTATTTAATATTTAAAAAAGAAATTTTATTTATTTAATATTTTTTAAAAAAATTTTTATTTATTTAATATTTAAAAAAAATTTTATTCGATATTTTTTAAAAATTTTACTTAGTATTTTTTTTAGAAAATTTTATTTAATATTTTTTCAAAGATTTTTATTTATTTAATATTTAAAAAAAATTTTATTCGATATTTTTAAAAACATTTACGCATATTAGAAGCTTTAAAATAAAATAATTACATTTAGGTGGTCGATGATGACGTGATTACAGGTGATAAAAACATAAAAAGAAAAATTAATTAATAAAATTCGAATTTTTTAATTTAATAAAGATATTCAAAAAAAAGAAGACCAACTCCACCATCCTTGTTTGAACGTGGTTCCGCTCAAATAAAGCCCATCTGGTTTCAAGTACCTAAAATGAATATTATAATTATTATAAATTATTTATTAAAAATCTATCAACTTGGAATTATTTTTATGAATAACTAGGGGGATATTTTCTGTTCGAGAATCGTTTAGTATTTTTTTAATTTTTGAAAAACAAAAACTTTAATAAAAATAACTTTATTTTTAGTTAATTTTTATATTTCTAGAATCTTTGGAAATTTTTCTACATTTCTGTATGTGTTTTCATATATGAAAAAATAAACAAAATGCAAATTTTGATTGATATTTAAAAATATATTAAACATAAAAATTTCATTTAAATTGATTTTATTTTTAATTAATTTTTATATTTTTAGAATCTCCAGAAGATTTTCTACATTTCTGTATGTGTTTTCATATATGAAAAAATAAACAAAATGCAAATTTTGATTGATATTTAAAAATATATTAAACATAAAAATTTCATTTAAATCGATTTTATTTTTAGTTAATTTTTATATTTCTAGAATCTTTGGAAATTTTTCTACATTTCTGTATGTGTTTTCATATATGAAAAAATAAACAAAATGCAAATTTTGATTGATATTTAAAAATATATTAAACATAAAAATTTCATTTAAATTGATTTTATTTTTAATTGATTTTTGCATTTTTAGAATCTCCAGAAGCTTTTTTACATTTCTGTATGTGTATTCATATATGAAAAAGTGAAATAAAATGCAAATTTTGATTGATATTTAAAAATATATTAAACAAAAATTTCATTTAAATTCATTTTATTTTTATATTTTTAGAATCTCCAGAAGCTTTTTTACATTTCTGTATGTGTTTTCATATATGAAAAAGTGAAACAAAATAGAATGTTAATTGAAAGTTTAAAAAATGTTGAACATAAAAACTTTAATAAAAATAACTTTATTTTTAATTGATTTTTATATTTCTAGAATCCTTGGAAATTTTTCTACATTTCTGTATGTGTATTCATATATGAAAAAGTGAAACAAAATGCAAATTTTGATTGATATTTAAAAATATATTAAACAAAAATTTCATTTAAATTCATTTTATTTTTATATTTTTAGAATCTCCAGAAGCTTTTTTACATTTCTGTATGTGTATTCATATATGAAAAAATTTAAAAAATGCAAATTTTGATTGATATTTAAAAATACATTAAACACAAAAATTTCAACAAAAATCGCTTTATTTATTATTAATTTTTATATTTCTAGAATCTTTGGAAATTTTTCTACAATTAAATATGTTTTGGTCTAAAAAATATTTATAGAAATATGAATTTAGTTGGCATTTAAAAAAATTAAAAATTCAACGAAAAACATGCTTTTTTAATTAATTTTCTAACATTTTAAAAGTAATCCCAGGTGTAGCCTACATTTTAATAATCTTTTTACGTAAAAAATAATGAAATTTTGATTAAAGTTAATTTTTTTTAAATAATTAATTTTTTTTAAATAATTAATTTTTTTTAAATAATTAATTTTCGATGTTTTTGTTGGTCTTCGGCAATGTTAAAACACGAACTATACTACAAAGAGAGCACCAGAAGTAATAGCTTGAATACCAAAGAACATGGAATACTGTAAGCCACGAATGAAGTTCATAATTGATATATGTTGAAATCTGATATAAATTGTGTCCATGTTTTATTGTTTTAGGAAAGATCGTTATGTTAGTTCTGTTTCTATCTTAACAGTTGGATTTTAATCAATATAATCTGATCTATTACTGGATTATTGTTGGAACAGAGAACTGGATTAGAGAGCACCAGAAGCAATAGTTTGAGTACCAGGGAACACGGAATACTGTATGTTGTAAGGTTCTCAATTGTTATATGTCAAGATTATGTATAGATTATGTCCATGTTTTATTATTTAAGATCGTTATGTTAGTTCTGTTTCTATTCTAATAGGTAGTACAATGATTAGTAGACATGACTATAAAGTTACGAGGTTTGGGCTCTATTCCCGGCTGAAGACTCCAAGTGCCGTTAACTAAGGAGAAATACCCGAGGAAGGAATCACAACCAAAGTCAGGAGCTCGGATCAATCCTGGGGCCGGGCTCTTTACGACAACCCGATTACCAGAAGCCAAGTAGTACCGAAAAAGCAAACTTAGGTGTTTAGTATATCTAAATGTCTTGTTTCGTGTGATATTGTCCTAAAAGTAAATCCTACACAATGCCACAAAACGCTAAGATAAAAAAGAAGGAATTTACCAAGTTATGTTGTCTTCACATGGAGCAGTTTTTCCAAAAATGTCGAAAATCTCGAAAAAGTTGTTCAATCCGTACGCGTCACACCAGAAGTGATGATTATCTAAATTATTATTAAAGTTAAATTCCACCGTAATCCTCACCTGGATCAAAATCGTAAAAATTAAAACTAAAATCTTCGTTTTTGTAGACAAACTGATCTCGCAAGTCCGTCAAAACAGATTGACAATGGAGCTAAAATTAAATTTTAAAAATTTATTTTTTTATTCAAAAAATTATTTTTAATGATTTTCTAAATTATCTGTTTTTTTAAAAATTTTTTTATTATTTTTTAAATTCAAAAAATTATTTTTTATTAATTTTATTATTTTTTAAATTTTAATAATTATTTTTAATTAATTTTATTATTTTTTTTAATTTTAAAAATTATTTTTTATTAATTTCGTTTTTTTTTAATTTTAAAAATTATTTTTTATTAATTTCGTTTTTTTTTAATTTTAAAAATTATTTTTTTATTAATTTTATTATTTTTTAAATCCAGAAAACCACCTTCAGATTCCTGTCAGAATTGTTGATGATTCGGATTTCGTTCGGACGGCGGTGTTTTCTGGAATCCGTGACGGAAACCAAAATACAGTAAAAAACAAAAAAATAAAAGAAAACCTTCATTTTTAGAAATATTCAAAGTTTATTGTTTATGTTCAAAAAAAATAAAAATTAAAAAACCAGATGTGAAAAATTTTAAAAATTCGAATTTTGGAGGAGCTTCGCAGCCTTGTGTTCGGGGATTATTTCGTTCGAAATCCGGACTTGAGATTCGACGTAATAAATGTAAAAACAAATAGTTATAATTATTAAAATAAAAATATAATATTTCAAATAATTCGAATTTTGAAACATTTCAAAAATTAAAAAAGTCGTTTTTTTTTACTTCAACGTTGAGATCTGCAAAAAAATAAAAATTATAAAAAACAAAATTATAAAAACAAAATAAAAATTATAAAAAATAAAAATTCGAAATTTCAAAAAAAAGTTGAAATTAAAAAAAAATAAAATTATAAAAAATAAAATTATAAAAAATAAAATTATAAAAAATAAAAATTATAAAAATTTGAAATTAAGAAAAATTAAATTATAAAAATTTAAAATTTAAAAAAATTAAATTTAAAAAGTTATCTTGAAAATTTTATAAATTTTACTTTGTTGACCCATTTATGATCCTCGAGGTGGATAAAAAATAAGATAAAATCGAATTTGAAAAAAGATACATGACGTGATATCAATGTTTTTTATTTTCAAATAAATATTTAAATTGATTTTTGATTTTAATTTTTTTAAAAAGTAAAAACGGAAGTTCAGTCATTAAATTTTGGAAATCGAATTCAACCATGCGTGAACGGAAGAAATATAAAAGGAAGAAATATAAGATGGAAAAAATAATAAGATGGAAAATAGAAAAAATATAGGAGGAAAAAATATAAGATGGAAAAATATAAAATGGAAAAAATACAGGAAGAAGAAATATAAGGAGAAAAATATAAATAGAAAAAATATAAGATGGAAAAAATATAAAAGGAAGAAATAATAAGATGGAAAATAGAAAAAATATAAGGTGAAAAAAATACAGGAAGAAGAAATATAAGGGGAAAAATATAAATAGAAAAAATATAAAATATAAAATAGAAAAAATATAGGAAGAAAAAATATAAGATGGAAAAATATAAAATGGAAAAAATACAGGAAGAAGAAATATAAAGTAGAAAATAGAAGAAATAATAAGATGGAAAATAGAAGAAATATAAGATGGAAAAAATAGAAAAAATATAAAATATAAAAAATATAAGAAGAAGAAATATAAAAAAAATATTAAACCAATTATGGTATTCCAAAATGTTGCATAGTGTTGTTATCACCGTGGTCTAGATGCCTAAGCTCAATCCCAAGAGCCGATTTTCACATATAATTAGCGATTTATCTCATACCTTATTTTTTTCTTATATTTTGTCCGTTCACGGATCTTCAGGCAGTAGGAAAAATATAAAAGGAAAAAATATTAAATCAATTATGATATTCCAAAATCTTGCATAGTGTTATTGTCACCATGGTCTAGATGCCTAATCCCAATCCCAAAATCCGATTTTTATACATAATTAGTGACTTATCTTATACCTTATATTTCTTCCACTTTTGTATTTTTTCTTCTTATATTTCTTCCATTCTTGTATTTTTTCTTCTTATATTTCTTCCATTCTTGTATTTTTTCCTCTTATATTTCTTCCAGTTTTGTATTTTTTCTCTTATATTTCTTCCGTCTTGTATTTTTTCCTCTTATATTTCTTCCGTCTTGTATTTTTCCTACTGCCAATTCAACAGAGCAGAATTAACAAAATGAAGGCGGAAAATTGGCCGGAAATCTTTGTTGCATTTCCGAAAACTCAGGATTGACTTTCGTTTTTTTCTGGAAGTTGACCTTTATCTTCCAAAAGTTATATTTTCAGTGATCAACTTTAACTATATTTTCAAAGTTATAATTTGTTCTAATTTATAAATTGAATAGTTTTTTTTCTAGAGATCAAACGGTGTTCTTTGAAAATTAATTTTTACTACATTTTGAACAATTAAGTTCTATTTTTCTCTAAAAATTGTTTTCTGAAGACTGATTTTTATTATTTTTTGAATAATTAAGTTTTATTTTTCTCTAAAAATTGTTTTCTGAAAATTAATTTTTATTATATTTTTAATAATCAATTTTTATTTTTCTTTAAAAATTGTTTTCTGAAGACTGATTTCCGTTTTTTGCTACATCCCGATTCCTGTTCACTTTTGAGAACAGACTTTTGTTGTTTTCCGAAGATCGATTTCTATCTTCATCTGGAATTTAACCTTTGTATTTTTCTGGAAATTATTTTCTTCTGGAGCTAGATTCTTACCATATTTTTAACCTTTATTTCTGCTGTGACTCTATTTTTTGAAGATGTACGAAGAAGGAGTCGAAAACGATCCTGTGGTCGGTAATGTTTCTCAAACTGTCTCGTTGGGACCTGGTCATTTGGTCTTCGATGCCAACTTCGAGTGTGGAAACCTCGGAAGAGTGGACGAGCTCAACCCGAACGAGTATGATCTCTTCATCAGACCCGACACCTGCAACCCCAAGTACAGAGTCTGGTTTTTTTTCTCCGTTTCCAACGCCAAAGAAAACCAAGTAAGTCTTCGATTTTTGACTTGTTAAAAATTTTAATTTAGAGAGTAGTCTTCAATATTGTGAATTTCTCAAAGTTAAGGACCTTGTTCGACACAGGATCCGCGGCCCCGGTGTACAGGATGGATTCAGAAAACAACTGGTCCCGAGTTTCGGCGAGAAATATTTACTACTATGCCAGTAAAGCCCATGCGGATCGGTTTATCCTGTCCTTTATCCACGTGTTCCCCAGTGCGGAGAAGTGCTACTTCGCCTACTGTATCCCCTACTCTTATACGAAACTTCAAAAATTCCTCCAGAACCTTGAAAAAAGAAATTTTCCGTTTTTTAAAAGAGAACCTCTGACGTCATCTGTCCAGAAAAGAAAAGTCGATCTTCTGACGATCACGAATCTGAGTCATCCCCTGGATAAACAGAAGATGGTGTTCCTGACAGCAAGAGTCCACCCAGGAGAGACCCCGTCCAGTTTCGTCATGCATGGCTTGATAGAGTTCCTCGTGAGCAACGACCCCAGGGCGGAGGAGCTTCGAAACAAGTTCGTCTTCAAAATCGTCCCGATGCTGAATCCAGATGGAGTCTACTTGGGGAACTACAGATGTTCCTTGATGGGATTCGATTTGAACAGACAGTGGCAGAATCCCTCCAGCTGGGGAAATCCCACCATCTTCGCGACGAAGAACTTACTCATCCAGTACAACAATGCTCCCGTAGTTATTTCTTAAATATTTTTGAATCGAAGTTTCAGAATAAGTTACATGGATCCTCTAAATTTCAAAATGGATATTCAGAATCCATTGTTTAATTTCTGCTAAAAGTTCTACAGCGAAAAATAGGATAAACATAAAATATATCATGTATAAGAAAATGTGAGCAAATTTGCTCATCTGTTAAGCGAACTCACTCACTTATTGGCGAATGTACTTATTAATTAAACGAATTTGCTTATTTATTAAGTGAAATCTTTTACTTTTTAAGTGAATGCACTTATCTGTTAGGCGAACTCCCTCATCTGTCAGATGAATTCACTTATTCACTTAATAAGTAAACAAATTCGGTAGTAAATATGTTCATCTGTTAAGCGAACTCATTTACTACCGAATTCGCTTATTTATTAAGTGAATGTACTTATCTGTTAGGTGAACTCATTTACTACCGAATTCGCTTGCTTATTAAGTGAATATACTTATCTGTTAGGCGAACTCACTTATTTACTACTGAATTTGCTTATTTATTAAGTGGATTTACTTATCTGTTAAGCAAACTCACTTATTTATTACCGAATTTGCTTGCTTGTGAAGCGAACTCATTTGCTCATTAAATGAATTCCCTTATATTTCAAGCAAATGTACTTATTTATTAAATAAAATCGCTCATCTATCAAGCAAATTTTGAATAAACTATTTTAAAATCGTTCATTTTCTACTTTAATTTAGTTAATTTCGATGTTTTATAATTAGATAGATATCTGATATTGATTGCAGTTATCCATTCTTAAAGAATAGTTAAAAGCGAAAAATTATAATTTAAAGATTTCAAAGATCATCTCGATTGTAAAAAATAATTTAAAAAATTGAATCATTGATTTTTAAAGTGTAATTTAAATGTACAAAAACGGTAACTTACTGAAACTTTAATTCAAGTTATTTTTATTTATTTATTATTGAAATAATTACTTTCCAGTACATTGAGCTCTGTTTCTGCATCGACCTCCATGCCCATTCTCGCCAGACGAACTCCTTCCTATACGGTAACCTCGTCACTAAGGACCCGAAGCAGTGTGAACAACAACTTTACATACCGTATCTACTTGCGGATCTGACGGAGGACTATTCGTTACATTATACCCAATTCAACACAGATGTGGAGAAAGCAGGGACGAACAGAAGGGCCATGGGAGCTCTTCTGGACGATTCTTGTCTCTGTTACACTTTGGAAACTTCTTTTTTCAGTTACAAACCCAAAGGCAACGTCGAAGCGAAGAGTGTTCCTTACTTCGACCACACTTATGAAGCCTTGGGCATGAATCTCGCCATCGCCATCCTACAGTACTCAGAAGTCCTGGCCGGGACCAAGACCGTCGCCATCACGAGGTCATTCGAGACTTTTCTTCCGAAACGTTGTGTCAAATCTTTCAGACAGATTGGGAAATCCCTCAAAGCCTTAGATCTCAAAAAGTAAATTCAGTCAATATCAAAATTCTCCGAATTCGTAGAAAATAAATTTTTTCCAATATTTTGTGAATGAAAATTTCCTAGAATCCAGTATAAAGTTTCAGACCAATCCGAAACCATGAATTCCGATTTTTTTCAGACAGTAATGCAAATTAGTGTTCAAAAAATCACGCGAAAAACACTAATTTTTGAGCTTTGATTATCATGACGTTTAAATCTGATGTTTTTGAAGCGATAATCCACTTTAACGACCACAAGTTTTAATTAAATACAAGGATTTAGAACAATTTCATTCACGTGTTCTATTCTGCAATAATTCATCAAAGGTAACATGATCGATGAAGGCTATATAAAGGGGGTTATGGATCTGAATGATGTGATAAAAGTTATTCAATAACTTCAAATGGTCTGCCGGATCTTGATTCTGCTTACTTTGGTCTGTTTCGTCCAGGCTTGGACGGACAAGGAGATCGACGACTTCAAGGTCTTTGAGAAAAACCATAGTCTCAAGTACGATGATAAACCAGCAGAGTTTGAACGTCGTATGAAGATCTTCCACAATAACGTCAAAGCTATTGAAGCTCTCAAGAAAAACAAGGGCTATGGAGGTCAGTACGGTATCAACAAGTTCTCTGCGATGACACCGGAGGAATTCCAGCAGATTCTTATTCCGAAGACCTTTGACATGAAGAAAGTCAACGACAAGATCCCAAAAGTTACTTTCGGAAATCATTCTCGACCTAAGAGACAAAGTTTCCCAAGTTGCTTCGATTATAGAAATTACGGATGGGTTACGCCAGTCAGATATCAGGGAGTTCGTTTTTTACCCTTTATAATCCTTTAGAAGTAGTTAGTAATTCATGAAAACTTCTAAGATCTCACAGAAGGTTTCAGAATCTAGTAGCAGATCCAACGCTTTCTAGAACCTCAGAACCTTTTGCAATTTTCTATAAATTTACAGGGACTTTCAGAATCTGATAGTAGTTTTCGGGGTAATTTAAAATCTAACAGAAGATTACAACAAAGTTCCAAAACCAATAACTTTGGAAATTCATGTTGAGGATTTTTTGCAATCAAAACTTCCCAAAGTTTTATAATCTTCTGGATTTCAGTGTTGTGGCAGTAGCTGGGCCTTTACTTGCGCTGCTTTAGTGGAAATCATCTATCTCAGGTACGATGGAATCTGTATCGATGGATCTGAACAGTGCCTTATCGATTGTGTCTATCAGAATTCTGGATGCAATGGTGGATGGCTCAATTACGCTCTTGATTATGTCTGCCAATACGGGTTGAAATCAGAAGTCTATTACCCCTACACTGAATACCAGGGATACTGCAGCAATGTCGGTGGGCCTTGCTATTATAACATCGCCTATACATTGCTGCAATGCGAAGCCGACATTGCGTATTACCTCTATTACTACGGACCCGTTGGATTCTACTTCGCTGTTCCTAGTGCCTTCCAATACTACACTGGAGGCATCTTCGACGTTATAGATTGTAGCGACACAATCGGTTATCAGGAAGTCACCATTGTCGGCTACACTCCTGACTATTGGATCGTGAAGAACAGCTGGGGAACGGGCTGGGGCGACAACGGATACGTCTACTACAAGCGAGGCAAGAACCTCTGCGGAATGGAAGCCCAATTGATTCTGACATATAGAGCCTAACTGTTGGGTCATATTGTTGAACGAAAAACGTAGTCGAGAGCAGCAAATGCTCCAAATAAACTAGATGTAAACCGAAAATATAATTCAAAAGACATTGATTGACTTCTGTTAAGATAGATATAGGAAGTATATTACCAATCTTTACTTAAATACTAAGACACAGACAAATGCTTAAAAATCTCAGCACCCAAAAGCCACTAAGGGTCTCATCTATGCTCTACAGTATTCTACGGTTCCTGATTTCAGACTATCTCTTCAGGTGCTTTCTTTCTAGCGTAACTTCTGTCCCAGCAGCTTCTAAAGGGGCTTTTACACATGCACAAACCAGGTTTTAGAAAGCTTCGATTCAGTGAAGATAATTATTGAAACTTTGATCCGCTATGATGTAATTTTTAAAGAGTTTCAATCTCGTCTGAAGTCTTCTGGAGAATCTTGATTCTGTTTCAATTTTTAAATATTCATTTGATCGAGATCGTTCTAAAAAATTCCAAACTAATCTGGAATAACTCTTTCAAAAATATTTTGCTTCTGTTTAAGATACATGTGAAGATGACATATGTTATACAATTTTTTCAAAGATTGAAAATATTACATTCGTTGAAGTAATTTCTGTGTATTATTTTTGATACAAAGATTTTTCATTTTTATCTTTTATTAAGCGATGACCCCCGATTATATATGCAAACAAAAATTGATTGACTCGTATTTTAATAAAGATTAAGTGTTACAGTTATTTCATTCAATTAAAAATTCAAAAATTCGAAAAAAACACATTCTCTATGTTGATCTGTTTCAAATTTGAAATTTTAGAAAAAAGGATACAGATGAACTGTTGGTAAAAATCCATTAATTATCTAGATTTCACAGGTAATTTGGATTACTTGTAACTGAGAATAATCAACACGTAAAAATCCTGAAGATATTCGTCACGTTGGATTCTAACTGAACTTAATCAATAACATGATTGAAATTCAGCAGTAGTTGATTCTAATTGAACACAATCAACATGTTTGAATCATTTCTGGGATTAAAAAAGTATAAACATGTTGATTATACTCAATTAGAATCAGCCTTCTTCGGACTGCAATCCTATTATGGACTATCTTTGGTTAGAGTCCAATACATGAGGAGCTTTTACCTACTGATTACACTCAGTTATAAGTGACTATAAATTACATATGCTGTGATTCTACTTATGGAACCAATATAAATAAAAAGTATAACTTTCGGATTCTTAACAATTGTGAAATGTAGCTAAAATGTGACACAATCGTCACATTTTTCAAGAATATTTGACATTTGTAACGCAATAGTGGCGATATGCATTTGTTACTGGGCCAAAAGTTAAGATTCTTTTTGTGTGTAGTTCATGAACAAAGAAAAATCGAATATTAAATTCTGTAGATGGATTGGAAAGTCAATATTATTCAATTCATTGTTTAATTTAAGAAGATAAATAAGATACGATAAAATATGACAGTATTTGAGAGGCTTTTAAAATGATTAAAACTATGGCAAATTTTGTTGTAATGATTTGAAGATTGGCAGGTATAGTCACAAGTTGTACGATATTGGTTAAAATTTAAATTTGATACGCAATATTAAATTTATTTTAATTTTTATGAATAATTGAACTTTATTATTTTGTGTTTTCATGAGATTGGTAAGATTCTGATTTATCAATCTTTCTTCTCATCAGTATATAAAGTTAGAAAATAACAAATCTATATCAACAGCACTTGTATGCAAATAAAAACTCAGAAGAAACTTATAAAATTACAATGAAATATAAAATGAGAATTGTGGCTGGATGACATCGTTGTGGATTCCTATATAAACGTAAAAACCCTAGGTTCCTACTGTATGTGCAAGTCGTAATCAAGCTTCATTTCTTACTCAAAATACGGACGAACAAAACGACTTTCATATGATTGTTGCCAATCGAATTTGGATTGATTTTTCGATGATTCAGAAAAGACAGAAGAAACAAAGAATTGAGGTGAATTAAATGGGGTTTAATGTACTTCTATAATATCGACTGATTGAGTATTACCTTACGCATCTGTCTGTTCGTCGGGTAATCTACCGTAAAACCTCTAATAGAAGGGCTGTCCGTCCATTGTTCAACCCTTTAAAAATGGTGTCCTTCTATTAGAGGTTTTACAGTATACTCCTTACTTCGTATCTACAAGATCATACTTAGTAACAAACAATACATTTAATAAAGTTATTAAACTTTACAATTAATAAATACAACTTTCGAGTCAATGTTGTTTCTTTTTCACTTTTATTCCTATTTCGCACTATATCAAATTTTACAAACAATACAATTTCAAACTTAAAACAAATTAAATAACCAATGTTGTTTCTAATTTCCAAATTAAGATCACTTGTTCGAAATACAGATGTCTGATTTTGGAACAGAACTACCATATCATGTTCTGAAACCGTCGGAAATTTCGTCGAATCTTCCAGAATCCTATCGGAACTTTTAGGACGAAGATTTCAAACCTCGAATTTCTGAAGTCATCTAAAATACTGTAAAAATTCCTAGAATCATTAGAAATCAAGATTTTGAACGTTTTCTATACAATTGTGAAAGTTCAAATTGAGAGTATTTCGTAAAAATACTTATTTCTGATCTTTAGTTTTATTTAATTAGAATTCAATATAGTTTTAGATTTACAACATTGAACTCTAGTACTTCCGGAGAAATTATGGAAATTCACATCGAAAAACTTACAGGATCCTTTATTTTTGAATTTTTACGTTATTATGACGTTTCAATTCGTTGTTATTGAATTTGTAATTTGGTTTACTGATCATGAGTTTTCATTCAACACAAAATGAAGTTAATTTGCCTCACGTTTTTCTGTTTTTGAATAATTCATCAAAGATAACATGATCGATGAAGGCTATATAAAGGGGGTTATGAATCTGAATGATGTGATAAAAGTTATTCAATAACTTCAAATGGTCTGCCGGATCTTGATTCTGCTTACTTTGGTCTGTTTCGTCCAGGCTTGGACGGACAAGGAGATCGACGACTTCAAGGCCTTTGAGAAACGTAATGGACTCAAATATGATGATCAACCAGCAGAGTTTGAACGTCGTATGAAGATCTTCCACAATAACGTCAAAGCTATTGAAGCTCTCAAGAAAAACAAGGGCTATGGAGGTCAGTACGGTATCAACAAGTTCTCTGCGATGACATCGGAGGAATTTCAACAGACTCTTGTTCCGGAGACTTTTGACTTCCTGGAAGTCAACGACAAGATCCCAATAGTTAACCTTAGCCATCCTTTACGAGAAAAAAGACAGAGTCTTCCAAGTTACTTCGACTACAGAAGTTACGGATGGGTTTCAGCAGTCAGAAATCAGGGAGTTCGTTTTTCATTCTTGTAGTCTTCTAGGAAAAATCAAGATATGATAGAAGTTTCTGAAATTCAGTAAGATTCTGATATCTCTGAAAATCTCACGAGAATTTTCGGGGTTTTTTGAGGTTTCTGAAAATTTTAAGTTTTCGTTGAAATTATCATGTGATAAAAAACTCCAAAATTTTGTAACTTTTTATATTGTAGTCATGTGGCAGCTGCTGGGCTTTCGCTACCGCTGCCTTAATGGAGACTCTCTACCTGAGGTACGATGGAGCTTATTTCGACGGTTCCGAACAGTGTCTCACTGATTGTGTGTATCAGAACTCTGGATGCAGTGGTGGATGGGTCAATTACGCAATTGACTACATCCGACAATACGGGATCCAGACGGAAGCCTATTACCCCTACGTTCAGTACAAGGGAACCTGTAAAAGCACCAACTCACCCCGTTACTACAAGATCGCCTATGCTCTGTTGCAATCCGAAGCCGATATCGCATATTACCTCTATTACTACGGACCTGTTGCGTTCTACTTCCGAGTCCCTAGTGCCTTCCAACACTACACCGGTGGGATCTTCGACGTCTCAGACTGTAGCAACACAGTCGGTCTTCACGAAATTACCATAATTGGGTACAGTTCTAGTTACTGGATCGTGAAGAACAGCTGGGGAACGGGCTGGGGTGACAACGGATACGTCTACTACAGAAGAGGCAAGAACCTTTGTGGAATGCAGAACCAATTGATCCTTGCATACAGAGCTTAACTTTTGGATTGTAATCTGGGACGGATTATATGTAGTCAAGAGCAAATAAGGCTCTTAATAAAAGTTAGACACAAAATGACGTCGGAATGATCTTTGGATACCACCTCGTCGGACAGGGTTTTAAAATATTCCGATTTGGAATAAAATTTGTAAAATATTCGATTTTGTCTAAGCCCTTTTAGAAACATCTGGCCTAATGTAAGAAGACCTAAATTGACGTCACCTTTGTACATGAGGATTGTCGATATTCCAGTAGTTATCCACTTTGAAAACTTTGTTCAATTGCATATTCTGCAAGAATAGGGAGTATTTATTATTGAGTACAAGGGTATAGGGACAACAAGAAAAGTGACCCGAGATTGTTCCGGATAGCTGTCCACTGCTGTTCAGTGAAGTTTTCGGCCATTCTGCACATGATAAAACCGATGTTTTTCTTCAAAATAAACTGATTAAATTTCCGGTAGACGATGACAAAGATGGGGTACTGCTTCATCTGTTTCTTTGTCCTTAGATTTGTCATCAGATGCGTGATCTGGCTCATGAAGGGAACGATGTTGTTCTTGAGGACCATCCCGACTTTGCTCAAGAGTTCCGTCAACGTAAGTCCAGATTCAGAAGTGCATTTGAGGCTCTTGCTACCGAGTTCTAAGGTTTGCGTAAAAGTCAAAACACTTATGACAGTCATCGGGAAGCTAGTCATGATCTGTTCCGCCGTTTGGTTGTTCCATAGTTGATTTTCGACTATATTAAGAACCTAGAACGATTATTTTAAACAACTCTGACAAGATCCAGGAACTTAATAAAGCAGATAAACTTGATGCAGAATTATCGATGAAGAATTTCAACCAAAAAGAACGAATAAAAAAATATTTCTAAATTAAATGTTTTTCTAAACAATAAATTTTTGCAAACTATTCTGATAAACAAATCTTTCTCGACATGAATATCGGCCAAGGGCATTATTTATTTTTTAAAATTCAAGTCAATAAGAGCTATTTTTATGTAACTTTCCGATCAACCAAATATTCTTTTACTTTAAGAAAACGAATGAATAGTGATTCATGGACAATGCTCAAATCAATGTAAGTAACTTCCAGGAGCCATTCACTCCTATGTTAAGTACGAATCAATTCAAACATTCCACTTCACATGACAAAAATCAACATGAGTGACTTTCATCGATCATCCGTGTTTAAACATGAACCAATCCAAGTATTCTGTTGAGACCTATGGATATGACGAATAACATGGCTTTGGGAACTATTTATCCTCAATACTTAACTATCCATAGTATGATGTAAAAGGAAACTCAAAACCGCCATGTTGGTCTCTTATTTTGTTTTCCTATTTTTTATTGTATAATCTAGGATTTGCTTTGTACTAATTATAAACGTTATTCATCTAACCTGTGTACATTACCATTTTCCGAACCCGACATATTGTTTTTCACATGACAAAAATCAATGAGTGATTTTTAGGAATCATTTATTTCTGTATTAATTATGAGCTAATTTAACTATTTTGTTTCACATGACAAAAGTCAATGAATGATCTTCAAAAACCAATTCATTCTTATGTTGAGCATAAATCAATATAATTATTATTATTTTTCTTAAAATTTAAGCTAGTATGAATGAATTTACTCAAATTAATTTTGATTTTCGGATAATTTCGCATAAAAATTACTTATTTTTGGAACTTGCGGAGATGTCATGTAAGTGACGCTCCCTGATTAGGTGGTCTCAGCACGACTACTGCAATCCTACAAGGTTTATATTGTTGTGTTGTTGTTTAATAATTGTTAGATCTTGGTTAGTGGTTCCTGATCCGCATGTAGACGAGAAATATGTGGAAACAACTTGATAGACCCAAAGATACGAGATATAACACGACTCTTACAAAAATTTCTGCGCAATTTTCTTAAATTTCCGCCAACGCACAATTGTAAGCCTTTCGTTAGCCCTCAGGGTATTTCCCTTCGGGACCAACGCTGTGTGGTTTGCTCTCAAATAGATTGCACAATCCAACAATAATATATTTTTATAAAAGATTGTGACTTATTGTTCTATAAAAACTCAAGTATATCCTTCTTATTCCTCGTACACCAAGTTACAACACTTATAATTGCGCTTTTTGCAAGATATATTCAAATTTATATTTAAATTACGATATAATATAGATTATGATATAATATAGATTACGATATAGTATAGATTACGATATAATGTAGATTACGATATAATGTAGATTACGATATAATATAGATTATGATATAGTATAGATTACGATATAATATAGATTACGATATTGTGTATAAACATGTTAAAAAATTTAAATAAGAAAAGTGGGATTTGTAAACACACCTTGGCGGCTTGTTGGGTTGTGATGTAAGTCGTCAATCTCGTCCTCAATCCCCTGATTCCTTTGCTTTTCTGAGGACAATCGATGGACAAAACTTGTTCGAAGATGACAAAAAAAACCAAAAACAAAAAAATCCTCATTTTTCCGACACGAAATCAAAAATGTTTGAATTTTATTTTTTGTAATCTCGTTAATCTATTTGTGATTTAAAATAATTAAATGTGATCATTATGTGATCACTTATCCTTTCATCAACGAGATTGAATTAAAAATAAATTATTTTTAGAAAATAAAAAATGAAAAAATTTATTTTTTTACAAATATAATCTTTGAAAATTTGGTAAAAATTTTAAAATATTTCAAAATTTAATGAAAATTTCTGAATTTTTTTAGAATTTCATCGGAATTTTTAAAGTTTCCAAGAATCCAAAGAAACTTCTGAAGCCTTCTGGAATTTTGAATTTTAAAAAATTCTAAAAATTCTAAAATTTAAAAAAATTCGTGTCGAGATAATTTTGTAAAAATATTTCTTTAAATTTTTATATTATTAAAATTCTAAAAATTCCTAAAGTTTCCCAATATCCAACAGAAGCTTTTGAAGTTTTCAAAAATTCAAAGAAACTTCTGAAGCCTTCTGGAATCTTCAATTTTAAAAATTCGTTGTGGAATAGTTTTGTAAAACTTTTTAAAATTTTTATAGTAATATGATTTTGAATTCCGATTACAGTATGATTCCAGAAATTCGTTGTGAGATTATTTTGTAAATTTTTGAGTTTTTATTACAGTAAGATTTTTAAAATCTATGAAATTTTTAAAATTCGTTGTGGGACGATTTTGTAAATTTTTGAATTTTTATTACAGTAGGATTTCTAAAATCTATGAAATTTTTAAAATTCGTTGTGAGATTATTTTGTAAATTTTTGAGTTTTTATTACAGTATGATTTTTCAATGTTTTGGATAATTGTTTCTTTTCGATAATTCAGAGATTAAACGCCAAAATTTAGGATTAGGAAATTGTACAGTACTACTACTGTCATTAAACGGGGATTGTAAAAGGATAATTGAAAATTAACGAATTTCGGATTTTTGTAAATTGATGTTCATTGATCAGGACCAAAATTAGTCACAAATTGACAAAAAACCGTCCTCAATTATTTCACAATTTTAAATTGATGAAATTTTCCGCACGAGATTACGGTAACGAGGTACTTTGAAATTTTTAAATTTTTAAAAAATTTTTAAATTTATTTTTTTAAATTTTTTGTGAATTTATTTTTTTTTTATTTTTTATGAAGTTACTTTTCTTTAATTTTTAAAAATTTTATGAATTTACTTTTTTAAAATAATCGAGGAATAAAAAAACAAAAAATTCTACATTTCGATCAAAACATAATAATCGAATTAAATTTAAAAAAACACCCAATAATTGATCTGTAAAGTGTTTAAAAACATGGATTAGGATTATCTACCGAAATCGTGGTTGTAATTTTGGTGTTTTGTGAATCAACGATGATTATGAACAAAAAACAACATTTTTGTCACGACAACGATACATAATTAAATTAAATAACAATAGTGTCCAGTCATTAGCTGGAAAGATACAAAAAAAGTGGATTAAGATTATCTACAAGAATCCTAAAAAATCACTTTTTTGACGTTTTATGAATCAATGCCAACTGTAAATAAAAACTAAATTCTTCTCAGGATTATAATAAACAATTAAATCACATTAAAAATATATAATAATTAATAAATAAAACACACAAAAAAGTAGATTAAGATTATCTACAAGAATCCTAAAAAATCACTTTTTTGACGTTTTATGAATCAATGCCAACTGTAAATAAAAACTAAATTCTACTCAGGATTATAATAAACAATTAAATCACATTAAAAATATATAATAATTAATTAATAAAACACACAAAAAATGGATTAAGATTATCCACAAGAATCCCAGTGAAATCGTCCATTCGTACGTTTGGCGTTCTGTGAATGGACGACAATTGGAAGTCCCGCTTTTACTCTTTCGAAATTCGATTTTATATTTATTTTTTTATTTTACTTTCTATCATGTCCGGATTAGTCGGGTATCAATACGACGATAGTGATGATGAATCCAGGAGGAATTCCACGAGTAAAGGTGATTTTTAATTTTTGAAAAATTTAATATTTGAAAATTTCAGACGATGAGAAATCTCCCGAGTCGTCTTCTGAATCTCCACAGCCTTCCCAGACGGCGGAAACCATGGAAGTCGATGAAAAAGAAGAATCACCAGAAGTTACAATTCTTGAAAATCCAGAACAACCCCGAACGAGGTCCCCGCCGCCGGTCCAGATGGGGTACTACGACCAGATGAGACAGAAGGGTTCCCCGGTTCCTTGTTCCGAGGAAATGATGAGAAAATACGAGTTATTATTCTCACAAAAAGCTCGCGGAATATCTATGGACAAATATCTGGACGATATTAAGACTTTCAAAAATCCCGCGTTATATGATTTGTTACTTCAGAAATTCGACATCGAAACCCATGGATCCAACCTTGCCAGCAATGCCAAACTTTTCGAATTCAGCGATTTCGAGGAACGCGACTATTACGACAAACTAGGTGAGTTTTTTAAATTTAATTTTTAAACCACGAAAATGTAACATTTTCGATTTTGAACGTTGGAATTTTTCGGATATTTATTAACAATTCGTATGTAATTTTTAGCTTTAGAATATGGATGATTTCGTGTCCTGTGTACTCTGATCCAGGAAATTCTAGATTTATTTTCATAAAGTATAGCTTTAAGAAATTAATTGTGAAATCATAAAACCGAAATTTTAGGTTATTCTGATTTCTAGAACCTAAGAATCCTTCTCGATACAACTTTATAGAAAATTCATATATGATTTTCACAATATATCATTGATTGCAAAACAATCATCTCAAAAAACCGAAATTTTAGGTTATTTTAGCTTCTAGAACCTAAAAATCCTCGATACAACTTTATAGAAAATTCATAATTTTCATGTTTTTTAAATTTAATTGCTTTTTCAGCCATGGTCCAGAATACAGAACTTCAAAAATCAAACAAATCCAAGAGTCATCATTAATTTCAATTTTTATTTCCGTTCGTTAATTTTCAAACAAATTCTATTCGTTACTTTTGGGATTTGGAATGATTGGAAAATCAAAACTGTTTCCCCTGGCTTTGTTGATGATGACATCCAGAAGTACGAACGCTAGTTGTTTATTTAGCCTTGGGAATTGAGCTGCTTTTACAACATTGTGAATTATAAATCGAAATTTTTTTGGATCCATTATTCCATTAAAAATTGCAGGAAAATAATCTTCAAAAAATTGATCAAGTCTTCGTTGAGTCAATTCGGCTCGAAGTTTTTTTTCTTCTTCACCAGATTCCGGATATCCATTGATTATTGTTTTTTGAAGAGATTGAATAACAAAAATTACATTGTCTTCTTGAAAAATATATTTAATAATTTCACGAGTTTTCTTTTTAGAATAAGCAGAAATTACGTCATCAAAAAATTTGTTAATCAAAATCAAAATACTAAGGATAAAATTTGACGTAAATCCGCCGATTCTGATTAAGAAAAAAATTATTAAATTAATCGGATTCTGTAGCCACAAAGGAGTATTCTTGGTTGATTCTTGATCGAAATCCAGAATTCGTTTCTGAGTCACCATCAGGTTATCCAGGGCGATTTTGGAAGAAAATTGAACTTGAAGATCTTTGTCGCTCGAAAACGACCTCAAACTGCTGAAAAAAAATTAAAAATTCCAAAACGGTTACTGTACATTTTAAAAATTAATATTTTTTTCGAATAATATTCTAAAACAAAAAAAAATAAAAGTTAAAAATTCATCGAAATTAAAAAAAAATTTTTTTCATTGAACTTTGAATTGTTCATTTTAGAATTTTTCGTTTTTGTTCAAATTTAATTAATTTTGATAATTATTTTTTATTTTTAAATATATTTTCAACATTAATTACAATTATCTAAGTAGTTTTTAAAAGAAATTAGAAAAATGGAATCTTAAATTTATGAATTTTTTTAGATTATTTCTTTTAGAAATTTTTTTTATTAAAATCAGATTCTAGATTTCGAATTTAGTCTTCCAGAAATTAAAATTCGATATATGAATAATTTTAAAAAGTACTTTGGATAGTGACTTTTGTATAAATTAGATTTCTTAAATGAGATCCCAGATTCCAAATCTATTCTTTTAAAAGCTAAAATTCGATATATGAATACTTTTTAAAAAGTACTTTGGATAGTGACTTTTGTATAAATTAGATTTTAGATTCCAAATCTATTCTTTTAAAAGCTAAAATTTGATATATGAATAATTTTAAAAAAATATTTTCGACAATGACTTTTGTGAAAATTAGATTTCTTAAATGAGATTCCAGATTTCGAATTTAGTCTTCCAAAAATTAAAATTTGATATATGAATAATTTTAAAAAGTACTTTGGATGGTGACTTTTGTATAAATTAGATTTCTTAAATTACCTCTTTTAGAAGTATTTTCAACAAAATTAAACCTCAGATTCTGAATGTAAATTTTAGTTTGAATTTCATATATGGATCATTTTTTTAAAAGTTTAAATAAAATAAGTTTTATAAAATTTACCTTTGATCAGAATTGGCTTCTTTGGCAAGGACCGGACTTTCAACGTAGTAGTTCGTCGGAGCGAGGATGTTCGCCAGGACGTTCAGCAAGAACGGCTTCAGATTCTGTCCTCTTTCTCGCTGCAACTTGCTCGGAACTCTCCTCATTGCCCTGAACGGATTCAGATCAGACACGAAAGGTTCGTTTTCTTTTATTTCTTCTTCTGTCGTCAAAAATGCATATAAAAGTTCGGATTTCCTCAATACAGGTTGGAGTAACAGTGATTGAATGAATCTTTCAAATTGAATCCTTTGTGTGTCCATAAAAGTCCGATTTTTTTGATGAAAAATTTTCTTATCTGGTAAAATACCTAATCGGAGGGAATTTCCGTGAAATTCTTTTAATTTCTGTTCTAAAATATGAAATTCATCGTATTTCCTTGTTATAATCCAACTAGACGGCAGATTAACGTCGTTGAAGACTTCAGAGGGAGACTCGGGGGCCGCGTCCAGGCGTTCGACGGAAATGGCGTAGACGTAGTGGACGCGGCCAGACATGTCCTTTTTCGGCTCCACTCTGGGAATGGTCACAATCCATTTGTTGAGATCTCTTCCTATATCCGTCAAGGCTTCTGAAGCTTCTATTTCTTCTATATTATCTTCTGTAATTTCTATTTCATCTGAATTTTGACTAGAAAAAATCGAAAATAATCTATTTCGAAATTGCGATAATGAAAATGAATTTTCTGGAAACTTTTTTTTTGTTTTTTTATCTTCGTCTTCCTGTCCTCGGATCAGCTCCACGACGTCCGGAGGGGCCCCGCAGAGGTACCCCAAGTAGCACTCGCTCTGGCAGAAGGGCACCACATAAGGGTAGTTCAGTCTGTGGTATAATTCTTTATAAACATCTTCCGCGATTTTTTTGATAAAGTTCTTATTTTTCACGTCCACAGCTTTATGAAAATCTTCTTGAATTTGTTCGTTTTCAAATCTTATCCTATGTGGAGCAGATTCGTGAATATAGTCCGAATACAGTTGCCAAGCGTCCGAATGGAGTTCTTCGAAAAGTTTCTCGTTCGAATCAGAGCACTTCTGGAGGTCGTTATGGAGATCCCGGGCTTGAAGAAAACAATCCAAAAAATGAGCAGGTCCTTTGATGTCATGGAGATACATGTAAAATAATTGAAGTAATCTAGGTTCACGAACAACATCGTTCAACTTCAGCGCCAAAAGAGAATCCGGAGCGTCGTTATGACTGAATTCTGTCAATTGCGCCAGGAACCTTGAATTTTTAGGATTCTCGGATTCGTCTGGTTCTGCTTTATTCGAAGACGGCTCAAGAGCAGCTAGGAAGATCCCATTCAACGTATCCGGATTAGACACGAAATCCAACAACGGAATTAGCACAGTCGAAAGCACAATCTCCCTCAGTAAATGTCTCACACAATGACTCGGCCAAGGACGCTAAAAAGTTGATTTCCATATGTCAAAAAATTTACGATTTTCATACATAACAAGCCAACTTCCATATATCGAAAAGGCTAATTTTTATGTATCAGAGTTGATTTTCATATATTAAAAACATTGTTCATATATCAAAGTTGATTTTCATATGTGAAAAACATTGTTCATATATCAAAGTTGATTTTCATATGTGAAAAATAGTTTATATATAATACTTTTCATATTTTAAGTGATTTTTCATATATAAAAATTGATTTTCCATATATAAAAATTGATTTTCCATATGTTAAAAATATTTTTTATATATAAAAATTGATTTTCATATATCGAAATTGATTTTCATATATAAAAATCAACTTTTTCATATATAAAAATTGATTTTCATATATCGAAATTTAATTTCATATGTTAAAAACACTTTTCATTGATTAGAAAGTAATAATTTTATGCATCGAAAAGTACTCTCATATATTAGAAATAAACTTTGATTTACTGGAAATAGTTTCATGTATTAAGAAATAACTCACACTTTTATTGGCGAATCCAGAAGTAGGGTTTTCAAAGTCATCTGCTCTTCCGCCGACTCTGGATTCGTCGACAAGTCTTTCAACGAGGAAATCCGCCATTATCCGCAGATAATCCATCTCGTTTTCTCTGGACGTCATGGCGATGTGGAGGTCCTTCATTTGGTCGAGTATCTTCAGTTCTAGTACGGGCGGGGGTTCATCTGAATTTCTCTTGAGTTCGGAACAGAATCTGTCGACGTGCATGACGACGATTGGGACCAGTTCTTCCAAAATAAAAGAAGCAGAATCAAAGTTTTTGATTTCTTTCAAAATTAACGAAGCGGCATATCTGATCTGGTACTGGATCTCGGCGATGAAAGCGGTGTCGGTGTTTATTTCGGTTTTGTACCATTTGTTTATATAATTTTCGACGATTAAAAGAAACAATTCTTCGAGGGCCTCGTTCACTCTGGCGTTCACCTTCAGGGTCTCCCACGGGGGTCTGGGGACCCCCGTCGTGCTGGACACGGTTCTCTGTCTCTTGCCGAGCTTCGGGACGGGTTTCGGGGGTTCCGCGGTCTGGACCGAATTCAATTCGAATTTTTTTATTAAATAATTTTTTATTTTTTTAATTTTATCTTCCTGAAATGTCATCGGACCGACGAGTATCCCTCCGGCAACGGCCAAAACATATAACACAAAAATATAAAAACTAAAAATTAAAAATTTTATAAAAAATCGAAAAATTTCAAACCTGAGAGTGAAATAGACAAAAAATAAAACACCCGTTATTACTGCGTATTGAAATATTGAGAACTCCAGAAACAGCTTCAGATCCATCGTGAAAGTAAGATTCTACACATCCTAGCCAGTGAGATTCAGTTATTCATCGAGAATTTTCCAAAAACATTGGTCGATAAACATGGAAAGAGAAAAGGACCAGACGAACCGCTGTGTTCCCGCTCAAGTTCCCTTTCCAAGCGTCCAAAAAACAATTGATATATGAAAATTTAAATAATTTCCATATTTTCAATGATATATGAAAATTTAAATAATTGTCATGTTTTCAATGATATATGAAAATTTAAATAATTGTCATGTTTTCAATGATATATGGGAATTAAATAATTTCCATATTTTAAATAATATATTGAAATTTAAATAATTTCCATGTTTTCAATGATATCGAAATTTAAATAATTTTCATATTTTTAATAATATGGGAATTAAATAATTTTCATATTTTTAATAATATCGAAATTTAAATAATTGTCATATTTTTAATAATATCGAAATTTAAATAATTTCCATATTTTTAATAATATCAAATTTTAAATTAAAAATTGATTTTCGAAATTCAGAGATTCTAAATCTGAGAATTTTGAAGTTTAATTTTTTACATTTTCGATATATGAACTTTAATCAGAAATTTATGAGTTTTATTGTTCTATTTTAAATATTTTTAGTTAAACTTTATTATATGTCCAAAATCAGAATTAAAAATTGATCTTCAGAATCCTGATATTCTGAATCTCGAATTTTAAATTTTAAATTTTTGTATTTTATTAAATAAATTTCAAAAACTATATTACTGTATTTTGAAGTTTGGACTTAAATTTGACAGTAATCGAAATTCGGAAATTGCAAATATACACAAAAATGACTCATTTTTTATTTTTTTAGATTAAAACAAAAAAGTTGATTTTTGACGGAAATTGTTTTTCAATGAGATAATTCAGAAGCAAATCAATGTTCTCTAGTCGGTGAGTCACAAAGGTCAAAGTAAACAGTAACGATTGTGAACTGAATGTTTGGTTGATGTTTGGGATCAAATGGAAAAGTATAAATACCTCGGTGGAATCCACAGTCATCATCTACGGAAATAACAATGAACAACTTCTTCCTTCTCTTGGCATTCGCAGTTCTGGCCGTTGTGTACTGTAGCCCCATGGGGAGGGGCCACAAGGGCATGGGGTTCATGATGGGTCCTCTCCGCAACCTCACGACCGACCAGAGGGCTGAGTTCATGTCCATCGTCAGGGACCAGGACCAGACCCAGGCCCAGATGGACCAGAGGCTCCAGCAGTTCGCCAGCACCCTCCCCGCTCAATCCCAGGTAAGCTAGCATTACGGTAATATCTCTCCGGGCACCTCCGCACAACCCGCATTTTCGGTCTTTGCTCGCCGAAATCGTCTCGAAGGTGTTTCTAGACACTTCCAGAACTCAGCGGGAATTTCCGGAGTGTTCTAGAAAGACCGAGAATCCAAAAATGTTTAGCTTTTGGGGTAATTCAAAGTTGAATTCCAGCAAGCTATCAACGACATGATCAACAACAGAAGATCGATGCAGATGACGGCTCCAGAAGGCCTCAGTGCTGCTGCTCAGAGCTTGTTCGACCAGAAACAACAGATCATGAACAACCAAAGCCTCACGATCGCTCAGCAACGGGATCAGATGGCGGAACTGATGATGAACGCCGATCCCGAGGCCAGAGACGAACTCAAACAAGCCTTCCACCAGCAAAAAATGCAGCAAATGCAGCAGAATATGATCAATACTGCTAACTAATTTCTTTTTTTAAAGAAATTTAAAACAAAATTATATTTTTAAAATTTGGAAAATAAAATATTAAATGTAAATTTGAATTTTCTGAACTTTATTTTAAAAAAATTTCAAATTGACATAAAAAGTAAGTTAGGTCTCGCTACGACGATCCCTGAGGATACGGTAGAAAAGTTTCATTTTTTCCGAAACTGCCGATCTCAGAAAATTATTGTTTTTTTGGATAGTGTTTCAACTGAATAATTTTAACGTTTTTAATCACTGTTGTGACTTGGGATGCGACGAATAGGGAGAGATGTGCTTGAGTCTTTATAAAACAACAAGTCACAGTCTTTCATAGAATAATAATAACATCAAACACAACAATATAAACCTCGTAAGGTTACGGTAGTCGTGCTAAGACCACCTAATCAGGGAGCGCCGTTTGGACGACGTCTCAAGTCCCGAGAGTCACTATTTAATTTCTTGTTAGAAATAACCATCACCCAAGTGACAGTTGTATTGAAAAATTGGATAGTGACTAATTTTGAACACTATCTGGCAGAAGACGCGAACTAGATCCCGCCACGACGATCCCTGAGGATACGGTAGAAAAGCGCTCGTTATTTTACAAAACGACTGTACGACAATTGCTCCCCTCTGTTTCGCATGATTTATGTAATTTATTTTTTTAAATATTATTTTTTGTAATTAAATTAACTCAATATCTCAGTCAAATAAGAAAAAATTAATTTTAAAAGAAATTTCGAAATCAGTGAAAATTAAAAAAACGAAGAGTAACTATTTTACATTCCATAAATCGGTTTCATCGTAATTGATTTTCTGTTTCGTAATATGTAATGTACTTTATTTTTATATTTTTTTATAATTAACTTAATATATCAGTCAAATAAGAAAAAATTAATTTTAAAAGAAATTTCGAAATCAGTGAAAATTAAAAAAACGAAAAACGGGGAGCAAATATCGCTGGGGAACATCTGTCGTACAGTATACGAAACTGCCGATTTCGAGGAATTTTTTATTCAAATTTAAATAAAGTTCAAAAAATTCAAATTTCTGTTTAATATTTTATTTTCCAAATTAAAAAAAATATAATTTTGTTTTAAATTTCTTTAACAAAAAGAAATTAGTTAGCAGTATTGATCATATTCTGCTGCATTTGCTGCATTTTTTGCTGGTGGAAGGCTTGTTTGAGTTCGTCTCTGGCCTCGGGATCGGCGTTCATCATCAGTTCCGCCATCTGATCCCGTTGCTGAGCGATCGTGAGGCTTTGGTTGTTCATGATCTGTTGTTTCTGGTCGAACAAGCTCTGAGCAGCGGCACTGAGGCCTTCTGGAGCCGTCATCTGCATCGATCTTTTGTTGTTGATCATGTCGTTGATAGCTTGCTGGAATTCAACTTTGAATTACCCCAAAAGCTAAACATTTTTGGATTCTCGGTCTTTCTAGAACACTCCGGAAATTCCCGCTGAGTTCTGGAAGTGTCTAGAAACACCTTCGAGACGATTTCGGCGAGCAAAGACCGAAAATGCGGGTTGTGCGGAGGTGCCCGGAGAGATATTACCGTAATGCTAGCCTACCTGGGATTGAGCGGGGAGGGTGCTGGCGAACTGCTGGAGCCTCTGGTCCATCTGGGCCTGGGTCTGGTCCTGGTCCCTGACGATGGACATGAACTCAGCCCTCTGGTCGGTCGTGAGGTTGCGGAGAGGACCCATCATGAACCCCATGCCCTTGTGGCCCCTCCCCATGGGGCTACAGTACACAACGGCCAGAACTGCGAATGCCAAGAGAAGGAAGAAGTTGTTCATTGTTATTTCCGTAAATGATGACTGTGGATTCCACCGAGGTATTTATACTTTTCCATTTGATCCCAAACATCAACCAAACATTGAGTTCACAATCGTTACTGTTTGTTTTGACCTTTGTGACTCATTGATCACAGAACGTGGTTTTTTCTGGATTATTTCATTGAAAAACAATTTCCGTCAAAAATCACATTTTCATTGAATTTTCTATTTCATTCTAAAAAATCAAATAATGAATCATTCTGTGTAAATTAAAAATTTTTTTGTTTGAATAAAATTTAGAAAAATACAGTAATCTAAGTTGGAGATTCTGAGTCTAAAATAAAAATTAAATTTCGATTTTGAAAAATTGTAAAAATTAAAGTTTTTTTTAAATTAAAAATTAGAATTTAAAATTTTCAAATTTGAACAAAAAAGTACTTCAAATACAGTAACCTGATTTTGGAATTTCTGAATTTAAAATAAAAATAAAATTTTGATTTTGAAAATTGTAAAAATTCGGAGATTTTTAAAAATTTAAAATTTTCAAAATTAAACAAAAAAATACTTCAAATACAGTAACCTGATTTTGGAATTTCTGAATTTAAAATAAAAATAAAATTTTGATTTTGAAAATTTCCAAAATTCGAAGATTTTTTAAAATTTTGGATTCGAAAAAAATAGATCTAGGTTACTGTAGCCGATTTCATGGATTCTGAATCGGAATTTTCCGACAAAGTTACGGAACTTTAAACTTCAGAATCTCGGAATTTCGAAAATCAATTTTAACTTCGGATTCTGAATCCATTGTATTTTTAATGAAAATGTTTGAAATTGGACAATTATGTCCATTCATTCGAAAAATAGAATCATAATTGGATTTTGATTTTCGAAATCCGGATTTGTGAAATCCGATTTTTCGACTTTTGAAATTTCACAAACCTACCAAATAAAATTCAATTAATTTCAATTTTTTAAAATAAAAATTTTAATTTTTTAAAATATTTTTTTTAATAAAAATTTTAATTTTCGAAAATATTTTTTTAAATAAAAATTTTAATTTTTTAAAATATTTTTTTTAATGAAAATTTTAATTTTCGAAAATATTTTTTTAAATTCAGAATTTTCGTTTTTTAATAAAAATAACGAAAAAAATTTAATCGAATTTATAAATTAAGAATTTGAAAAAATAGAAATTTATCTAAAATGACTTTTAAAACAATATATAAAAAATGTGAAGTTATTTTAAATAATTTTTCGTTTTTAATTTTTAAACTAAAGTTGCAAAAATTGGAACATAAACATCAAATTACGACTTTGTTCGAAATTATGTCTTTTCTTCGATTTATTCCGAAAGCAAATCTCAAACTTGGGTAATTAAACCATTATCAGAGCTGTCGATTTTGAACTAATTCGAACTTGAAAATTAAAAATTCGAACTCGAAAATTAAAAATTCGAACTCGAAAATTAAAAATTCGAACTTGAAAATTAGGAATTCGAACTTCGAACAGAATTAGTTTGGTTCAAAATTGATAGAGTCGAATTCAAAAATTGAGAAATTTGAACTTGAACTGAATAGTTTAAACTCGAAAATTAAGAAATTCGAACTGAATTAGTTCGGTTCAAAATTGATAGGATCGAATTCAAAAATTAAGAAATTCAAACTTGAACCGAACTATTCAAATTCGAAAATTTAGAAATTCGAATTTTAACATAAGTAATTTGATTCAAAAATTGATAAAATTGAGTTCGAAAATTAAGAAATTCAAATTCGAACAAAATTAGTTTTATTAAAAAATTGATAAAATTGAGTTCGAAAATTAAGAAATCCAAAAAATTGACAACTCTGACTATTATCATAAACACTGTAAAATACAAATATAACATGATCGGTAAATTTTCGTTAAAATTGTTCATAGTTTTTTTGGATCAGTGATGTTATCGTCGTTCTGATCGGATTTTCAGAAACGTTTTTCGATGTTACACGTGAACGGATATGGCTGGACCGTGATCCCGGGGATTTTTTCCATCGAAGGAAGTTTTTCATTTGGAGTAACTTTGAAATTATTAAAAAAATTCGAAATTAAAAGATGCAATTCTGTCCTTGCCAAGGACTCCCCGAGGCACTGCCGTTTCCCGACCGAAAAAGGAATAAATTCTTCGATTTTTTTTAAACGACCTTTTTCGTCGATGAATCTTCCAGGTTCGAACGTCATTGGATTTGGAAAAATTTCTTCGTTAAAAAGAACACAAGAAATTTGAGGAATTACGGTAGATCCTTTTTTGATTCTGTATCCGCCGATAACGACATCTTTGAGATTTTTGTGGAAGAGATTCTGGGGCAGTAGATTCGTCAACCTCAAAGTTTCGTTTATGAAGGCTTGACAGTAAACCAGATCAGGTCTGTCGGCGACGGTTATCTGCCGATCCGATCCGATTACCGTATCCAGTTCGATTTGGAGTTTTTTTTGAGTTTCTGGAAAATTCAAGGAAAAAATAATTCCGTAAATTACAGTATTCGCTGTTGTTTCTTGTCCGGCTATAAAAGCATCATAGAGAAAATTCGTTAATTGTTTTTCGTCGAAAGTTTTGAAATTTTTTTTTTCAATTTCTTTCAAATAATAATCGACGAAATCAGAAGGCTCCAAAATCGGATTTTCGGAAAATTTTTTTTTGTGTTTTTTAATTTGTTCAAAACAGTAAGAAGTAAGTCTACAGTACTGTTCTCTGTATCTTTGAAGTTCTTCTTTGAAGTACGGTATGTGTCTGAAAATCTCCGGATATTCCAAAGCCGTCAAGATCAGCGGAGAAATCCCGGTCCTCATGTGGTCCGAAATCAGATCTTTCCATTCGCTGAATTTTTTTATTTCTTCTTTTTCGTGGTAGGAAAATCCGAACAACATTTGGTTGATGATGTTCGCGATCGTCACTTCCACCATCGGAATCAGATTCACGTTCGTTCCTTTTTTCGAATTTTCCGAAAGTTCTTCTTTGATCATGTCGAAGAAGTAACCTTGCTCCAGAAGGATCTAAATCGATTTTTTAAATCCAAAAATAAACTTTTTAAAAAAATTGAAAATAAAAATTTAAAAATCAGTTTTTTTTGAAAATAAACTTTTTTAAAAAAATTGAAAATAAAAATTTAAAAAAAAATTAAAAATCAGTTTTTTTAAAATTAAACGTTTTTAAAAAAAATTGAAAATAAAAATTTAAAAAAAAATTTAAAATCAGTTTTTTTAAATTAAACGTTTTTAAAAAAAATTGAAAATAAAAATTTAAAAAAAAATTAAAAATCAGTTTTTTTAAAATTAAACGTTTTCAAAAAAATTGAAAATAAACATTTTAAAAAAAATTAAAAATCAGTTTTTTTAAATTAAACGTTTTTAAAAAAATTGAAAATAAAAATTTAAAAAAAAATTAAAAATCAGTTTTTTTAAATTAAACGTTTTCAAAAAAAATTGAAAATAAACATTTTTTAAATATTAAAAATTGGTTTTTTTGAAAATAAACGATTTTTAAAAAACTAAAAATCAGTTTTTTTAAATTAAAGTTTTTAAAAAAATTGAAAATTAACATTTTTAAAAAATTAAAAACCGGTTTTTTAAATTAAATTTTAAAAAAAATTAAAATTAAACTTTTTTTAAAAGTTAAAAATTGATTTTTTTTAAAATTATAATAAAACTTTTAAAAAAAATTGAAAATTGATTTTTTTTTAAATTATAATAAAAATTTTTTTTAAATTGAAAATCGATTTTTTTTAAAATTATAATAAAAATTTTTTTAGAAATTGAAAATCGATACTTGTGCTCAGTTTTGAGTGATTTGTGGATATTTTGATTAAAATAACTAAAATACAGTAAGCCCAAACCTTTTGTTCCATGATCGGTCTGCTCATTCCCAAATCCCTGAACACCGTCAGAGCGAATCTTCTGTGTTCTTTCCACATTTCTCCTTCTGTGAACACTATACCGTAATCTCCGCGTCTGATGAAATCGTTGAATTTGCCTAAGGTCGTTCTGCCGGAAAACGTGTCTCCGTCTTTTACAAAATATTCTTGAATCATTTCGAAATCAGAAATTGAAATAATTGGACGTTCAGAAATAAAATAAGTACAAATTTTTCCGTATTTTTTGTGCCATTTTTTAAACACTCCATATCCAGGCGGATCCCCCGCGATGCTGTGCAGATTCCCGACCAACGGCAACGGAACAGGCCCTGGGGGCAAGTTTCTTCTTTTCCAATAAAAATTATAAAATAAAAAAATAAAAAATAAAAATAAAAAAAGAGCCATTTTTGAACAATTAAGTTTGATTTTAAAATTTCTTTCATTTGGACTTTTTTAAATTCGAAAATTTTTTGACATAATCAAAATGACATTTTGTCGAAAATAAATAAAATTTAATTTTCATTAAATTTGGAATTTAAAAACTTATTTGTACATTTTTAAAAAAAATAAAAATTTTAAACTTTTTTTAATAAAAAAAAAAATAAAACTAAAAATTTAAAAAAAAAATAATTTTTAAAATTAAAAAAAAAATAATTTTTAAAATTAAAAAAAATAATTTTTAAAGAATTCTTTTATTTTTAAAATTTAAAAAAAAAATAAAACTAAAAACTTTTTTAAAAAATTTTTATTTTTAAAATTATTTTTTTAAATAAAAATTTCTTAAATCAAAATTGGATAAAAATTAAATTTTATTCATCATTGTAATTAAAATTTAAAAAATAAATTATTTTGAGATTCACATTTAAAAAACCACTTTTCCGGAGGCACCAGATTTGTCTCAAATATTGCTTCATTTCGATTTTTCGATGATTTCTTTCAAGTCCTGACCCAAGGAGTGAGCCAGAGCTGCTTCTTGACATTTAACATTGATCAAATACGAATCTTGTTGTTTTTTCAGAAGCACACAAACAGGAGAATCATCTGAACCATGAGCATAAAGTGAGACAGCTTCATCCAGGACTTCAACAACGGAAAAATTTGTTTCAGATGTTATTTCATCTACGATACTTTTTAAATTTTGTTTTGATTCTGCTTTCTGGGAAAAAAATCCTGCAAATTCTCCATCGGCAAGAATTAACTCGTACGATGTGCTTCCAATTGTTGCATAAACTAGGAATCTTATGGCCGGGAATGTCAAAGTGAAATTAAGTCTGTCTTCTGCTTTCTGACCTTCGCTCTTCTAAAAACCGTAAATTTTAACACAAAAACTATAAAAAATAAAAATATTATAAAAAATAAAAATACTATAAAATAACTAAAATATTATAAAATAACTAAAATATTATAAAAAATAAAAATATTATAAAATAATTAAAATACTATAAAAAGTTAAAATATTATAAAAAGTTAAAATACTATAAAATAATTAAAATATTATAAATAATTAAAATATTATAAAATAATTAAAATATTATAAAAAATAAAAATATTATAAAATAATTAAAATATTATAAAATGAAAAATATTTTAATTATTTTATAATATTTTAAGATTTAGTAATATATTTAAAAATATAGAAAAATAAAAACTAACCTCTAGGCAATACATAAGGGTAACCCGTATTTTCTGTGTTGTTTGAACATTTTTAAAAATAAAATGTAAATTATGTTCATTGACAGCTCCAGAAGTCAATTCGAAAGGTAGCATAATCGATGCGGACTAAAATTAAACTACTTTAAAAAATTTTAAAAATAATTTTATAATAATTTTTAAAATGTAAATTATAAGCAAAACTGAAGATCAGTACCGGCAAAATGTCGTTCACAAATATCGCTTTAAGATTATTTTTAAACAATTTTAATTTTCAAAATAATTTTACTTTTTGAATATTTTCAATTTCCGAAATGATTTTAATTTTTGAATAATTTTAATTTTTGAATATTTCTAATTTCCGAAATAATTCTAATTTTCGAAATAATTTTACTTTCTGAATATTTTCAATTTCCAAAATAATTCTAATTTCTGAATATTTTCAATTTCAAAAATATTTCTAATTTTCGAAATAATTCTAATTTCCGAAATAATTTTACTTTTTGAATATTTTCAATTTTCGAAATAATTCTAATTTTTGAATATTTCTAATTTTTGAATATTTTTAATTTTCAAAAAACTTACATCTGTAACTCCGGCAGAAGTGTCTAAAATTGCGTTTTCTGTTTCAAAAACACTCATTTCAAGCCTTCTAATTGTGTCTGATCCCCTGTTTTTCATCTTAATGGAGGCCGTTGCTCTTGTTTCTTCTCCTGTTGCTGATATTTTGACTTTCCCGACTAATTTCAGATCGGAATTTTCTGCCAAAGCTTCTGCTTTAAGAATTGTTTCTTGATTCTTATCAAAACCATTGGAATTCGGCGTTGCCTCGGGCAAAACAACTTCAGAATTGGTTATTTTCGACGGTTTGGCTGTTGACGACAAACTAGTGTAAATTTCGTCTTTTGATTTTTTATTTTTTTTCTTTTTTTTCTTCTTTTTCTCCGGTTTGGTATTTTTAGGTAAAGAATATGAATTCAAATCAGATTCATCTGGTCGTTTGTAGGGTTTCGGCACGAATAACCGTTCCTCTTCCCTCAGGGGCTCGTCCAGGTTGATATCCAGGGCTTTGAATTCGTTCTCAATCCCGTTCGGTTCTTCTTCGTTATCTGTCGATATTGCTCCCTCTGGCATTTCTCCATCATCTCTGTTAACTTGATGAATTACAGTATTATCACCACCATCGTCACTACTTGATAAATTCTTTTTTCTTTTTTTCTTTTTCGATTTTGCCGTTTTCCAAGTTAAAGTTGACGATTGTTGTTTCAGATATCTGTCTAATCCAATAACACCTGGAATTTCTAGTGGACTTTGTAATTCAGAAACCGCTGTTGTCATGGATTCTGATCTGTCCATGCCCTTAGGGAGGATTTTTTTCTGAATCGGTTTTTTGTCGGCTTTAACGTAATAAGGATTATTTTCTTGTTCTTGTTGTCTTCGTTTTTTCGATTCTTCAATATTCAGTTCCAAATCTTCATTTCTTTTCTTGATTGCCTTAGGGGATGGACTCGTATCTCTTCCGTAAACAGGACTTTGAGCATTCATCGTCGGAAAATTCGCTTCGAATTCAGATTCACTCGATTCAGATTCCGTTTCTGGTTCCGGCTCGTTTATCCACTGATCCAGATTTAGGCCCTCCGGAATCGGCACTTTCTTCTGAGCCTTCGTCGCGACGGGGTTCAATTCACCTTCGAAAAGATTTTTAAAAATTTCTGCCATTTTAATTTTTTTACAATGTTGTTTTTCAATAAATTTCAATATTTCAACAAAATTACAGGATCTTTCTTGAGCTTCCAAATCGTCACTTAATTGAAATTCTGGCAATTTTGACAACATTAAATTGTCCAAAGATTCTACAGCATCCCAATCGTCTTCTTTTTCATGTTTTAAAAGTAATACTGAATATAATTTTGAAATATTTTGAACATAGACAGATAAAAGTGATCCCGGGATAATCGACATCTTAACTCTCAGCATCGCCTCCAGGACGGACGGGACATCCCTCACGTGCTCGGAGTACTCCCCGCAGATCCACGCCGCGGCGAGTAGGACTTGACAAAGGTTGTTTCTCTGGGTACTGTTGCCGCTAAGTAGTAAATGAGCGTTTTCGACCAGTAACGCCATCTGGGAGACCGAGAAGTGTCTTATGGACTGGACCCTCACCGTGACGTCTTGAATTTGTTGAGCAATTTTGATTCCGTGTTTTGATCCTTCTACTTTTGTCATTTCTACCAAAACAGAAATATACCATTCGAAATTTGTTATGTACTGGTAGTTGTTGTGAGAACAGATGTCGATGATCCGCGAGAGCAACTCGTCACGGTAGAAGGAACCCTCCGCTGCATCCACGTGTTCCATCAATTTTTTGACTATTTCCATTATGTTTTTCTTCGAAACCATTCCATAAAGCAAATCCAAAGCCCTCAATCGGATGCTTTCGTCCTTGTCGTCGAGACATCTGAGAACTATGTCCTTGTGGGCCTGTACCGCCTTCGGGTGGGTCTGCAGAATCCGGCTCATGGCCAGCAATCCCAAGTACTTTAAATTCTGGTCCGAATCTTCTATCAGAATCCCGAGTTTCTGGACACATAGCTGGATGGAGGACGTGAAATCCCCAGGGGATCCGGAAGAAATGCTAATAAGCACGGCGATTACTGTATTGATGCATTCATACAACAACGACATTGCAGAAGTGCTGTTAATGAGGTTCGTCAACGGCTCCAGAAGTTTCTTTCCTAATCTGCCCTCTAGCGGAACTAAAGATCCGAATAATTTTATGATTTTTATCAGCATCCAGTTGTTGCTCGAAGTGTTCATCAACTTGAAGAAAACAGGAGCTAAAGACAGGTAATTTTTGGGATTCTTCCTCGCAAGTTCGCAGATGACGTTCACAGCAGCGCTCTGGACGCCGGGATCTGGATCTTCTAGTTTATCCTTTAATCTCGGGAATGTCGGTCTCAGGGATTCTGGATACTTTAGAAAAACCTTGTACAGTAGTAAAACAGCTTTTTTTCGCACATATGGTCTGCTTGAAGACAGTAAATTCACGACATCGTTGACCAAATCCCGGGCCAAGTCCGGAGTCGTGAAGCAGGCCAGTCCTGTGAGGGCCACTCCGACGTCGTACACGTTCGCACTTTGCAAATCCTTCCTGATCATGTTCGTCGTCAACATCAGCACGTCAGTTTCATCATTGAACGACTGGGTGGCCGCTAGATATCTGGAAAATAAAAATAAAAACAAAACCACAAATTCCGAAAATTTCGAAATACATTTAAAATTTACAAAAACAGACCCTATTCGTTTTTCGCTGAATTTTGTGCTAGCCATGACTTCGATAATGTTGAAAGATGCCCAAGATATGTCGTATCCAAGCATTTGGAGCTGGAAAAGACGGATAAAAAGCGGAATTTCATATATGAACCTACATAAGCCAGTTTTTCCACCGCATTTGCCTTGACGAACGTGGATCCCTCTCGAAGCTCGATTTTGATCTCCTCAATGCAGGCAGCAATGTATCTGGCCTAAAATACGGGAAATTAAACATCAAAATTCAAATTTCAAACTTACTTCGTTTTCTTTGTTGTTTCTGATTCCCCGGATTAAGTCTGTTAAATTTTTGTCAAATAGTCTATCCAGATTACTTCGAACCTTTCTGAGGGCCATTTTTCAAATTTAATATATGAAGAAATCCAAAATTTGAAGGTTTTGCGCAACCAGATATAATGCGCGAAAATCGATGTTCTTGCTGGCGTGGAGAGCAGCCAGTTTTCTCTGGCGAAATGGGACCGAACACCGAGCGAGAGCCATCCCGTCAGCTCTCAAAGGCAAAAATGGCCATTTAAATCTTGCTTTGACAACAAAACTGGCTAGTACTATTTCGAGAAAAATTTTTTTGGAAAATCTGGTTAATTCAATTTCATTCAAAAATCGATAAATATAAGCATTATGATTTTTGAATTTTTTAATTCCCGCCTAAACGAGAGTGAAAGTAGGGGGACGGTAAATTTGGCAGTTCTTGTCAAACTCAAATACTCATTTGCTACTACTTTTTAGGGAAATTCTGGAAATCCATGTTGAGGAAAGTTTTGAACATTTCTACTTTTACAATAGTACAATTTTTGGAATTTTTGAATTCGCGCGCAAGAGCGAGTGGGAATAAAAAATGGCAAATCTGGCAATTTCACCAAAGTTGACTCGCTCTCTTTTTGTCAAAGTTCGAAAGTGTTAAAAGTGGCAAATCTGGCAATTTCACCGAAGACGACTCGCAGTGATTTTACTCGCTCTCTTTATTTTCATAAAAGTCGACTCGCCCTCTCTTTTTACTCCTTTTGCTAAAGTTCTAAAGTATTAAAAGTGGCAAATCTGGTAATTTTATCAAAATTGACTCGCAGTGATTTTACTCGCTCTTCTTCTACCCCTTTTGCCAAAGTTCTAAAAAGACAAAAACAACAAATCTGGCAATTTTCCATCAAAATCGACTCGCGTTTTTTACCTAAATTTTGCCACTCTAAGAAGTCCCAAACTTTCGCGTCGAGATAATTTCGGAATTTTTAAACAATTTTAGAATTTTTTTTGGTTTTTAAAATAATTTAAATTTTTTAAAATTTATGTCGAATTAATTTTATAAAAAATTGTTTTTTTACATTACGACTTTATTTACAAGAGCACCCAATGGATCAACAAGAACAAAATTTTTTCGGAGTTAAAGCTGAACCCGGTCGGTGGGGGTTACCAGACAGCACAACGCTTCTTCGGATTCATGGCGGAACCGACAGGACACTTGAAAGCAGCGGCGAACTCGGGCTGATTTTGGACGACTCCGTTGACTCGGAATCGGATCGGCGAATGGGGGTCTGTCAGCACCTGTCTGATCAACGCCTCCGGCTTCGAATGTCCACACCACGTCTGAAATATTTCATAATTATAAATCACAAAAATTTAAAATAAATATTTTAGAAAAAATTAAAAAATAAATATTTTAGAAAAATTAAAAAATAAATATTTTTAAAAAATTAAAAAAAAGTATTTTAGAAAAATTAAAAAAAAGTATTTTAGAAAAATTTAAAAATAAATATTCTAGAAAATTTTAAAATTTGTTTTTTTATAAAATTCAAAATAGAATGTTTTTTAGGAGTTTTAAAAAATTTTAGAATTTGGAAATTTTAAAAATTTGGGAATTTTAAAATTTTAAAAATTAGTTTTTAAAAAATTTAAGAATTTTAAAATTTTAAAAATTAATTTTTAAAAAATTTGAGAATTTTAAAATTTTAAAAATTAATTTTCAAGAGATTTGAGAATTTTAAAATTTTAAAAATTAATTTTCAAGAGATTTGAGAATTTTAAAAATTAATTTTTAAAAAATTAGAGAATTTTAAAAATTAGTTTTTTAAAAAATTTGAGAATTTAAAATTTTTTTATAAAAATTACCTTCGCATAGCTCATGTAGAATATCTGGTCGTTGGTGTAGTTCTCGAAACCAGGTAATCTTTTTTCTTCACGGCCTAGTTTCTTGATGTAAGCCCGATAAGCCCTGTAGGCCTGTTTCAGACCCCCATTATCCGCGATGTTTTCTCCTTGGGTGAGGATTCCGTTTACCTTCAGACTAGTTCCGGGAACTTCGTATTGACTATATTGGTCAATCATACATTGAGTTCTTTTCAGAAAAGTGTTTTGAGTTTTTGCGTCCCACCAATTGTAGAGGTTTCCGATTTTGTCGAATTGGGATCCTTGGTCGTCGAAGGCATGGGTAATTTCGTGTCCGATAACGGCCCCAATTCCACCGTAATTCATCACTTTCGGAAAAGTCCTGTCGAAAAACGGAGATTGCAAAATTGCCGCGGGAAAAACTGAAAAAAAAATAAAATTAAAAAACTTAAAAACCAATTTAGACAATTTTACTATTTAAAAAAATTCGAAAATAAAATTAAAAAATTTTTAAAAACCAATTTAGACAATTTTAGTATTTAAAAAAATTCGAAAATAAAAATTTAAAAAAAAAATAAAATTAAAAAATTTTTAAAAATAAATTTAGACAATTCTACTATTTAAAAAAATTCGAAAATAAAAATTTAAAAAAAAAATAAAATTCGAAAATAAAAATTTAAAAAAAAAATAAAATTCGAAAATAAAAATTTTTGAAAAAGTTTTAAAATTTTGGAATTTTGAAATTTTACAAAAAAAATTAGAAAAGTTTGAAAAATTTTGAGAAATTTTATGATTTTGGAAAATTTCGAAATCTTTCATAAAATTTTGGAATTTCGGAATTTTCCAAGAATTTAGAAAAATTTTAAAAATTTCCATCAAATTCAGCGAAATTCCTGTGGATTCTAGAATCTTCCATGAGGTTTCAGAACCCTCCAAAAATTGCACTAACTTATAAAAGATTCTAGAAGTTTTGGTGAAATTCAGAAAATTAAGAAATTTCTACGGTAGTTCGAAGGTTCTAGAAACTTCTATAAAATTCGAAAAATTAAGAAACTTCTACGGTAGTTTGAAGATTTTAGAAACTTCTATAAGATTCGAAAAATTTTAGAAATTTCTACAGTAGTTTGAAGATTCTAAAAATTTCTATAAGATTCTGAAAACTGAAAAAACTCGAAAAATTAAGAAACTTCTACAGTAGTTTGAAGATTCTAAAAGCTTCGAAAAAACTTGGAAAATTACGAAATCTCTACAGTAGGTTGAAGGTTCTAGAAGCTTTGAAAAAACTCAAAAAATTAAGGAACTTCTATAAAATTCTGAAAACTGAAAAAACTCGAAAAATTAAGAAACTTCTACAGTAGGTTGAAGGTTCTAGAAGCTTTGAAAAAACTCAAAAAATTACGAAACTTCTATAAGATTCTGAAACCTCGAAAAAACTCGAAAAATTACGAAATTTCTACAGTAGTTTGAAGATTCTAGAAGCTTTGGAAAAACTCGAAAAATTACGAAACTTCTATAAGATTCTGAAACCTCGAAAAAACTCGAAAAATTACGAAATTTCTACAGTAGTTTGAAGATTCTAGAAGCTTTGGAAAAACTCGAAAAATTACGAAACTTCTATAAGATTCTGAAAACTAAAAAAATTCGAAAAATTAAGAAATCTCTACAGTAGGTTGAAGATTCTAGAAGTTTTAGTACAACTTTACTGTAACGGAAATCTCACTGATTGCATTCTTGACGCTGGAGTAGAAGGCGTTGACGACGGAGGAGCTGGTGCCGAATTCGTTTCTGTCGACGGTTTCCTTGAGTCTTCTGAAGGCCTTGAATTGCGCCCATTGGGTAGTTTTCTGTATTACTGTAGGATATTTATCATCTTCTGTAATCGTAAGATTCTTATAATATTCATCCAAAGCAGTATCATTCAAAATAAAATCCGGAAATCCGATCAAAGACAACATTTCGTTCGCTTTGCCTAAGGCGTATTTCCTCGTTAATTCCTCCATCCAATCGTTTTCAAGAAGAATTTCTCTGAACGAAGACTTCAAGTCCTCGATCATCTCCAGCGCGGATTCCCTGTCGGACTTGTCAAAGTAGGACCTGACGTACATGGCCCCCGAGGCGTAGCTCATCCTGGAGCCGGCGGCGTTGCTGCAGTCCTTCCATCTGGGAGATTTCGTTTTTCTTCCGATAAAAGTAAAAAAAAAATCTTGTTGAATATCATCAAATCTTTCATCTAATTGTAAATTCCAGGAGGCAGTATATCTCCAAAGAACGTAATTCGTGATGACCCTAGGATCGGTCTCCGTGACGAGCCGCTTGAGTCTTTCGAAATACGACGGTTCGGCCACCATAATCCGGGGATCGGCGTCGAGGTAGTCGTGCATGTCGAAGGGCATCAGACCCCGGAAGTACCTACTCCAGTCTATCAACGGCATCATCGACTTCAGATCCGACAGTCTGAACAAGTTGTACATCTCGGTGTAGTTCCTTCTGTTTTCTTCTGGCGTCAGAATCTTCGCGAATTTCTTCTCGAATTCCAGGATCTCCTTCACATCAGAAGCAATTTCGGATTTAGTTTTGTTAATTCCGGCATCTTCGACGATTAATCCGATTTTTTCTGACATGTATTTTTCGTAAGCGTTCAATTGTCTACCGTACCTCGTTTCGTTCAGATAGTACTCCCTGGCACTGCTTCCAAGTCCGAGATTTCCTTGATCAAAAGTCAAAAGTCTTCGAGAAACGTTTTTCTGGTCCTGGGTGACGTAGATGTCGATGAAAACATCCGCTCCTCGGGATTGGCCAATGTTCAACAACAAATCCGTCAAGTCGAAATGAGCGGCGGACCATTTATCCCCATGGACAATTGGCCAATGACCGAACATCTAAAATCACAAAAAATAAAAATTTTAAATAAAAAAATAAAAAAATAAAAAAAATTTTAAATAAAAAATTTAAAAAAATAAAAAAAAACTTTAAAAATAAAAGTTTTTTTTTAATTTTTTTATCTCTAATATAAAACTTTTAAATTCAAAAATAAAAAACTGTAAAAATAAAGAAGTTTTAAAAATAAAAAATAAAAAAATTTTAAAGTAAAAGTTTTTAAAAATAAAAAATCTTAAACTTAAAAATAAAAAAAAATAATAAAGAAATTTAAAAAGAAATTCTGAATAAAAAGCTAAAAATCATAGAAATTTTAAAAATAAAAATTAAAAAATTAAACAATTTTAAAAATAAGAAATAAAAAAATTTGAAAAATAAGAAATATAACAATTTTAAAAATAAAAAATTAAACAATTTTAAAAATTTGGAAAATAAAAAATAAAACAATTTTAAAAATTAAAAATAAAACAATTTTAAAAATAAAAAATAAAAAAATTTTAAAAATTAAAAATAAAAAAATTTCAAAAATAAAAAATAAAAAAATTTTAAAAATAGAAATAAAAAAATTTCAAAAATTAAAAGTTAAAAAATTTTAAAAATTTAGAAATATTATTTTTAAAAAAACAAACCTTAAGAACTTTATTCAAATCGTGACTTTTTTTTTCGTTGAGGCTTTGGGTGTCCATACAGGCAGCGTAGATCTTCTTGAGGTTGTTGATGGAATCGGAAGTGGAAGGGGATTTGTCTTCGAAGAGATCCCTCATTTCTTTGTTGACTTTTTCTCTTAATTCAGTGAAATGACCGTATGATGTAAGATCGTCTGGAATCGGATTTTCAGCAACCCATTTTCCGCAAGTAAATTCAAAAAAATCATCACAAGGATCGGCGGATTCGTTGATGGATCGCTTGAGGATTGCTGATGCTTTCATGAATCCTGGAGAATCTTCGCTTTCAGAAGGAGGTCCGATCGGGGCCCTGTGGGGGAGACTAACCCCAGCAGCGAAGGCCAAAAGGGTCACGAGCCCGAGAGCTAGGGGTCCAGGGAACTTCATTGGGGAGCTGCCCGAGGGTCGCCTGCAAAATTAAACAAATCACAAATATCCCAAAATCCCGAATAAAGTCTCGTCACGAAATATCTGGTAATCAAGAGGAATTTCGTCCTAAAAAAAATCAACTCTCGCCGCGAATTTAAAAAAAACAAAAAGTCCTTTTTTTTAAGAATTTCGTGTTCAGACAAATTTAAAAAAATCAACTCTCGCTGCGAATTTAAAAAAATAAAAAATTCGTTTTTAGAAAAAATTTTAAAACCAACTCTCTGCGAATTTTAAAAAAATAAAGTTTTTTTTAAGAATTTCGTGCTGAGACAAATTTAAAAATAAAAATTAACTCTCGCCGCGAATTTTAAAAAATAAAAAGTTCGTTTTTTAAAATGCGAGTAGAATTTTGCTTTTAAAAGAAATTTGAAAAACCGACTCTCGCCGCGAAATGTTTGGCAATTAGAACGAATCCTTTTTTAATCTTTAGCAGAATTTATTAAAATGAAATTAAAAACAAAAATGAAGTCAGTTCTCGTGACGAAAGTCCCTGATGTCCGTTGCAATTTGGCTTGTTCCCAAGTGAAAGAGGAATTTTGCGCCAAAAAGGATTTAAAAAATGAAATCAACTCTCGTCACGAAAAGCCTGAAAATCAGGATAAATTTTTTAATCTTTAGTGAAATTTTCCAAAAAATTAAAAGTCAATTTTCGTGACAACTTTTGAAATCAAAAAAGTTCGTTTTTAGGTACGAGCAGAATTTCGTGTTGAGACAAATTTTTTTAAAAATTAACTCTCACCACGAATTTCTTAAAAAAATAAAGTTTTTTAAAGTGCGAGTAGAATTTCGTGTTGAGACAAATTTAAAAATAAAAATTTCGTTTTTAGAAAAAATTTAAAAAACCAACTCTCGTCACGAAATGCCTGAAAATCAGGATAAATTTTTTAATCTTTAGTGAAATTTTCCAAAAAATTTAAAAAATTAATTTTCGTGACGACTTTTGAAATCAAAAAAGTTCGTTTTTTTAAAATAGAATGTCGAATTAAATAAAACTAAAAAATGAAATCAATTCTCGTCGTGCAATACCTGAAAATCAAGATAAAATTTTTTCTTAAATAGCAATGAAATTTCATTCCGGAATTAAAGTTAATTTTAAAAATTGAAACCAACTCCCACCACGAATTTTTTGGAAATTATAATAAAATTGTTTTTTTAATTTTTTGATGAAATTTCGTTCCGGGATTAAAATCAATTTTAAAAATTGAGACCGACTCCCACCACGAATTTCCCTGAAAATTAAAATAAAATTGTTTTTTTAATTTTTTTAATGAAATTTCGCTCTAGGACTAAAATCAATTTTAAAAATTGAAACCGACTCTCGCCACGAATTTCCCTGAAAATTAAAATAAAATCAATTTTTTAGTAGAATTTCGCTTTAGGACTAAAATCAAGTTTAAAAATTGAAACTGACTCCCACCACGAATTCTCTGAAAACAATAATGAAATCAATTTTAAAAATTGAAACCGACTCCCACCACGAATTCCCTGAAAATCAAGATTAATTTGTTTTTTAATTTTTTAATGAAATTTCGCTTTAGAACTAAAATCAATTTTAAAAATTGAAACCAACTCCCACCACGAATTCCCTGAAAATTATTTTCCTAAATAAGAGTGGAATTTCTCGTCATAAGGAAACCAAAAAAGCTGGTCAAACGAGTTCGTTAAAATAAAAATTTATTTTTTGTTTTTTTGTAAGATGTTTAATCCGAAATAAATCCGCACCAAACTTTTGAGATCGACTAGAGAAAAACATGGTTCACGTCCTGAGTCCACGATAACAAACAAAACGGAAACCGAAAGCAACATGGAGCTGATAATCCCTGAGGCAGTGGTTGGAGAAATAATAATCCCGGACTTTGCAGAAATTTGACTCAAATTATTTATTTTAAAAAAATCCAAAATTGGAAAATTTTTCGTTTTTAAAAACGTTTAACTTTTAAAATTTTCTAAATAAAGAAATTTTACATTTTTTAAATTTTTTAATAAAGAAATTTTACTTTTGAAAATTTTCTAAATAAAGAAATTTTATATTTTTTATATTTTTTAAATTTTCTAAATAAAGAAATTTTACTTTTTTAAAATTTTATATTTTTAAAATTTTTTAATAAAGAAATTTTATAGTTTTATAATTTTCTAAATAAAGAAATTTTACTTTTTTAAAATTTTTTAATGAAGAAATTTCACATTTTTTAAATTTTTTAATGAAGAAATTTTGTATTTTTTTAATTTTTCAAAAAGTATGATAAAAATAAATATATCAATTAAGGAACGTGTCTGGACAGAACTCTCGAGAACTGACCGAGACTCGAGACTGATTCTTACTCGAAATCGTTTTTCTTTGTTTGCTCGAGTCTTATCTTTGGCGGAGTCGTGAAAATGCGCAAAAACGAGGTCCGTAGATGACCTCAAAAACCTCAAAAAATAGAACAAAAAAAGTATAAAAATACAAAAAGTATAAAAACTATAAAAATATAGAAAATATAAAAATATAAAAAATATTAATTTTTAAAAAGTATAAAAAGTATAAAAATATAAAAAATATAAAAAATATAAAAAATATAAAAAATATAAAAAATATAGGAAATGTAAAAAATATAAAAAATATAAATTTTTAAAAAGTATAAAAAATATAAAAATATAGAAAATCTAAAAAATATAGAAAATTTAAAAAATATTAAAAATAGTAATTTTTAAAAAGTATAAAAATACTAAAATATAAAAATTTTAAAAAATTACAAAAATATAGAAAGTATAAAAAAATAAAAATAATAATTTTTAAAAAGTATAAAAATACTAAAATATAAAAATTGTTAAAATTTAATTAATTTTTAAATATAATTCATTTTTTAATTTTTTAAAAATTAATTTAGAAATTTTAAAATTAACCCGATATTTGGAAATTAATCGAAATAACAGGAAATCGCCCTCAGGCAAATTAGAAATCGACCAAGTTTGGCTTTAATGAGTCCAACGGGATTCGGATTTGAAAATCACGAGTTAATGAATAAAGTAACGACATCGGGATTACCCAAGGGAATCAATTTCAACTTTTATGGTGAATGTCATCCTGACCATTTTGTCCGAAAATTTTCAACAGCCAATCAATCATCAAATAATCAGTTGTCAAATTTTCGAAATTTTCTAATTTAACTATTTTTATTCGAATTTAAGTTTTTCGATTTTCAAATTCGAAAATTTTAAATTTAAATATTTTTATTCGAATTCGAAAATTTTCTAATTTAAATATTTTTATTCAAATTTAATTTTTTCGATTTTTAAATTCGAAGATTTTAAATTTAAATATTTTTGTTCGAATTCGAAATTTTCTAATTTAAATATTTTTATTCGAATTTAAGTTTTTCGATTTTCAAATTCGAAAATTTTAAATTTAAATATTTTTATTCGAATTCGAAAATTTTCTAATTTAAATATTTTTATTCGAATTTAATTTTTTCGATTTTTAAATTCAAAAATTTTAAATTTAAATATTTTTATTCGAATTCGAAAATTTTCTAATTTAACTATTTTTATTCAAATTTAATTTTTTCGATTTTTAAATTCGAAAATTTTAAACTTAAATATTTTTATTCAAATTCGAAAATTTTCTAATTTAACTATTTTTATTCAAATTTTAATTTTTTCGATTTTCAAATTCGAAAATTTTAAATTTAAATATTTTTATTTGAATTCGAAAATTTTCTAATTTAAATATTTTTATTCGAATTTAATTTTTTCGATTTTTAAATTCAAAAATTTTAAATTTAAATATTTTTATTCAAATTCGAAATTTTCTAATTTAAATATTTTTATTCAAATTTAAATTTTTCGATTTTCAAATTCAAAATTTTCTAATTTAACTATTTTTATTCAAATTTAAATTCTTCGATTTTGAAATTCGAAAATTTTTAAAATTTAATTTTTTCTATTTAAATCCGAAAATTTGGATTTTCAAAGTTGAATTAATTCGAAATCAATTTGGAAATTCGAAAGTTGACAGTTCTGATCACGTACCTCGTGACGGACAACGAGACTAATTAAATTCATAAATTTCAGACAGTTTTGGTTTAAAAAAGACAAATTTAATTAAAAAAGTGCATAATTTTATTTTTAGTTTAAATTTTAAAAATTTGTCATTTTTTAAAATTAAACTTTATTTTTCTAATTTTAATTATTTTGAATCCAATTATTTTTAATTTAAATTGAAATAATTAAAATTTTTCCAAATATTTCGAAATAAAAAAATTTTTAAAATAAAAAAAATTTTAAAAAAATTTCAAAAAAATAAAAAATTATCAAAATTTTAAAAAAATAAAAAAATAATTAAAATTTTAAAAAAATTTAAAAAAAATAAAAAAATAATTAAAATTTAAAAAAAATAAAAAATAAAAAAAATTTTTAAAAAATAAAAGATTATTAAAATTTTTAAAAAATTTTTAAAAAATAAAAAAATAATTAAAATTTTTAAAAAAATTTAAAATTTAAAAATTTTTAAAATCGAAAAAAAAAATAAAAAATTTTTTGAAATCAATCATTTTTAAAAAATCGATGTTTCAGACGGTCAAATGACCTGTCTGACGTTAATTGTGGATTTTTGAATAAAAATAAAATTGTGAAAATAATTTTTGTTTTCGTCGTAGAACACCCACTGGATAAAATTGACTGGCATTTTCGAAATTAGCCTTCCTGACCCACGTGTCTCTAGAAACAGATCCAATTTTTTCTTCCGGACTCAATTACAATGTCCAATAATTTTTCGGTTGTTCTTTATCAAAATAGCAAAAACGACATTTGGCCAAAGTTTCGTCATAATTTAAAATAACTTTTTAATGTAAAAATCTATAAAATTAACAATTAATATATAAAAATTAACAATTGATATATAAAAATCGAAATTCATATATCAAAATAAAAATTCATATATCAAAATTAATAATTTATATATGAAAATGAAAATTCATATATGAAAGTCAATAATTAATATATCAAAATTAACAATTGATATATGAAAATGAAAATTCATATTTGAAAATGAAAATTCATATATGAAAGTCAATAATTGATATATGAAAATGAAAATTCATATATCAAAATTAACAATTAATATATGAAAATCAATAATTGATATATCAATATCAAAATTCATATATCAAAATTAACAATTAATATATGAAAGTCAATAATTGATATATAAAAATCGAAATTCATATATCAAAATCGAAATTCATATATAAAAATTAACAATTTATATATGAAAACCTATTGATATCTATGCATCGAATAAATGGGAGTGTAGAGATCGACAGTTGCGGCGAGTGGAGCCTACGTCCACCAAGATCTTTTTTGTTCTGGTTGTAGTTCTTCGCTCCATTGAATCAGTTTTTCCTGGATTCTGGCTTCGTCTTCTTCCATTTGAATTTTTCGTTCTTCTTCGGTCAAGGCCTGTTCTGGTCGTCGAGAATCTGAAGAAACGGAATCATCGTCGTTTTTACGGTATTTGAATTTCCAATTGTTCAAGCCCCTCTGGGCGACTTTGGAGGCGGAATCCAGGGGTCCCGGCACCGAGATAGGGCCGTTGACGGCTTCGCAGGTGTAGCAGAGGTCGTTCGTCAAGTTCACGAACAGGCTGAATTCGGCGTCTGTGAGGCCTTGGGGGCCTTTGTAGGGGTACAGTACAGTTACCGTAATCGGTTTCGCGGTTCCTAAATGAGATCTGTGTCCGACTAAAACGAATTCTCTGAACATGGAATTCGTGATTGCGTTGATTACTGTAGTTCCGGGTTTTACATTCTGAAAATTTTGAGGATTTTTTTGGTCGAATTCGGCGGGGATGACGCGGTTGGGGGTGGTCTTCTGGACGGCGGAGTAGACGAGCTTCGGGACGCAGAAGTCCTCGACGGCGTTGACCACCTCGGCCACGGCGTCGTAGAAGTCCCTGCATTCCGTGTTTACCGTATCCTGGACTTGGCCGATCGAGGTCCCGGGTCTGTAGACGACGATCGAAGTCGGATAAAATCCGGATTCTTGACGGTAAATTTGTATACATTTTTTAATTTTTTCTTTAAAAATTTCGGATTTTATAAAAGTACTTTTTCTTTTGACGTAGAAGTAATCTCCGTTGTCCACTCCAGAATCCGTCGAATTCGAGACGATCCCGACACAAGTAGGACTTCTGTCCTCGACGGCCCTGGACCTGTCGAACACGCCCCCAGGGGACGGGTGGGAAAACTCGATTCCGATCAGCAGTGTCTTCTGAAGCATCGATTTCCTGAAATCATTCCGCATTAAATTATTTTTTGAAATTAAAAAAATTTTTTTTCTGATTTCTGAATTTAAAATTTTTTTTTAATTTTTGAATTTATAAAATTTCTTTAAATTTTAGAATTTTTCAGAAGTTAAACCTAGATTCTGGAAGATTTTACGAAATTTAAAATTAAATTTTGAAAATTTCATAAAATTTAAGAATTTATAAAAATTTTTTAATTTTAGAATTTTTCAGAAGTTTAACTTAGATTCCGAAAATTTTTTTTAAAATTTAAAATTCTTCTAAAATTTAAATTTTTTTTTAAATTTAAAATTAAATTTTGAAAATTCCATAAAATTTAGAATCTTCCAAAAGTTTAATTTAGATTTTGGAAGATTTCAGAATCCGTGTAGAAAATTTAAAAAATCGGAAATTCGAAGATTCTGAAAATTCTTGAACTTGGAAACTTACACAAGATCGAAATTTGTGTCCAACTTGCTGATCAAATCACTGTGAGTTGTGAGAACTTTGTTGATTCCTCTGTTTTTCAAATTCATTTTCATCAAAATTCCCACAAGGATATCGTGTGATTTTTTCATCGTCTGTGGTTTTATCTGTTGAGTCGGAATTTTTTTTTCCATTTCTCTGAATTTTAAAATTTGATGTTTATCTTTGGAATTGCTTATCATGAAGACGAAATCGTAAGAATCCGTGGTGATGCCCCTGATTTCGTCCACATCGTAAGACCGGATTTCGCGGTAATCGAGGTCCTTGAAGGCCATTCCTAGGTTCTTCCCGACCCGGATCAGCTTCTTCATGAAATTTCGGACTTCTTCTTCAGGAACAGAATCGTAAATCGTCAGGATTCTGCAGATCTGGCTTCCTCGATAAAACTTGAAATTTTCGATTTTCCAGTTTCCGCTCGTAATGTCGACTTTTTTATCCCTATACTGTACCGCGGGCATGTGGAGCTCTGTTCCGTCAGTCACTGTCGGTTTCGTGGAGATTCTGATTCCGGCTTTTCTGAAGTCAGGATTACTGTTCGTGATTCCTGCGTCAGATAAAATATCGCTCAGATTTTGATCGAGATCTGATGGCTTCTGTTCGCAAGCTCTAATTACCGAATTACTCTGGAAAAGTATTATTTAGAGAATTAAAAATAATATTATTTAAGAAATCATAAATAATACTATTAAAAAATTAAAAAAGAAAACCTTCAAAAAGCTGTTTGGATGTAGATTTTTAGGATTTTATAGAAAATTTTAGGATTGAAGCGGAAGAAAGAAAAAACGCGAGTGAGGACAGAGCGATTTCAGGAATTTGCCAGTTTTACCGTCTTTGTCTTTTTAGAACTTTGGCAAAAGGGGTAGAAGGAGAGCGAGTAAAATCACTGCGAGTCAATTTTGATAAAATTACCAGATTTGCCACTTTTAACACTTTAGAACTTTAGCAAAAGGAGTAAAAAGAGAGGGCGAGTCGACTTTTATGAAAATAAAGAGAGCGAGTAAAATCACTGCGAGTCAACTTTGGTGAAATTGCCAGATTTGCCATTTTTTATTCCCACTCGCTCCAGCGCGCGAATTCAAAAATTCCAAAAAATTGTAAATTTTTTTAAAAATAAATTTTGTAAATTAAAATACCACTTGTGAATCCATTTTTTCTTTCGGAACCCTTTGTCCAGAGACGATTTTGAGGACATCGATGGGATAAAAGTTTTTTTTAGATCCTTGTTTCTGGATGACACAAGGCCAGGATTTCATGTCGATTCTGACGTTGTGGATTCTTTCAAAAAAATCAGCAACACTGATATCGTTTCCATCGTAATTGAAGTATATCCTGTCAGATCCGTCAGAACTGAATCCGTTAATGACAAACATGAGCTGTTTTTTTCTCAAATGAGTAGTTTCGACCACGACCCCCTTGAGGACCTTTGTAAAATTACGGTAATTTTCTCGTTCTGGATTTTTAAATTCTCTTTTTATGAAATCTTTAAGTTTTTCTTCTTTGTAAAAAACGGCAAATTTTGGATCAATTTGAAGAAAAATTTTTTCTTTTTTTTCATTTTTTTCATTCAAATTTTTTTCATTTTTTTCATCGAAAATTTCAAAGATGTTACAGCCTTTCGTCATGCCGGGCTTCAGATCGAATCTTTCTGCTTGATTCCATTTTTTATTTTTTTCTTTTTCCCTGAGGTACAGTTTATGACCGAAGACGTAATAAAGGTTTCTGGAGTAGGCTTGTTGGAAGAGCAGGATGTCCAAATAGGACAAAACAGGTCTGACGGCAGTTTGGTCTTCTGAATTTACGTTTTTCAAATTTCCCAAAAATCCAGTCCGCTTCAAAATTGCTTCGATTTTTTTGAATCCTTTGATGTATCTTCTTCGGTCTTCCACCAAGTCCTCGGGATTTAGATCAAAAAGTTGTTCTTCTTCGTCCTCCAGAAGTCTCTCCGTCGAATACAAAGTCCGGCTTCTGTCGTAGACGTAGAGGGGATTTCTGTCATCCGAATCTCCGTAAATTCTAAAAAAACTCTGATTTTCTCTTTGAAGAATTTTGAAAAGTTCGAAAAAAGTCAAATATTTGTTGTTCTTGGCGATGTCGTTTCTGTCCTGGACCCAAAGTTCGATTTTTTTCTCTTTTCCGTCATGTCCGGTCTTGATCCCGACGAACCTCAGATCGTACTGATAGACGTCCTTGGCGTAACTGACATCCACTTCGAAACAGTTAATTTTAAATTTCGAATCAAGTTTTGACGGGATTTCTTGAAAATTCCGGATTAATTCACTTTTGTCGACGATTGTGAGGTTCTCCAGGTCCCGGACCACGTAGTCCCCTCTCCGTGCACCCCTGCCGCCCTGGTCACCACCTCCTCTAGGACCTCTGTGTTCGTCTCCTCTGCCGTAATCCCAGGAAGAACCCCCAGGGGTCCGGGTACCCACGGTGTAGTCCTTGGGTCCACTTTCGTCTCTTCTGTGACCGTCCTGTCTTTGATCAGACATCTTTCGATCTGAAATTTCTAATAATTGCGAAATATATCAAATCTAGTTCCCGGAAACACGTGAACAAGGAATTTAAAAGGAAAAAACGGTTTACCTATGGCCGCGTTTGTGCTATCTCTTCGACCGACCAGTTAATCGCGTTTTCTCTAAAGAAAAGACACTCTTAGCACTTTCATCCAATAGAAACGCCGTTCTTCTGATAAGAAAAAGAAAAATCAATTTTTGATTCATATATGAAAAATTAATTCAAAACTTAAAAAAAATCAAAAAACTGCCAAAATGACCAGTCAAGTTGTTTTATTTGAATAAAAAAGGCAAATCTGTCAAAAAGCCCAGGATATTCAATTTAAAAAGTCCCGAAAATTGGCAAAGAGTCCAGTATATGCACAGACAAGTCGTTCTCACACCAGTCATGCGCTCTCAACCAAGCTTTGTTTCGATTTTTTTAGAAAAAAGGGTCTGATCGATAATGAGTAAAAATTTGCGGATTTTTCTGAAAATGGACACTATTATTTTTGTGAATTTTCTGATTTGTCTTTTTTCGGTTTTTATCGATTATTTGCGTTATCGAAGACAACTATGGCGATGTTTAATCAACCATTTATCGTTTTAGAGACCGGCAGAACCATCACCAGATTTTCTTAATGACAACAGCATAGTTGTGACAAAATTTTCTCCGTTATTTTCGCGGAAAATGTTTTACAGATATACTCCATTGTTGAATTGGAATGTTAGCAATTTTTTGAAGAACTATGTCGACGGATACATCAAACATGGAGTTCCTTCTGAGGCCGAACTCGCCGCGAAGAACTGCACAAACGGAATTCAATGGATTTTAAACGTGAGTTCATATATCGGATTTTCTCCAAAATATCGTTTTTCTCATTTACTACCGTCTATTTTTCTTTTTATCAAAATGTACAACCAAAAAATCATTTTCCGATGAAATTTTGGAATTATGATTTTTGAATACTTACTACCACTTTGATATATAATTTTTAATTTCCGAAAATAGAAGTTTAGATTTTTTAATTTTAATTTAAAAGTTTTAGATTTGTTTTTTGATAATGTTTTTAAAAAAGATTAATTATGAAATCGTCACAAAATATCAAAATTATAAGGTATTTTAGGTTTCAAGAACTTTTACGAATTCGTTTTCAGATAATTTTGTAAAATTACTTATTTTTAAACTTTTTTATATAGCATTGATTACGAAATTTCATAAAATTAAAAAATAACTATCGTAAAAAATCAAAATTATAAGATATTTTAGGTTTTAAGAACTTTTAGGAGTTTGTTTTCAGATAGTTTTGTAAAATTACTTATTTTTAATCTTTTTTACACATGATAGATTACGAAATTTTATAAAATTAAAAAATAACTGTCATAAAAAATCAAAATTTTAGTTTTCTTTTTCTTAAAAATTTGTTTCAAGATAGTTTTATAAAAATATTCGTGGTTAATTTTTATATTTTATATTTCAGGTTTTCGGAGATTGTGTTGACACAAACATCAAATTGGCTGGTTTCGTGATCGGTTTTATGTCGCTTATTCTGTGGCTAGTGCCTTTGTTTCCTCAACTTTATGAAAATTACCGCAGAAAACGATGTGAAGCATTTTCGTTTTTTTTTCTACTTTTTTGGTTTGTTTTTAATTTTCGTAAAAATTTTAATTTAGATAATTTTAGGATTGTTGGTGACTTGTGCAACATGGTAGGAGCGATTCTGACGGACCAGCAGCCACTCCAGAAGGTGATAGGGATCTACTACATCTGCCAGGACATGATACTGTTCAGTCAGTACGCCTATTACAGCAAAGTTTATCCTCAAAGAGTCCAGACAAATTCCGTAATTGTCGTTCCTGTTCTTCTTTGTGGAGTCATCGGAACAGGATTCTTGTTTCCAGAATCTCCTTCAAGTCATGCACTTTTTAAAAGAAGTTTATCAAATAAATCGCTCCAAATGCCGCCAATTTTCGACGGATATTCCGACATTGCTGGCTACATAATCGGATCATTTGCTTCATTTTGTTATTTTGCCGGAAGAATTCCACAAATTCGAACAAATTATTACAGAAAATCTTGTGATGGATTATCTCCAATTATGTTTTATATTATTATTGTCGCTAATTTGACTTATGGATTTTCTGTAATTTTAGAAACCACAGGATGGCTATATATGGTTAGACATCTACCATGGCTTGCCGGTAGCCTAGGATGCTGTTTTTTTGATTGTATTATTCTTTCGCAATTTTACTACTACAAAAGGATGAATGCCGTCCCGAACAGGGAAGAAGAAATTCAAGGACTCCTTCGGGATGAAGATTAACGGGCTTTTTTTTTGAAATTTTTGGTTTATTTGCTATTGATTTGAGTTAAAATGAAAATTGAGATCAATCCCGATCTTTTTCTTGTTTTTTGTGCTTCTTGTGCTTGTGGCGTTCGGATTCTGAAGTATGATGTCTGTCGTTGTCGCGTCTTTCCCGTTTTTCCTTTTTTTCTTTTTTCTCCTTCTTGTGCTTCTTTGGAGACCTTGATCGAGATCTGGATCGGCTTTTTGACCTCTTCTTGTGGGATTTGTGACTAATAGCCGGAGAATCGGTCTTGATAGGATGGGATGCGGCCGGCGGCGGTGGATTCATGAATTCATCGTCGTCGCCGAAGAGATCCAGATCCCGTTTCTTGGCGGCACTGACATTCGAGGATTCAGAAGATCTGACTTCAGAAGACGATCGATCACGAGTAGGAAGAGCAGGGGGTGGCGGCGGCGGGGGAATACTGGGTTCTAGGGGGTTCTTCAATGGTTCTACTAACGGCTAAAAATATAATTTTATATAATTAATTAAATAATCAAATATCTACCTCTGATTTTGTGTCTTGAATATTACCTAAATCAGCAGATAACTGCATTTCGAGCTTCTTTTTCAGATTTTCTCGTTCTTCTTTTGCAAAATGTTCCTTGACTTTCTCATTCACCTTCGGGCACGTCTCCACGAAGGCGCTGTGGTGATTCTTCTCCCAATTTGCCTTCCTGTCGAGCCATTTCTGGTATTCTATCTTTTCTTTTTCGAAAACTTTTTTTTCGGCGATTTCCGTCCGGAGTCTGTCGGCTTCTTTCTTCTGTTTCCTGAAGCACTCGATGTAGGTCTGATAATAGTTCTGAATAGTCCCCGTCGGATCCATAAACTTCTGCGGATTCAGATGCGGACAACAATTCCTCTGATAAATAGCGTCATGACTGTTTCTGAATCCGTCCAAAGCTCCGAAAATGTCTGAAATTTAGGTAGAAGTTTTTTCATATATGAAAACCAAACCTGTGATGGTGTCTTTGACTTCTTTTGCGAGTTCTTCATACCTTGACATAGTATACAATATATTTTGTTAGAATCTGACCCGTTGATTAATATTCCACGATAAAAAATAAGAAACAAATGAAGATTAAGAAATTCGAAAACTACGAGAAGAAAGTCCACTCAAAAGAGAAAAGTGGTCCTGGGAACACTTTTGGCGGGAATGACTGACATTATTGTCGTCATGTATGGTAAGTTTATAAAACAATCTCTCTGCAATAAGGAATAACGGACATAAATCTAGTTTATTTGGTAAGTTTCAAACAGTTACAATAAGAGATTATCTGTTGTAATTCTGGTTTATTTGGTAACTTTCCAAGTAATTCTCATAATAGAAAGGATGACTGACATTGTTGTGTTGTATTCGGCAAAGATTTAGACAGTTTTATTTAGAATGTCGGGAATGATTGGTACTGCTTTTGTCATGTTTGGTGACTTTTTAAATTAGTTTATTTATAAAATTTCATATATAAAACAATTAAATTTAATCTCGACAATACTGTTCGATTAAGTGGATCGTATCACCGTCGAAGTTGAGTGTATATAAAGATTGCAAAAGTTTCTTGTTTTCTTCCTTTGAATGTGAGAGTTGCTGCAGTACAGCTTCGATCTTGGATCGTTTTGCGGCGTCGTTTATTTTCAAAGTTATCTTGTTTAATTGATTTCTGATCATGTTCAAGGTATTCAGATTGTCTCGATTCATGTTAAAGTTGGAATTTGATATATCAGAAGCGATATTTGAAGGGTCCTGTTGGTGACGTGGGTGGACGCAGGTGAGCATCTTCGGTTTGAATTTCTTGATTCCGCACGTGCACTGGAGCTGGAAAGAGTCCTCGTGGAAGACGGAGAGGTAGTTCCCGCAAGTGCTGCAGATCCAGGCCCTGAGGTCTTCGGTGCATTCCTGAGGGCATTCGGTCCTGAATTTCGTCGGGCCCGGGTCCAGATGCGTTTCCCTGGCCCCCGTCATGTCCACAAATCCGATGAGAATTTTGTTTTCAGTGGATTTCAATATATATGGTTCGTCGATTTCATCATCTATGACAACTTTAAATCCTATGAAATTTTCAAAATTTCCGAGTTTTTTAACGGACAAATATGTAGATTTCGAAACCACCAAAGCTCCCCTGCGGCAACTGTGCCAGTTATTTTTGACTTTTATCGGGATCCAATCCCGGAGCAACTCGAACCAGACCTCCAGGATCTCCATGGGGGGAATTATTTCTTCGATTTCGATTTTTTTTTCGAAAATAAATTTCAAAAACGAACAATATGAAAAAAAAATTTTCTTCGAAATTTTATAAATCTCGAATCCGTCGATGAAATCCGATTTTTTTTCTTCGAATTCTTTCTTCGAATCCCTTAAAATTCCACAAACGTCCAAAAATGATAAATTAGAAAAATCAAAAAATTGTAAATTTTTACAATCATTTTCGATCATTTTTTTTTCAAATTTTTTAAAAATAAAAAAATTTAAAATTAAAAAATTTTCCAAATTTTTTTCGTTATTTATTGGAAGTTTCGAAAAATCAGATTTTAAATTTCCAAAATGAGCGTAAATCGGAATTTCGTTTTTTGGATTTTTTGAAATTTTAAAATTTTTTAAAAATTGAATTATTTTAAAAAAATTCATTTTTCGAATTTCGGTCCAGTTGATCAGAACCCGGCATTCCAGGTCCCCCAGGCCCTCAGGCAGGTCGTCCTTAAGGCACTTCTGAATCCAGTTTTCTTCGATTTTTTCGATTTTTTTCGGAATCAGAATCCTCACATTCACACCGTAATCGATGGATTCCACATAATGAGTGGCTTCGTCGGGGTACTTGGCCAGTTTTTCTCCTCTTTTCAATTTGGAGTAAACATTGGCTTCAAAAAGCGAATAATCTTCGTCTTCCAGAATACTCAGGTGCTCCAAGATGGCCATGATCGTCGGGAGTTGGAGAGCCAAAAGTTCAAGTCCCTAAAAATTAACATATTTTAAAAAATAAGTTTTTCCAAAATTTTTAAATTTAAAAAAAATAAATTTCTAAATTTCATTCAATTTTAAAATTCTATAAAATTAAAAAAAAATAAATTTCTAAATTTCATACAATTTTAAAATTCTATAAAATTAAAAAAAAAAAAATTTCTAAATTTCATTCAATTTTGAAATTTTTAAATTAAAAAAAAATAAATTTTAAATTTCATACAATTTTAAAATTTTGTAAAATTAAAAAAATTCACTTTTTAATAATTTTTAAAATAAAAAAAATTCATTTATTTTTAAAAATTTTTTAAATAAAAAAAATTTCGAAATTACTTACAATCGATGGAAGTTGTTTTTTCGAAATAATTTTAAAACTCGAATTTGGGGGATTAGGATTTAAAACTTCGAATTGTTCCAGAACATCAGAATTTGGATAAAACTTTTTCAAATTCGGATTAGCTCCATATCCAAGTTTACATTCTCGACCAAAAATAAAATCACCCGTCATTTTCAGTTTTTCAAAAAAAAGATAAAATTTTTCTCATCTTAGTACTTCATTTCCACATGATAAAAATCGATCGATAATTTCACTGTTAACAACGAAAAAGCAAAATCTGGGACGAATTATTAATTGTACACAATTTTAGGAAAAATTAACTATTTAGCATTTTTGCCATTGCCTGTTTGAGAGATTTCATTCTTTCTAATTCATCTTTCAGTTTCTCGATTGTAGAATCCTTATTCGAAGATGCCTCATGTTCGACTTTCAGCTTCATCTTCAAGCCTTCTATTTCCCTCAGGGCATTTTCCAACTTCCTGCTGATCTCCACGACTTCTTTGTCCTTCTCAAACGCCGCTTGAGTAGCTCTGAAAAATCATTTTCAATCATAAAATTTTTAATTTTCAAAAATTATAATAAAATTCAAAAATTATATTTAAAAAAAAATTTTTTTCAACAACAATTCCCAAATTTTCTAAAAATCTAAAGCAATTTATGTGAAAGTTTCAGTTTTCGGATCTGATTTCGTCATTTTACATGATTTTTCAGTCAATCGTGCATAAAAACGAAAAAAATTATAAAATTGTCTCGAAGGGAATTTTTAGGATTTTTTAAGAACAAGAAAACTAAAATTTTGATTTTTTACGACAGTTATTTTTTAATTTTATGAAATTTCGTAATCAATGCTATATAAAAAAGTTTAAAAATAAGTAATTTTACAAAACTATCTGAAAACAAACTTCTAAAAGTTCTTAAAACCTAAAATACTCTAAAATTTCATTTTTTACGATAGTTATTTTTTAATTTTATGAAATTTCGTAATCAATGCTATATAAAAAAGATTAAAAATAAATAATTTTACAAAATTATCTGAAAACGAATTCGTAAAAGTTCTTAAAACCTAAAATACCCTATAATTTTGATATTTTGTGACGATTTCATAAACTTTTTTTAAAATATTATCAAAAAACAAATCTAAAACTTTTAAATTAAAATTAAAAAATCTAAACTTCTATTTTTGGAAATTAAAAATCATATATCAAATTGATAGTAAGTACTTAAAAAACCCAGTAAACTAACTTGTTAAAATTTAAAAAATAAAAAAACTCACTCATCAAATTTATTTTTCATTTCATCAAATTTCGCTCTTATTGCAAATTGAACATCTCTTTCTTTTTTATTTTCTTCTAATAAAATTTCTTTTTCTTTTTTCAAATCCGATATTTGTTTCGTCGAAGTTTCCATTATCCTCTCATGATAGGCTTCTTGTTTCGCCAATTGTTCTGCCAAAATCCTTTTTTCATCGTTCAAGGCCGTTTTTTCCGTTTCAGCTTCTTGCCATTGTCTTTCTAAACCAGCTATCACAGATCCTAACTCCCTCAATTCCGTCGAATCCGATTTCGATCCTTGAGTCCTCTGCATTGCGTACAATCTCTGACTTTCTTGGAGTGTTTTATCTTTTTCTTCTACCATTTTTTGTAAAATTTTTTCTTTTTCCTCCATGTGGGAAATTTTTTGTTCAAAAAGTTGCAAAACATGGGATATTCTCGCATCTCCTGTAGAATTTATGTTTTCTTTTAATTTTTTAAGTAATTCATCCAGGTCATTTCTGTTCGAAAATCCATTAGAAAGCGAAAATCCCGAATCCAGTGGCCCATAGTCGTCAATTGACTGATTTTTCTTCTTTTCTTTTTTTTCAGATCGAGATTGGACCACTGCACAACTAGCAATCAAGTCGCTTAATCTAAATTTTCAAAATTAATAAATCTTCAAAATTAATAAACTTCTAAAATTATTAAATTTTTCAAAATTACAAAATTTTCAAAATTAATAAATCTATAAAATTACTAAACTTTTAAAATTAGTAAACTTTTAAAATTAATAAATTTTCGAAATTAATAGTTTTTCAAATTAATAAATTTCTAAAATTATTAAAGTTTTAAAATTATTAATCTTTAAAATTATTAAATTGATAAAATTATAGAAAAATTACTCACAATTTAGTCCGGAATTCTTGTACCTGAGTGCAATGGGTAAAAAAATTCAAAGCATCAAAAACAACGTTACTTTCGCCGTAATATATTGCAAAAGCTATGAAAGCTATTAATCTTTCGTCTTTCAAAGTCTTCCAGTAAAGTTCTTTGTGTGCTTTACTGTAGTCTTTCAGGGATGACAGAAGCTTGAAGAGTTCCAGGGGAATCGTTATGCCGTACTGGCTGGAAAAAAGATTATTACATATAAGATTAAAGTTATATAAAAAAATTAAAAGTTTCATATATAAAAAGTTAAAAGTTCCATATGTAAAAAAGTTAAAAGTTTCATATATAAAAAAGTTAAAAGTTTCATATATAAAAAAATTAAAAGTTTCATATATAAAAAGTTAATTTTGTGAGATTTGTGTTCCATGTACTCATGTTCAAATTTTTATAATCTTAATTCAAAAGTAAAAAAGTAATTTTATATAGAATTTTAAAATTGATGATTCGTCTTCAGAAATCATGATTCTGAAAGCCAAACTATTGATAATCATTCCATATTCAAAACTTACAGGTCTGATTACTTAATAAATAACTTTCGACAAATTAAATTATAAAATTCAAACACAAATATCCAAGTGACAAATCTCAGAACACAAAAAAATAAACAATTATAAAAAATAAAATTATAAAGAATAATAAAAATTATAGAAAAAATAAAAATTAAATTATAAAGAATAATAAAAAATTATAGAAAAAATATAAAGAATTATAAAAAAATTACATTATTAAAAAAAATTAAATTATTAAAAAAAAATATAAAAATATAAAATATAAAATATAAAAATATAAAATATAAAATATAAAATATAAAATATAAAATATAAAAATAAAAAATATAAAATATAAAAATAAAAATTATAAAATAAAAAATATAAAAATAAAAATTATGAAAAAAATTAACTTTACCTCCATTCTGGTAACTCGTCAGAATTCCTCATTGACGGTGGTTTCGTCATGTAGGTAATTACTGGATTACTTATTAATTGAGATTCATTTACATGAGAACAGAGTTGAGCCGTCAGAGAATCCAAAAGTTCTCTTCTTGAATCGTCGTCTCCCGAAACGGCATCAGCCAGTTTCAATCCGCAAGTTATCCTTCTGCATTGGTACGACACTAATTCTGATTTCGTTTCTACAGCTGTTTTCACATTAACAAGAATTAAATTAATTAAATTTTCAATAGGAACATAACTTTGAACTCTGTCTCCTGAATCCACGACTTCCTTCAGGACATGCGTCAGAAGCTCGCACGCCGCCAGAGGCACTTCCGGTTCGATCGCTTCCTCGAAGGACCACGAAGCGCAGTTCAGCATCCCCAGAACAGGGGTCGTCAGTCTGTTCTCACAAGGTTTCGTGGCCAATATAGCCCGACAAATATGGGATTTAAATTGCGGAAGACGACAAACATCGAGGAAAAGCTGGTAAACTTTCAGACATTCCTCAGTTCTCGCATCCAAGTTGATTAAATGTTTCGCAAGTTCCTCCACACTAGGACCAAAGAACGGATAAGTGAGAAGTTCTCTAGCAGTTGAAGCAGGCGTCGGAGATGGAAAAATCTAAAAAAAAAATAAAAATAAAAATAAAAAATTTATAAAATATCCTTAAATTTCCAAAAATTAAAACGTTTAAAATTTCCGTTTTATATAATATATAATCATTTTGCAATCAATTATGTATAAAAATAAAAAATTAAAAACTTTATTAAACTATTTCGAAACAATTTTGATTTTGTGGAAATTCTACAATTTAAAGATTTTTTATTTTTCAAAAATATATCCAAAAAAATCCAATTTTTTAAATCAGAATCCCACCGAATAAAATCCTATTTTTAAAAATTAACAATTACCTACAAAACTACCGATAAAATCTTAATTCCACAGTATTCTATCAAAACTAAACTAATTTAATTATTTCGTTAAAATTAACAATTAACTACAAAACTACTACTAAAATCTTAATTCCACAGTACTCTATCAAAACTAAACTAATTTAATTAGTTCGTTAAAATTAACAATTAACTACAAAACTACTACAAAAATCTTAATTCCACAGTATTCTATCAAAACTGAATTAATTTAATTATTTCGTAAAAATTAACAATTACTTACAAAACTACTACTAAAATCTTAATTCCACAGTATTCTATCAAAACTGAACTAATTTGATTATTTTGTAAAAATTAACAATTACCTACAAAACTACCACTAAATCTTAATTCCACAGTATTCTATCAAAACTGAACTAATTTAATTATTTCGTAAAAATTTAAAAAAAAAACAAACCTTGGAAGAATCAGAAATGATCAACCTTTTGCACAGATCCAGCGCCATGTGTCTCGTCAGGACGGTTTCCCCGGTTTTGATGATATTAAATACACACAAAAATGTTTCTTTCAGATGCTGACCGGAATACACTATGTCTCTTTTTTTCTCGTCCAGGTACCCTATCATCGTCAATGCCGCTATCACGAGGGTTCTGGATTCATGGGACAGAAAACCGATTAATTTCTTCTCCAGAATAGGATAGTGTCTAGAAGCCAGGACTTTACTACATGCCGTTTTGCTTCTTCTAATAAGATTTGACAAAATAGCTCCACAATACGGTAGCCATTCTGGATCTCTGTCTGAACTCAACTCACTCAGCAAATAAGAGATCATTTCGTTCGCCCAGGATCCGAATGTGATGCATTTTTCGTATGTCAGAATCTGGAGCAATCTGAGAATATCTATCATGTTCTGCGGGCCTAGGTTGTCTCGAATAGCTTGAAGAAGACATCTGAAGACAGTTCCAATAATCTGCAGCTCTCCGGCCAAGTAACGACGAACTCTAACGTTATGCTGGGCTAAAATGGAAAAATCAAAAAATAAAAACAATTGAAAAATCAAAAAATAACAAAGAATTAAAATCATTTTAAAAAAACAGAAAATTAATAAGAATCATCGAAAAATACAGAAAATAATTAGAAAAATGAATAAAATAATCGAGAAATAATTAGGAAAATAAGTGAAAATTACCTAAAAATGACGAAAATATTTAAAAACAAAAAGTGAACATGAGTAACTTTCGAAATAATTTTAAAAATTTCAAATATTAAAAATCGAAATAATTTAAAAAATTACAAATATTAAAAATCAAAGTAATTTTAAAAATCGAAATAATTTAAAAAACTCACTAATATTAAACAAAACCAGCAAGACTTTCGACCGGGCAACTAGTGTCGTGCTTGGGAACCCTAATAATTCGTTACAATTCACAAGTAGTTGATGAATGTGAAGACTGTGGGGATTCAAACGTCCTGTAGGATCTATATGAGACGTATTTCGTACTAAACTCTAAAAACTCCAAGTATAATTGAAATAAAATTTTAAACCTCACATGTAGGACATCTTCGAGCTGAGTACAGGACGAACCTCGAGTTGGATCGCTGAAAAAATCGGTAGCAACGAGATTGACTCTTTGGATTAAAGCATCGAGATCCAAAAGGGACATGCCCGTCTCGGCTGAAAAAAATAAATTAATATGAAAAATCCTAAAAAAACAAAAATCCTAAAATAATCGAAAAACCCTAAAAAAAACTCCAAAAAAAACTAAAAATTAAGGAAAAAATGATTTAAAATGGTCTTTTTAGGGTTTAGGGACACAAAAAAATAAAAATTGATATATGAATGTACACAATGAAAATAAATAACTGAAGAAATTCAAAAAATCCTAAAAATTAAAAAATTCCAAAAAAACTAAAAATTAAGGAAAAAATGATTTAAAATGGTTTTTTTAGGGTTTAGGGACACAAAAAAGTAAAAATTGATATATGAATGTACACAATGAAAATAAATAACTGAAGAAATTCAAAAAATCCTAAAAATTAAAAAATTCCAAAAAAACTAAAAATTAAGGAAAAAATGATTAAAAATGGTCTTTTTAGGGTTTAGGGACACAAAAAAGCAAAAATTGATATATGAATGTACACAATGGAAATGAATAATTGAAGAAATTCAAAAAATCCTAAAAATTAAAAAATCCCAAAAAAACTAAAAATTAAGGAAAAAATGATTTAAAATGGTTTTTTTAGGGTTTAGGGACACAAAAAAGTAAAAATTGATATATGAATGTACACAATGGAAATGAATAATTGAAGAAATTCAAATTTTCGAACCTGTTCTGGTGGAAAATGCAAATCTAGAATCGGAGAAATAAAACGGGTCAAAGCCTAAACAAAGTAGGTTACCTGAGCTCGGATTAGCACAGGAAATGGACCGAATTTCAGTCACCTGAGTCAGCTAATGTTGACAATAAGTGTTTTCAATGAATCTCTGCCAGTTGATCACTTGCAATTTTTGTTTCCCTATTTCGTAGCATTGATTTCAAGTTTATCTTTTTAGGCCAGTTTTGGTTGCTGAACTAATTTAACACATTAATTAATTAAAAATATTTATTTAAAAAGAAAAATTCCGAAATCAGCGCGAGTCAACAAGGACAAATATTCCAAAAAAACAGCTTCACACAGACCATTTTTGCCCACCAGTCTTGATGTTATATCAGTTTAATATGCCAATCAAGTAACAAAGACTGGCTTAAAAGGTAAAAAGTTCCAAAAACAGCGCGAGTCGAGAGGACGAATGCCGCACAAGCCACTTTCGTCTTTTCAAATCAGTCTATTTGACTTTGAAGTCGCCTAAAATGGCGATGAATTGACCAAAAAGACTGGTCTAAAAAGAGCAAAAATGGATTGTACGACAGTTGCTCCTTTGAAGTTTCTGATTTCGTAAGATTAGTTTCAATTTTTGCTTTTAAATCAGTCTTAGTAGCCAGATTAGCTTGACACGGGATGAAATGATTAAGGAAGATTAAATCAAAAAAGAGTTTCGAAATCAACGTGAACCTAGGGCCAAATGTCCCGGGGGAGGACGTGTTTTGCGGCCGGAAAAACAGATTCAAACAACGTGGTTTATTGGTCAAGCCAGTTTTGTTCGAAAAGCGGCGTTGTTTAGCTGACTGAGTGAGCACCTTGGCCCGTGATCGAAGGCAAACATTAGAAAGCGCAAGAAGACACCATCTCGACGTTTTCGGACAAGCCCCGCGCAAAAGTGTGTTGCTATTCCCAGATGCATACAAACATCAATTTTAGTCATTGCGGGACTATTCATACACCTGAGGATAAACTCACACGACAATAAAATTTGAAAAGCAAAAAAATAAAAAAAGTTTAAAAATTCATATATGGAACCCTTATCAGCCAGTTTAAACGATCCTTCCGCAGAAAAACGCATTTCGATACATAAAAAACGTAAAACAAAAAAGGAAAAGAGGGAAAAGAGGTCCATGATTGATCAATCATGACTTCTTTCAATTTCTCGCGCCCCGCCTATGCCATGGTCCCGACACGAAAGTCCCTGACTAGTGCTCTTGTTTCGCCGCGGACTCGCGCGCAAAGTTCCAATTGACTTTCGAAATCTGAAATATCTTGTTATTTTTAAATTTGCAAAACTTTTTTATTCCAATTGATGGTTCAGATGCTTTGTGACGACTCGTTGGACTATGATGATCTCAAGATTGAGTACGAAACTAAGCGGGCTGAGGAATTACAAGAACGAGCAGAAAAAAGAAAGGTTTGGTGTTCTTTTCATATATGAAACTCATAATTCCTTGCTTTAGGCAAAGTTGACTGGTCTAGCGGAAGTATTACAAGCATTGAAGTCCGATGATCCGACCAAGCCACGCGAAAGACTGGCTCTCGGAGCTCACGGAGAGATCCTGGCGTTGTCAACCAATGGTATATCTGTTGACCACTGTAATCCTTATCAAATCTGATTTCAGGCGTTAAACAGACGAACAGAGTGTCAACTCATGCTCCACATGGCGCTATCACCATCGTGCCGTTGAATGCGAGTGAGGGAATCGCCAGATATCGAAACCCAGCAGACATTCGCAAATTGGTGAGGTCGAGAATGATCAGATGTAAGCGATGTCGAAATCGATTCCTGGAAAAGCACATTTATGAAAGGCATTTACGTGACAATCACCCGGTCGATCACTTGGCTTACTTGTTGCAACAGGAGGAGGAAATGCAAGCAATGAGAGCGGAAGAGATAGAAGCTAATCGGATTGAGGAGATCACGAGTGGTGGTTTCATCCCTCCTCAAGACGATATGGATGCCAGGAAGTACATAATCGATCCGAGTAGTATACCTCTTCCCGGCGAGCTGACGAACGGAGTCGCTCCGAGGTACGACAAGTTTGGAGTCCTACATCAACCAAAACGCGTCTACAAGAAGAAGGTGTCGCCTCAGTGCCCGTTTTGCGATAAACGATTCAGGAATGAGCACTCGTTGAAGAAGCACATTGAGAAGAAGCATGAGGACTGTACGGAGTTTGCTCAATGCTTGGATTGTTTCAAATGTGTTCCAAGCAAGGACGATCTGCCGAATCATCATTGCGACATGGTGGGTTTCAACGGCCACTTTGTGTCTAAACCCCTTTTTGCAGAGTTTCATTTGTTTCGAATGCACACCAATTAGGAATCTCTGCACAGAATCTCGGTTGTTCAATCATAGGGCAAAATTTCATCGTGGCCCTAACTCTGGCTTTAAATGTCACTTGTGTAATCAGAAGTTCTTGACTCCCAGGAAGTTGAGGAAGCACAAGAAAATGTCTCATGTGTTCACCAAGACGTATCCATGTCATTTCTGCGACGAACTGTTCACAAGTGAAACAGGAGTGACAACCCACGAAAGGATACATACTGGTATTATCAAGTTCGAATGCAAGATTTGCGATTACAAGTGTAATCGATTCAATGTGATGGAAGAGCATCGAAAAGAAGAACATGGATACGTCTGTGCCGTCTGTAATGAGAAGCAGAGCGAATGGGCGGATATTAAGAATCACACGCTGACGACACATGGTGGATATTTGTCGATGAATAATACTTCTGGTGAGTTTCAATTATGGTTATCAATGACGGGAATTCCGTTGGTTTGGTTTTCATTATGTAATTCAGTAATAAAGCCGGTCACTTCTTCGCCGACTTGGTGGAGAAGTGGCCATTTGGTGGTGTGCGCGTTTTGAGAATCGTTTGATTACTCGAACCTTTTAAAGAGTTACCTTATGATTGGCATTTGCGCGAATACTTGTTTTCAGATTACATTATCAGCCCTCGAGTATGGGTCATGTACAAAGGAGAATGATGGTGCACGTTGTCAGCTTCATGATTTCGTCTTTACCTCGAAAAATTTCAATTTGAAAATTATTTGATCTGTCAAATACTATTATTACCGGGTTTTATTAGTTTTTATAGAATGAATTGTTATAAAATGTTTGGTAGAGACTTTTAGCCAAGGGGCCACATATTGCCGGTGGTGAAAGGTGGGTCGTGGGGCCAACCGCTTTGGCTGATTCCTAGACCATTGCCGGAGTAGCCGTTGCCAAATCCGACTGGCATCCCTCCGATCCTGCCTGAACCGCCGAATCCGAGTTCGAAATCCCTCCTGACACCTATGTTGCCGAAGGGGAAGTGGACTCCGACTCCTGTTCTGATGGCTATGTCCCCGAGTCCGGGTCCGTAGCCAGGACCGACCCCTGCCCCGTACCCTGTTCCATCATCGGATGTTTTTCCGTATTGGTTCCAATTTGAAAAATCACCAGGTCTTTGGGGTAGAAGTGGATTCCTGGTTAGGTAGGTTTCAGAAGCGGATTTTTGAGAAGTGGTTTTTTGGATTGTGGTTTTATTTCGACAATTATGAGGTTGTTGTTGACAAATAAGTTGATCTAGGGATATTCCATCAATTATTGGAACTGGAATTGTGATGGTAGGAAATTACGGTAATATGACTAACCTGTAAAAATAAGAAAAAAAATGGAAATAATTTTCATGAAAATGAAATTGATACTGGTTTCGATGTCTAATCGATACAGCTGATCAGAAAACAAAGGTCATACTTCTGAAATTAAAAATAAAATTTTGAAACGAATTTTTGAAATTTTTAAAATTGAAAAAAATCCCGGAATTTTTTAGATTTTTAAATTATAAGAAATTTCGAAATTTTTAGATTGTAATGACATTAAGTTGAAAATGAACTTTTTAATGAGATTTTCTGGACACGAATTTTTAGGGTTTGGAAAATTATAAAATTTAGGTAAAAAGAAAACTAAAGCGATTTGACTGTGATGGAAAATTGCCAGTTTTGTCGTTTTTATCTTTTTAGAACCTTGGCAAAAGAAGTAAAGAGAACGAGTGAAACTATCGTGAGTCAATTTTGGTAAAGAAATTGTCAGATTTGCCACTTTTATCATTTTAGAACTTTGGCAAAAGGAGTAAAGAGAACGAGCGAGTAAAACTATCGCGAGTCAATTTTGGTAAAGAAATTATCAGATTTGCCACTCTCACTTGTTTTAGCGCGCGAATTCAAAAATTACTATTGTAAAAATAAAGATTTTTTGCAAAATATTCTCGAAATCAGTTTCTGGGATTTTGGAATTTTTGGTTTCAAATTGAATTTCCGAATCCAAAATTCAACGATCTACAGTATCCTATTTTCTGACTCATTTTGGAGTTTTCGAAATTCTTGCTTAAAAAAATATTTTTGGAAATTTCGAATCGAACGAGAACAGGCTTAATTATCCAGGGAACTTGCGTCATCAACCGATTATCCACCTGATTCCGCCAGTTTTCTGAAAATTTCGATTCTATAAATAAGCTCGGTTTCTGATGTCCTAACAGATTCTATCAAATTTCGAAATTTCAAAAAGTCCAAAAAATTTCGGAAATTTTAAAATTTAAAAAGTCCAAAAAATTTCGGAAATTTTAAAATTAAAAAACTTTGGAAAATTTTAAAATTTAAAAAGTCCAAAAAACTTTAAAATTTTTAAAATTAAAAAGCTTTGGAAAATTTTTAAATTTTAAAAAGTCCAAAAATTCCGGAAAATTTTAAATTTAAAATATTTCAGAAATTTCGAAATTTTAAAAATAATGTTTTCAACTTCTGCGAAAAACAGTAATAGTAGTGTTGATTACTGTAAGCTCTGTCAAAATGGGACTTGTTGTAAGAAGCCTGGATTATGTCAATGTAGCAGATGTGTTTTGGCTAATTCTACCGTAACCTGCAAATGTGATGGATTCTGTCAATGTTACCGTAAGAAATGACTATTTTTTAAATTACATCGATTGAGCTTATTTTTTAGTTTACTGTATCTCATTTTTTATTTTTTATTTTTTTAAATTTTGAAATAAAGAATTTTTGAAAATTTTTAACAATATTACTGTAGAAATAAAGATTTTTAAGATTGGTCTTAAGAATGTCGAAAATTATAATTGGATTACTGTAGAAATAAAAAAATAAAAAAAATGGGATTGAGAAAAACTTTAAAAATGTTTGGAATTTGAAGCTCCAAAAGTTTACTGTACTCTACAAATCATAATTGGATTACTGTAGAAATCAAAAATAAAAATAAAAAAAATGGTCTTGAGGAGAATTTTAAAGAACTTGTAAAATTCAAAATTTTAGGTAATTCCAGAAGTCTACTGTATTCTAGAAAATTATAATTGGATTACTGTAGAACTCGAAAATAAAAATAAAAAAAATGGTCTTAAAAAGAATTTTGAAAATTACAATTAGATTACTGTAGAAATCAAAAATAAAAAAATGATCTCAGACAGAACTTCTGAGATTTTAAATGTCGGATATCTACTGTATTTTAGAAAACAATTAAATTTAAAAAAATAATTTTATCCAGAACAACATTTTTTTTGAAGATTTTTATAAAAAAAATAATTTTACCCAAAACAGCACTTTTTTAAAGATTTTTATAAAAAAAAGTAATTTTATCTAGAACAACATTTTTTTTGAAGATTTTTATAAAAAAAATAATTTTATCCCAAACAGAATTTTTTTTGAAGATTTTTATAAAAAAATAATTTTATCCAGAACAGCATTTTTTTAAAGATTTTTATAAAAAAATAATTTTATCCAGAACAACATTTTTTTAAAAAGGATTTTTTATTTTGAGAATTGACCTCGGGGAAAGAAGTGTAGCCAGAATCGTCGATGTTTATTCCGCCGACGGAATCTTTTTTTTTCTTCAGGGCTTCTAGGGCGATTTCTGCTGTGTTTTGGAAGAGATTCTGAATCCCGTCTGCCGTGACGGCGGAGACCTCATGGTACGGTATACTGTATTTTTTCATCAAGATGTCAATTTCGGTTTTTTCTATGATTTTTTCGTTGATTAAGTCGTTTTTGGTTCCGACGAAGACGATCTGGCTTCTGTTCAGCGAATTTTTCTTCACGTAGTCGACCCAGAGGGGGATTCCCTCGAAGGACTTCCTATCTGGAAAATATTACTATTGTTAAAAAAAACGGAAATTAAAAAACAGAATTTCGTGCTGAGATGATTTTTAAGAAATCAATTTTTTTTATAAAATATGATTTATTTCGAAATTACGAAATTGTGTAAAATAATAAAAAAAATAAAAATTTTAATATTTTTAGTTTTAAAAATATCGTGCTGAGGTGATTTTTGAGAAGTCAATTTTTTTATAAAATATGATTAATTACGAAATTACGAAATTGTGTAAAATAATAAAAAAAAATTGAAATTTTAATATTTTTAGTTTTAAAAATGTCGTGCTGAGATGATTTTTAAGAAATTAATTTTTTTATAAAATATGATTAATTACGAAATTACGAAATTGTGTAAAATAATAAAAAAATTGAAATTTTAATATTTTTTAGTTTTAAAAATATCGTGCTGAGATGATTTTTAAGAAATTAATTTTTTAATGATATATGATTTATTTCGAAATTATGTGAAATAATAAAATAATCAAAAAATAGAAATTTTAAAATTTTTAGAATTATTTTTGTTTTTTTATCACAAAATTATTTTTATTTTTTGAAATTTTTGGGATTTAAAAATTATTTTTATTTTTAGAATTGTTTTATTTTTTTAATTTCTAAAATTATTTAAATTATTTTTATTTTTAAAATTATTTTTATTTTTAGAATTGTTTTATTTTTTTAATTTCTAAAATTATTTAAATTATTTTTATTTTTAAAATTATTTTTATTTTTAGAATTGTTTTATTTTTTTAATTTCTAAAATTATTTAAATTATTTTTATTTTTAAAATTGTTTTTATTTTACTTAAAACAAACTTGTAAGGTCGAAGACGATGAGGACAACGCAGCAGTCCCTCAGGTAACTCGGGAGGAGGGCCAGGAACCGCTCCTGACCCGCGGTGTCCCAGAGTTGGAGTCTGACGGCTTCCCCCGAATTCGTGACGACGGCTTTTGAGTGGAAATCTATTCCTACGGTGAAATTATAATCAGAAGAAAATAAATTAAATAAAAATTTCGATAAAAGTGCAGTTTTTCCGACTAAAAAAATTTATTTTTTTTTAAATTTTAAAAATTACAGTATTCTTACCGTAAGCGTCTCCCACAACGACCACCTTGGCTTTGTCATTCATAATAAAAAATTAATTTTAATGAAAAAAAATATTTTTTAGAAAACTTTTTCGACCCCGATAACGCGACCAATGTTCCTTGAAAAAAGAATCAATCGGCAAAAATTGTTTTCTTTTTGCTTTTCCTCATTTTGGACCAAGCAAAGCAACCCGCCCTCAGGGGGCTACTGTACTGTTGATTATCATTAAGATTCTCCATTTTCGAAAATCTTCAATTTTTAAATTTTTCGAATTTTCGAATTTTCGATTTTTTTAATTTTTTAAATTATAAGATTCTCCATTTTCGAAAATCTTCAATTTTTAAATTTTTCTATTTTTCTATTTTTTTAATTTTCGATTTTTTTTAATTTTCTTAATTATAAGATTCTTCATTTTTAGAAATCTTCAATTTTTAAATTTTTCTATTTTTTAAATTTTAAAATTCTCCATTTTTGGAAATTTTCAATTTCTAAATTTTTCGAATTTTCGATTTTTCTATTTTTTTAATTTTCTAAATTATAAGATTCTTCATTTTTGGAAGTCTTCAATTTCTAAATTTTTCTATTTTTTAAATTATAAGATTCTCCAGTTTTGGAAATCTTCAATTTCTAAATTTTTTAATTTTTTCAACTTTAAATTTTTCTATTTTTTAAATTTAAAAATTTTCGATTTTTTATGATTTTTAAATTTAATAATTGAATTTGAATTTTTAATTTTAAAAAAATTTTAATTTTATAAAAAAATTTATTTTTAATTTTTGCAGTACTGATTTTAGAAAATTCAAAAACAACTTTTACAACCGAAATTTAAAACTTCAAATTCTGGAAGTTTATAAAATTCCGGAAATTCGTGTCGAAACTACTTAGTGCAGATTTTCATTTTTGATTTTTACAATACTGTAATTTGAGTTTTCAAAATTTTTAGGAAATTTTAGAATTTTTCTTTGAGATCATTTTATTTTAAAAAATTTTTGACTTTTAGGATAGTAATTTCAGAAATTCGTGTCGGGACCATTTTGTGGAAATTTTTATTTTTTAAATTTTAGTAAAATTTCGAAATTGTTAAAATTTAAAAAAATTGAAAAATTATTATTAAAAATTAAGGAATTCCCAATTTTCGTGGCGGGACCATTTCTTCAAAATTTTCATTTTTTTAATTTTAGTAAAATTTCGAAATTATTATTAAAAATTTTTTTAAATTTAGAAATTATTATTAAAAATTAAGGAATTCCCAATTTTCGTGGCGGGACCATTTCTTGAAAATCTTCATTTTTTTAATTTTTACAATATTAAAATTTCGAAATTGTTCCCTAAAATTTTAAAAAATTCCGAAATTATTGAAATTTCTAAAATTCTTGTCGGGACCATTTCGTGCAAAAAAAATTTTTTTTCGATCAAAAATTAAAAAAATAAATCCAAAAAACGGAATTTTTGACCGAGTTTGAAAATGAGGACATTCGATATTTACCGTATTTAAAAGTTTTTTCTCTCGAACAGAAAACTTTCAAATTGTGCCAGTTTTGTCAAAAAAAAGGTCACTGAACCATTCAAATCGATCCATGCCAAGGCCATTTTTTCCATTTTCGGTATTGATTGGAATCCGTCAAAGACGACCACCGGCCAGTTAGTCACCTGCGACCGAAATTGTGGAATAGTCATTGTGACTCGCACTGGCTCAGGTGTGCGTCCCTCACTTCTCTCCTTTCGTTGCTAGGGAGAAGTGAGCGCACTTCTGCTTTTTCATGCTTTTCTCGATCCATTCAAAAACCTTAAAATTTTACTTTTTGCATCCATCAAGATCTCAATTTACTGTTTTTTGCATATGTCAGAACAGTAGGATCTTGTTCTCGATATATCGAAATTTTAATTTTTTCAATTTTTTCAGAATCCTAAAATTTCCTCAATTCTTCCAAAAATCTTAAAATTTTACTCTTTGCATCCATCAAGATCTCAATTTACTGTTTTTTGCATATGTCAGAACAGTAGAATCTCGTTCTCGATATATCGAAATTTTAATTTTTTCAGAATCCTAAAATTTCCTCAATTCTTCCAAAAACCTTAAAATTTTACTTTTTGCATCCATCAAGATCTCAATTTACTGTTTTTTGCATATGTCAGAACAGTAAGATCTTGTTTTCGATATATCGGAATTTTAATTTTTTCAATTTTTTTCAGAATCCTAAAATTTCCTTTTTCTCAATCTACTCAAAATTCTTTTTTTACATCCATTAAGATCTCATTTTTCCGTTTATTTGTATTCATCAAAATCCTAATATCCTATTTTTTGATTTATCAGAATTCTAAAATTTTCAATCCACTGAGATTCCATTTTTTTATTTTTTTATTTCTTAGAATTTCAATTTTATGGTTTATCGGAATTCTAATATTTTGTAATCCTTGATCTGTTGAGATTTGGTTTTTAAATTACATATTTTTCGAAATTTCAGGATTATGTGATTTTTTATCTTTGAGGATCTTGATTTTTTTTCATTTATCCTTGAAAATTTCGAAATAGTACTTCTGATTTACCAGGACCTAAATAGTTTGATCCACCGTAATCCCAGTGCTCCGTATCCCTTGATCTTTCGGAATCCCGGTGTTCTCTTTCCCTCTATGCTTCAAATTTCGAATATTCTATTGCTCTGAACATTGGAGTCTCATGTTCCATTTCTGGAAATTCCGGTTCATTGTTTAGCCCAATTTCATAACAACAGATTGAAGCAAACGTGACTGTCAATTCAGCTGTTTCCTTTGTTGACACTTAGCCTCCTCGCAGACATGTGTTCATTACAGAAATTTATCCTTTTTCCGATCGGACTCCAGTTTATTTCGAAAGAGAACCTCACTTTGATCCGTCAAAAGAGCGCAAATCCCTCACTTGACGCATTTTCGCTGATGACTATAATGATTTTTCTCTTTGAAATATCGATTTGGCCAAATTTCACGTGTTCTTTTTAGTTTTGAGTTTTTCGTTTTGTTTGTCGTGAGATTTTTTATTTTTTAAGTTTCACTTTTTTAGCGAAAATTTTGGTTTTGAAAAAAGGTATATCGGTCGAGTTATGTAACAAGTGTCTCATCGTATTTGGAATACAAAAGAAATTTTTGTTATGGCGAGAATTTACGAAATAAACGATATGGTAAGTATGTTTTAAAATTGTTTTAAAATTTAAAAGAATTTTTAAAAATTTGGTCACTTGAAAATTTATAATTTTTATCGACTAAGCTGTTTTCTTTTTGTGGAATAGCAATTTTCTGGATAAACGGTCATTTTTGGTTTTTAAATAAAGCTAGAATTTAGTACAAAGCTCTGGAATTTTACTTTATAGAAATTTTCTAAAATATTTTAAGTTTTAAAAGTATTCTGGAATTTAGAGGACAATTTTGGATGTTTTTAAGATTCTGGAGTAATTTTTAGGGATTTCTAGAATCTTTTAGGATTTATTTGGGAAATTTTAGTAGTTTCCAGAATCTTATAGAGACTTCTAGAAGTTTCGAGAATCTTATAGAGGCTTCTAGAAGTTTCCAGAATCTTATAGAGACTTCTAGAAGTTTCGAGAATGTACTTGAGGATTTCTACAATCTTTTGAGATCTTCCAGAATCTGTTTGAGAATTTTTAAACCTTTTCAGAATCTTATAGAGGCTTCTAGAAGTTTCGAGAATGTACTTGAGGATTTCTGCAATCTTTTGAGATCTTGTTAAGGCTTTTAAAAATCTTCCAGAATCTTAAAATTCCTACAACTTTAAAAACTAAAAAGACATTTTCAAGCGTCTTAATCCTTAGAATTTTCCATTTTTACATATTTAAAGAAATTTGTAATAATAGAAATTTTATTTTTGTGATATTGTGGTGTGAAACCTACGGTTTTGGCTTTTCTCGTGACTGATTTTTTACACATAACTTGTATTTATTTGTCTTAAAGCTTCGACCTTGCTTTTTTCCTTTTTTTCGAATTGATTCGTCTTAAATTTAGAAAAGAAATAAAACTGACGGGTGGAGCAGTTTTGGAAGCTTTTATTGCTTCAGAAAACGGCCATAAGAATTGCTAATTATTCAAACAGTTTCGGTTTTTAAATTTATTTTTTTTAAAGTTGTATTTGACTGACCATTGGAATACTTGCAAAAAAGGAAAAACTGGCCAGAAAAAAAAAGAAAAAACTGGCCAAAAAAAAGAAAAAAATGTCGTCTTGGATTCTGGACTTTTTGACTAATGTTCTGTCAACGGCCTCTTGGGATTCTGAATTTTTCTAAGCTGAATCCAGGAGAACCGCCACTCTAAAAATTTTATGGGTTATTCAATCGACGAATATTTTCACTAAAATATTTATATTTTTTTAAGGTTAAATTTTAAAAGTAGTTTTTTAAAGATTTTTATTTTTAAAATTTTTTAAAAATGTTTAAAATTTATATTTTTTAATTTTCTAATTTTTAAAATTTTTTAAAAATGTTTTAAATTTATATTTTTTAATTTTTTAAAGATTTTCTAATTTTTTAAAAATGTTTTAAATTTATATTTTTTTGAATTTTTGCGCAATAGAGAATAAAAACGGAAAAAACGGTATATCTGGTAATTCGGAATTGAAATTGATTTGCTCTATTTTTATATTTTTTTACGGTAGTTTTGAGTGTTTTTAAAAATTCAGAATGTTTATATTGAAACAATTTTTTAAAACTTTTTATTTTTTATAATCGTTTAAATTCTTTGAATTTTTGTGGACAAAAAATAAAAAACAAATCTGGTAATTCGTTTGTCAAATGAACTCGTTTTGTTCCCACTCGCACTGGTTGTTTTTTTATATAAAAAGTTTTAAATGGAAAAATTGGTAGTTTTGGCAATTTTGCGTCGAATTAATTCATTTTATTTTTTTTATATTTTTATATTTTTAGGCCAATCTTAGAAATTTCTATCGAGAGAATTTCGTAATTTTTATTTTTTTGACTTTGGAATTTTTTAATTTGAAATTTTTTTTTCAGGAACCTTCAACGAACGGGATGAGACTGACTGCGAGTCCTACTTCGGCTTCTGTGGCTTCGAGACTCTACGCCAACGGAGGTCAAAGGTCTTCCAGAAGGACTTCGTTTAGTTCGGAACCTGATATTATATCTAGCGACAATGAAACTGTTCATTCTGATTTTAATGACATCAGTAGTCAAGTTAATTTGATAACGAAGAGATTGATGGAAGCTACGGATCAGAATCAACTAATTAACGAAGAAAAATCAAGGTTGAAAACGGAAAATGCGGTTTTAAATGAACGGGTTATGATGCTCGAAGAACAACTACAAGCAGCTGAACAAAGGTTAGTTTTTAAATTATAATTTTTGCGACTTGGGATGCGACGAACAAGGAAAAATATACTTGGATTTTTTGTAAAAAAAAATCATAATTTTTTATAGAATAATTGGGATATGACGAATAAGGAAAAATATACTTGAATTTTTTGTAGAAAAAAATCATAATTTTTTGTAAAAAAAAATCATAATTTTTTATAGAATAATTGGGATATGACGAATAAGGAAAAATATACTTGAATTTTTGTAAAAAAAAGTCATAATTTTTTATAGAATAATAATATTAAACCAAAATATAATAATATAAATCTCGTAAGGTTACGGTAGTCGTGCTAAGACCACCTAATCAGGGAGCGCCGTTTGGACGACGTCTCAAGTTTCAACAATAATTTTTAACAAAATTATCGGAAATTTTTTTCCGAATTTTCTGGAAATTAGACCATATAGTAATTTCATAATACTTATAAAACTTGATTTTTATATAAAATTATTTTCTAAAATAACTCAAAATAGTAATTCTTTTATAATGATTTCGTAATCGATACATTTTTATAGAAATTATAAATTTTACTGTAATTTTTAATGAAGATTTTTATAGAAATTATAAATTTTACTGTAATTTTTAATGAAGATTTTTATAGAAATTTTCATGTAGGCTACTTTATTTTCGTTTTGCGCAGTGATTATTTCGTAATCTTATGCGATTTCGCAATTTTTTGGAATTAGATTTTTTTAATTAATCTAGAAATTTTTGGATTTTACGGGATATAAAACTACTTATTTCTGTGTATTTGATTATGTATCAAAACATTAATAAATTTTTAAAATAATTAACATCCGAATTTGGATTAGTTTTGTTTTTAAATTTAAGTTTTTATTTTTTTAGATGGAAAGAAAAATTAGATGATGAAAAACAAAAATCCAAAGACAATACGATCCGGTTTGAGAGAGAAAAAGAATTGGCCGTAATGCAAGCGACGGTGAATTACAATGTGAGTTATTTTCAGAGTATTTTGTCCGATTTACGATACTTGAGATTTTTTAGAATCTTCAAAATAATTTTGATACTCAAAGTCGGAAATTAGAACAGACAATGGATGAAATACAAAAACTTCAAAAAAAGAACAGAGAACTTCAAGATGAATTATCAGAAGCTTTGAGTAATTGTGAAATTTTGGAATCTGAAAGAGATGAAGTTAAAGCTGCATTTGAAAGCTTCAAATTAGAAGCTCAAAATGATATGGAAAATTCTTCAGAATTACTGGAAGAATTAACCAGACAAACGGATGAGTTAAGAAGACAAAACAAAGAACCGAAACATGGGTCGTTAGCTGATCAGATGATCCATTTGGAAGAAGAAATTGAACATATGAGAGAAGAAAATAAAAGATTAAGAAAACAGAATGAAGATCTTCAAAGTCAAATTCTTCATGATTCTGTTGCTAGAGGAAGAGTATTGCTTCAAGGTGGAATGAGTCTTGCTGATGAGCTTAATTCGATGGATTCAAGTGAATTGATGAATGCTTTGAAAGAACAGGAATTGGATAATCAGAAGTTGAGACAGTACATCAATGGAATATTGATGCGGGTGATTGAAAGACATCCTGAAATCCTGGAAATTAAAGATGATGAACTTGAACATAAAGAAGATTTAAAATCAAGTTGACAATTATCCGGTCAGAAATGCTTATCAGATTCCGATTTTGACGAGTACTGTTCATCAGAAGGTTCTCGACGTTCAATACCTTCAAATAGTAATAGTGATGGATCTATAAGAAATAGAATTTATGCTTTTTTACCTGATTGGTCATTATTTAAAAGACCAAATACAGCGCCAGACTTTTGAGCTTTTTTTAAAATTCTAGTCTTCACCTGGTGACGGTAGCACTTTTTTTTTCACGGGTTCTGTCGCTTTTTTTTTACATCACAAATCTCAAAAAGCATAATTCTATTTCACTCGTTTTTTTTGGTTTCCTATATCCACCGCATTTCTGGCCGTCGTCGGGATTTTTTTTATTTTGTTAATCTGGTCATTGATTGCACAACGAAAAATTATTTTAAATTTGAGTATTTACGTCCAATGAATTAAACCTGTGATAGAAATGTGCTTCATCCGTCCGAAAATAAAGTTTTGATCGAATTAATTGATCAACAAAAAGCTAAAATCGACTAATATAGGATTCAAAATTTCGGAAAAAAAAAATATCAGTGTAAATGTGAAGTTTGGATGTCAGTATTACTCGTCGCCGGTAAAGAAACGGCCAAACATGCCCTTTCGACGTTTGGAACTGCTAGCATCTTCGTCGGTAACTTCGCTGATGATTGGACCATTGTGATTGCTTGAGTTCCCACGGTTATTACGATGACGATTACGGTTATCTTGAATGATTTCATCATCATCATCGTCATCGGGAATTTCGATTATCGGTTGAGAAGGACGAGAATTGCGGGATCTGCCGTAGCTAGAATGCTCCATACCTTCGTCTCTCTCGTAGCGATTGTTTTCGATGGCTCTGGTGCGGCTTGAACTTGAGTTTTCAAACATATTTCCGACGTTTCTTTGGGCACGAGTTTTGAACTCATGGTTGAAGGTTTCTGCGTCGGCTGTAAGATTAATAATAGTAAATTATACAATAAAGTTACAAACTTTCATCCAAGTTGACAAAACGTTGGTTTTTCCGGACTCGACCATCTTTGTCTCGTTTTTTCTCGATTATGTGCTCGCGATCGCCGATGGCATGACCGACGACCATTTCCTCTCTCTCACCATCTCGGACTGTTCTGCGAGTTTCTTTCACATCACCCGACTTTCTGACTGAATTCTGAACGACTTTGGGTTGGCCGGAACCATCGTAACTAATCATAGTGCTTTGCGTAAAAACGTGGCTACTTGGACTAGACATAGCTTCGCTTTGGAGGTTTTCCTGGAAATCAACGTTTAAACAATATATCAACGATGAAACTTGCCATTTGTTGCATCATGTTTCCCAAAAGTCCAAAACCGAAACCGCCAAATGGATGGACGAGTTGATTGTCGACTGTAGATCGGCCATTGCTGCGTCGTCTTGAATTTCCGTCTTCGATCATGGGATTATGGCTTCGATGTTGGCCCATTCCGAAGAAATCGTCCATCATTCCAAAAGGATTACCCATCATGCTGTCCATCATCTGCTCCATCTCTCGCATATGACGACGCGTGCTGAAAAAAAACAAAATTCATATATAAATTTTTTGGGAAATGTTTAAAAATCTCACCCAAATGGATCAAAAGGATCTCCACCGAACATATTTACAAAAATCGGCTCAAATACTCCAGTTATTGATGGAAAATTGAAGAAAGAAAATTCCTGAAATCCAACAAGTCAAAAACAATCGATAATTTTAAAATTGTAAAATTTCTTCGCAGATGTATTTCGAAATTGCGTAATGTTCACGAAGATGAAAACTTGGAACCAAATAAAATCAGTGAAATGAAGCAAAAACAAGGAATGAGAATTTCAGGTTCGTAAGCGAAAACGGTTCTAGAAGTTTCTCCAAAGCGAGAGAACACGCAAAAGCCAGAGACGGGCGGGGCGGACAGGCAATCCCCGTCACTAGGGTTGTTGCCTTTGGACTATTTCGAAAACGACTTTCATGTTACAGATACTACAAAATAAAGCAAAAACCGATCGATAAATTTTCGAATATAAGACAAACATGGCTAAAATCATTATTTCGAAACCCTTCAAAAACAAGTGTTCCCTGTGTTTATCAGATTTGTCGATTCAAAAAAGTTTTGCCAATAGTGCGTGACGTCAAAGCCAGTCCCGAGAACAGTTTTATCTGACATCAATCCTTATGATCTAAGGTCCACTTTCTCGGAATGGACAGTTTTATTTGTTTTTCTTCCTGGACGTGTCAGTTTTTCCATCGCATTCTAGAACAACCACACCACATGAAGACCAAAATTTTCAAAAAAGTGCAAAACTGTCTTGGGGACCGCACAAAAAGCTGATTTTTGTGTTTTTTGACATTTTTGAATTTATTTAAAAATAAAAAAACTAATATTGGGAAATTTTTATTTTTTGAATAATGCACGAAGAATAGAAACATTCAAAATAAAAAAAATAAAGAAAATTGGATGGGGAATTTAATTTTAAACATATTTATGGATTTTAGGATTTTTTAAATTTGATTAAAATTGAAAGTTGGTTTTTTGCATAAATGAATAATTAAAGTAAGATATGTTGATAAAGTTGTTTGTTGAGAAATGGTCCCGAAACGAAAATTCCAGTCGACAAATGCGACAGATTTGAGGATGTTTTAGTTTTTTTAATTTTTTTAGTTTTAAGTTTTTTGGATTTTATGTCGACGAAGTTGATTCCTCCACCGCCTCCAGATCCGGCTCTTGCAGACAGGATCGTCAAGCTCGCCGTCAGCGTCGTTGCCAATGGACCGAATTTTGAAAATTTCGTCAGAGATAAGGAGATGCATAATCCTGATTTCGCTTTTCTTCGAGGAGGATTATATTCAGAATATTACGAACATATAAAATCCGTGGAAGCCGGTAAACGTAAGTTTTGTTAAAATTGATAAATTTCGATATATGAAGTGATTTCAGTGGCCATTAGCAGAGGCACCCCAGCACCCCCGAAGGTCGACGTCGAACAACTTCGTTCTCAGATCGTTAATTTGAAGAATCAAGTCGCCGAAAGTCAATACAACGTGGATCAGCAGAAACTGGTGCTGGAGAACGTTGATGACGTGAATTTTGTTAATTTTATTAAAGTCGATATATGAGGATTTCAGGCCAAGGTTTTTGAGATTTATCTTCAAGGAGAAAAAACAAAAATTGACAACTTCATCGCTGACAGTGGCTTGAATATCGGCGGATTGGACAAGGTTCTGAGTCTTAACAGCTGGTCCCAGAGCAGCGTATCTGTAAGTTATTTTTTTTTAAAGTTTTTTACGGAAAAAAAATTTCGGCCAGGTATTTTTGGTTTTAATATGATTTTTCCGACATTTATCAGTGTTTTCATATATGAAAATTAACCTCAGAAGGTAGACAGGGGGTCCTCTACCCTGTATGCCCTAAGGTAGAAACTTCTAAATCAACTCAAACAGAACAGTAAAAGTTGATCATGAAACTCTAAAAATTACGAAATAACCGCCATATAAAACAAAATTTTCATAAATTACTTTGAAATTCCAGAAATCCCAAAAATTAGGATTATTACGGAATTTTTAAATAATTGAACATTTGCAGCAAGGGAAGCATTGGATCCTGGATAATTGTCTAACTGACAGACAACGAGAAGTGACGATGATGTATCTGCATTACCGAGTGAAAACGGCGCCTTTGGAGGTCCCGCTGCGGCTTCAAGTCGTCTACATCGCCGACAACCTCGCCAATTACTGTTACAAAAAACAGCCGGAAGTCACTACGACAATCGGAAGATATGTCCCTAAATTCTATGCCTATGCTTATGAAGCCAAAATCGACGGGATTCGGGAAAAACTGGCCAAGTTGCTCAAGTACTGGGAGAAGGGATATCCTTTCCAAGACAAATGCCTCCAGGTTCGTTTTGTATTTAGTTTTTTATGAATTAAAGTTTGCAGCTTATCCGGGATCCGGAGAAAATCCTAGCAACAGAGAAAACAATAATGAACAGCGAATTGAACAGTTTGAAAGTCCAAATTCAAATGGAAAACAAGAAACTGATCGCTGGATACGAAAAACAACATGCAGCTTTTGCGGCTCATATAAACGCCCAAATTGCGGCTTTGGAAACGACAATCAACAATGAAATGAGGAAACGGGTCCTTGTTGAAGCAGAAGACGTGATTCCGAAAGTACCGTACTTTAATCTCCCGGCGGGAATAATAGTCAATATGGTTAAAAAAGAAGATTTTTCTTATCAACCGATTGAAGTTGCTAAAATCAGACTTCCGAACATCAATCAGCCATCGGAGAGACTGCAGTCTCAGCTGGCGAGATTCTACATGCCTATTCCTGAAAATATGCTGGACGAAAATGGATGGGAAAAAGGAGGATTAGATGCTTATTTTAAAATTAAAAATTCACTAAAATCAGAAATTGAAGAAGCACTAAATGGAGAAGGAAAAAAATTAGAAGACTTGTACACGAACAGATATAAATCTCCCTCGCCGGATCGTGGAACAGTGGATCAAGTGGAAGATGAATGGAACGAAAAAAGTACAAATCCGTTTGGGTATTCTTACGATGAAGGCCCTTCTGAATCCAAGAAGGAACCAAGAACACCGGATTCGCCGGATTATTCAAGACCTGGATTTGGAAGTGGTAATTTAAAAAAATCTATGTTAGTTTTGTTTTTTAATATTTTTTTATCTATTGAATTTTCAGGAATCAACCGATCTCGTTTTCAATTGGAAGGAAATTGTGATGTTGTAAATAATGTCGATAAATGAATCATTTTTTTTGGAAAAATTGAATGATATGTTTTTTCGTTAATATATTTTATTTTAATTTTTAGTTTTTATTTTAATTAATTTAATTATTTTAGTTTTAATTATTTATTTTAATTTTTAGTTTTAATTAATTAATTAAATTATTTTAGTTTTAATTATTTATTTTAATTTTTAATTTTTAACTTTAATTATTTAATTTTTGATTTTTTTGTTTTTTAAATTTTATTTTTGATTTTTTTTTGAATTGTATTTTTTCAGGATGCTACGTCGTTTTGGGACCGTTGGACTTTCCGTCGTTGCTGGGGCTGTTGGCGGCGGGTATTATTATCGAGATGATCTCAAAATTTTTGCTGCTACTATTGCCGAATCTCCAATGTTGTCATTGTCATCTTGTAGATCTAATTTTTCATTTGATGATCAATTTCCTAAAACTGCATGGGATTACAATTGGGATAGGTAAATTTAAAATTTTATAAAATTTAAAATTATAATTTTAGAAGAGATCCATTTAATTTGATAGATCATTCAATTTATGATAAATCTGATGAAGAAACAAGAAAAAAAATGATTGAAAAAGTTACACCAACAGCAACTAGACATATTTTGCTGATTCGTCATGGACAATATGTCATGGATAAGGATAATCCGTCTGAACGAAGGCTAACGAAACTTGGAAGAGAACAAGCATTGCTTTTGGGGAAGAGACTGGCAGAATCTGGAATCCAATTCAATCGTCTCACTATGTCTACTATGATCAGAGCTACTGAAACAGCGAATCTGATGCTGGAAAAAAACCCAATTAATTCTAAAAGTGACTCTTTGCTTGAAGAAGGAGCTCCTTATCCTCCGGAACCTAAGTCGAATCATTGGAAACCATCTATGAAGGTAAGTATAGAAAATTTGAGTACTTGTGGGTTATACGCATGTAGGTTTTGATGCGGAAATTTTCAGTGTATTTTAACATATTTTTAGGCGAACAAATTCAAAAAATGCAAATTACATAGTGAGATATAGTTAAGTTAGATTTAGGTTTTTTTAGACTGGATTTGGGCTTGGGTTAAACTAGATTAGGATGAGGACGTATAATCCATAAGTATCGAAATTTGTAATTTTTATATATATGATTATTTGAGAAGTTCTACACTGATGGAGCGAGGATTGAAGCAGCTTTTAGAAAGTATATTCATCGAGCATCACCAGGTCAAAAAGAAGATTCATGGGAATTGATTGTGTGTCATGCGAATGTTATTAGATATTTTATATGTAGAGCTTTGCAATTTCCTCCAGAAGGATGGTTGAGAATGTCATTGGGAAATTGTTCAATAACGTGGATTACTGTCAGACCAAATGGGAATGTTAGTATTCGGGCCGTCGGGGATGTTGGACATCTTCATCCTGATAAGATTTCTTTTACTTAGGTGGATTTGGTTCTGTTAATTTTGTGATATTAGTATTTTATAAAAATTAAAATATTGGATTAAAGTTTAATTCAAAAATTATATTTTTTAGAAAATTCGATACAGTAATGGTTATGTGACATTTCTGTTTTGAGAATCTATATTGTAATTTCAGAATTAAAATTGAAAAAAGTACTTATAGTACTGTAGTAAAATTCCTAGATTCTGAATCTAAAATCAGAATCAAAAATAATCTTCAAAATCCAGGATTCTGAAAACTAACTTTGGATTTTAAAAATATTTGAAATTTTATAGAAAAACTTACCCAAAATTACCTTCAAAATACTACATAACAGATGTAAAATTACTTAAATTATCTGTTTTTAATTTTTAAAGTTGCAAAAACCGGAAAATGAAAGCTCGGGACCCCATCACAACAGTAATTATCTTTAAAAAGTAGGATTTTATCCTTTTACCAAAATCAAAAACTAAAACGAACACAGTTCAAAACGGATTATGCACGGGAAAACTAAGCAAGTTTTAAATTTTCTCACTTCTTGTGTACTTGATCCCATTTCCATTAGTAATCATGTCTTCCTTAGGTGTTGCAAATTGAGGAATAGAATTAAAGCTAGAATTCAATTGTTGCTGAACAGTCGTTGATGGAGTATTTCTAGGATTAGAAATATTCATTTGTTGTGTCATGAGGAAATTTGTCAAATTATTCGTTATACCAATTACGGATTTTGCCATCATGTTGACATCAACCAGAAGATCCGTTAAACGATTTGTTGTTTCAATTAAGGAACTCATCATAACATTAATGTCTACATTCTTCTCTGATTCCAGTTTCCCAATTCTGTTTTCAAGCTTCACAATACGGATATCAACCAAATCCTTAAAAAATCTATTTTTATAAAAAAATTTAAAAAAAACTTACTTGATTAGCTGGATGAATTTCGTTTGATTTGCTTCCATTCACGTTGGGAACTATAGTGAGAGTTCTGTTTGCTTGATTCGTCGAGTTTCCTTCAGAATTGCAGTTCTCATTATCTACAGTATCATCAATAACAGAATGAAAAGGAGATTCTTTGATTATTTTCGTACAACTGGGAACAATTGGCGGAAGAATAAAATCATTCTCGAGCGTAGTCTGATTCGACGTAGAAGGCCTGGATTCGACAACTGTAACCGGAGTATCTGGTGGAAAATCAACCAAAGATTGAGTACGAGCAGAGTCATCTGAAGAACCAATTCGCGGACATGCCAAATTCATTGCTTCTGATATAGATGTACTTAAAATAACAGTACTGTCAGAACTCGAACTATGTCCATCAATGCTATGAAGACGACGTCTAGGCGGAAGGGTCAACGGCTTCAAAATCACGGAACTTTCGTCAAAAGTAGCGCTTCTTCTCGGGGAAATTTTCCGAATATTTGCATCTGGAGTTTTAGAAATTCTCGGAGTAGAAGACAACGAAGCAGAAACGGACTTGTTCTGGAGGTAGTCTTCTCGGACCTGAAAGTAATTTAATTTATAAAAAGAAAGTTGAAATTTTACAGCTTTGAGAGACGGATGGGTCGGAGTCAGGGTCTCGAGAGGATGGTCTAACGGAGATTCGATCTCTAGAAACTTGACCAAAGTCGTGTGGTTGCCTTCGCCAGGACCTAAAGGACTGATTTTCTTGTTGATGTGCAGGTGTTCGGCGACCAGTCTTTCCTCGTCGGACACTTCTAGGTCATTGATCATCTTCAAATTCAACTGCTTAGAAACAATGTAAGGACGGTAGTTGAATTTATTGTTCGGAGGCAATACAGCCGGATTGGATGCGAAACAGAAATCCTCCAGATTCGGCAGACCCTTGAGGTACGTGATCTCAGTCAGATCAGCCACCAGGTTTTCCGCGAGCTCCAATCTAGCGAGATTCACAGGCAGACAGTTCGCAATGTCCTTGAGATTCGTAATTCTGTTGCCGTTCAACGCCAGGAACGTAAGATGTGGAAGACGTTTAACTTGCGGCAAATTCAGCAGCTGGTTATATGACACGTCCAAAGATGTCAAATTCACTAATTCATCAATCGCGGGAAATGTCTGAAAAAGAATGCAATCGTAAAATAGTTGGAAATATTACCGTCAGAGAATTGTGGTGGATACTGAGGGCCTTTAAGGACGGCAGTTGGGACAGGAAGTGCTCCGTCGACGAAATCTGGTTGTAGGACACATCTAGGATTTCCAAACTTTTCTTCAACTGGATAAACGTCAGTAATCTTTTGAGTTGATTGTCAGAAGCGTCGACGCATTTGCAATTTGGGATCAATTTTAGGAAATCTATGACGACGAATCTGTTCCTGGAAGCATTCAAGGACACTACAGAAGACAGATTGTGGAGGTTCTTCATCTGCCGATCGGATATTCGAGTAAGTCCATTATTAGAAACATCCAGATGTCCATCGTCGGAAACATGGAGATTCAACGCCGTTCTGGAGCGAAAAATTCAAAAAAATTTAAAAAATAAAACTTACGAAGGAGATTCCGACAAATCCGGACTCGGCGTCTTTCTTGCGTTAGAAACCGGCGTTCTGTTCATTCTGCAGGATTCAGAATCGAGAGATCATGAAAGAATAACTTTAAAAAGTGGAACTGAAGAAAAACGAGAAAATCTGAGGAAACGAGGAAAAATTCAAGAAGAACAGACTCGCGCCCGGAAAATTTTCGTTTCGAGAGTCGTTTCAGATAAATTTTAAAAATTTCACTTTTTCATATATCAATTTTTTAAAAACGTTCTTAAATATGATTTTTCTACATTTTCAAAGTAATTTACAGAATCTTGTGAATTTCCAGAATTAATTTGTGGATGATAAAACAACTTTAAAAAGTAGAAAACTTTCGTTTCGAGAGTTCTTCCAAAAATAATTTACTTCGCTTTTTTCATATATCAATTTTCTTCAAAAATACCCCTTTCTGGATACTGTAAACTATAAGCAAAAAATAAACAAAAAGCAAAAATTAATGACCAAGTTTTATTTAATTTTAAATAAATATTAATTTCGAAAAAAATGAATTTAAAAAATTTTTTAAAATAATTTACAAAATTTTAAATGATTAATTTTATTAAATTTTTTCAAACAGAAAAGTCCCGCTTGGAGAATTTTCGCTTTGGGAGTAGTTTCGAAAGAACGAACTTGTTTGGCTCGTGTTTCATATATGAATTTTTTCAAAAATGTCTGTTTCTGAAGATGGGTCTTCTGATATTTCTAAACAAACTGTAGAATTTTATAAACCTCCAGAATTCGCCTGTCGACCGCCGATTTCGATGGAATACAGGATCCGGCCGGTGGACGCTTCGAAAAATCAGAAGGGCTGGAACGCGGCGAAAAGAAAAGAATTGACTTTCGTCTCCTTCGGGAGAGAGCCCCCCGTGGATCTGCCGGCTTCGCATGATTCTGTTTCGAGAAAGCACGCTGTGCTTCAGTATGGAAACGGACCTGAAGGACCTGGGTGGTACTTGTACGACCTCGGGAGTTCCCACGGTACTTTCCTCAACGACGAGCGGATCCCGACGAAGGAGTATGTGCTGGTGGACGAGGGGGTCCCTGTCAGACTCGGATGTGAGTTTTAAAATTAATTTTTATATGAAATTTAATTTTTTCAGTCGCGAATCGGTTCAAGTTTTGTCTCGTCAGTTCGCCGGTGTCTGGGGACAGAGAAGACGACTTGAAGACGGCATACAGCCCCCCGACGTGGAGACTGCAGGTCCCGGCAGACCTGGACTACTCGCTAGAAGTAGTATCAAATGGATCAATCGAAAAAACAATTTTTCTCCGTGATTTCCTTGTTGACGAAAATTTCACAACCATCGGATCCAGACCAGAAACCGCTAAAATCACTGATAACCATCCATCCGTGTCTAGATTACATGCAGTTTTACAGTTTGGACTACTGGGAAAGCAATACGGCTGGTTTTTGTACGACAATTCGAGCAGCCACGGCACAAAGTTAAACAGGAAAAAACTGGCCGCGAGGTTCTACGCGAAGCTCCCGATCGGCGGAAGTTTCACTCTTGGAGGTTGGTGATTTTCGAAATAAATATTCTAATTTTAAAACTCATATATAATTTTCGAATTTCTTCGCTAAAACGAGTAAAAATTTTAAAAATGACAAATTTGGTTATTTATATGGAAACTACCTCGCTCTTATTCGAAATATAAAACTTTTAAAAATTCATGTCGAAAAATTTTATAAAAATTCAAATTTGTGATTTTTTACAATAAGATGTAATTTTCGGATTTTTGAATTCCCGCGTTGGAGCGAGTAAAAGTTAAAAAGTGGTAAATCTGGCAATTCCACAGAATTCAAATCACTCTGTCCTCACGCGCACTCTTCTTTCGAGGAATCCTAAAATTTCAAAAAGTCGTTTCAAAACGGCTTTATGTAAATTTTTATTTTTAACTTTTATAATCGAGTTATTTTGGAATTTTCGAATCTCCGTATAAGGTAAATGAAAGTAGAAAAGTGTCAAATTTGATAATTTATGACAAAATCAGTTTTAACGTAAAAATCTTTAAAAATCCGTGATTAGATATTTTAAGTTTTGGTTTTAATTTTGGCAATAACCTGAGTTCATTCATCTCATTTTAGGCTCGAAGAAACTCTACTGCCTCGCTGGACCGGAACACGAAAAAGAAGAAGAATTTGGAAAAGCAGAAATCTCAAGTCATGTTGGTAACCAATCCAAAAAAGAGACTGAAAGTACTTCAAAACCCTATGATCCAGATCCGATCGGCTGGTTGACTTCTTATTTCGAAACAGAAGGAGTTCCTCTGGAATTCAACTTCACGCCGTCGGGAGACCAGAATATCGTTTGTTCCATCGAGTAAGTTTGTTTTGTTTTTCACGAGCAAAATAACTTGTTTTCTGTAGGATATTTTTGGTTTTAATTAGGGTTTTTCGGGATTTATCAAGGTTTTCATATATGAAAGTCAACTTCAGAAGGAAATCTGCTCGATGTGTTCTAATTTGGAGCTTTCTAGATCAATCTAGAAAGTATATAGTTCGAGAAAATTGATTACGAAATCACCACGCAAAATCAAACTTGTTATGTAGGTTACTGTAGTTTCTAGAAATTCCAAAACAAATTTATAAAATTACTTCCGATTTTTATAAAATTGTGATTTTTATTAATTTAAATCTTTTCAGATTGAGACAAGTTATTGATGCTTCTGAAGACACGAACACGGTGGTTAGAGGTGAAGGAAGAGGAAGAGATGAAGCCAAGAAAAATGCAGCATTACTTGCTTGTCAAATAATTGACGAACAAGACAATGATTATGGTCATTCTGAATTCAAAACCAGACGTCAACAATATGAAGAAAACGATTACTATGGGTCCGATGAAGATGAATTTTTAGACAGAACGGGTTCCATAGAAGCAAAGAGGAAAATGAGGAAAGCTCGGTATCAACATGATGGAAAAACGGAAATTCTGACATATGAAGTACTAGTGAAACAATTGGAAGAAGCCACGGAGAATCTAGAAAACATCAAACGATCTCATACAGAAGCTGTGGAACAATCAAAAAGCCTAAAAAGTCTATCAGTAAGTTTAAAAATAAATTACAACAAAAATTATAAAAATAACACTAATTTTTAAATTCCCGCGAAAATTGGAATTTATAAAATCGGGAAATCTGACAATTACTGTCAAAATTTGGTTTTTTTTTTATTTTAAAAATTCACAGAAAATTTCGAAAATTATGATTTTTATAATTTATTTTTTTACAGTCGAAATTTGTCCTTTCTTCGTTGAGACAGAAGTTGACTGCAGCCGAATCAGAAGTTAAAAAATTGGAATCTATGGTTGCTGCGACGAAACCTACAAATGTGGATCAGATTCTCGAAAAAAATCTTGAAAAAACCACAATTATGGAAAAGGATAAATCTGGTGAGGAAAAGAAGGAAGAAAATAAGAAATTGGAACCTAGAATTACTCAAAATTCAGAAGACGTTAAAAATGAAAAAATTAACCAAGAGATTTTCAAAGTGCCGAAACTTCCGAAAAGACCGGCAGAATCTGAAGCTACAGTAGTTGAAGTGGAGGATAGTCCGACTTTTGAAGGGAAAAGTGATCCAAGATCGGATGAAAAGGATAAAGAAAAACTAGAACCTAAACCTGAAGGTAAATCTTGCCAGATTCCTGCGGGTTATGGACTTATTCAACGAAAAGACCTACAGAATATTAAAAATAACGAACTTTTGGCGAAAAAACGACGGATTCAGAAGGACGAAGAAAATGCTTTTTTCGAAGACTCGAAAGATTCGAGAGATGTAGCAACTGAAATCCAGCCTGAACCTGAGGACAATGCTGTGTGGGTTCCTCCACAGGGCCAGACAGGAGATGGATGGACGAAATTGAATGAGAAATTTGGTGGTCGTTATTGATTTGTTTTTAATCGCTGAAGATTTATGGGTTACTGTAAGTTTAGGATGATTTTTTTGATGATTTAGACATGGTGTTGTCATGAATTTCTTGATCTCGATTACTGGTGGTTTCTGTGACGTTGATGTTTTTAATTTTGGAGTCAGAAGGTATTGATCCGGAATTAATCTTTGATGAACTTTGGGAGTTCTATTGATTGGAGATATTTTGACGGGATTTGTGGTTTTACGGAAAATCTGAATTTCAACATTGATGGAATTCCGTCAATGATTATTTTTAAATCTCCAAATGTCGAATTTATTGTTTTTGTAAATTTAAACGTCACTGTAAAAATCGGGTATTTTTGTGGTTTCTTATATGGAATTTTGGAAAATGTTGATAAAAAAGCTCAGACTCTTCCTATCGATAAATCATGGAAAATCAAGTGATTTGGTACGAAACCATTCTTCATTGCAGGTCGACTGATGGGTTGCGATTGCGAGTCGGCCTTTTTGACCACTGCACCACGTCGACAAGTCAGAAAGCGTCGCGGGAATTTCTCTTAATTGTACGTGATTTTTTGTTTTTTTAAATTAAATACAAAAAAAAATATACTTTCATAATTTTTTTCAAAATGAATTTGTGAACTTTTGATTTTGTTGAAATTTATTACATTTATTTACAAAAAAACTGAAAATTGAAAAAAAATAAAAAATTGTAAAAATTGGTCTGGAAGATTTAAAAAATTTGGACTAGATACACCGTCTGAAATAATGCCTTGGAAAAAATCTTCATGGCCAAAAAAATTGAGATTTGTGGGATAATAAAAAAAATAAAATTTCATAACCCGCGTTGATGGACTAGATTTGACTGAGATTAAAGTTGAGTTTTTGAAGCAACTCCAGGAAGGTACTCAGTTGAACCATGTTCGCTTCTGTATGACGGAGGAGGACTGCAAGATCGACGAGATGGGGCAGAAGGCATCGGTCGGTATACTGTATCGTTGTAAGGGGCACATCCTCCACTGACGGAGGAAATCAAAGGACGATTAGCTTCTGTAATCTAAAAAACGAAAATAATCTTAAAAATAAAAAATTTTAAATAAATAAAAATTTTAAAATTAAAAAAACTTTAAAATTTTAAAAAGTAAAAATTTTAAATTTAAAAAAATAAAAAATTTCGAATAAATAAAAATTTTAAATTTAAAAAAAATAAAAAACTTTAAAATTTTAAATAAATAAAAATTTAAAAAAATTAAAATTTTAAAAATTTAAAAAAAATATAAAAATAATTTTATATTGTAAAAAAGCGAAAATGAGCGTTATTACGAAATTGTCTCGACGCGAATTTCAGGGATCTCGTGAGAACTACAGTAACCTGCGCGGTGGTTTTGCGCGGCAGTTATTTCGTAATTTTTACCATGCAAGGAGCTCCTCGGAAATGGACTCCATTACTCTTAAAAATTTTTTAAATAAAAATAATTTAATAAAAATTTTTAAAATAAAAGTAATTTAATAAAAATTTCTGAAATTTGAAATTTTTTAAATATAAAGTATAAAAATTGGAAAATTTTAAGATATGAAAACTTGAAAAATATTTAAAATTGGAAAAAAAGTTAAAAAATATTTAAAATTTTGAAAAAAAGTTAAAAAATATTTAAAATTTTGAAAAAATTAAAAAAATTGAAGGTTCTACCCGGATTCGAACCGAGGCTTCGGGATTCAAAGTCCCACGTGCTAACCAACTACACAATAGAACCGCTCTCGTCGAGAAAAATTTTAAAGACTCAATTCAACGCAAATGGACTTACGGTTTTTTTGTCGTATTCGTGGACAGCTTGTAAGCATCGGCTGATCGCCACAGGGTCCAAAGGCTCATCTTTGGGTTTTTTGAATGGATTTCGACATCCACCAAAGAAATCACAAAAACATCCGCGCATCATCTGAAATTTTTAAAATTAAATAATTTTTAAAATTTAAATTTTTTAAAATCCGATCAATGAATTTTAAAATTTCGCAAAATTGCCCAAGGCTATGAGACAAAACAAAAGATAAAAGACGACAACTGGCGGTGAGGGACAGTTGCCGCGATCTCGACCTGGCTTCAGTCAAGTGCCAAACTTAAAACTCCATTTTTAGGAAAAATATTTTCAAAATTCTCCATTTCTAAAATAAAAATTTTAAAATTTTCCATTTTAAAAATAAAAATTAAAAAATCTTCGGAAATTCAAAGTTTTTATTTTAAAAATAAAAATTTTAAAATCTTCCAAAATTCAAAATTCTCCATTTCTAAAATAAAAATTAAAAAATCTTCTGAAATTCAAAATTCTCCATTTTTAAAATAAAAATTAAAAAATCTTCTGAAATTCAAAATTCTTCATTTTTAAAATAAAAATTTAAAAATCTTCCAAAATCCGAAGTTTTTAGAATACTGTAGAGACTTCTGGTGTCTAAAATAAAATTCTAAAAGTTTCTGGAGATTTTCAAAGGTCTTTTACAAAATTTTCAAAATCAGAAAATTTTTTCGAAATTAAAAAATTAAAAAAATCATTTTTTTTGAAATTAAAGAAATTAAAAAAATCATTTTTTTCGAAATTAAAGAAATTAAAAAAGTTATTTTTTTTGAAATTAAAGAAAATTAAAAAAATTATTTTTTTGAAATTAAAGAAATTAAAAAAGTTATTTTTTTTAATTTAGGAATTTTAAAGATTCTAATTTTAGAAATTCGTGTTGAGACAATTCCATAAAATGAGCGTTTTTGGATTTTTATAATATACATGATCGTCGAGAACAAATAAGCCAGTCAATTCTTAGATTTTACGACTTTTCCAAAAAGACAAAAGCAGGAGTGTCGAAAAGGCCATTTCTGCAATAAAAAGGGCAAATTTTGAGGAACTTTATCTTCCAAAAGTTGTTAAAATTTTTCTTCTGTAAGTCAGAAACGGATCCTTGTTGACGTTAAAGCTTAAAAACGTAAAATAACCAGAGAATGGCGTAATACAGGGCGTCCTCGAAATGAAGAATATTGACAGAACACTGATAATCTTTTTGACGATGACAAACTCTCAAAAAACCTACGCAGTTTTGAAACAGCATTACTGTAAAAATCAGGAACAAACTTAATTCCGGAATTTTCGAAGAAAAACTTAAAATTTTCACTTTTTTTAAGTAAAATTACTGTAAAAATCAGGAACAAACTTATCTCCGGAATTTTCACTTTTTTAAAAAGTAAAATTACTGTAAAAAATAAAAATAAACTTAATTCCGGAATTTTCGAAGAAAAAATTTTTACTTTTTTAAAGTAAAATTACTGTAAAAAATAAAAATAAACTTAATTCTGGAATTTTCGAAGAGAATTTTAAAATTTTCACTTTTTTTAAGTAAAATTACTGTAAAAAATAGGAATAAACTTAATTCCGGAATTTTCACTTTTTTAAAAAGTAAAATTACTGTAAAAAATAGGAATAAACTTAACTCCGAAATTTTCGAAGAAAAACTTAAAATTTTTATTTTTTTAAAAAGTAAAATTACTGTAAAAGATAGAAATAAATTTAATTCTAAAATTACGAGGTTTTTAGAATTTTTGAAAAGTGAAATTACTGTAGAAATTAAAAACAAAGCTAATCATAAAATTTTCAAAAAAATAATGGTTTTTAAAGTTTTCGCAAAAGTCCAGAAGAATTCAGAAGCTTCCATTAGATTATGAAAGATTTTTAAAAATTTAAAAAATTTAAATAAAAAAATTTTAAAAAAAATTTAAATTTATAGAAATTTAAAAATTTGAATAAAAAAATGTTTTAAAAAATTTAAATTTATAGAAATTAAAAAATTTAAATTAAAAAATTTGAATAAAAAAATTTAAATTTATAAAAATTTAACAAAAATTTGAATAAAAAAATTTCAAAAAAAAATTTAAATTTAAAAATTTGAATAAAAAAATTTAAATTTAAAAATCTCCATGGAATATTAGTATTTTAAAATTTCTAAAGTCACTCAAGTCTCCAGAAAACGGGAAAAAAGAAAAGACCGCCGTGGGCACTGGACCCAAGACTACTCGGCATTTTTTAACTGCCGTGTTTGCTTTGCTGTCTTTTCTCGTTTTTGGCCGTATTCAACGAGGAAAGACTGGCTTTTTCTGCATCTTTGGCGTATTGACGGAAGCCGAGGAAGAACTGGCCACTGGACACTTTGGAAACCAAAAAACGAACAAAAAGTAAAAGCATGCCTGAGGGAGTTGCGAAATTAGCAACGGAATTTCGTCCAATACTAAATTCGGAAAATTTTAAAATATTTTTATAATTTTTAAAAAATTCAAATTTTTTAGAATATTTTTGGAATTTTTAAAAATTCAAATTTTTTAGAATATTTTTGGAATTTTTAAAAATTCAAATTTTTTAGAATATTTTTATAATTTTTAAAAATTCAAATTTTTTAGAATATTTTTATAATTTTTAAAAATTCTGTAAAAATTCCTAAAATTTTTTAGAATTTAAAAATCTTCCAGAATTTTATTAAAAGGTTCGAAATTCTATAAAAATTTTTTATAATTTCTAAAATTCAAAAAAATTTTTCAAAATTTAATTAAAACTTCCACAATAAAAATAAAATCACAAAATTTAAAAAATTTAAAAAAGAATTTAAAAAATTAAAGAAATTTAAAAAGAATTTAAAAAGAATTTAAAAAATTTAAAAATTAAAGAAATTTAAAAAAAATTAAAGTTTGAAAATTTAAAAAATTTTAAAATTAAAAAGTTCGAAAATTTGGAAATTTTAAAATTAAAAAGTTCGAAAATTTTAAAAATTTGGAAATTTGAAATTAAAAAAATTATTCTTAAAAATTAGTTTATCTTTGCCAAAATTCGGATAATCTTTTAACTTTAAATTTCCGCACCAGATGCGGCGCCCCCATCGAAGGTAAATTAACGGTCAGAAAAATCCGATTTTAAACAAAATATTTGAAAAAACGAAACTATATCAACAAATTTTAAATTGCGCAACAGATTAGGGGTCAATTACTTTTTTCATTCTTAGACAGATAAACATCCCAGAAACTCACAAATTTTAAATTACTGTAAATTCCGGAAATTTTTAAAATAAAAAAATTAAAGAAATTTTAAAATTTTAAAAATTAAAAAGTTTAAAAATTAAAGAAATTTAAAAATTATAGAAATTTAAAAAATTTTAAAATTATAGAAATTTTAAAAATGAAAAAGTTTAAAAATTAAAGAAATTTAAAAATTATAGAAATTTAAAAAATTTAAAAATTAAAGAAATTTAAAAATTTTAAAATTTTATAATTAAAGAAATTTAAAAAATTTTCTAAGGTGGTCAGTCGCAATGGGGCTCGGGGGTTTGTTTGCGGAAGGGTTTAGGGGTTTGTTTACAGGGTTGGGAGCTTCAGGAGGTTTATGAATGAGGTAGAAAAGAATGAGAACTCCCGCCGCGAAAGTCCCTGCTAGGACGATAAAGGTTCCTATTATTTTTTAAATTTTTTGTAATTTTTTTATTTATATAATGGACATCGTTGGATAAAGAATATATTTATGCTGGATCGGGCACTATCTATTTGAGCACAAACGGCACAGCGTTGGTCCCGAAGCGAAATACCCTGAGGACCAACGAAAAGTTTACAGTCACGTGTTGGGGGAAATTTAAAATTACCTAATGATTTTGTAAAAGTTGTTTTGTATCTCGTGTTTCCGGTTCTATAAAGTTGTTTTACATATTGCTCACCTACACGCGGATCAGGAACCATTAACCACGATCTAACAATTTAATTATTTCTACCCCATCGTTGGAGGAAGTCCACATCAAGGAGGTTATTTATAAAGACTTCGAAAATGCATCTACAGTAAGCCCAAGAGTTCAGATTGAAGAAGTTTGGAAATTACTTCTAGAAGGCTTAGGAAGCCACTTCTAGGGGTTCCAGAGGCCTAAGGTACCGCTTTCGGAAGCTCCAGAAGTTCATCTACAGTAAGCCCAAGAGTTCAGATTGAACAAGTTTGGAAATTTACTTCTAGAAGGCTTAGGAAGCCACTTCTAGACAGCCTGGGGACTTCTGGAAGATTCAGGAAATTGCTCATAAAAATTTCAAAAATGCACCTACAGTAAGCCTAGGGATTCAAAAATCCGCCTCAGGGGAGCTTAGGGATCTCAGAAAATGACCCATGGAAACTTCAGAAATTCAGTTACAAACGATCAAAAGTTTTAAAATTTCGGGATTACGGTATACAAAATAAAAGATTTTTTATTTTTAAAGTCGAAAATTATATATCGAAATTACAATAAAAATAAAAAATTTCCGGAAATAGCTAACTCTATTTTTAAAACAAAAATCTAAATAAATAAATTTAAAAAAAAATAATTTGGATTTTCCAAAATTACGTCAATGAATCCAGGTGTGCAATCCAGACGACGACCTTTGTTAAGTTTGTCCAAAAATAGATCATTTATCATGTTATGGAAATAAAAAATTACTTTTACCCAAAAATAACTTCAACACGGATTTTTCAAACTTTCCAGTCGAGACCAAAAGTTATAAAATTTAAGTTTTGTTATTTTGTAAAAACTTAATTATAATTAGTATTTTAAAAATTAATTTCATTTAAAAATAACTTCAACAAGAATTTTTCAAATTTTCCGATCGAGACCAAAAGTTATAAAATTTAAGTCTTGTTATTTTGTAAAAATTTAATTATAATTATAGTATTTTAAAAATTACTTTCACTCAAAAATAATTTCAACAAGGATTTTTCAAATTTTCCAGTCGAGACCAGAAGTTATAAAATTTAAGTCTTGTTATTTTGTAAAAATTTAATTATAATTATAGTATTTTAAAAATTACTTTCATTTAAAAATAATCCTAATAAGAATTTTCCGAACTTTCCAGTCGAGACCAGAAGTTATAAAATTTAAGTTTTATTATTTTACAAAAATTTAATTATAATTATAGTATTTTAAAAATTACTTTCACTCAAAAATAGTCTTAACACGAATTTTCAGAAATTGCAGGAGCCTACGTGGTGATTTTAAAACTATATTCTTCTTAGATAAATTTAAAAACCTCTGGATTACTGTATACGAGGTAAAACATCTTCTACTTTTGAAGTCAAAAATTACAATATTAAAAAATATTAAAAAATATTAAAATTATTAAAATTATTAAAATTATTAAAAATATTTAAAATATTAAAATTTTCAAAAATATTTAAAATATTTAATAATATTTAAACTTTTCGAAAAAATTTAAAATTTTAAAAAATATTAAAATTATTAAAATTATTAAAAATATTTAAAATTTTCGAAAATATTAAAAATTTTCGAAAAAATTAAAAATATTAATAATGTTGAAAATTTTCGAAAATAATTAACTCTATTTTTAAAATAAAAATTTAAATAAATTAAAAAAGTAATTTTGATTTTCCAGAATTACGTCAATGAATCCAGACTTGACGACCTTTGTCAAATTTTCCAGAAGCGGATCACTTGAGTCTGGTTGTCGACACTTGTCCGCGGGAAAATTCGGTTTGTTTGGCTTCTATTTTTGCGCTAACCTGGAAGCCAATTGTTCTTTAGCGATTTCGAAAGAGAAACGTGAGTCTGCTTTACTTCAGAGCTTTAGAGGAACCCTGTTGACTTTCAGGATTACATCTGGTTTTTGAGGAAAAACATAATTTAAAAATTTTTTAAATTAAAAAACCAACCATAAAAACTGCAATCATAATAATCGCGAAAAATAACGAAACGACGATGTAAGCCGAAAACGGATCTCCCGACATCTCCTGGACCCGGACGAAGGACGAAGATTCAGATTTCCGAATATGACAAGCAACTCCGGTCCGGCTTAGAGGGCAACTGAAAGCAAACAATCTTACATTGTAAGAAATCTACGAATTTTATAAGATTAAAAAATTTCCAATTCTAAACATTTTAAAATTTCTAATTTTAAACATTTTTAGATTTTTTATTTTAAATATTTTAAAATTTCTAATTTTTAACATTTTTAAATTTCTAATTTTAAATATTTTTAGATTTCTTATTTTAAACATTTCAAAATTTCTAATTCTAAACATTTCAAAATTTCTAATTCTAAATATTTTAAAATTTCTAATTCTAAATATTTTTAAATTTCTAATTCTAAATATTTTTAAAGTTTTAAAATTTCGAAACTTCCATAAGATTTTAGAAAATTTCAGAATATTCTAAATTTTTTGTGAAGTTTTCGAAAAAAATTTAAACTTTAAATTTGAATTTTTAGAAATATATTTTAAGAAAATTAAACTTTAAATTTGAATTTTTAAAAATATATTGAAAACAAATTAAAATTAAAATTAATTTTTTTTAAATATTTTCCTAAAAATTCAAATTTTAATTTTAACTTATTTTAAATACGTTTTTAGAAATTTTAAAGTTTAAATTCGAATTTTAAAAAATATATTGAAAACAAATTAAAATTGTTTATAAAGCTGCAGGGATGGACCTCATTGGCCGCTTTTGAAACTCCGGCCTGAGTCAAGTCGTCCGTTTTCAAAAATTTCACAAAACATCTGCCAAACGTGATCGGATTTTTTTGTTCCGAATTTTTATTTTTCGATTTTTGCAACTTTAATTTAAAAATTAAAAGCGAAAAATTATTTTAAATAAGTTTTTATTTTTTTTTAAAATAAAATTTCAGAAATCTTTAAAATCCAAAGTTAGTTTTCAGAATCCTGGATTTTGAAGATTATTTTTGATTTTGATTTTAGATTCAGAATTCATGGGTTTTACTACAGTACTATAAGTACTTTTTTCAATTTTAATTCTGAAATTAAAATATGAATTTTCAAAACAGAAATGCTTCAGATATAAATATTGTTTTATTCAGAATTCCAGATTCTGATTTCAGATTCAGAATTCATGGGTTTTATTACAGTACTATAAGTACTTTTTTCAATTTTAACTTCAAAATTAAAATATAAAAACTTCGGATACAAATATTGTTTTATTCAGAATCCTGGATTTTGAAGATTATTTTTGATTTTAGATTCAGAATCTAGGAGTTTTACTACAGTACTATAAATACTTTTTTCAATTTTAATTCTGAAATTAAAATACGAATTTTCAAAACAGAAATGTTTCAGATACAAATATTGTTTTATTCAGAATTCCAGATTCTGATTTCAGATTCAGAATTCATAGGTTTTATTACGGTATTATAAGTACTTTTTTGAGTTCTAATTCTGAAATTAAAATATAAATTTTCAAAACAAAAATTTCACAAAACATCTGAAAAAAGTCTCACCGACAAGAAAGATGTCCGTGTCCGAGTTCGAAAAGCCGTTCATCCGCTGATGAACTGAAGGTCAGATTATACAGATCACATTGATCCAAAGACGTGTTCGAAGGAATCAGATTCGCCAAATTCGGATTCTGTTTCAAAATTTCCGGATGAATAGTGTCGTTCAATAAAGATCCTGAAAGAAAAATTAATCAATCAGAAAAAGCAAAAAAGCGTCAACGAGCACTGATAAGACAGATTAAAACCCAAAAATAAAGAGTGAAAATGAACAACCAGATTTTCGTTTTAAGGAAAAATTTTTTTGTACAAAATATAAAAATTTCTATTCAAAATCCAAAAATTTTCGTTTTAAGGAAAAAATTTTCCACTCAAAATTCAAAAAATTTTCGCTTTAAGAAAAAATTTTCCACTCAAGATCCAAAAATTTTCGTTTTGAGATTTGGTAATTTCCATTCGAGATCCAAAAAATTTTCGTTTTAAGAAAAAAAATTTTCCATTCAAAATCCAAAAATTTCCATTCGAGATCTGAAAAACTTTCCACTTAAGATTCAAAAAAATTGTTTTAAAATTTTTAATTTTGATTAAATTTAAAAATTGTTCATTAAAAAATAAAAAATCGAGGAAATTTACCAGCAGAATCAACAGCGATCCAATCCGTGGGATCGAGGGGGAGGCTGAACCGGTGGTCGATCGTGCCGGAGCCCGAATTGTAGTCGATGAACGGGACGCCTCCGTAGCAGCACAAGATCAGTAAATGCTGAAGTGACGTCGAATCCATTCTAAAATCCCAAAATTAAAAAAAATTAATTTCAAAATTTTTTAAACACGAAATTTAAAATTTTTAAATTTTCACAAAAAAAATTTTTAATAAAAGCGATTTTTTGAAACAAGTTATATATCATCTCGAAGGTCCTACGACAGATGTTTCCCAGAGGCATTTAGTCCCTATTTTTTTCGATTTTTATTAATTTTGAAAAATTTCCATAATATTCTCGAAGGAATTCAGAAGCTTCTATTGGATTCTGGAAAACTTCAAAAATTCATACAAGATTCTAAGAGGATTTCAGAGACCTCTACTGGATTCTAGAAGGTTTTATGAATTTCTATCAGGTTTCGGAAGTCTCTACTGGATTCTGGAAAACTTCAAAAATTCATACAAGATTATAAGAGGATTTCAGAGACCTCTACTGGATTCTGGAAGACTTCAAAAATTTCTATAAGATTCTCTGAAAACTTCAGAAGTCTCTATTAAGTTCTAGAAAATTTCTATAATTTTCTAAAGAACCTCCAGAAGTCCATTAAGGTCTGAAAATTTTCTAAAAATTTAAACATTTTTCAAAAATTAATAAAATTTATTTTATTTCAAAAATTTTTACTTTTTATAAAAGTTTATTTTTTAAAAACGGAAAATTTCACGGGATTAAGCACGAGTTTCGTCAAATGTCAAATATTCCCTCAGGGCATAAATTACCTGAGATTTTCGGTTTTATAAAATTACAGGTTAAAGAACTTGAAAAAAATTAATTTTTACGAAAAATTTTCAAATTTAGTTTTTTTAATTTTTATTTAAAAAAATTCAAAAAATGAAATTGCCTGAGGGGATGGCTGACGGGCAATGACCACATATTGGTCCCGACAATTGCCAGTTTTTCCAGAAAACATTGCATAAAAAAATTAATAAATTTTTTTAAAATTTTTATTATTTTTTTTCATCTAATAAAAACATAAAAAAAGTAAAATTTAAATAAAATTCAAAATTTTTTATTTGAAAAAAATTAAATTACTAAAAAAATAAAAATTTAGAAAAATAAAAAAAAATAATTTTTAAAAAAAATAAAAATTTAAAAAAATAAAAAAAAATAATTTTTAAAAAAATAAAAAAAAATAATTTAAAAAAAAAATTAAAAATTTTAAATTTGGAAATTAAAAAATTGTCTTGACGAGAATTTCCACATTTTCCATTCGGGACTAAAAATTACAAAATTAAGTAATTGTGTGAGTGTGAATACCTCAAAAGTATTTATTAGGTTCTGAATCATACATGTGTAAAAAGTAAACATTTGATTCTGAATCTTGGAAAAATTATTCAGAAAAAATTTTTAATTTTCCACTTAAGACGAAAAATTGCGAAATTTCGTGTTTATTAAATTTAAAAAAAAATAATGAAAAAAAATAAAAATTCTTAAAAAATTATTTCAAAAAATTTCAAAGTTTTCCACTTAGGACCAAAAATTGCGAAATTTCGTGTTTATTAAATTTAAAAAAAAATAATGAAAAAAAATAAAAATCCTTAAAAAATTATTTCAAAAAATTTCAAAGTTTTCCACTTAAGACGAAAAATTGCGAAATTTCGTGTTTATTAAATTTAAAAAAAAAATAAATTTTTATAAAATTGTTTCAAAAAATTTCAAAGTTTTCCACTTAAAACCAAAAATTGCGAAATTTCGTGTTTATTAAATTTAAAAAAAAATAAAAATCCTTAAAAAATTATTTCAAAAAAATTTCAAAGTTTTTTACTTATGACTAAAAATTACGAAATTTCGTGTTTATCCAGTTTTTAAAAAACCCAAGCTCATCTGGGGAATTCAGAAACGTACTTTATAAAAATATAAATTTATGACAAAATCCCACAAGAATTGTTCTAACACGAATTTTCAAATTTTCCAGTTAAAACCAAAGATTGTGGAAATTCGATGTTTGTAGAATTTTAAGAAATTCAAGATATTTTAAACCATATTAATAAAAAATCGAAATTTTTATAAAATTCTATAAAAATGGTCCCGACACGAATTTTAGAGTTTTCCACTTGAGACTAAAAAGTATAATTTTTTAAATAATTTCGAGATTTAAAGAAATATTTTTAAATATAATTTTAAAAATCAAAAAGATTTTTAAAAACTTTACTAAAATGATCCCAACACGAATTTTAGAATTTTCCACTTGAGACTAAAAAATATAATTTTTTAAATAATTTCGAAATTTAAAGAAATATTTTTAATTATAATTTTAAAAATCAAAAAAACTTTATTAAAGTGGTCCCGACACGAATTTTAGAATTTTCCACTTGAGACCAAAAAGTATAATTTTTTAAGTAATTTCGAAATTTAAAGAAATATTTTTAAATATAATTCTAAAAATTAAAAAGATTTTTAAAAACTTTACTAAAATGATCCCAACACGAATTTTAGAATTTTCCACTTGAGACTAAAAAGTATAATTTTTTAAATAATTTCGAAATTTAAAGAAAAACAGATTTTTGACGTTTCGAGAACCTCGTGAGCTGATCTATGACCTTATCCAAAAAACCATGAAGGAAATTCCCTGAGGCAAGGAGCTTCACCTCCGGTCAGGAAAACAAAAAATTCCCATTTCTGGTCAGTGAAAGTTTTCATAAAAAATGCAAAATGACGAATGAAAGGACTTCTGAAGGCGCTCATCCATTAGAATTGGATTTTCGAGAGCCTCAAGTGAAGAAACAAAAGGACTTCAGGTAAGTGAGTTTTCTCTTCGGGAAAAATGAAAACAGATCCAAATTCTTTTGTTTCTTTTTTTTTTAAATAAAACACGGAAATTTTTTTGGAGAAATTTGATACAAGGCAAATTTCGCCTTCTGTTAAATTTGTTGCTCCAGAAGAAAAATCATACTATTACAAAAAAAATTAAAGTTTTTGTAAAATTTCTAAAATCTTTAATTTCATAAAAAATAAAAAATAAGTTTTTGCAAAATTTCTAAAATATTTAATTTAATAAAAAATAAAAAATAAAAGTTTTTGTAAAATTTCGAAAATCTTTAATTTCATAAAAAATAAAAAATAAACATTTTTGTAAAATTTCGAAAATCTTTAATTTCATAAAAAATAAAAAATAATAGTTTTTGTAAAATTTTTAAAATTATTATTCAATTTTGATAATTTCTAAAACTTCGATTTTTATAAATTTTTTTTGTGGAAGTTCAAAAATTCCAAAAATATATATCGTTTTTTATTTAATTTTAACATTCGAAAATTCGTTGATGAAAAATGCCCACGTGAATGAATCCGAAATTTCAATTAGAAGATGCTAGTTTTATTTTTCAGGACTAGATTCACGTCGGATACTTGGACATTTGACATTGTCAAAAAATAAAATTTAAAAAAAAATAAAAAAAAATTTAAAAAAATTAAAAATCAAAAAAATTAAAATCTTAAAAAAATAAAATTTTAAAAATTAAAAATCTTTAAAAAATAAAAATTTTAAAAAAATAAAAATCTTAAAAAAAATAAATTTTAAAAAATTAAAAATCTTAAAAAAATAAAATTTAAAAAAATTAAAAATCAAAAAAATTAAAATCTTTAAAATTAAAATCTTTAAAAAATAAATTTTAAAAGATTAAAAATCTTTAAAAAAATTAAATTGTAAAAAAATAAATTTTAAAAAATTAAAAATCTTTAAAAAATTAAAATCTCAAAAATTAAATATATTTAAAAAATTATAATTTTCAGTTTTTTTAAATAAACTTTTTTTGGAAATTTTTTTGGCTTGATAAAATTACTAATTTCGATGTTTTTAAAAAATAAAAAATGGAAGATGGATAACATTCGAAATTTCAAAAAAAAAATTTTTAGTTTTTTTTGAAATTTTTCGGTTCAAGAATTTTAAATTCTATTGTTTAAAATAAAAAATTCAAAAATAGCCATTGGCCCCAGGACAACTGTTAAAAATTCATATTTAAGGGTCTCGACACGAAATTTGGGATTTTTCATTTTTTGAGAATTTTATTTTTATCTCGACACGAAATCTGAAATTTGTTCGTTTTTATGAAATTTTTAATTCATGGTCTCAAAGCGAAATCTGAAATTTGTTCGTTTTTGAGAAATTTTTAACTCATGGTCCCGACACGAAATCTCAAATTTTCAACTTATGGTCCCAAAGCGAAATCTGAAATTTGTTCATTTTTATGAAATTTTTAACTCATGGTCCTAACAAGAAACCTAAAATTCGTTCTTTTTTGAGAAATTTTACTTCTAGGTCTCGACACGAAATTAAATATTTCTTCATTTTTGAGAAATGCTTAACTCATGGTCCTAGCGAGAAATTTAAAATCAGTACTTTGAGGTCCTGACACGAAATCTGAAATTTCTGATTTTCCTAAATCTTGGTTTTAGGTCTCAACAAGAAATTGAGAATTTTTAATTTTCTATGAAATTTTCAACCTTTGGTCCTAACACGAAATTTAGAATTTGTATTTTAAGGTCTCAACACGAAATTAAAAATTTATGATTTTTATGAAATTTTATTTTTAGGTTTTGGAACAAAATTAAAGTTTTTTTAATTTTGTGAAATTTTCACCTTATGGTCAGGACATGAAATTAGAAATTTTTAATAATTTATGAAGTTTTTACTTGCAAAGTCTGACACGAAGTCAGAGATGTTTGATTTTCTAATGAAACTTTCACTTTGAGGTCTTGGCACGAAATTGAAGACCTTTGATTTTCTAAAAATCCACTTCAGGGTCCTACCACGAAATTAGAAATTTTAAATTTTGTAAAAATTCAAAGTTCTAACACGAAATTAGGAATTTTTAACTTTGAGGTCTTAGCACGAAATCGAAAACTATCAATTTTCTAAAAACTTATTTCAAAATCCCGACACGAAATTAGGAATTTCTAACTTTGAGGTCCTAACACGAAATCGAAAACTATCAATTTCATAAAAATCTAACTCAGGGTCCCGACACGAAATTAGGAATTTTTTATTTTGCAAAAATCCAAATTTCAGTCTCAACACGAAATCAGAAATTTCTAACTTCAAGGTCCTGACACGAAATTAAAATTAAAAATCTTGTAAAAATCCAAATTTTAAGGTCCCGAAACGAAATCAGAAATTTCTAACTTTTTTTAGAAACTTATCCGTGACCAAAGCTTGTTAAGAATTTCGTGACTGTAAAGAGCATTCCTTAGCAACAGAATCCGGGAAATCTCAGAAACAAGCCATTTACGGATTTTTTGAATGAAAAATAAGAAAAAGCTCTCCGAAAAAAAGGCACAAAAGTGACCAATGGACATGTCTTCCGGTCCAGCAAAAATTTTCAAAAAATTGCAAAATAGAAAAAATTGGTAATTATTAAAAAAATTCAAGATTTAAAAATTTTCCAATGTCTAAATTTTTCGAATTTTTTAAAATAAAAAAAATGTTTGAATTCTTAAATTTTTTAAAATTTCTCAATTTCTAAATTTTTTGAAATTTCTAAATTTCCAAATTTTTAAAGTTTTCGAATTTCCTAAATTTTTTAAAATTTATAAATTTATAAATTTTTGAAATTTTCGAATTTTCTAAATTTTTGTTTTTTGAATTTTTAAAAATTTGTAAATTTCTAATTTTTTAAATTTTTAAATTTTTGAATTTTTTTAAGTTTTTAAATTTTTGAATTTTTGATTTTTTATGGTGGATATTTTGGAAGTAAAAATGAAACTTTTTAAGGAATGCCAAATTTCCGGAGGCATTCAGTTATGAAATCAGGCAAATGTTTGACGGTCCACTTGACTGAAATGACCACGTCCTCGATCAGATTTCTTTTTTTTAAAAACGGATTTTTTGGCTTGGAATGAAGCTGAGAAAACTGTAATTAGAGCTTATTCAAAAACGGCCCGAAGACGTGAGGTCACCTGTTACACTTTCTCTCAAAAGTAAAAAATAAAAATTAAATTTTGTATTTGACAAAATTCAGGAAAAAAATTTATATAAACATATCTGAAAACGAAAACGGAAGTAAAATTTTTCATAACAATCGGTCTCGCAGGGAAAATATTAATTTTTTTATAAAACGGGTCCTGGAAGGAAAATATTCAATTTTTTATAAAAATGGGTCCTGGCAGGAAAGTAATAATATAATTTTTGTGTGAAAATGGGTCCTGACTGGAAAATATTTAATTTTTCTACAAAAATTGATCTCATAGCGAAAGTAACAAAAATAAATTCTGTACGAAACTGTCTCAGAACGAAAGTAAAAAAAAATAAATTTCTCATGGAATGGTCTCATAGCGAAAATAAGGAAAATAAATTTCTCATGGAATTGTCTCAGAACGAAAGTAACAAAAATAAGTTTTACATGAAATGGTCTCAGAACGAAAATAAGTTTTGTACGAAACTGTCTCAGAACGAAAGTAAGAAAAATAAATTTTACATGAAATGGTCTCGCAACGAAAATAGATCTGAAAACAAAAATACCAACATTACTTGCGTGACAGGTAAAAATTGTTTTTTTAGGTCCCAGAAAGTTACTCCAACGAGACGAGTCGATTCTGAAAGAAGGCAAAAATTGGATTTCCATTGAAGCCCTCCGGCAAGACGGAATTAGGTAAGCCAATTCCCAGAACAGAAAAATGATAAATGTATCATTGTCATGAAAATTCCAAAAATTAAATTTAAAAATAAAATTTTATTTTTAAAAATTATTTTCCATTAAAAAATTCCGCAAGAATGATTCCAAAGCCAGGTGAGATTTCTTCAAAATCGTTAAAATGCCCAAAGGCACTTTTCTCGAAGAAAAATTTTTCACTCAAAAGATGCTTCTGCTTCAAGTGCCAAACTTTGGTTTCAAGTACCACCAACAAAAAAATGAACAAAATAGATCCTTCCGAAATGAAGCGGAAACTCATTTACACCAAAAATTTCCAAAAATTGCCTTAGGCAAAAAGTTGCTAGCTTAAAAAACCTATCAAGAAAAATGACTTTTTCGGGGTTTTCAAATTTTTAAGTTCTTAAAAATTCAAAAATTTCTGAAAAAAAAATAAAAAGAAAATTTTAATTTTAAAATTCCTAAAAAAATAAAAAAAAGACAATTTTAATTTTAAAATTTCTAAAAAAAATAAAAATAAAAAGAAAATTTTAATTTTAAAATTTCTAAAAAAATTAAAAATTAAAAATAAGAAATTTTAATTTTAAAATTCCTAAAAAACTAAAAAATCAGAAATTCAAAAACCTCTAAAATTTAAAATTATAAAATCTAAAAATTCAAACATCTTTTTTAAAAAATTTAAAAAAACAAAAATTTTACAAAAAAATTTTCAAAATTTTTGGTTTTTTTCCGTGGGGGATTCTGGTTGACTAATTGTGGCTTTTTTGACTGTTGATAGACTTGAGATTTCTCAAACTGATAAACAAATCTTAAAGGAAATAAAAATTCAGACTTGTTTTCAAATTTCATTTTGCAACGAAAATTCACATTAATATTAACGACCACTCATATTACCTTCAATTTCCAAAGTCAAAAATACTTCCAACTTCAGTAAATTCCAATTAGTAAAACTCAACAAAAATTAATAACATTTCATTTTTTAAGGCCAAAACTGCGTTTTTTCGTCTTGTTACTTTGACCAGCTTGAGGTGGAGCCATTAAACGAGCTACTCTCGAAGAATTGAAACGTGACATTTCATCCGGCGTTGCTCCAGTTATTCTAAAAAACAATGTACTCATAATTAAATTTTTAAAACTTACTCGCATCCTAATCCTTTCAAATATTTAGCTGCCGTAGTTTCGGTAATTCCGACGGCAGTACAGACTCCAGAAATCGGCACAACTTGCTCATCCAAGACCAGCCACATGCAGAGGAACCAGATATATAGTCTGTCCCTTTCCAGAGGGGTGAAAGCGACCTTCTTGGCAGGGTTCATCTTCTCGGCTAAATTAGGCAATTCGATCGGATTAAAATTCATAAAAAACTTACCAAAATTCTCCCTGAGAACTTCATTAACGAGTAACGATGGGAATTTATCCAGAAATTTCTCGCAATGAACAAACTTCCGGGATCTTGTGGTCGCAATTTGCCTCACGATCTCACCGTAGATCAGGAACTTCAACCTCAATAAACATTCTTCTTGATTTTCCGGGGTTATACGAGCAACAATCGCGATTCTCGCCAAAATCGGAGGAATGTCCTTCGTGACGATTTTGTTGGGAGCATCGTTCTCCTCAAAATACCGAACGGCCAATTCTCCGTATTGAACAACGTCTTCCGAAGTGTAGAACAACGACTTTGGGTAAATCTGATAGGGGATGGTGGCATCACGGTTCGGAGTGGGCATTACAGTACTTTCGGTTTTGACAAACGGCTTGATGTCTTCGTTCTTCGGGAGGGTGCTGGTGGTTTCCAATGCCGATTTCGCCATTGTGGCCAGTGTTTCTGTTTTGACTTGTCTCCTCACATAAGCGTCTAACTGCTTGTTTTTCTGGGTGCTTCCGAACTGAGCAGTTAAGGAGTTTCTTTTTTCGAGGAATTCCTCAGGTTTGATGGAGTAGTCTGCTTTCATGTTCACTTTGGCTTCTTTCTTGACACCTTTGAGTTCTTCCGGATCGACATTTGTTTTGCCTTCGAATCGCAGCACCGCGGCTTGTCTGATTTCGACCAGACAATCCTTGGTTTCGTTGTATTTCAGAATATAGTAGTCATAGAGATCGTTTTGCTGTTCCTTGCCGACGAAAGTGACGTTAGGGATGCTCTAAAACGGAGATCGGAGCCACATCGATATATGAAAAACCGTACCTTGTGGTTGGCGGTGTAAATTTTGTTTTTTCCTTGATAGACATGTTCCACGAAAGTAGGCGTACTGTCTTCATGAAACGTCACGTGCTGCATGACCGCAACTACATCGTCAGGTTCGTTTTCAAATCCGAAGGAATTCAAGGCAGCCGGATCCAGGGATTTCCTCGATTTTTTCGAAGCACTCGTGGACGGCAGTACAAAGTCGGTTTTCCTGCGTTTAGAGGTCATACCTAAAAATACTACAGTTACAACACCATTACCAATATCCTCGACGTAGAAAAATAAAAAAATAAATAAAAAAATAAAAATAATAAAAAAAGAAAAATCGAGGGAAAAAGTGAAAGAAAATAACCATGCACGTTGGCAACGAGGAACAGAACGCCAAAAAGTAGGATTTTTAACTTTTTTATTTTCAAATTTAAAGATTTTAATTCTTCAATATTCTAACTTAATGCTTCTGGATTTACAGATTCCTTGATTTTTTAAAGAAGTATTCACAGATAAGAAGAAAATGTTGATTTTTGTGTTTATAAATCGTATTTAAAAATATTGTTGTATTTACAATATTATTATGGATATTTTTGACGTAAAAAAATCAGAAAATAAAAATAAAAATAAATTTAAATTTGTTTAAATTTAAAATTTAAAAAAAATTTAAAAAAAAAATAAAATTGAGCGCATTGGCAATAAGGAACAGAACGCCAAAAAAAGAAGTTTTTATTTTTTTGAATTTTTATTTTTAATTTTTTTGATTTTTTTTACTTTTTTATTTTGAGTGAATTTTAGTTTTATTTAAAGTGTATTTAGCAGTTGAGTAACGGAATTTTTGTGTTTTATGGCGACTAAAAAGATTTTTTTCAAAGTCCATAAAAAAAATAAAAAATAAAAAATCAAAGTTAATCCATTAATTTTTTCCAGACTTGTCAATAAAGAAAAATGATCCGAAAACACGTCAATTTTGAAAGCGGCAAATGTTGTCTTTTATTTTCTCAGTTTTGGGATTTCCGATCGATCCTGAAAGTCATCGACGGGCCTCTCGAGGAAAAACTAATTTTTTCTGTTTCAACAAAACTGAAAACAAAAATGAATTTTATTTTGACGACGATCAGAAACGATTTTACAGGTTCAGGTCGGGAGCGGCGACCGATCGGACTTTCCAATTTACGATTAAATCGAAAAAGGGAAGGCTGCCAATTGCAGTGTCACATTGACTTCCATAAAAAAAGTTTTTTATTTACTTGATTCATATTTTTATAAAAAATTTTAAAAAATACAACTTTATATAAAAAATTTCTTATTTATTTAATTTATAATTTTATAAAAAATTTTAAAAAATACAACTTTATATAAAAAATTTCTTATTTATTTAATTTATAATTTTATAAAAAATTTTATTTATTTACTTGATTCATATTTTTATAAAAAATTTTATTTATTTACTTTATTTATAATTTTATAAAAAATTTTAAAAAATACATTTTATAAGAAAGTTTTTTATTTATTTAATTTATTTATAATTTTATAGAAAATCTTAAAAAATACAATTTTTTATAAATTTTTTTTTATTTATTTAATTTATAATTTTATATAAAAATTTTTTTATTTATTTAATTTATAATTTTATAAAAAACTTTTAAAAATACAACTTTATATAAAAAATTCTTTATTTATTTAATATAGAAATTTATAAAAAAGTTTTTTATTTACTTGATTCATATTTTTATAAAAAACTTTTAAAAATACAACTTTTTATAAAATTTTATTTATAATTTTATAAAAAAATACATTTTATATAAAAAATTTTTATTTGATTCATATTTTTATAAAAAACTTTTAAAAATACAACTTTATATAAAAATTTTTTATTTATTTAATTTAGAATTTTTATGTAAATTTAATTTTTAAATTTTTTTTAAATTTTGAATTTTTAGAATCTTATGGAAATTTCCAGAATCTAGTTGGAAATTATGAAATATTCTAGAATTTTATAAAAGTTTCTAGAATTTTACAAAATTTCGTGGGAACTTTTGGAATTATTAAGAACTCTGAGTTTCGAAATTCCGTGTCGAAACCATTTTGTAAAATTTTTGTTTTTAAATTTCTATAACAATATTGCCGGGATTCTGTAGAAATCTTCAGAATTTTTCAGAATTCAATAAAAACTTGAAAAATTTTAAATTTCGAAATTTTCGTTTCGGGACCATTTTGTAAAATTTTTATTTTTTAAATTATTTTTAGAATTGTCGAAAATTAGTAATTTGGAAATTTTCGCGTCGGGACCATTTTGTGAAAAATTTTTTAAAATTAGTAATTTCGTGTTGGGACCATTTTGTGAAAATTTTTATTTTTACAATTATTTTTAGAATTGTCGAAAATTAGTAATTTTGAAATTTTCGTGTCAGGACCATTTTGAAAAATTTTTAAAATTAGTAATTTCGTCTCGGGACCATTTTGTAAAATTTTTATTTTTTAAATTATTTTTAGAATTTTCGAAAATTAGTAATTTCGAAATTTTCGTTTCGGGACCATTTTGTGAAAATTTTTATTTTTAAAATAATTTCCAAAATTTAACGAAAAAATTCGTTCATTAATTTGCCCTATTTTCTTCAGAAAGTTGAAACTTGGGGAGATAGTCGGATTAATCCACTTTTCCCGGTGGGCTCGACCAGTTTTTCCTTTTTCTAATAAAACCCAAGACGTGCATCGACTGAATAAATTAGTCCAATCTCGAGTCCACTTTACTCAAGCCGCCTAAGGCAGTTTTGTCGAGATCCCATGTCGCATTCGGGATCCAGAATAAAAAATAAAGGACTGCCGGAAAAGGACAGCAATTATCTCCGTTGTTTGCTTTCGTTCTGCCGGAAACAGTCTTCGATCCAAAGAAAATTGACGAGTCAATGAAAGGGCCGGCTTTGTTCCCGGATCTCGCGTGATTGGGGCCTTGTTTCCTTCCTGGGTTATTTTTCGGCAACTTCCTAGACAGATTTTTAGGCAAATTTTTTAATAGATCTCTAAACAAATTTTTAGGCAAATTTCTAAACAAATTTTTAGATAAATTTTTAGACAGATTTCTTAATAGATTCCTAAACAGATTTTTAACCAAATTTTTAGATAAATCTCTAAACATATTTTTAAACAGATTTTTAGGCAAATTTCTAAACAGATTTCTTAATAGATTTCTGGATAGATTTCTAAACAGATTTTTAACCAAATTTCTTAATAGATTCCTAGACAGATTTTTAGACAGATTTCTGAACAAATTTCTAAACATATGTTAGGCAACCTCCTAGATAGATTTCTAAACATATTTCTAGACAGATTTTTGAGATAAATTTCTAAACATATTTTCCGGCAACTTCCTAGACAGATTTCTAAACAGATTTTTAGGCAAATTTCTAAACATATTTCTGGACAGATTTCTGGACAAATTTCTAAACATATGTTAGGGAACTTCCTAGACAAATTTTTGAGATAAATTTCTAAACAGATTCTTAGACAAATTTCTGAATAAATTTCTGAATAGATTTTTAAAAAAATTTTTGAATAGATTTTTAGGCAAATTTCTGAATAGATTTCCGAAGAAATTTTTAGGCAGATTTCTGGATTATTTATAAACAAATTTCTGAACAGATTTTTGGACTATTTATAAACAGATTTTTGAATACATTTCTGGACAGATTTCTGAACACATTTTTGGACAGATTTTTGGATAGATATCTAGGCAGAGTTTTCTTTCTAAATAGGCCATTATTCTGGTTTATTGTTTGAAAAATTAGAATTTTATGGAAATTTTTCGAGCATGGTCCAAAGTTCTGTAACTTTTGAAAATTCTGGATAAATTTTTGGAAGTTTCTAGAATCTATGTAGGAAATTTTGAAAATTTTCAATAATATTGTAGAAAATTCCAGAATCTAGAAAAAATTTTCTTTTTCTAGAATCTGTAGAAATTTTTGAAGATTTTTAATAATATTATAGAAAATTCCAGAATTCAGAAAAAAAATTTCAAAGCCTTCTAGAATCTCACATATGCTTCTGAATTTTTCTAGAATCTATGTAGAAATTTTTGAAGATTTTTAATAATATTGTAGAAGATCTTAAAACTCAGAAAAAAAATTTCAAAGCCTTCTAGAATCTCACAGATGCTTCTGAATTCTTCTAGAATCTATGTAGAAATTTTTGAAGATTTTTAATAATATTATAGAAAATTCCAGAATTCAGAAAAAAAATTTCGAAATCTTCTAGAATCTCACATATGCTTCTGAATTCTTCTAGAATCTATGTAGAAGCTCCTAGAATTCATAAAAAACCTTTGATTTTTTCTAAAATTTTATAGAAATTTCTGGAAAACTTCGAAAATTCCAAATGAATTTCTGAAATTTTTTTTTAATTTTTTAAAATTTCCATTTTTTATAAAGTTGTGATTTAACAACTAACATCAAGTTATTTTGGAAGTCACTAAAAAATTCAGAAAATTCGTGTCGAGACTATTTCGCAAAAATTTTCATTTTTAATTTTTATGATTTTTAAATCCATATTTAAATTTTAAAAGTTTTTTGGAAATTCCAGTCGAGACAATTTTGTTGGAAATTTTTATTTTTAAAATAATTAAATTTTTAAATTTTTAAATTAAAGTTTTTTTAAAAATTCCAGTCGAGACAATTTTTATTTTTAAAATAATTTAATTTCGAAATTCTTTTAAAATTTGTTTTTTGAACATTCCAGTCGAGACAATTTTTATTTTTAAAATAATTTAATTTTAAGAATTTAAGTTTTTTGTTTTTTTGAACATTCCAGTCGGGACCGCTTTTGTTGGAAATTTTTATTTTTAAAATAATTTAATTTTAAAAATTTTAAAAATTTAAGTTTTTTGTTTTTTGAACATTCCAGTCGAGACAATTTTGTTGGAAACATTACTAATTTCGACGTTAGTGCGATGTATACTTGACTCTATTGTGAAAAGAAAAGACTGATCCACTTAGTCCCAGGAGGGCATAATTGACCACAATGTGGACAGGGCGGTTCGTTAGATCAGACGGCGAAGGCGCCAGTTAAGTTCTCACGAAAGAAGGCCGGCATTCGCGCGCTGGCTTCTTTCCGCACGTGTTTCTGCGGACATATTCGTTTCGTTCTGGTCCTATTGTCAATTATTTATTTTTTTAGTCAATTTTCGTTTTTTAAAAACAAAATTTTCAACAAATCGATCCAGTCACCTTGGTTTCTGGTCTAATTTGTCAAAATGCCCAAAAGTAGTTTATTTATAGGATTATTTATATATGAAACTCATCCACGTTGTCATCGCCCTCGGGCTAGCTATTCCGTGCTTGTCGTCGAATTTGGCAGGACTGGTCTCTCTTTCATTCTCTAAACAGGGCCGACTAACCATGTGGCTCTTCTCTTCGGCAAATTGAAATGGATTCAGACTTTTATAAAATTCCACATTGTCAACCATATCTTAGTTTTGATTTCCACCTTCTTCCTTGATTTTTTATGTATCTTATATTTTATCTTTTATTACTCTTGAATCGTGATTATCAATCTTCCGTGTTTATGTTAAATATTTTCTTTAAATTTTAGGTAATGTGGAATTTTTAGGTCAGATTTCCTTATATTTCTGTTTTTCGATTATTTTTTATGTATCTTATATTTTATCTTTTATTACTCTTGAATCGTGATTATCAATCTTCCGTGTTTACGTTAAATATTTTCTTTAAATTTTAGGTAATGTGGAATTTTTAGGCCAGATTTCCTTATATTTCTGTTTTTCGATTATTTTTTATATATCTTATATTTTATCTTTTATTACTCTTGAATCGTGATTATCAATCTTCCGTGTTTATGTTAAATATATTCTTTAAATTTTAGGTAATATGGAATTTTTAGGTCAGATTTCCTTATATTTCTGTTTTTCGATTATTTTTTATGTATCTTATATTTTATCTTTTATTACTCTTGAATCGTGATTATCAATCTTCCGTGTTTATGTTAAATATATTCTTTAAATTTTAGGTAATGTGGAATTTTTAGGTCAGATCTCCTTATATTTCTGTTTTTCGATTATTTTTTATGTATCTTATATTTTATTTTTTATTACTATTGAATCGTTGTTTTTAATCCTCTATGATCATATTAAGTATTTTTCAGTTTTAGGTAATAGAGAAATCAAAAATAAGATTCTCTATGTTCTTATATTTTTTGAATTTTACTAATCTCGAATCGTAATTTTAATTTTTCCATGATCATATTCGTTCGTTTTTGGTTTTAAATATTGTAAGTCCTTAGTTTTGTTTTTCTATAATCCGAAATGTTCCCCACGATTGTATTTTTGAATTTTGTTGATGTCGAATCGTATTTTTAATTTTTCCATAATCATATTTATTTTTTTTCGGTTTTAAATATTGTAAATCCTTAGTTTTGTTCTTCTGTAATCCGAAATGTTCCCCATGATTGTATTTTTGAATTTTACTAATGTCGAATCGTAATTTTAATTTTCGACTTTTCCCTTGATTTTGTTCAAGTTTTTTCGACTTCAGATAATGTGCAATCTTGTTTGTTATTTCATCGTAATTAAATTCTTTAAATTGTTCAAAATTAATTAGTTTTGAATTTTGGTTTTTTGTGATTATTTAAGTTTTCAAAAATTATTATTAATTTTAGTTTGGATTTTTCTAAATTTTTGAAATTTTTGACTTTTGTGTTGGTTTTTCTCATGATCATATTTCTTAATTTTTTTGATTTTGGTTAATGTCGATTAGCCCAGTGTTTCCAGATGACTGCTTTCCCTAAATTTCGCCTATTCGATAACGCACTCCAAATTTGGAGGCATTCATCCACATTTTTCTTTGTGAATTTGCCCGTTTTTCCGTAAATACGTGAACGATTTTACTTATGTCTCGATGGTTTTTCTCCTAGTATGTTTATGATTGCCCTAATTTTATTTTTGACCTTGGCCAATCATGTTCGGATTATGGCAATTATATATTTTTATATAAAATTCTCGATAAATTTTGCAGGTGCTCAAATATATTTGATTGATTTTGAAATTTTTGTTTGTCACTTCATCATTTTCATAATCCTTATTGATTTGTGGTATTTTTAATTTTTATTATTTTAAACGAAATTGTACTTTTTTGAATTTGATTGTAAAAACGATAAGAATATTGCCAAAAAAATAATTTTAAAAAAAAAGCCGGTTTTTTTAAGTGACACTTATACTCAAATAAGGTCCAAGTTGATTTTTCATATATGGATCCACTTTTTTGTTCAGGTGCTCACTTGAGTGTCTGGACAAAATCAGATGGTTGTTTCCGCTCGCGCGCTCCTGTATTTGTGCATCATTCGTTCGCATGAATAGAGTTTTTGAATTCAGAATAGAGTGGCAAAAATTGTAAGCCGTCAACGAAAGGCGGAGAACTGACGGAAAACTGGATTGCGGCTCTTTCAATTTTTTCATGGTTTTCTTTTTTTCTGTTTGTAACTGAGTGAAAATGGATTTAATTTTTTTGAATTTAGAATAAGTTTTAATTTTTATAAAAATAATACTTTTTTTGGAGTTTTGTTTGGTTAATTTTAAACAGCTGCTCAGGTTGCAGAAGGCGTACAATAGCGAGAAAGGTTTGTATGGCTCGGATTTCTTTCATCGTGTCTTGGGCTCCAGTTTCATCTGTTTTATTTTTATTTTACTCGTGTATTGGAAATTTTAGAAAAATATTTTTGTAATTTTATTTTTTTTAAATTTGAAATTTATTTTTATTTTATTCGTGTATTGAAAATTTTAGAAAAATATTTTTGTAATTTTATTTTTTTTTATTTTTGAAATTTATTTTTATTTTACTCGTGTATTGGAAATTTTAGGAAAATACTTTTGTAATTTTATTTTTTTAGATTTGATGAAATTAGCATCTATGGGAGCAGATATGATAGATTCGAAAAATTCGGCAGCTATATTATATGCTCAACAAGCAGCTGGAAATAATGGAAATGAACAATCGTTAAATAGTATTGTCAATAATGGATACTATAATAATAATACAGATGATCCAACGACGTCAGATGTACCGTTTCCTGATCCAGAATTGGGAGATTCTAAAACGAATTTAATAATAAATTATTTGCCTCAAAATATGAATCAAGATGAAGTTAGAGCACTTTTTGCAAATATGGGAGAAATAGAATCGTGTAAACTTGTAAGAGATAAAGTAACTGGTAAGTTTTTTATTAAAAAAATTTTTATCACTTTTTTTGGGTTTTTTAGTTTAATTTTGTTTTAGAAAAATCAAATGAAATTTAAAAATTTTTACTTTTTAAATTTTAAATATAAAAAATTTTGTTTTAATTTAAAAAATTTTTACTTTTTAAATTTTAAATATAAAAAATTTTGTTTTAATTTAAAAAATTTTTACTTTTTAAATTTTAAATATAAAAAATTTTGTTTTAATTTTAAAAATTTTGTTTTTCTATTTTTTTGTTGTTGTTTTAGGTCAAAGCCTTGGTTATGCTTTCGTCAACTATGTTCGTGAAGAAGACGCAAAACGGGCAACAAGTAGTCTTAATGGACTTAGATTGCAAAATAAAACAATAAAGGTATGATTAAATTTGAGTTTTTTTTTGGGAAATTTTAATTTTGTATTTTTTTTTTGCACTTGAGGTTTTTTAAAAATGAATTTTGTAAATTAAATGTTTTTTTAGGTCTCGTATGCCCGTCCATCAAATGAATGCATAAAGGGAGCTAATCTGTACGTGAGCGGATTGCCGAAAAGCTTGACTTTGAAGGAATTGAAAGAAATATTTAGTCCATATGGAAAAATTATAACATCGAGAATATTATTTGATAATGTGACGGGTATATCGAAAGGTGTTGGATTTGTTAGATTTGACAAAAAACAAGAAGCAGAATATGCAATTGAAAAAGTAAATGGAACTATACCACATGGATTTAATGAAGCTGTATCTGTTAAATTTGCAAATAGTCCTGGAGCGAGAGATAGAGCTGTACTTCAACAAATGGCATCGAATTTGACAAATTTTGGAACATTGGCTACTGTACCAACTGTTGGATCACAACAATTGACAAATCAATTTGCAGCAGCACAAGCATTGTTACCATTGACTACTGTATTGAGAAATAATTCACAACAAAATAGTTTAACAGGTGGACCTATTAGACATGGAACACATGTTGGAAGATTTAGATATTCTCCATTAAGTGTTCAACCAGGTAGTTTAACAGTACCACAATTAACAACAGGACAAGATATTTTTACAACTAATGCTATACTTCAAATGGCTGCTGTTGGAAATACTCAAGCACAAATAGCGGCATTGACGGGAACGGTTCCAGTTACTATTAGTGGTACGCCGTTTCAAATGAATACGACAAATGTAGGAAATTCGAATAATTCACAAATTACAAGATCGAGTTCTCCAAGTGGTGGATTTACGATTGTTATATCGAATTTAAATAATGATGTTGAAGAATCGCTTTTGTGGAGATTGTTTGGACCTTTTGGAGCTGTTTTAAGTGTTAGAGTATGTTTTAAATTTTTTTTTTTTGATTTTTTTTGTTTTTTTTAGGCAGTTAAAGATTCGCCAGATAGAGGAAGAAGTTTTGGACTTGTTACAATGGCGAATTATGATGATGCTTTTAATGCTGTAAGTTCACTTAATGGAGCTACTGTTGGAGGAAGAAGTATTCAAGTGAGTTTTTAGAAATAATTTTGGGATTTTATGGGAGAATTGTTTTTTAGGATTTTGTATGAAATTAGTTTTTTTGGAATTTTTATATGAAAGTAGTTTTTTGAGATAATTTTTATATGAAAATTGATTTTTTGGGATTTTTTTATATAAAAGTAGTTTTTTGAGATAATTTTTATATGAAAATTGATTTTTTGGTATTTTTTTATATAAAAGTAGTTTTTTGAGATATTGTAGAAAAGTGATTTTTTTGGAATTTTTATATAAAAGTAGTTTTTTGAGATAATTTTTATATGAAAATTGATTTTTTGGAATTTTTCTATATAAAAGTAATTTTTTCGAATTTTATGTGAAAATGGTATTTTGAGGGTTTTGTAAGAGGATGATTTTTTAGTTTTTACTTAATGGTGATATTTCAGGTATCTTTTAAAAATGCCAACCCCGCCCTTCATTGATCGAAATACTGTGATAAAAATGATTCGACGAGATTCCCAATTTTTATTCTTTCACTTGATAATCCAAAGAGCTAGCAGTAATGATGTGCAACTTGTACAGCCGGTTTTTGAAAAAATTAATTTTTTTAGAAAATAAATTATCTCTATCGAAATCCTCATCTACGATTTTTGCTTCTTCAGTTTAATTTTTTTTTATTTTTAGTTGGATTTTTTTAATTTTTTTAAAATTGAATTTGTGTTATTTTTTAGTATTATTTTGTTTGGATAAATAGTAGTGGAAAAAATTTTTGTTTTTATTTTTTTAAAGATGTTCGAAAATAGACGAATTTTATTGAACAATCTTTGGCCGAAAATAGATATCAAAACATCGAATGATTAAAATACTTCGGAGATCATTAAAATTTTTTTTTATTTATTTTACAAAAATTTTTTTTTTAAATTTAAATAAAATTTTTTTTTTAAATTTAAATAAAAAGTTTTTTTAAAAAATTTAAAATAAAAAGTTTTTTTTAATTTAAAATAAAAAGTTTTTTAGAAAATTTAAAATAAAAAATTTTTTAGAAAATTTAAAATAAAATTGTAATTTTTGAAAAACAAGAAATTTAAAAAAAATTATTTTTTAAAAAATTTTTTATTTTTTGAAATATATAAAATTTTTTTGATTGGGATTTTTTATTTTTAGAAAAATTAAATTATGAAGGTTTGAAAATTCTTACGAAATGGTCTCGATAGGAATTTTTAGAAACTAGCCTATGTGACATTTTTGATTTTTCGTAATAATTATTTTGTAACTTTTATAATTTTTCATAAAACTAATCTTATGTAATTTCTTGATTAATTTTATGTAAAAATGATATATGAACTTTTAAAAACTCCTGTCGAGACCATTTTGTAAGTTTTTAGAAACTAGCCTACGTGACATTTTCGATTTTTCATAATAATTATTTTGTAATTTTTCTATCAATTTTTTATAAAACTAATCTTATATAATTTCTTGATTAATTTTATGTAAAAATGATATATGAACTTCTAAAAATGATCTCGACAAGAAGTCTTGAAAATATCATGTAGGCTAGTTTCTAAAAATTTCTAATTTTTGCGATGACTATTTCACAACAATATATAATTTTATAACTTTTTTAAAATTTTTCTTAAATTTACAAATTTCTAAATCAAGATCACAAAGCACAAAACTGTTCACCTTCAAAAACCAACATTCACATATAGAACCTCTGAAAATCCTAAAAACCTTACTTGACAAACTTCCATCCAAAAACCCCAATTCCAGAGTCTACTGATTTTCAAACTTTCCTGATTTGAATAAGCTCCACTTATTCTCCGAGAGAAACTTCCAGATGTTAAAGAACGCACAACTCACTAAAAACCTATCGATCGTCTCTTCGATTAACAACCCCTGAGCAAAAACTGGTGTTCAAGGCCATAAAAGATAAAATTTATCAACGTAATGTTGACATAGAGAAATAACTTAAAAAACAAGAACATAGCTAAAGATCGATTCGATAGATCACCAGCCAACGTCATCCGTTTCAGCTTTAGAGTTCACCACAGTCGGCAATGACAATGTCAGTGGCGGTTTTTCCAGATTGACTGCCTTGAGCTTCAACGGTCTTGACGACATCCAGTCCATCAGTAACCTTGCCGAAAACAACATGCTTTCCATCGAGCCAGTTGGTAGCAACGGTGCAGATAAAGAATTGGCTTCCATTGGTGTTGGGTCCAGCATTGGCCATGCTCAAAACACCGGGTCCAGTGTGCTTCTCCTTGAAGTTTTCGTCAGCAAATTTCTCTCCATAGATACTTTCACCTAAAAAATCAATATCAGAATATATCAACAACCCAAAAAATCCTACCTCCAGTTCCGTTACCGCGAGTAAAATCACCTCCTTGGAGCATAAAGTTAGGAATCACACGATGGAACTTGGATCCCTTGTAGTGGAGAGGCTTTCCGCTCTGTCCAACGCCCTTCTCACCGGTGCACAAAGCACGGAAGTTTTCAGCCGTCTTAGGAACGATATCATTGTAAAGTTCCATAACAATACGGCCTGCAGCCTTACCACCGATGGTAACGTCGAAGAACACGCGTGGACGACCCATTGCGTAACTTGCAGCTGAAACAGCAAATCGTAGGACATTCGTAAAAGTAACCATCGCGAATTAAACACGAGACTATTTTCTGAAACCAAAGCCATAAGACACCACCACAACCACGTAAACAGAAATTCCGGGCCTATAAAAGCTTGGATCAGGTAATTCAAAGAAGGAACGATGACAATTGTGCAAAGCAGTCGCGACCGAGTCCACATTCAGTAAATGTGCGCAACCGGGACGTGTTTTTTGGGACCAAGTGTGCCTCAGTGGGTGTGTGCATGCCAGAGGGACAGCCCAAAACGTCCAGGCTAGCAGGAGGCGCCAACCGTCGACGTCCACTGAGCTACGGACAAGGTCACTAGCAGAGAACGGAGAAATAGTATTGAGCAAAGAAAATAAAGCAAACCACCCCTTCCAACCTTCAAAAAACCCGTTGACAACAAGCCTAAAATCTGTATAGAAAAAATCCTAAAATTCACACGGACAAACGGGCAAAGTTGGGTTAAATGAGTTGATGGAGTATCAACGACTGGACAACGTGGGCATATCTACGGGGAAAGGAACCTATCTAAAATCACCAACAGGAAAAAAAGAGAACGGAACAACAACAGAGAGATCAAAATGAAAAATAACAACAAGCAGCAGAGAGAGAGACAGATGAAAGAGCGAGTCGATTTTTGGTAGAGAACCTTCGCGAATTGCCAAACTTACCATTTTTTTCTTTTCTCACAAGCTCGCTCGTCTTGCGCGGGAAATCAAAAAAATAAGACACAATAAAGCACATTGATGAAATTTAAAAATCAAAATTTTGCATACTTCATTGATGGAAATTTCTAGAAATGCTTAAAATTGCTAGTTTCAGAGATTTTAAAGGATTTTGAAGAATTTTAAGGACGTTAATTATGTTATTATGAAATTAAAAATTAAAAATTTATAAAATTTATTAATAAAAATTTTTGAAACTGATAATCCTAAATACTTCTAGGAGATTTTGAGGATTTTAAAGGATTTTGAAGAATTTTAAGGACGTTAATTATGTTATTATGAAATTAAAAATTAAAAATTTATAAAATTCTTTAATAAAAATTTTTGAAATCTTCTAGAAATGCTTAAAATTGCTAGTTTCAAAGATTTTAAAGGATTTTGAAGAATTATAAGGACGTTAATTATGTTATTATGAAGTTAAAGATTAAAAATTTATAAAATTTATTAATAAAAATTTTTGAAACTGATAATCCTGAATACTTCTAGGAGATTTTGAGGATTTTAAAGGATTTTAGAGGATTTTAGAGGACATTAATTATGTTATTATCAAACTAAAAAATAAAAATTTATAAAATTTATTAATAAAAATTTTTGAAATTTTCTAGAAATGTTTAAAATTATTAGTTTCATACATTTTAAAGGATTTTGAAGACGTTAATAATGCTATAAAATTTAAAAATAAAAAATTTATGAAATTCTCAGAACGTTTTAGAAACTTCCAAAATTGCTAATTTTAGAAATTTTTAAAAAATTTTAATTTTTAGAAATTTTTAAATTTTAAATTTTTAGAAATTTTTTTGAATTTTAGAAGTTTTTACGAAATTTTAGGCATACTGTTGGAAAAATTAAAAATGAAAATTTACACGAATTTCTTAAAATTTTAAATCTTGAATTTCTGTGGATTTTAAAATTTTCAAAAAATATTCAAAATTCTAAAAAATTTCTAAAAATTCAAAAAATTCGAAGAAATTTTAGTTTTTTCAATAAATTTTTATATTTTTTTAAATTCGAAGAAATTTTAATTTTTTAAATAAATTTTATTATTTTTTTTTATAAAAATCCGGAAAATTTTAATTTTTTTTGTAAAAAATCGAAGAATTTTAATTTTTTTTGTAAAAATCCGGAAAATTTTAATTTTTTTTGTAAAAAATCCGGAAAATTTTAATTTTTTTTTATAAAAATTCGAAGAATTTTAATTTTTTTTTGTAAAAAACCGAAGAATTTTAATTTTTTTAATAAAAATTTGAGATTTGGGAATTTTCTAAGATTTCAAAAAATAACGAGTGTTTAACTGGACAAAATTGAAAGCTTCTGAATCTGAAAAAAACGAAAAACTCGTTTTCTGAATTGTGCCGAGACGACGGAAGTGGCGCTGCTCGAGAAAGAGGAGCACTAAAGAAGACGTAAATAATCCAAAAAAAAGTTTTATCAAAGTTGGTGGTCAGAGTTCGAGGTCGAAATTTACACGTTTCAAGTTCAAACAATATTTGTGGGTTTTTTATTTCAAAAAGTCGTTTTAAATTTATAGATGAATTTCTTGAACCGAAACATGACTCGAAAGTTGTGTCTTAAAACGAAAAGCCAAGTTTTTAAAATGATGTCTTAGAACGAAAAGTCCAAATTTCGATGTCTTAGCACGAAAAGTCCAAATTCCAGTGTCCTGATACGAAAAGTACAAATTTCAGTGTTCTAGCACGAAAAGTCCAAATTTTTAAAGTGATGTCTTAGAACGAAAAGTCCAAATTTCAGTGTCTTAGCACGAAAAGTCCAAATTTTTAAAGTGATGTCTTAGAACGAAAAGTCCAAATTTCAGTGTCTTAAAACGAAAAGTCCAAATTTTTAAAGTGATGTCTTAGAACGAAAAGTCCAAATTTTTAAAGTGATTTCTTAGAACGAAAAGTCCAAATTTCAGTGTCTTAGCACGAAAAGCCAAGTTTTGAAAATCACATTTTGGAACTAAATGTCCAATTTTCTAAAATGATGTCCTAACATGAAAAGTCAAAATTTCTAAAGTGATGTCTTGAAACGAAAAGTCAAATTTCGAGAATTATGTCCTGACACGAAAAGTTCAAATTTCCGAATTTCAGTGTCCTAGAACGAAAAATTTAATTTCGAGAGCTGTGTCTTAGAACGAAAAGTCAAATTTTGGGAATTATGTCTTGAAACGAAAAGTCCAAATTCTGTCATTTTTATGAAATTAAGCGTTAATTTCAATGATATTAATTTATCGATCCATCAATGGATTTTGGATTTATTTGATTTCTTTCAAACTTGCTTTATTTACAAAATAAGTCCAAGAGGTACTTTCTGGAAAACGGTGTTTACATTGGCGCAGGTTTTATATAAAACGTTTCCTTCACGAGTTTGGATTGCTCTTTTCAGTCATAGTATTATAAAAATAAAAAAAATAGTTTTATAAAAGTGTTTTAGTACGAGTTTTTAGGATTTTTATAAAATTTTAGGTAAGTAGAAAGAAATTCAAAAAAAGCGCGAGTGGGGACAGAGCGAGTCGCCTTCATAAAAATTGCCAGATTTATCTTTTTTATTTCCTTCTCTCTCGTGCAAAAATGCAAAACTGTCAAAAAAAATCATACTATAAACAAAGAAACGGAAAAACTGAGCGAGTTAAGACCGGACGAATTGCCAACCTTACCATGTTTCTGTCTTCAGAATTTTGGTAAAAGGAGTAAGAGAAGAGAGCGAGTCGATTATGGCAAAAGAACGGCCAGATTTGCCATATTTTTACTTTCATTCGCTCTTTGGGCGGGAATTCAAAAATCCCAAAAATATATCGTTTCTGTTTACTTGTAACGTTTGTATTTTCCTCAAATATGAATCACTGTTATTCAACAATTCCCAATTTACAATATTATTTTTCCTCAGATGAGTCATCTCAGTGGATTTTTTCCGTATTTATGTGCAGTTGAAGAAACAACCTCAGTCCATCTGCTTTCGTTAGATAATGCTGCTTTCAGGCAAAAATACGACCTTACCGAAAAGGCTTATTCCGTTTTCCTGGTATTTCGTTGTTTTGTTGTTCTCGAGTCCGGCTGTCAACCAAAAAACTCCAGTGTGTCAGGCGAGTCGAGCGACGCGAGGGTAGTCAACAAAGTTGCGGTTTGTTTTCTGCGCATTTTTATTTTTCTTAATTTTCCAAAAATCATTTATAATTTCTTAATTTTCCAAAAATCATTTATAATTTCTTAATTTTCCAAAAAATCATTTATAATTTCTTAATTTTCCAAAAATCATTTATAATTTTTTATTTTTTTCAAAAATCATTTTTCTTAATTTTTTCAAAAATCATTTATAATTTTTTATTTTTTTTTCGAAAATCATCAATAATTTCTTAAAATTACCAACACTAAAATCATAATTATCAATAATGTTAAAAATCTCAATAAACATGCGTAACTTTTTTGAAAACAAAAATTCATATATAAATTTCAGTTAATTTTTAAAATTCATATATAAATTTTAATTGTTTTATAAAAATATGTGGTTTTTAACTATTTTGTAAAAAGTGAATTGTGAAATAATTAAAATTCATATATCAATCATTAAAAATTCAGGATTGTTTTTTATGCACATGTGTAATTCAGGATTATTTTCAATAAAAATAATAATCTTAATCATTTTAATCATTTTAAATAAAAATCAATCTTTTTTTTCTTAGGAATCCCATAATTGGCGATTTATCGTTACTTCGGCCTTTGATCTGCTTTTATTTGACTGGTTTTCCTGCAATTCCGTTTTGCACGACCTTTACGTGGTTTGTCCGGATGTTTTCGGAAATTGTTGTTCACGAATAGTGTTTACTTGTTTCAATTTCAGAGTCTTCTTGGTTCTGCGAAATGTTTCATCAAAAGTCGTACCCTGTTCCTTACCGTTCTGCCCTTCAGGTTCGTTTTTTGTGTTTTTAGGCCAGTACACCGATCCCACCCTCGACGGGTCTTGGTTGTGATTTTAGGGTGTTCGTGGGTATTTTCATATATGAAAATTAACCCTAGAAGGTAAATAGGGGGTTATATACTCTATATATGCAAATTCAGAAGGTTCTAGGTTAATTTGAACAGAATGTAATTTCTAACATATTAATTATGGAATTACTACCGCGCAAAGGTCAGATCATCATTTTGGTTGTTTTAGTTTTCTCAAAAATTCCCTTCGAGATTATTTCGTAAGAGTTCATATATCATTTTTGTATAAAATTGCGAAATAATCATTGGGTAAAGTTGGAACTGCTGCTGAGGCCACTATAGTTTCTGAAAACTTTGAATTTTTTCGTGAAAATGATAACGACGCCCACTTTTTTTTATAATAGTACGAATGATTCCTTGAATGCCACACCTTTATTTTATCGTTTTTACAACGTTTAATGGAATTTTTAGGAGAGACTCGAACCTGGCCAATCCTTGATTATCAAAGGAAAAACGATCGAAGAATCCCAAAGATTCACGGTTAATCTCCACGCTAAATCCGCCGACTTTGCTGGAAACGACGTGCCTTTCCATATTTCTGTCCGCTTCGACGAAGGCAAAGTTGTTTTTAACACTTTTTCCAACGGAGAATGGGGCAAAGAAGAACGAAAATCAATCCCGATCAAGAAAGGAGATGAATTCGATCTTCGTATTCGTGTCCATGATGATCGTTTTCAAGTCTTCTTTGACCAAAAGGAGTTCAAAGATTACGATCACAGAGTCCCCATTAACACTATCTCCCACTTCTCCGTTGATGGAGATCTCTATTTGGACAAAATTCACTGGGGAGGCAAATATTACGTGAGTTGATTATCAGTTTGACGACCGGAAAATTGTCGAAAGTGATTTTTCCAAGATAATCTATATATCAAATTTGAGTTTTTTGAAATTACCAGAATTTACAGTCAAATTTAATCAATTTTTTGAAAAAATTGAAAAATTAAAATTTTACAAAAAGTCACTTTCGGGATATTTTTTGGAATTGTTCATATATCAATTTTAAAATATCTAAAATTAACATTTAGGATTTTTAATCAAATTTAATTAAGTTTATTTTAAAAAAGAAATAACTTCGAAAAAAGTGATTTTTAAAATTTTAGTTTTAGAAAATTTATAACTTTAAAAATTTTAAATTAAAAAAAAAAGATTTTTGGAATTTTAAATTTAAAAAAAAGTGATTTTGAAAATTTTAAATTAAAAAAAAAAAGATTTTTGAAATTTAAATTTAAAAAAAATTTTGTTATTTGGTGGTTTTTAGCCTGTTCCTTATGAATCCGGAATCAGCGGAGGATTCGGACCAGGAAAGAAACTTCTGATTTTCGGAACTCCCGAAAAGAAAGGAAAAGCCTTCAACGTCAACCTTCTTCGTCGAAATGGAGATATTGCTCTTCATTTTAATCCGAGATTCAACGAGAAACATGTTATTAGAAATGCCCTGCAAGCTGGAGAATGGGGAAATGAGGAACGTGAAGGAAAAATGCCGTTCGAAAAAGGAGTCGGATTCGATTTGCTCATCATCAATGAATCCTATGGATTCCAAATTTTTGTTGGTGATGAACGTTTTTGTACTTTTGCTCATCGATCTGATCCTAATGATATTGTTGGAATTCAGATTCAGGGAGAAGTTGAAGTTACCGGAATCCAGATTGCTAGTGATTAAATCTGTCGCAGGATATTTATCCGGTGTTTTTTGACAGTTTTTCTTTGAAAATTTTCTTCGAATTTTTCTGGTTTTGAAGTTTTTTAATTTTTTGAATTAGTTTTACCGGTTTTTTGGACGGCCAAATAGTGACTAAAAAAACTGGTGTGAAAGTTGTGAAATTGAACTAAATGGCATTTTTTGACTCGCACTGGTTTTTAATTTTTTGGATCAGTTTTATCGGTTTTTTATGGCCAAACTTGCTGATTTAGTGACTAAAAAGACTGGTGTAAAAATTTTAAAATGAACTAAATGGCATCTTTTGACTCGCACTGGTTTTTAATTTTTTTGGATCAATTTTGTCGGTTTTTTATGGCCAAACTTGCCGATTTAGTGACTAAAAAAACTGGTGCGAAAATTTAAAAATGAACTAAATGGCATTTTTTGACTCGCATTAGTTTTTAATTTTTTTGAATTTAATTTTTCGGTCATGTTTGGCGTTTTTAGGTCTAGTTCAATCACCAAAATAACTGGTTTAAAAATAAAAAATTACAAAATCAGAAATCAAATGCCGCAGGGAAGTATCGGTCCCTAAAGAATAACTATCAATTTTCTCGTTTTTTACTTTTGTAGTCTTACTGCCTTCCTCCAGTTTTGTTTAGTTTCAAGTTTTCCAAAATTAATTTTTTTTGTAAATTATTCAATTATAATGTGCTTTTATATTTTTTGCATTTTTTATAAAAAATATTTACTTTCAGTCGAAAATTGAACAATTTCGTTTTTCTCGAACCAGAAAATATTTTTAATTTTTTAATTTTTTTAAAAAATAAAAATTTTGGAATCTCGTGGAGATTTCTGGGATTCTGTAGAAAGCTCTAGGATCCAGTAGAAGATTCTGGAATCTTTCGAAATTTTATAAAAAGTTCTGAAATTTAATGGGAATTTTCAGAAATCTTTGAAAATTTCACAGAAATTTCTGGAATCCAGTAGAAATTTTTAGAAATCTAAAAATTTTTCAGAAGCTTCCAGAATTCAATAAAAGTTTTCAGAAATCTAGAATTTCACAAAAGTTTTTAGAATCCGGTAAAAGCTTCTGAAAACCTTTGAAAATTTCATAGAAGCTTCCAGAATTTAATAAAAGTTTTCAGAAACCTTTTAGTCTCAGAATTTTTTGAAGCCTTGCAGGATATAGCAAAAGCTTGTACAATTTCTTAAAATCAAAGAAATTTTGAAGTTTTTTATAATTTTAATATTTTTAATATTTTTTATACTTTTAAATATTTTTCATAATTTAAATTTTTTAAATATTTTTTATAATTTTTATAATTTTATAATTTTTAATTTCTTTAATATTTTAAATATTTTTTATAATTTTAATTTTTTTATATTTTTAAATATTTTTTATAATTTTAATTTTTTTATATTTTTAGAGATGAAATGAGGCAATTATGGATTTTTCCTATCTTCATCCAGTGCTTGGCTCTTTGTTTGTTCGTGATCGGGTTCTTTCCCCCCAGGGTTTCTGTAGAAAAAGAAGAAAATGAAAAAGTTCAATGTGATGGAAATTTCGAAAATGCATTAATCGAAAAATTTGTCTTAGTTGTGATCGACGGATGGAGAGAGGATTTTTTATTTGAAAAAAATTCTATGAAATTTATTTTAAATTCTATAAAATCGAAGACCGGTTTTGGCCTAAAATGCCGAGTTCAGCACCCTACAGTAACCATGCCGCGGTTGAAAGCGGTCCTGAGCGGAATTGTGCCGTCTTATTTGGACGTCGTTCTGAATCTGGCTTCTACGGAATTTCTCGAAGAAAATTGGCTCAAATCAGCGATAAATTCAGGAAAAAAAACAATTTTCTACGGTGACGACACTTGGTTAAAGATGTTTCCTGAGATGTTCGACAGATTCGAAGGAACTGTTTCGTTTTTCGTCACTGACTTCACAGAAGTCGACGACAACGTCACGAGGCATCTGGAGACCGAGATAAAGCAGAAATTAAACACCTGGGATGTTCTGATTTTGCATTATCTAGGACTGGACCACATCGGGCACTCCCTCGGGGCCAGGAGTCCTTATATAGATCTGAAATTGAAGGAAATGGACGAAATTATAGAAGACATTTACAAAAATCTCGTAAGTTTTAGTTTTCCATAAATCAAAACCAGTTATTCATATATGAACGTACGTTTTCCATATATAAAAATACATTTTTCATATATAAAAAATATTTTTCATATATAAATATACATTTTCCATGTATAAAAATACACTTTCCATATATAAAAAATATTTTTCATATATAAATATACACTTTTCATATATAAAAATACACTTTCCATATATAAAAGTACATTTTCCATATATAAAAAATATTTTTCATATATAAAAGTACATTTTCCATATATAAAAATACACTTTCCATATATAAAAAATATTTTTCATATATAAAAATACATTTTTCATATATGAACACTCATCTTTTATGTATTAATAATAGCTTTCCAGACGGATTCGGATTCTTCTTTTCTTGTTCTCGTTCTTGGAGATCATGGGATGGCTGCAGAAGGCGGCCATGGAGGAGCCACTTACCTGGAGACACACGTCCCTGTCGTGGGGTTGCCTAGATTTCGAGAAGATTTTCGGATTTCTTCAAAAAAGACAATCATCGAACAAGTGGATTTAGCTCCGACGATTTCATCGCTTCTTGGATTAGAAGTCCCGCTGAACAGTTTAGGAATCAATTTTTTTTCAGAAGTTTTCGAAAAAGAAAAAAACAAATTTCTGACTTTTTCTTTGATGAAAAATGGAATCCAACTTAAGAACATCATCAAGAAATCCATCAACAGACTAGATCCAAGATTAATCCGTAAGTTTTTAAAAAATAAAAATATTGTAATTTTAAAAAAGCGATATATAGTTTTTTGCAATTTTTAAATTCCCGCGCAAGAGCGAGTAAGTTGTGCAGGAAGAAGAAAAATGACAAATTTGGCAATTTCTTTTACCAAAATCTTGGAAATAAAAAATGGTAATTTTGGCAATTTAGCTGATTTTTCCGTTTCTTTGTTTATAATATGGTTTTTTTTGACAGTTTTGCATTTTTGCACGAGAGAGGAGGAAATAAAAAAGGTAAATCTGGCAATTTTTATGAAGGCGACTCGCTCTGTCCCCACTCGCGCTTTTTTGAATTTCTTTCTACTTACCTAAAATTTTATAAAAATCCTAAAAACTCGTACTAAAATACTTTTATAAAACTATTTTTTAAATTTTTATGATTGATGTGTGTTTTCAGATGAATTTGACACTTGCTTGGTCAACTTGACGGCAGTTAGCTGCAGGAAACTGCCGGCCACCCCGACTCTCGTTTCGGACTGCAGAAGGGTCTTCCAGAATCTCCAATCAGAACTCATCCACCTCTCTGCTAACTACAATTATAATTTCCTGATTCCTGGATTGATTGCTTCTTTGATTGGAACGATATTTGCTTTTGTGGATATTAAGGATGAATTTTCAAATATTATTATATATCCTGAATATTTCCTGGTGCTTCTTCAGCCACTGATTTCCTTTGCTTCCAGTTATGTTGAAGAAGAAAAACTTGTTTGGAATTTTTTGTTTTCAACGATTTTGACGATTTTGCTGTGGCGGAAACTCGGTGAGAAAGTTCAAAACAGAAAAGAACAGACTTCGTTGTTACTCGTGATGGTTCTACATAGGATTTCTTCAAGAATAAGGCCGGATTTGCTGGAGCTTGAAAAATCAAATTTCGGATTTGAGTGAGTTTTAAAAGTTGCTTTTAATATTGAAATTTTTGAGGATTCTAGAAGCTTACGGTATTTGGTAGAAGATTCAGAAACCTTTTTAGTGCCTGATGGAAGATTTCATAATCTTATGAAACATTTTAAAACACCATGAGAACTTTTTGGATCATCTAGAATTCTGAAAATTTTCAGAATCTTGTGAAATTTTGGAATTTTTAATTTCCCAATATCCGGAAAAACCAAAACTCCGATTTCTAGAAGATCCCTAATGAGACTATTTTGTAAAAATACTTATTTCTAAATTTTTGATTTTCAGATTTTCACTTATTTCTTTCGTGATTTTATCGCTGCTCTTGATGTTTCTTCATTCTGGATCTATTTCTATCAAAATTGCTTTATTTATTTCTCTTCTGTCGAAGCAGTTGCAATTTCCTGAAAGCTGGATGTCCGTTGATGGATTTTTCCTGATGTCCTTCTACTTGGCCTTCTTCTGTCAACTAACATTGGCGAAATCTTCTGATTTTATTCTTTTCTGGTGTTTGAGTCTGGCTTCTGTCCCAAATCGGTTCATTCTTCTACTTCTGATGCTGAGTTCATATTTAACCAGAATCCTCAAAAAGAACCATTCAATCATCGTTTATCTTCTTGTTGCTACTGGGTTTTACGCTACGGTAGGTGTTTTATATAAAAAATAGGACTTTATCGAACCATTTTCAAAACAAAAGTAACATTGGTTTATTAGTTTAATCAAACGATATTTAGCCTATGTTTACAAAGACAGTATCGTGGAATTTGTACGAGCTGCGTATAGGAGGAAATGCTTTAAAATTTTCATATATCAATAAGAAAGAAAAAACGCAGTTTCAATTTTTTTTGACTACGGTAGATCAGTGGATCGTGCCTTCTGCATTAGTTACATTCTAAGCTGTACGGTAATTGTTGTTTTGGAATATTTGCTTTCGGATTTCGCAAGATTAATATAATTTTTGCATTTTAAAGTTAGTATTTATAATTGCGAAGTTGATATAATATCTCAATCAAATTATTAAACAAGAAATGATGTCAAAACTAGTAGGGATTGAAGAAGAGTAACATTGTACAACCATATGTCGATTTAAAAAATGCCGATCCAGGAAATGGTATTTTAATTGAGAATTTTCAGGGTAATTCTCATTCACTCGCTACACTTGATCTTTCGAGTTCTTATTCGAGATTACCGTTTTACAATCCTATTCTCGTTGGAATTCAACTTTTTATCGTTGGATATTCTGGACCAATTATTTCGCTTATGTCTTTGCAGTCAAAAGATCTCAAATTTTCAAAGTTTTTAATTTTCTGCCGATCATGTTCGTTATTATTCTGTCTAGCTGCCTTATTTCATCATCGACATCATTTATTTGTGTGGTCCGTTTTCGCTCCTAAATTAGTTTATGAAATTTTCCACTTTTTTGGTGCTTCTGTTCTTTCAATTATTGTCAGATTTCCAAGCATCAAGATAGGTAAGGGTTTTTATTATAGTATTTTTATATATGAATAATATTTTAAACTTTAGGACAATTTGTACTTTTTTCCTACACTTGACTCTTGAAGGTTGTTTTTCAAGATCGCTGTTTTGTGTCTATTTTTGTTGAAATTTAATTTTTGGCGGGTATTCTAGATTCTATTTATGCTCATTTTTTAAATTACTGTCAGATTTCTAAGAATCAAAATAGGTAAGGGTTTTTATTACAGTATTTTTATATATGAATAATATTTTAAACTTTTTAGGACAATTTGTACTTTTTTCCTACAACAGATCTTTCAAATTCTTATTCGAAGCTGCTGTTTTAAGTTTATTTTTGTTGAGATTTAACTTTTTATTACCGGGTTTTCAAGAAACAGGATAACGATAAATGTTTATTAATCGTAATAGTAGTAATAATGGTCACTGTAGTCTGGAGCGAAGAAATTTCCCCAAGAATCGTGATTTGAAATGTTTTCGGGAAATAAATCATTTGGAAGAGAACTTGTGAAATTCAAAAATTGAGTAAAATTCAAAGAACCTCCAGAATCTTGGATGAAGGAAGGAACATTTAACCATTGGAATCCTGATAGTTTGAGATATTTGGTCAATTCTGAAGCTGATAATTGGCCGTCGTTGTTTCGATCAGCTTCGTAAAAACGAGTAATTGTTGTAACTAAAGGAAATTCGAAAAGTGCATCAAAAGCATCTTCGACGGTCATAGGGTATTTTTCGAAAATATTTGCAATTGGATTACCGTACATGTTGTTGACTCGGATGTACTCTTCTCGTGACCAGTATCCGTCTTGGTTAAGATCCATTGGCTAAATTGAAAAATCAGATTTTTATGAAAATTAAAAGTAGATTTTGTCATGAAGTTGGATTTTTAGGATTAAAATGTAAAAAATGCGGGTTAATGTTCATAAGAACTGCCGGATTTGCCATTTTTTCGTTTTTCGAATTTTGGCAAAAGAGGTAAAAAAAGGGCGAGTTGATTTTGCCAGGTTTGCCTTTTTCCTGCACTTAGAATTTAGACAAAAAGGGCAAGTTGCCATGTTTGCCTTTTTTCGTACTTTCTGGGCGGGAATTTAAAAATTCAAAAAAATTTTTAATTTAAGAAATTAAAATTACTTACAGTAAAAAACAGATCTTTGAATTGTTTTATTTGATTAAAATATTTCTTCCATTTTGAAAGTTTAATATTGGAATAATTGAATGTTTTTAATTTCGTCATCAGCCGAGCTCGGGAACCCAGCAATGGGCCGCTTTCCGCGATCGAAAGATATCCGTCTTTATCCTTGTCAAAAATCCCGAAATCGAAGGCGTAATTTCTGTTGCCTGGGGCACAGTAACTTTTTTTACATTTGAATTCCTGATTCGGCAAATTTTTGACGAAAACGATGACTTCTGAAATTCGAAAATTTGTTTTTTTCGAATTTTCTAGAAATACAGTAAGATTAGAAGAATCTATAAAAAATTCATCCAAAATTTTTTTAATTTCATTTTCGTCCAATTTTGAATCATTGTTAAAATCGAAAAATTTATAAAATGGATAAATATCGAAGGTTACTGTAGCTACAAATTCGTAAAAATCCAAAACTCCAAATGGCTCTTCTGAATCCAAAAAACAAAATTTTTCTTCTTGATATCCGATTTCGCAATTTTCGTGATATTCAATTTCGTCGATTATTCCGTCTGAATTTTTATCAATTTGAGAAAAAATTAATTCAGGATTATCCACCGCGAGATTACATAAATCCAATTTGTAAGTAGAATTTTCACAAGATCCATCGGAATTTTTAAAAAAAATAAAAATAAAAAAAATAAAAAAAATGAATTTATTCATTTTCGTCGAAAAATCAATTTGGATCGATCGAAACCGAATAATCCAAAATACCTTAATCCGGGATGTTTGTTTCACGTAATTGGTCAAAATTCAATCATCCGAAAAATTATGTAATATTTAATTTTCTGAAATTCGATAAAAAATTAGGTACTTGATATATGACACTAAGGATTCGAAAAAATTATTTCAAAATGATTTTAGAAAAAATGAATTTTTTTAATTATTATATTTTTTTAAATTAGAATTCTGGGAGATTTCTAAAATTCGGTAAAAAATTAGGACTTAATATATGACACTAAGGATTCGAAAAAATTATTTCAAAATGATTTTAGAAAAAATGGATTTTTTAAATTATTATATTTATTAAATTAGGATTCTGGGGGATTTCTGAAATTCAGCAAAAAATTAGGACTTAATATCTTGAGCAAAAATTCGCGAAATTCATGTTGGAGGTACTTTGTAAACAATTTTTTTACATGAATCAAAATAAAAGTTTTTGTAGAATTTTCCAGAATCTGGTGAGAACTCCGAAAGTTTCGAAAATCTTAGAAGGTTTCAAAATTCATCAAAAATTTTAGAAATTTTCTAGAATCTCGAAAAAATTTCTGGAAATTTTCAAAATTTCACATAACGTCATCGGGATCTTCTGGAATCCACTGAAAAATAAAAATTTCTCCAGAATCCATTGAAAAATAGAAAATTCTCCAGAATCCACTGAAGTTTTTCGGAATCTTCCAAAATTTCAGAATCCGTCGAAAATTTTTCAAAAATAAAATTTTAAAAATCTTTGTCGAAAAAAAAAACAAATTTAATTTATAAATTTTATGTTAGAAAAATTAATAATTACAGTAATACAGCGAATTCGTCTCCGAGTTCTTCGAAAAGAAAACCTTGTTCTTTCATCAGCCTGAAGGGCCTCAGAAGGGCCTTCAGGTCCCCCGCGACGCCGCAGGCGATGATGACAGGCACCGTCAAGTACATGTGGACGGTGAACAAGACCAAAGTTGTCGACATTGATCTCGGAAGTTTTCGAATTTTTCCGAAAATTATCCTGGATAATCTCAACCAAAAAGGAAAATAAGAAGGTGTTTTTTCTTTCGACGAAGAACTTGAAGAATTAGAATTCGCAAAATTACATGGTCGATGGCTGTTTGAACAAGATTCATGAATGACTTTTTCGAAGTTCTTCGGGGTCGAGAAATCCTGTACCGTAATCACAGCAGTGGAAGAACAAGGGTCCTGGATCAATGTGGCTTTCATTTTATTTTCTAAAAATTATAAAACTTAAAAAATCTACAAAATGGTCCCGACACGAAATTTCGAAAACTATAGATTTTTAAAAATTAAAGTTTTTTTTTTAATTTTGGAAGATTTCGAAAGCTTCTATAGATTCCTAGTCATACTGTAGATATTAAAAACTTAAAAAATCTACGAAATGGTCCCGACGCGAAATTTCGAAAACTATAGTTTTAAAAATTGGAGTTTTTTGAATTTCGAAAGATTTTGAAGGCTTCTATAGATTCCTAGTCATACTGTAGATGTTAAAAACTTAAAAAATCTACGAAATGGTCCCGACACGAAATTTCGAAAACTATAGATTTTTAAAAATTAAAGTTTTTTTTGAATTTCGAAAGATTTCGAAAGCTTCTATAGATTCCTAGTCATACTGTAGATATTAAAAACTTAAAAAATCTACAAAATGGTCCCGACGCGAAATTTCGAAAACTATAGTTTTAAAAATTAAAGTTTTTTGAATTTTGAAAAACTTCAGAAACTTCTATAGATTCCTAGTCATACTGTAGATGTTAAAAACTAAAAAAATCTACGAAATGGTCCCGACACGAAATTTCGAAAATTTAAAAAATCTCCAGATTCCGTGATTCTGGATGTTTACCCTGAAAGTTTTTATTTTAAATGATCTAGTACGAAGAAATTAAAGAATAAAGTGGCCAAAAGACCGACGATTAAAGCGACTTTCGGAGTTGTCCAATTTTGTCATTAAAAATTTTCGTTGAAGTCATTATTTGGACTCAAAGGCCGTGAGAAAAAAATTCGGCCATGCGCAGATTCGACGCGTTCAGACGGAAGTCACTATTCTTATTTAATGAACGAGAAAAAAGGGGCGTTGTGGGACCTGAAATGAACTCCTGTCGCGAAATCATTGAAAATCACGCAAACTTTGTTCATTGTCAAATGTAAATGTTGTATTTGTCCATCCGCGTAACGGCAGATATCGTACACAAAAAATTACTTTTAATTTAGTAAAAAATATAAATTTTCATTATTATTTTTTAATTTTCGTCACAAAAGTCAAATATTCGCGAAAAATAAGACGATTGTGTTATATTTATAATCGTTACAGGACTAAAAGTTACTTTTTTATGTACATTGGAGCTGTTTTTGGATAGTGACTGGAAAGTCCTGATTTGAGTTAGAAATAAACACTATCCAAAATCTCTACATAAAAAATGGAAATCATCACTATTATTTTTTAATTTTTGTCACAAAAGTCAAACATTCATGAAAAATACAACGATTGTGTTATATTTATAATCGTTACGGTATCAAAAGTTGTGCTTTTTATGTACATTGGAGCTGTTTTTGGATAGTGACTGGAAAGTCCTTATTTCAGTTAGAAATAAACACTATCCAAAATTTCTACGCACAAAAAATGCAACTTTTGATTTAGTAAAAAATAGAAATCGTCACTATTACTTACAATCTCCGTCACAAAAGTCAAATATTCATGAAAAATGTGACAATTGTGTTACATTTATAATCGTTACAGGACCAAAAGTTACTTTTTTATGTACATTGGAGCTGTTTTTGGATAGTGACTGGAAAGTCTTTATTTCAGTTGGAAATAAACACTATCCAAAATTTCTACGCACAAAAATGCAACTTTTGATTTAGTAAAAAATAGAAATCGTCACTATTATGTTTTAATTTTCGTCATAAATGTTGCATATTCATGAAAAATGTGACGACTGTATTATATTTATAATTGTTACAAAACTAAAAGCTACACTTTTTATTCGTAGAAAATTTTATTTAACAGATGTCTGAAGCACAGTACAAAAATCCGTGTCAAACTGGGCACGAAATTTTCTGATAACTAAGATGTTTTATTTTTTCATAAATTCGGATTTAAATTAATTTTACAACAAAAAAAAATAAAATTAATTCCGATCACAAAAGTCCCTGAAAATCAGGAAAAGTTTGTCTACTGTAAAAAGTAGGTAAAAATTTATTTCAAAACGAAAAAAAAATGAAACCAAATCTCGCCACGAAAGTCCCTGAAAATCAGGAAAAGTCAGTCTACTGTAAAAAGTATATTAAACTTTATTTCAAAACGAAAAAAAAATGAAACCAAATTTCGTCACGAAAGTCCCCGATGACCGTGATGAACTTGTCATTCATCAATGTGAGTAAAAATAGATGCCGTTTTAAAAAAATTCAAAATCAATACTATTTGACGAAAATCAATCGTTTCCCCTCAGGGCATTTCATCCCTAATTTTATAAAATAATTTTTTATTTTTAGATCGGTCTTTTCGATTTCTAACTGATCCAAAAGTAAGAATTTTAACCAACAAAATTGATCCTGAAACGAAAAAATGAATTAAATAGAATTTGCCCTCAGGGCATTTTCCCCTGATTTTATAAAATAATTTTTTATTTTTAGATCGGACTTTTCGACTTCTGAACTAATTTGGAAATAATGATTTTAACCAACAAAACTGATCCCGACACGAAAAAATGAATTAAATCGAATTTTTCCTCAGGGCATTTCGTCCCTGATTTTATAAAATAATTTTTTTTGTTTTTATATCGGTCTTTTTTAGTTATTGGATTAGATTAATATTGTGATTAAGTAACCAAAAAGATAAATCTAAAAACGAAAAATGGATTATTTGCGGTGGTTCCTCCGGGACATTTGGTTTTTGATTTCTTAAAGCATTTTTTAAATCTTTGAACTGGTCCAAAATGCCATCCAAATAACAAACAAAATTAATTTTTTTTTAAATTCAAAATTACTCTAAATCGAAAAAAGCAAATGAATTGAGTACTGTCGATTTCCCTGAGGGCATTTAATCTCCAACTTCGTAAAACTGATTTATTTTTTTAGAATAAATTTTTGGATTCCAACATGGCCTAAAATAACAATCATGATCCAAAAATTGATCCTAAAACGAAAAAACTGAACAGAAAAAAATTTTCCCTGAGGCATTTAACTTTTAATTTTTTAAAATTAATCAATTTTATTTTTTTAGAATAAATTTTTGGATTCCAACATGGCCTAAAATAACAATCATGATCCAAAAATTGATCCTAAAACGAAAATATAAATAATATTCATTTCTTTCCCTGAGGGCATTTGACTCTTTTGTTTCCTAAAATCAATTAACTTCATTTTTAAGATAGTTTTTTTGGATTCTAAAATACTCTAAAATAACAATCATGATCCCAAAACGAAAAAACTGAACAGAAAAAAATTTTCCCTGAGGCATTTAACTTTTAATTTTTTTAAATTAATCAATTTTATTTTTTTAGAATAAATTTTCGGATTCCAAAATGACTTAAAATAACAATCATGATCCAAAAATTGATCCTAAAACGAAAAAACTGAACAGAAAAAAATTTTCCCTGAGGCATTTTTGATTTTTTAAAATTAATCAATTTTATTTTTTTAAAGTAGTTTTTTTAATTTTTAAAATAATTTTAAATATTAATTTTTAAAAATTTCAAAATTATTCCGAAAAAAAAATGTGGTTGAAAAATTATCGTAAAACTAAGAAAAACATGGACGACATCTAAGCCGACGACAGATGCCATTAGTTCCACTGTCCTGGATGTTGACGGAACTTGAGAAATTGAAGACGACATTGTTTGGTTTTTCCAAAAAACGTTAATGCTTCCTGGAACTCTTTTATAAACTAAAAGTGGTCCAACGGCGAGGTCTACAAAGAAGTCAACAACAAAGTCGAAATTAGAATAAAATCTGCAACTTGCACGCAACATTTGAGCAAAGTCGAGATTTATTTACATTTATAAAAATTTCGAAATTAGAATAAAATCTGCAACTTGCACGCAGAATTCTGGCAGATCGATCAACAACAAAGTCGAAATTAGAATAAAATCTGCAACTTGCACGCAGAATTCTAGCAGATAAGTCAGGATTTATTTACATTTATGAAAATTTCAAAGTTAAAATAAAATCTGCATGTTTATCGAAAAATTTGCAGAAAGTGGTCCTAATAAGAATTTGGACATTTTCCAACTAAGACCAAAAAGTGGGATTTTATTTTCAAAATATTTCATAAAAAATAAAAAAGTCCAAAATGATCTAGACAAGAATTTCAAACTTTCCACTTAAGACCACAAATTTGGAAAATTTTGTTTACATAATCCAGAATATTCCAAAAACATCCGATAAACTTTAAAAACGACGAAATTCTTCGAAAATAAATTTCTTCATTTATGTTTATAAAAAATCGAAAATTAATCTCATGCCCTCAGGGTCCGTCAATGAAAATCCATTTTTTTATTTAGAAAATTTAAAATTTGAGAAAATTACTTTTAAAATTTATAAAAACTTTTATTTAGAAAATTTAAAATTTGAACAAATAATTTTCAAAATTTTTTAAAAAATTTTATTTAAAAAATTTAAAATTTGAACAAATAATTTTCAAAATTTAAAAAAAAAATTAAAATTCAAACTTGAGCAAATAATTTTCGAAATTTTTAAAAACTTTTTATTTAGAAAATTCGAAATTTTTAAAAAAACTTTTTATTTAAAAAAAATTAAAATTCAAACTTGAGCAAATAATTTTCGAAATTTTTTAAAATTTTTTATTTAAGAAAAATTAAATTTGAGCAAATAATTTTTGAGATCTTTTTTAAAAATTTATTTTTTTAATTTTTTTTCGAAAATTGGAAAACCGCCGTTGGGCGGGGGCGGGGGTAGCTGGTCGTAGGTCTCCCTGGTGAAGTTGTAGACGACGTATCTTTCGTCTTCATCTGCATAAATGACGTTTCCGGGATTTTTGAAGTCCGTAACGAAGATGGGTTTTATACCGTATGGATACTGACTGTTCCTCAAAGTGGGTAAAATTCCTTCTTCGACCTTGATGGCGTTGTCGACGAAATTGTCCAAATTTAAATCATGCATTTCTTCGATGGGAAGATTAAATTGATCTCCGAGATTTTTAACAAGTTGTTTCATCGTCAATTTTTTGGATCCGAACCAAATTTGAACATTTCCGACGTTTTCCATCTTCCGGCCGAAGTAGTGGAGTTTCTTCAGGTAATCAGAAGCAATCTCGATCGCTATCGTAGTCAGGGCCAGGCCGACCGCGATGTAGATCAACGTGAAGGCAAGGTAGCTTTCACTAAAATAAATTTCTTAATTCAAATATTTTTTAAATTTCGGAACCTTTTCAGATTACGGTAGAAAATTAAAAAATTAAAATTTTCTTGAATCTTTGAAAATCAAAATTATGAAATCTTTGAAAATTTCATAAAAGATTTTCGAAATTCTCAGAAATCAGAAAAAAATTTAAAATCTTTTCAGATTACGGTAGAAAATTTAAAAATTAAAAATTTCTTGAATCTTTTAAAATTGAAATTACGAAGTCTTTAAAAATTTCATAAAAGATTTTCGAAATTCTCAGAAATCAAGAAAAAAATTTAAAATCTTTTCAGATTACGGTAGAAAATTAAAAAAATTAAAAATTTTACAAAAGCTTCTGAAGGCTTCTAGAATTTTTTAAAATTAAGATTACAATCTTTGAAAGATTCTGAAAATTTTTATAATCAAAAAGAATTTTATAAAAATCTAAAAAATTTCAATTTTATAAAAATTTTAAAAATTTCAATTTTAATTTTATAAAAATCTTAAAAATTTTAATTTTAATTTTTTGGGAAACAAATTTTTAAACTAGAACCTTTTCGGAATGACGTCACCCAGACCGATGGTGGTCAAGCTGACGAAGATGTAGTAGATGGCCTTGAAGGTGTCCATTTCGGGCTCGTAACTGGCGATTATGATCGATCCGACGATGATGTACAGTACGAAAGCGACGAATAGGCTGGCTGCATCTCTGTGAACAGATGGATCGTCTTCAGAATCCTCCGATAAAGAATTTTCTGAATCGTTTTCTGTTTCATCTGCGAAATTTACTTTTTTTTTATTTTTTTCTTCGACGAGATTTTGTTTTTCGAGAACAGGGGTCTTCTGTCTACCGTACACCAGTCTGCGATAAAACCTCTTCGTGACGATTCTGAAGGGGCTCGTCCAGATCTTCAGAAGGGCCGCCAGGAACTTGCCCAAGTTCGCGATCACGACCATCGAGAAGGGCACCCCGAAGAGGCCGTAGAGGATGACGAAGAGCTGGCCCTCCAGGGTCCTCGGGGCGACGTTACCGTACCCAATGGTCGTGATTACTGTAAAACAGAACAAAATAGCATCAGTCCAAGTCCAATATTCGTATTCAGTAATTGTTTCGTTTTTCATCGAAGGAGCTACAGTAACCACAGGACCGGGGACTGTAGAAGGAAGTTTTTCTTCTTGGGACCTTCTGACGAGACTTCTGAGGTCATCCTCATAACAAGCGTCCAGAACCCCCAGCAACTCCGCCGAAAGACCTTCTTTTCTGCATCCAGACCCTCCGGCGATCTTCTTCAACGCCGCCGTCACACAGCTCCTCGATCTGGTTACTGTAATTTTCGAATAATTTAGAAAATAAAAATCCTCTATTTTTAGAAAACAAGGATTTTAAAATTTCTAAAAAATTAGATTTTTAAAATTTCAAAGGTATTTCTGGAATCTTTGGAAATTTTAGAAAAGTTTCAAGAAGACTTCTAGAATTCAGAAGAATCTCAAAGAAGGGTCCTGAAGCTTTTTAGAATTCAAATATTATTTTCTGAAAATCTTTGAAAATTTCACAAGTCTTCAGAAGTCCTCTAGAATTCAGAAGAATCTCAAAGAAGTCTCCCGAAGCTTTTTAGAATTGAATAGAACTTTAAAAATCTTCAGAAAGCCCTAGAATTCAATCATAATTTTTTGAAAATATTCAAAAATTTCATAAAAGTCCTCTAAAACTTTCTAGAATAAATAGAATCTCAAAGAAATCCTCTGAAGCTTTCAAAATTTAAGAGATTCTCACAAAATTTCCAAAAAACTTGCAGAATCTAAAACATTTCAAAAATCAAGAATTCTGGAAATTTTCAAACTTTCGTTTTAGGATAATTTTGAAAATTTTTATTTTTCTAAATTGCAGTACAGTCAACTTACAAGAAGCTCTCCTCTTGATCCTCAACGATCTTTCATCGAGACTTCCATCGACCCTTTCATCGACCCTTCCATCAACCCTTCCATCAACCCTTTCATCAACCCTTCCATCGAGACTTCTTTCAGTCACTCCATTGGTGGTTCTGCTCGAGTTTTTTGATTTTTGGTGAATGGCATGCCAGTATTTTTCACTCTATAAAACCCATAATTAAATTAATCTAAAAAAATAAAGGACTTTTGAAGCATGACTTAGATCGATTACTGTAGGATCCTTGTTTGGAGACTTCTCAACTGCCTCAATTGCCCGAATCGCCGCTGCTCCAAGAACGACATAAGCGGCCACGGCCACGACCATCAGGACATGCAGCAAGTAAGGGGCCAACTAAACCAATTTCCTAATTACTTTACTACTTTACTTTTTACTTTTTAGGAACAAAAATTCCATCTAAAATTTCAAAAAGTATATATATAATATCTCTTGGGAATTTTCTCAAAATAAAAAATTAAACAATTTCGAAAAATTTTGAAAATTAAGCATATTTAAAAACTTTAAATTTTTCGAAATTTCATAGATGTTTCTGAAACTTTCTGGGACGTTCCAAGATCCCATACAAAGATTTTGAAGATTTCCAGAATCTTCCGAAATTGAGATTCTGAAGTCTTTAAGAAGTTCATAAAGGTTTCTGAAAACTTCCAGAATCCAGTAGAAGATTCTAAAATTTTCGAGAATCTTTCGAAATTGAGATTCTGAAGATTATAAAACTTCTAGAACCTTCCAGAATCCAATGGAAGATTCTAAAACTTTCGAAATTGAGATTCTGAAAGTTATGAAACTTTTAGAACCTTCCAGAATCCCATAGAAGATGTTGAAGACCTTCAGAATCTTTCGAAATTGAGATTCTGGAGATTATAAAACTTCTAGAACCTTCCAGAATCCAATGGAAGATTTTGAAGATCTTCAGAATCTTGCGGAAGTTCCCCGAATATTCTAGAATCTCGCAGAAACCTCAAGAATCTCCCAAAATCCGACATTCCAGGAATCGATATCTGAACGAATAAATTTTGCACTTTTCAATTATCTTCCAAAAATCCGTGTCGAGACAATTTCACAAAAAAAATGAATTTTAAATTCAATAATAAAATGATTTTTTTTCTTCCAAAATCCAAACTTTTAAATTTAATTTTAAAAAAAAGTTTAATCAAATTCAAATAAAACAAAAAATTTTTTTGACCAAAGAAATTCCATTTTAAAAAAAATAAAAAACAAATTTAAAAAAAATTTTATTTTTAGAAATTTTTAAAATAATTTTTTTTTAATTTTTAAAATTTATTAATTTTTGTAAATTTTTTAATTTATTTTTTTTAAATTAAATAACTTTTAAAATATTTAAATTTAAACATTTTTAAAATTATTTCTTTAAATTTAAACATTTTTAAAAAATTTTAAATTTAAACATTTTTAAAATCACTTTTTTTTAGATTTAAACATTTTTAAAATTACTTTTTTTAATTTATTAATTTTAAAATTATTTTTTTTAATTTAAACATTTTTAAAATCACTTTTTTTTTAAATTTAAACATTTTTAAAATTATTTTTTTTAAATTTAAACATTTTTAAAATTATTTTTTTTAAATTTATTAATTTTTTAAATCACTTTTTTTAAATTTAAATATTTTTAAAATTATTTTTTTTAATTTATTGATTTTTAAAATTTAGTAAAGCTTACCTTATCAGTTGAAAAAGACTTATAATTGATCAAACTGACGTGTCTTCTATTCCATACCATTTTTGAAAAAAGACAAAAAAGACTAAAAGCAATTTGGAAGGTTAACTACTTTTTCCACTTCCGAAAAAGACTCGGATACACTTGGAGTAAAAATCCACGTTTTCAGACAAGATTAGATTTAAAATAAAAGAAATTGATTAATTTTAAAAAGATGAATCCAAAAAAAAAATAATTTCCATTTTTAAAAATATTTTTTAATAAAAAAAAAATAAAATTAATTTTTAAAAATTTTTGAGTTTTTTTAAATTAAAAAAAAATTATTTTTATTTTTAAAAATATTTTTTAATAAAAAAAAATAAAATTAATTTTTAAAGATTTTCGATTTTTTTATATTTAAAAAAAATAATTCTAAATTTTGTAAAATATTTTTTAATAAAAAAAATAATTTTAAATTTTGTAAAAAATTAATTTTTAAAATTTTTTAATTTGGATTTTTTTAAATTTTTTAATAAAAAATTTTTGACTTTTTAAAAATTTTCTAAAAAATAAATTCTGAAAAGTTTCTAGCAAAAATGAGTAGATTACTTAATGAGGCTTATTCAGCGTTTTAGAAAATAAAAAAGTGGTCTTTAGAATCCAAAAAAGGTAATTTTAAAATTTCGAAGAACATCAAAAAAAATTTTTTCGAGACTTGTTCGAGAAAAATGGATAATTTGATCAAATTTGGCTTTTCGTCACAAACATCATAGAAATTTGATTTTAAATAAAATTTAAAAAATTAAAATTGTTCAAAAATCGAAAAATTAGAAATTTAAAAAAAAAATAAATATTTTTTTAAATTTTAAAAAAATAGAAAAAATTAAAAATTTTAAAAAGTTAGAAAATTTAATTTTTAAAAAAATTTAAAATTAATTTTAAAAAATTTTTTTTTATTTTGAATAAATTTAAAATTTTAAAAAGTTAGAAAATTTAATTTTTTTTAAATTTTAAATTTAGAAAAAATTAAATAATTTTAAATAAAATTGAAATTATTAAAAATTCGACAAATTCATTGAAAATAAAAAAGAGAAAAATGAAACCAAATTTGTAGGAACATTTAAACGTCAAAATCCCACAACTCTCGATGAAATTTGAGAGTTTTGAAGTCCTTCAACGAAAAACAATCATTAATTATAAATTCAGAAATTTTGGAAAAATTTTACAAAAAAAAATTAAAAATTAAAATTTTACAAAAAAAAAATTAAAAATTAAAATTTTACAAAAAAATTAAAATAAAAATTTCTTTAAAAATTAAAAAATTAAATTTTTTTTAATATTTTAAAAATTTAAATTTTACAAAAAAGTTTAAAATTAAATTTAAAATTTTTTTAAAAATTTAAATTTTACAAAAAAATCGAAAATTTAAATTTCTTCAAAAATTGAAAATTTAAATTTCTTTAAAAATCAAAAAATTTAAATTTCTTTAAAAATTGAAAAATTAAATTTCTTTAAAAATTGAAAAAACTGATTTTTATTTTTTTTTAAATCTTTAAAATTTTTTAATCTTTTTTTTACAAGTTTTACTTTTTGGATAAATGAAATTTTTTTTCGGAATGTCTTTGGTCAAATTTATTTCGCATTTTTACAAAGATTTAATTTTAAAAGTTCCTTGTTCGGAGTATTTGTCACGGGAAGAGAACAAAGGACGAACTTTAATCCTTTTTTAAATTATTACATTTGTAATATAAACTTCGTATTTTAAAACCACAATAACGTAGAAAAAGAAATATTTACTACAAAATTTGGAGACAAACATCTCGAAGAAAATTTTCGAAGAAAAATGTCTTAAAAAGAAAATTTTTAAAAAAGTTGTTTCGAAAAAATATTTTTTTAAGAAAATTTAAAAAAAAATTTGTTTCAAAAAGAATGTTTTTTAAGAAAATGGTCCCGACACGATATTTTTTAAAAAAGTTGTCTTAAAAAGAATATTTTCGAAAAAAATGGTCCCGACACGAAATTTTAAAAAAGTTGTTTCGAAAAGAATGTTTTTTAAGAAAAAGTTATTTCAAAAAAAAATATTTTCGAAAAAATGGTCCCGACACGAAATATAAAAAAGGTTTTTCGAAAAGAATGTTTTTTAAGAAAAATGTCCCGAAAAGAAATTTCTAAAAAATTATCTCACCACGAATCTTTTTAAAAAATGATTTCACTACGAATTTTAAAAAAAAAATAATCTTGATAAAAATTTTGAAAAACTTTTTTTTAAATAATTTCAAAAAAATTAAAAATTTTCCGTTCAAAATCAAAAAAATGAAACATTTGTGTTTTGAAAAAGTTCAAAAAGCATCAATAAATCATGCAGAGGATAACGGAAATATTTACCATAAATTTATTTTAAAATCGTCGTCATGTGGACTTTTAGGGAGGTTTGTAGTCAAAACCAGAAATCGCGAAATTTAAAACTCCGATGCTAAAAGAGTTCAAACTAAAAAAAAACAAAAATTACAATAAAAATTTTCAAAAATCATCTCAAAACGAAAAATTTAAAATTATCCAGTCAGGACCTAAAATCGAAAAAATTAAGATTTAAGTACTTCCATAAAATTTCATAACTTTCTGCAATCCTATCCAACTACCGTAAGAAAGTCTGCAAAAATAATTATTTTTATTTTTTTAAATAAATTTAAAAATATTTAAAAATATTTTAATTTTTTTTATTTAAAAATATTTATTTTTTTAATTTAAAAATATTTATTATTCTAATTTTTTTAATTTAAAAATATTTATTTTTTTTTTCTTAATTTTTATTTTTTTAATGAATTTGAAAGAAATTAAAACGTACCTTGTAAAAAGTCGGCAATTTTTGCTCTTTGAACTTGATAAATCTGGCCCGTATTTGGGAAAATCCAACCATTGTTCGGATCGGACGGGTCTCGACTCGCTCCCGGAATTCCGTCCGACAGCTGCAAGAAATAAATTAAAAAATGACCAGATGAAACTTCAAAAAAGATTAAAAAAGATAAATGTGGAATAAAATAGAAATAAAAGTCCGAAAATTAATCACTTTTAAAAATTCAAAAAAATTTAAATAAACATGTTTAAAAAAACAATTTTTAAAAAATAATTTTTTATAGAAATTTTTTAAAATAAAAATTTTTAAAAATAAAATATTTAAATTTTTTTGAATAAAAATAAAAATAAAATTTTCTTAAATAAAATATTTAAATTTTTTTAAATAAAATATTTAAATTTTTTTTTGAATAAAAATAAAAATTAAAATTAAACTTTTTAAAAATAAAATATTTAAATTTTTTTGAATAAAAATAAAATTTTTTAATAAAAAGTCGAATTTTATAAATAAGCAGTTTTCTGGAGGATCTTCTGTTTGTTTTCTCCAATTTTGGTATTAGATCCTGAGAAAAACAAGAACAACGTAGTTGAAACGGCAATTGCCAGAGGCAGGGATCAGTGTGGCATTTTGAAGACGAATTTTATGAGGCAGAAAAACGGAAAAAGAATAACAAAATTCCCAAATTTGGAATTTAGCAGGTGATAAATAGAACTGAAATTGGATATTTTCGATTGAGTAAAGAATTCCAAAAAAAAATATTTTTAAAATTTAAAAAAAAAGATATTTTTAAAATACTAAAAAAAAAAGTATTTTTAAAATTTAAAAAAAAAAGTATTTTTAAAATTTAAAAAAAAAAGATATTTTTAAAATTTAAAAAAAAGTATTTTTAAAATTCTAAAAAAAAATATTTTTAAAATTTAAAAAAAAAGGTATTTTTAAGAAATCTAAATTTCTAAAATAATTCCAAAAAAAATACTTTAAAAAACTTTTTTTTTCGAAATTATTTAAAGTTTTAAAAATAATTTTTTTAATTTTCTAAAAATTGGAATTTTTTAAAATTATTTAAGAATTAGTTTTTTTAATTTTTTAAAAATTAATTTTTTATAATTTTAAAATTTAATTATTAATGAAATATCTCGGAACGAAATTGTCTTATCGTCATGGATGGGGCTGAAACAGGATATCCTGGAGGAGGTCAACTCAAGGACCTTCAAGAGTACTTTAAATCCGGAAATTCCGAAACTACAAAACCCTAAGTGGACCGTTTTCTGGCACGAATTTTAACAGTGTCGAAATCTATAAAACTGTCGACATAAAAATAAAAATAAAAATAAAATCTGCAGTTTGCACGCAAAATTGGAGCAGATAAATCAGGATTTGTGTTTAAATTTTGAAATCAAAGTAAAAGTTGCAGTTTGCTCGCAATATTCAGGTATGTCAGTTGAGTTCAAAATCGAAATTAAATCTGCAGTTTGCACGCAACATTGGAGCAGATAAATCAGGATTCGTATTTAGGTTTATGAAAATTTCGAAATCAAACTTTGAAGTTGGAAGTCAAAATTGGAAGTTGAAGTCCGAAGTTGAAGTTAATAATCAAAATTCGACGTCAAAATTAACATTCAAAATTCGATGTTAAAGTTCGAAATTGAAGTTTGAAATCAAAGTTAACGATTAGAGTTCGACGTCAAAATTAATAATCAGACTTTGAAGTCGAAATTCAACATTAAAATTGACAGTCAAAGTTCGGAATCAAAGTTAACAGTTAGAGTTCGACATCAAAGTTCAAAGTTGAAATTCGAAATCAAAATTAATCATCAAAATTCAATGTTAAAGTTCGAAATTGAAGTTTGAAATCAAAGTTAACGACCAGAGCTCGACGTCAAAATTAATAATCAGACTTTGAAGTCGAAATTCGGCATTAAAATTGATATTCAAAGTTCGGAATCAAAGTTGACTATTAGAATTTAAAATTTAAATTAAAATTTTTGATGCTAAAACAACAATTATGAACTTTTTTTATTTCAAAAATTTGTTTTACTTAAATTGATAAAAATTGATATTTTGGGTTTTCCAATCACAAGTCATGTTTTATTAAGAAAAATTTAAATTTCAAATTCGAACTCTGTCAACTTGGATAATAAAGACCACAGATACTGTAGAAAACTAAATTTTTAAGTTTTATCGATTTCGTTATATGTTCATATCTTGATTTCTCGATTTCTAATATTTCTAAAGTCTTCACACACAAAAAATTACTTTTAATTTAGTAAAAAATAGAAATTTTCATTATTATGTTTTAATTTTAATCACAAATGTCAAATATTCATGAAAAATACAACGACTGTGTTATATTTATAATCGTTACAGGACTAAAAGTTACTTTTTTATGTACATTGGAGCTGTTTTTGGATAGTGACTGGAAAACCTTTATTTCAGTTAAAAATAAACACTATCCAAAACCTCTACACAAAAAATGGAAATCATCACTATTATTTTTTAATTTTCGTCACAAAAGTCAAATATTCATGAAAAATACAACGACTGTGTTATATTTATAATCGTTACAGGACTAAAAGTTACTTTTTTATGTACATTGGAGCTGTTTTTGGATAGTGACTGGAAAGTCCTTATTTCAGTTAGAAATAAACACTATCCAAAATCTCTACACACAAAAAATGCAACTTTTAGTTCAATGATAAATGGAAATCATTACTATTATGTTTTAATTTGCGTTATAAATGTTGCATATTCATGAAAAATGTGACGATTGTGTCACATTTCGCAATTGTTACGAGACCGAAAGTTATTTTTTTATGTGCAAATTTAAAAATCAAGATTTCCGAAGTTACATCAGATACTGTAGAAAACTCGAATTTCGTTGATTATTTTTTCATTGGAAATTTGACTTTAGATTCCTCTACTGTTGATAATTTTTAGTATTTTTAATATTTTTAATATTTTTAATATTTTTAATATTTTTAATATTTTTAGTATTTTTAGTATTTTTAATATTTTTAATATTTTTAATATTTTTAATATTTTTAATATTTTTAATATTTTTAATATTTTTAATATTTTTAATATTTTTAATATTTTTAATATTTTTAATATTTTTAATATTTTTAATATTTTTAATATTTTTAATATTTTTTATTTTTCCAGATCCATAAAAAAAATAAAAACAGATTTTTTAATTTAATCAATTCCACAATTCACTGAATTCACCGTTTCCGATTCGTCTATCTTCGGCGTTTTGGATTTCGTAGATGAAGTTATTCAAAAAATCTACATCGGATTCAGAAAAGAAAATATTCAATTTTCTAGTTTAATCGACGTCAAAGTCTATAAAACAATCAACATCGAAATTAAATTGAATTTTTGAACAACACCTGGGTAGGTCGTTCGAATGTTGCAAGCAACCTGCAGATTAAATTTCGACCAATTTGCCTAAATGTTGCAAGCAAATTGCAGATTTTATTACAAATTCAAAAATTCCATAAATATAATTTATCAATATTAACCGATCTGCCACAATGTTGCGCGCAACCTGCAGATCAGATTCCAACCAATCTGCCACAACATTGCGCGCAAACTGCAGATTTTATTACAAATTCAAAATTTCCATAAATGTGAGTTATCAATATTAACCGATCTGCCACAACGTTGCGCGCAACCTGCAAATCAGATTCCAACCAACCTGTCACAACGTTGCAAGCAACCTGCAGATTTTATTACAAATTCAAAATTTCCATAAATGGGAATTATCAATATTAACCGATCTGCCACAACGTTGCAAGCAACCTGCAGATCAGATTCCAATCAATCTGCCTAAATGTTGCAAGCAACCTGCAGATTTTATTTTGCTTTTGATGTTGACCTATCTGCTTCAATATTGCGCGCAAACTGCAGATTTAATTTTAATTTTAAATTTCAACTGTTTTATAGATCTCGACAAAATTTCATTTTTCATTGAAATTTTTACTTTCGACGACCTTCAATCCCGATATTTCGACATCCATAAATCAAAATTTTCAAAAAATTCACATCCGATTGGAGAAATTAAATTTTTTATTTTAATCATTGTTGAATTTCTGACTTCAGACTTTTTGATTTTAAAATTTTTAAAATGAAATAATATGATTGAATTTCATGATTTTTAAGACTCGCTTCTATCAGCCAGATCGATATTGTCGAAATTCAACTTTTTAAAATTTAATTTTCACAGTTTATTCATCGAAAAAATAATTGTATAAAAAATATATAAAAATATAAAATTATAAAATTATATAAAATTATATAAAATTATAAAAATATAAAATTATATAAAATTATAAAAATATAAAATTATAAAATTATATAAAAATATAAAATTGTATAAAATTATTTTTAAAAATATAAAAATATAAAACTATTTTTAAAAATATAAAATTATTTCGAAAAATATAAAAATATAAAAAATTATATAAAATAAAATTCCGAAAAAATCCTTAAAAAATATATTAAAATGATTATAGAGAATTTTTTGAATTATGAAATTTTTAAATATTATATAAAAATTATTGTATAAAATTCCGAAAAATTAAATGAAAATGATTATATAAAAATTTTAAAAAATTACGTAAAAAATACACAAAAATCAATTGCAATTCCCTCATTTTCGATCGCGTTAATTTTGGAGATTCTGAATCCTCGAATTTGTCCGAAATTCGGCCGTGTTCTGATTTTCGAAGACCGGAAATCCGAAAAATTCATATATCAATTTCGAGCTCCAGAAGCCACTTTTATCATTATGAGAAAATCCGCAACATTTCTGTTTCTCCAGAACGGTCAGTATTCTCAAAATTACCCTTGGAAATTTGCATAATTCCCCGACAAGACCGCGAGTGTTCGCAGACGCACAACCGAAATCGATCGTTTTTGTTGGACAGACATTCACGTGCAAGACGGCCAAACTGCCATGCCGAGAAACAGAGAAAAAAAATAGCATGGCAATGTTGTTTGTCTTTCATTATTGTGTGTACCATTTTTCTCTTTTAGTGTGGTGAAAACGGAGCAAAACAGGCTTTCGTTCGACTCGCTTTCACATTTTTCCTTCCTAGTGACTGACTGCTCTAGTCTCGGTTTTGGAACTTATTTGGCCCAATGTTAGCGTTGATTCAGGCGCGCATTGTTCCTGTACGCTATTTCGATTCTCTGTTTCTGAGTCAACTGCTTTCCTTCTCTTCTGAACAAGATGTTATTTTTCATAACAAACTTTCGGCGTTTAAATTTCCTACTAAATGATTGCGATATAATAATTCTTTCGTCGTGTTTTTTAATTAATAAAATTGTGTATTCCGTGTTCGTGAAGTTGTAAACTCGAGCTTCGTTGCCTGGTCACCCGACTGTCATCAACATTGGTCATTTTTCGCGCGCTTTTTATTTCGAAAGCAACATTCGTGTTAGCTTCAATTTCCGATAATTGGCCGATTGCCAAATTGTATATTTTTCGTGTTTTTTACATATTTCCCATATTTTTATATATTCTCCGTATTTTTACATATTATTCCGTATTTTTAAATATATTTCGCGTACTTTTTGGGTATATTTTCCGTGTATTTCGATGTAATTGTGATCCTTTAAGGTTGTTTAAGATGCGTAACGACGACAAGCCTCCGATTCGTGGGAAAACGTCTCCCTATGGATTCTTTGTTAAAATGTGTTATGAAGAACACAAGAAAAAGTATCCAGATGAAAGTGTCCAAGTCACGGAAATATCGAAGAAATGCGCCGATAAATGGAAGGCAAGTTTTTAAATAATTTTTTGATTTAAAAGTGTTTTTTCCAGACAATGTCAGAAGACGAAAAAAGACGATTCTATGAACTGGCAGCCAAGGATGCAGATCGTTACCAAGCAGAAGTAGCCGCATATGGCGGTGATGATAGTGCCAAAAAGAAGAAAAAAGTCAAAAAAGACCCCAACGCCCCGAAAAGAGCCTTGTAAGCTTTTTTATCTTTTTTTATCTTAGAGCTGACCTTTAGGTCTGCATTTTTCTTCTTCTCCAATGAAAGACGTCAACAAGTTCAGCAAGATCATCCGGAATGGAAAGTCAGTCAAGTAGCCCAAGAACTGGGAAAAGTTTGGAAATCAATGTCAGAAGAAGAAAAGCAGGTTTATGAAAGAAAGGCAAATGAAGACAAAGCTCGTTATGCAGAAGAAATGAAAAATTACAGGGAACAAGTTGCAGCAAATCCACCACCTCCTCAACCACAGCAAATGCATATTGATCAACAACATCAACAACCTCAAATTCAAAGAGTTGTTCACACTATGCCACAAACAATTCATCCTCATCAGCAAGTAATTATGGTGCAACAACCTATGAATGTAAATGGAGCCGCTCCACAGCAGATCATGATGGTTCCTCATAGCGGACAAATGGAATACAGCCATCCATTATGAAATCCATCAAGATGAAGATCTTTTTCCATTCCATAAGAAGTATGCGTTTCTCGGATTTTCCTGTATCTTGTTGCTAGCCGGTTAGTTATCCCTCTGTTCAAAGTTGCCCATTTGTATATTCGCCGAGCTCGCATTCTTCCAAAAGCTCTGCGACTTAGAAGTTTTCATCTTTTCATTTTTTGCTTGAAAATTGTTTTTTGTCTGTTTAGAGGTAACCTCAAGTCGCAGTTGTGCCTTGCTTAACTGTCGACACGATCATTTATCTCTTTTTTGAAATACAAGTTTGGATATCGAAGAATTTCCGAACTAATATTGAAATTCAGGCCAATTGTCTAAAGTTCTCTATTGTCTAAACAGATTTACCAGAAGTACTGGAATGAATTTGAAATTAAAAATTGAAAAAATATGAAACGTGCAAAAGGGAAAAGCTGGGTGGTTTTTTAGGATTGAAGTTTCGTCAGTGGAGAGTGGAAAGCCAGACAACTCGCTTCATTTTGCGCGAACGTGCCGAATTGAGAAAGCTGCATGATGCAATTTTTGAGGAGTTCCTTGTTGGATTTTTTTTAGTATTTAATTTATTGAAATTTTATAGATTTCTTGGATTTAATGGAAGATTATGAGATGATCGAGATGTTTTTGGAATTTTCTAATTTAAAAAAAAAATTTAATATAAAATTTCGAAATATTTTTGGAATTTTCTAATTTTTAAAAAAATTTAATACGAAATTTCGAAATATTTTTGGAATTTTCTAATTTAAAAAAAAATTTAATACGAAATTTCGAAATATTTTTGGAATTTTTTGTAGAAAATCGATAATTTTCTAAAATTATTTCGTAGTTTTTTAAAATTAGAATTTAAAAAATTTAACAGAATTTCGAAATACTTAAAATTTTTGTTTTTTTTTTAATTTTTTGAAAATTGAGATTGAAATAATTTTATGTTTATTTTTAAATTTCGTATTTTTATAAAAATGGGAACTTGAAAAGTTTCTAAAAAATTCTTGTCGAGACAGTTTCGTAAAATGTTTGTTTTTTCTCTATTTGTTTTTGCATTAGAACTTTGTCAAATTTTCTAGCTTTTAATAGGTTCTCAAATCATCGATGACTTCGTGGGAATTTTCGGGTTTTTGATGAATTTTATAAAATTTTGAAATTTTTAAGAATTTTTAAGAATTTTATAAATTTTAGAATTTTTTGAATTTTATAAATTTTAGAATTTTTAAGAATTTTATAAATTTTAGAATTTATAAATTTTTAGAATTTTATAAATTTTAGAATTTTCAAATTTTCAGAATTTTATTAAAATTTTTGAAATTGGTTAGAAAATTTTGTAATAATTCCTAAATTTTTTGTTTTAAAATATTGTGGAAATTTCCAGAATCAAATGGAAATTCAAAAAGCTTTGGGGATTTTTAAAATTTTGTGAAATTTTGAATTTTATAGAAGTTTTCAGAATCCAATTTGAGGTGAAATTGAATGAGGAACTCCCACCACGAAAGTCCCTGCTAAGACGGCAAAGATTTTTTATTTTTGGAATTAAATTTTGTAACTTATATTTTTATAATTAAATTTTGTAATTTTTTTATTTTTGGAATTAAATTTTGTAATTTTTTTATTTTTAGAATTAAATTTTGTAACTTTTATATTTTTAAAATTAAATTTTGTAATTTTTTTATTTTTAGAATTGAGTTTTGTAATTTTTTTATTTTTAGAATTAAGTTTTGTAATTTTTTTATTTTTGGAATTAAATTTTGTAACTTTTATATTTTTAAAATTAAATTTTGTAATTTTTTTATTTTTAAAATTAAATTTTGTAACTTTTTTATTTTTGGAATTGAGTTTTGTAATTTTTTTATTTTTAGAATTAAATTTTGTAACTTTTTTATTTTTTATATAATGGACATCGTTAGGTGAAGAATATACTTAATTTTTTCCACATCGTCATTAGAGGAAGTCCATGTAACATCAAAATGAACGTTCTGAAAACTTCTGAAATTTTATAAATTCAGAATTTCTTAAAATTTTGCATTTTACAGGAATTTCCAAAATTCTATAGACTTCTGGACTTTTACGGTAGATTCTGAAATCTAAGAATCTCAAGCAAGATTCTAGAAAGTTCTAAAAAATCGTGTTAAACCATTTCAAAAAAATTTTATTTTTTAATTTTATAAAATTTAAATTTATAAAAATTTAAAATAATAAAAATCTCAAAATTCTTTTTGAGACAATTTTGTAAAATTTTTTTTCTTTTTTAAATAAAAAAATTACTTTTTTTATTTTTAAAATTTAATTTTTTTTATTTTTAAAATTTAAATTCGAGTTTAATTTACGTGTAATTTTTGTAAATTTTAAAATTTCAGAGATTTGAATTTTTCAATTTCGAAAATTTCCGAATTTTTCCAAAAAAATGGAACCAATAAAGTAAGTATTTTTGTAAATATAAAAATTGAAAAGTGCCTTTGGGTGGAAGCTTAGAGACTGGCCAGTTTCCACATCGAATTCCTCCTTGGTCCTCTGTTGCCTCAGGGCGAGTCGAGCAGACGGGTCTTTGGGCATTTGGAACATTTGCGACTTGGAAAAACTCGTTTTTCTTATTCGTCACGTAGCCAAATCTATTGCACTTTTGATTTTCGGTTTTTAATTTTTCTGTTTTTAAAATTTTTCTGTTTTTCTACTTTTTAAAATTTCTTTATTTTTAAAATTTTCTACTTTTTAAAATTTCTTCATTTTTTAAGATTTGTTACTTTTTAAAATTTTTTACTTTTTAGAGTTTTTTCATTTTTTTAAAATTTAAAATTTTTTAGAATTTCTTTATTTTTAAAAATTTCTTTATTTTTAAAAATTTTCTACTTTTTAGAGTTTTTTCATTTTTTTAAAATTTAAAATTTTTTATTTTTTTTTTGTTTTTAAATTTTTTCTATTTTTTTTGATTTTTTAAGAAATTAATTTTTTCAGCATGAGTGATATTAGTGCCGGATTGTTGAAGCAGATCCAGCCTCCTCGGGACAAGGAACATCATGCCAAGGTCACCATCGTTGGAGTCGGTCAAGTCGGTTAGTTTTGTTTATTAGTTTAAAAAAAATTATAAAATCTAAAAATCAAGGAATTCAAAAATTTATAATTTTGTAGTTTCAAAATCTAAAAAACTAAAATTTTCTCGAATTTTGTAAAAGTTTCTGATTTTTTAGAATCTTATAGGTTTAAAAATCGAATATAAAATTCTAAAATCTTCATAAATACCGTAAAAACTTCTAATTTCAAAGATTTAGAATCTTAAAGAAAAGTTTTGAATTTTTACAGAAATTTTTGAAAGTGTAGAATCTTATAAATGCTTTCAGAATCGAATTGGAAGTTTTAAAATCTTCGTAAATATAGTGAAAATTTCTAATTTCAAAGAATTAGAATCTAAAAAAACTAAAATTTTCTCGAATTTTGTAAAAGTTTCTGATTTTTTAGAATCTTATAGGTTTAAAAATCGAATTGAAAATTTTAGAATCTTTGTAAATATAGTGAAAATTTCTAATTTTGAAGAATTAGAATTTTAAAAGATTTTTTAGAAGTTTTTTGGATTTTGTAAGTTTTTGATTTTTTAGAATTTTATAGATTTTCAAAATCGAATTGAAAATTTTAGAATCTTTGTAAATATAATGAGAATTTCTAATTTCGAAGAATTAGAATCTTAAAACACTTTTTAGAAGTTTTTTGGATTTTGTAAGTTTTTGATTTTTTAGAATCTTATAGGTTTAAAAATCGAATTGAAAATTTTAGAATCTTTGTAAATATAGTGAGAATTTCTAATTTCAAAGATTTAGAATCTTAAAACACTTTTTAGAAATTTTTTGAATTTTGTAAAAGTTTCTGATTTTTTAGAATTTTATAGATTTTCAAAATCGAATTGAAAATTTTAGAATCTTTGTAAATATAGTGAAAATTTCTAATTTCAAAAAATTAGAATCTTAAAAGATTTTAGAAGTTTTTTGAATTTTTTAAAAACTTCTAGAGCTTCAGAATCCGGTAAAAAATCTTCCAATTTCAGAAATCTAGAATCTTGAAGAATTATGGAATTTTGTAAAATTAAATAAAAACTTAAAATTGATATATGAAATAATTTAAAAAAATTTTTGATTTTTTCAGAAATATTTCGTAATAATTTTAATTTTAATAATAATATAATTTTTAGGAATGGCTTGTGCATACAGTATTCTTCAACATGGAATCGCTGGTGAAATTGCTTTAGTTGATGTAGTTGCTGACAAACTCGAAGGAGAAATGATGGATCTGCAGCACGGTCTGGCTTTCACCCGGCCTTGTGTCATCAAAGCCAGCACTGGTTTGTTTTTCATTAGTTATTTAAATATAATTTTAAATTTAATCAAATTTACAAAATTATTATATTTGAAATTTAAGAAGTTTTTATATATGAAATTGAAAAAATTTTTATAAAAAATTAAAAACGATTTTTATATGGAATTTCGGAGAATTCTTATATATGAAGTTTTAAAAAGTTCTTATATATGAAATTAAGGAAGATTTTTATATAAAATGAGAAAATTTTTATATGAAATTTTAAAAAATTTCTATGAAATAAAAAAAATTTTTATGAAGTTTCAAAAAGTTCTTATATGTGAAATTTAAAAGATTTTTATATATGAAATTAAAAAAAATTTTTATGAAATTTAAAAAAAATTTTTTATGAAGTTTCAAAAAGTTCTTATATATGAAGTTTTAAAAAATTTTTATGAAATTAAAGAAAATTTTTATGAAGTTTTAAAAAGTTTTTATATATGAAATTTTAAAAGATTTTTATATATGAAGTTTTTGATGATTGTTGAATTTTATCTTTTCAGATTATTCGATCACTGCTGGATCGAAGATTTGCGTAATCACGGCTGGTTGTCGTCAACGTGAAGGAGAATCGAGATTATCTCTTGTTCAAAGAAATGTGGAAATTTTCAAAGGAATAATTCCAAAACTTGTGGAATATTCTCCAGAAACGTTGCTTTTGGTTGTTTCTAATCCGGTTGATGTTTTGACTTATGTGACTTGGAAATTGTCTGGATTGCCTACGGCTAGAGTCATTGGAAGTGGAACAAATCTGGATTCTGCTAGATTCAGATTTCTTCTTGGAGAAAAATTAAATTTGGCTCCATCTAACTGCCATGGATGGATCATAGGGGAACACGGGGACTCCTCGGTTCCCGTCTGGAGCGGCGTCAATGTGGCTGGAGTCACGTTGTCGAATCTGAAGCCGAATATTGGAGAACAAGAATCTGATAAAAATTGGGAATCAGCAATTCACAAAAAAGTTGTTGAAAGTGCTTATGATATAATCAAACTCAAAGGATACACTTCTTGGGCCATCGGATTATCCGTTTGTAAAATTGTTCAAGGAGCATTGTACGACAGTAGAAACGTTTTTGCTTTGTCGACGAACATCAATGGACTTCACGAAATTGATAAAGATGTTTATCTTTCTGTTCCATGTGTTCTTGGAAGTAACGGTATCACTGACGTCATCAAGCAAAATTTAAACGAACATGAAATTAATCAACTCAAAAAATCTGCTTTTCAACTTCATGAAGTTCAGCAATCTTTGAAGTTTTAATTTTGTGGAATTTTAGAAATTAATTTTTTAAAATTAGAATTTTAGAAAATTATTTTTTATAAAATTTAGAATTTTAGAAAATTATTTTTTTTTAAATTAGAATTTTAGAAAATTATTTTTTTTAAAATTAGAATTTTAGAAATTTTTTTATAGATTGAAATTTGAAAATTAATTTTTTATAAATTGAAATTTTAGAAAATTAATTTTTTAAAATTAGAATTTTAGAAAATTGTTTTTTAAAATTAGAATTTTAGAAATTGTTTTTATTTTCTACAGTAAGACGAATCTAAAAGTTCTTATAACAATTTTAAAAAAATTGTTTTTATTTTTTACAGTAATTTAATTCTGAAAATTTTTAGGATAATTCATAAAAAATTTATTTTTTTTTGTAATATATAGCTGTAAATTATCATTAATAAAGTGATTTTTAGCGAAATAACGAATTTTCAAAGTTTGTTATTTGAATCAGAATTCGTCCCTGGGTACTGTATGGTACTGTTGTTGATCGTCTTCTTCCTCCAGAGGATGGACAAGTTCGATTTCGTTTTCTTCGGCTGGATGTCTTTTTCCAGAAAGCTCCAATTGATCAAAAAGTGGAATTAAATCGTTCCAAAAAGCGTCTGCCCTTAGGGAAAGTGGAAATTCCCATTCTGTTTTTCCGTTTTCGTGCATGATTAAGAAATAGTCCCTTTTTGTGGACTTCAAAGCAGGCCATTTAGGTCCGTCATTGCCGCAGGTGTTTTTTGTCGGAGCTCCATTTGTCGAAAATCTGAAAATAAATTTCCAAAATTGGCTGCAAAAAGGATTAAGATGATCCGGACTGTAGGCGGATAAACAACTCGAAATCGGTTTTTGAATTTCATATTTAAAAACAAAAATTGATTTTTCTTCTGGTTTGAGATTCTGGAGAAGGATTACTGTAGGGGCGTCGTAGTGCTTCTCCCGGAGGATCTGACGGCCCTGGGTCCAGAGAAAATAAACGTCTTTTTTGCTGCCCACGGCCCGGACGTACTCGTGGAAGACCAGTCTTCTCAGCAGCGGCCCGTTACGGTATTTCCGATCCGACACAGTTCTGGCCAGCAAATTTTTAAATTCCAAATAACTGTAATTCGTTCGAAATTCGTCTACCGTACTGTAGTGGTCCTGAGTCAAGGCCGATTCCAGACCTATTATCGCCTTCACGGAGGTCTTCGTTTCGGGACCCGGTTTCACGGGCTTAAAAGGAGTACCGTATTCTTCGTGAAAGTCAACTTCGAGATAAGCCCTGAGGACATCCGTGAAGGTCTTCGTTCTGGCGCAATCCATCGCCTGAACTCCAGAAGGCAAATCGCAATCTAATTTTTTAAACAAAATTTGGGTGTTTTTCTTTGATCTTTCGAAATCCGGCTGGATCCTTTCGATCATCTTGTGGCCGTTCAAAAGGACTAATTTGTACTCTCTTTCCACTGAAAAAGTCTGTTTTAAAAAAATTAATGTTTTTATTTCATTAAATAAAAATTTCAAAGTAATTGGCATTAAGAACAAAACGCCAAAAGTTAGAATTTGAATTTTCAGGTAAACCTAATTTTGTAAAAAATTAATTTTTTTATTTTGTCGAATAAAATAAAATTTTTCATTTTAAAATTCTAAAATAGTTGGCATTAAGAACAAAACGCCAAAAGTTAGAATTTGAATTTTCAGGTAAACCTAATTTGATAAAAAATTAATTTTTTTTTATTTTGTCAAATAAAATAAAATTTTTCATTTTAAAATTTCAAAATAATTGACAAAGAGAACAGGATGCCAAATACTAGAGTTTGAATTTTTAAAATCAAGCTATTTTGGCGAAACGAGAATCAATGCCAATTCACATTTCGCCAAAATAAATATTTTTCAAAAAATTAAAGTTTTTTGATATTTTTTTTGTTAAATATTTTTATATTTTAAATTTCTTCATTTAATTGATTTTTGGCGAAACGAGAACGAATGCCAATTCACATTTCGCCAAAATTAATTTTCTTCAAAAAATTAAAGTTTTTTGATATTTTTTTCGTCAAATATTTTTATATTTTAAATTTCTTCATTTAATTGATTTTTGACGAAACGAGAACGAATGCCAATTTTCCATCTCATTAAAGTCAATTTGAACTGAAAAAAAAAACGATTTTTTTCGATCATTTTCTTTGACGAAAATATTTGACCCAATTTCGAAAAAGAAAAAAATTTAATTTTGAAATAAAAAATTTTCCAAAATGCGGTTTGTTCTTTTTTTCGTCTTATTTTTAACTATTTTAAATTTTTCTCTGGGTCAATTGTCTATTGATGGAGAAGATGTAAGAAAAATTTTTATTTAAAAAAAATTATTTTAATAATTTTTATTTAAAAAAAATAATTTTAATAATTTTTACTTTTCAAAAAACTTTAATTTTAATAATTTTTATTTAAAAAAAGTAAATTTTAATAGTTTTTATTTTTAAAAAATAAATTTTAATAATTTTTATTTAAAAAAAATAATTTTAATAATTTTTATTTAAAAAAAATAATTTTAATAATTTTTATTTAAAAAAATTAATTTTAATAGTTTTTATTTTAAAAAAAATAATTTTAATAATTTTTATTTAAAAAAAATTTAATTTTAATAATTTTTACTTTAAAAAAAATAAGTTTTAATAGTTTTTATTTTTAAAAAAACTTTAATTTTAATAACTTTTATTTTTTATTTAAAATTTTAATTTTTATTTTAAAAAAACTTTAATTTTAATAATTTCTACTTTTTATTTGAAGTTTTTATTTTTTTTAAATTTAAAAATAATTAAAATTAAAGTTTTTTTAAAAATAAAAATTATCAAAATTAATTTTTATTTTTTTAATTTAAAAATTTAATTTAAATTATTTTTATTTTTTTAATTTAAAGATTTAATTTAAATTATTTTTATTTTTTTAATTTAAAAATTTAATTTAAATTATTTTTATTTTTTAAAATTTTTTTAATTTAAAAATTAATTTTAATTATTTTTATTTTTTTTTATTTAAAAATTTAATTTTTAGCTTGTGTTAGGAACAGGACCGGAAATCAGAAGTCGGAAAGTGAGGGACGTCGAAGCCCATTTTGAAGACGAAAATTAAAACTTACCGTTGTTTTTCTGATGCCATTCGTCAAAAGCCAGATGAAGGATCGCTGATCCGTCGTTTTCTCCAGCCAGAACCACCGATCCAGAAATTCCGAATTTATTTAAATTTTTTTCAATAAAATCTAGAGCTAATTGGATATCTGAGATACCGTAATCTCCATCGTCAGGACTTAATGCAGCAAATCCTGTAATTAATTAAATAAAATACTTAAAAAATATCTATGATAAAATTTCCAAAAATTGTCTCGACACGAATTTTCGGAATTTTCCAGTCGAGACCAAAAATAATAGATTTTTGTATCTAAGTTCTTCTACAAAGTTCCTAATTCATTTAATAAATTGTATATCATTATTATAAAAATATATATTTAACAAAGTTTCCGAAAATTGTCTCGACACGAATTTTCGGAATTTTCCAGTCGAGACCAAAAATAACAAATTTTTGTATCTAAATTCTTCTATAAAGTTCCTAATTCATTTAATAAATTGTAAATCATGTTAGAAAAATATAAATATTTATATTAAAGTCTTCAAAAATTGTCTCGACACGAATTTTCGAAATTTTCCAGTCGAGACCAAAAATAACGAATTTTTGTATTTAATTAATTCTAAAATATCTACTAGATTCTGGAGGTTTTTAGAATCTTCTATTTTTGGATTCTTATCTGAATACCGTAATCATAAAAATTTTCAAAAATGATTAATTTCGAAATTAAAAAAATCCACCTTGAGGTCCCTGTCTGAAGTAGACGACCCCGATGGCCACTTGTTTCTTCATCAAATCCAGAATCTTGACGACATTGAGCTGTTCGTTCGAGAAAAAAACGACCAAATGTGTTTTGTTTGCCGGTTCGGCCGGGACCAAAATATTCAAATAAAGACAGTCTTCACCGTAGGTTTCGAGGTCCTCAAACTTCCTTCTGAATGGAAGACACTTTTTCAGCCAATGCTTCGTTTTTTTCAAGCCCTTCCAAGGTTCTGGAGACTCCGCTTTCTAAAATTAAAAAAATTAAAAAAATTTAAATTTAAAAAATTTAAAAAACTTAAATTTAAAAAATTTAAAAAATTTAAATTTAAAAAATTTAAAAAACTTAAATTTTAAAAAATTAAAGAAACTTAAATTTCTAAAATTTTAAAAACTTTAATTTAAAAAATTAAAAAACTAAAAATTTTTTACAAATCTAAGAAAATTTAAGATTATTTTTTTTTATTTTAAAATTAGTTTTTTTTAATTTTTTTACTTTAAAATTAGTTTTTTTATTTAAAAAATTACTTTAAATCTTAAATTGCCTAAGGGAGGTTTGGCGTAGGGGATGCCGAGGAAGGCCTTGACTTTTCCGTTTTTCATCAAGGTTCCTTCGATCTGTCCCAGATGAGTTTCGACCACCAGATCATTGGTTTCAGATTCTGAAGCGAAGGAAGTTGAAAATAAAAAAATCAAGAAAAAAATAGCAAATGCCATTTTTGAAGAACTTTCTAGACTGTTCTGTCTTCGAAGAGGTCGTTATCAGTTTTGAGGTCTTCGGTTTGTCTTCATCGATCGATAAAGGCGGCTTAAAAACAAGAACTTCTTAGAAAAAACTTAGTACATCTTCAAAAAATTTAAAAATTTAAAAAAATCAAAAAATTAAAAAAATAAAAAAACATTAAATTTTCAAAAATACTTAAAAAATTCAGAAAAGTTAATTTTAAAGAAAATTAAGAAAAAATTCATTATTTAAAATTTAAAAAAAAACATTATTATGTAAAATTTAAAAATAATTTTATTATTTAAAAAAAAATTATTTAAAATTTAAAAATAATTCATTATTTAAAGTTTTTAAAAAAATTTTATTATTTAAAATTTAAAAATAATTTTATTATTTAAAATTTAAAAAAATTTTATTATTTAAAAAAAACATTAAGATTTAAAAATAATTTATTATTTATGATTTAAAAATAATTTAATTAAAAAAACAAATTTGAAAAAAGGCTTCATCAGATGTTAGAAAATTCAACGACGATCGGCTCTCGTGACTTCCCGTTTTCCTCGTCCCCCGCAGTCCCCTAAGGCACAGAAGACCCCGACTCTGCCGGACATCTTCGCCTTCAAGTCCCCAGTTATCTAAACGGATTAGTTACTGACTAGTTAAGTAATTATAAAACTTACAGTATAATCCACAAATCCGTTGCCGTTGACGAAGGCCCTCGAGGAATGGATCAGTTTTCCCTTCTGGCCGGTCACTTTGTCGTATTCGAACGTATCTACGATCATGGGTGATTTTGAGCAATTGTCCATTTTAATTTGGAATCTGTGATTTTGAGTCGGATTTTTGAAAAGCCAAAGAGGAGATTTCTGGCCGTCAGGAGACGTAAATTGAGCAAAAACGATTTTGGCCGTGTTCGATTTTATCAAAACTTCGATGGTACATCCGGAGGTTAATTTCAAAAAAAATATTAAAAAAATTAAAAAATTCAGATTCATTTTGAAAATGACAAAAATTGAAATGGATAAACAGACAAGACTGACCTGGATTGGATTGATTGATAGCCTTGATCCTTGGGAGTTCACGACCTAGTCGATTGATTAATTTTTTAAACGAAAATTGTTTTGGATTCAATTTGTGGCTAAATGATTTATTTCCAAATTTCGCAAATAAAAAAAATAAAAAAAAATAAAAAATGCTTTATCTCGGTAGACTAACAAAAAGCACGACTTTTGATACTGTAACAATTGCGAAATGTGACGATTGTGTTACATTTTTCATGAATATTTGACATTTGTGACGGAGATTGTAAGTAATAGTAATGATTTCCATTTTTTGTGTAGAAATTTTGGATAGTGTCTATTTCCAACTGAAATAAGGGCTTTCCAGTCACTATCCAAAAACAGCTCCAATGTACATAAAAAAGTAACTTTTAGTCCTGTAACAATTATAAATGTAACACAATCGTTGTATTTTTCATGAATAGTTGACATTTGTGACGGAGATTGTAAGTAATAGTGACGATTTGGATTTGTTATTGAATCAAAAGTTGTATTTTTTGTGTGTAGAGGTTTTGGATAGTGTCTATTTCCAACTGAAATAAAGACTTTCCAGTCACTATCCAAAAACAGCTCCAATGTACATAAAAAAGTAACTTTTAGTTTTGTAACAATTACGAAATATAACACAATCGTTGTATTTTTCATGAATATTTGACATTTGTGACAAAAATTAAAAAATAATAATGAAAATTTCTATTTTTTACAAAATTAAAAGTAATTTTTTGTGTGCATAAGCAACTTGAGAAATAACAGCCATGTGGTTACATTCGAAACAATATCATGGATCTTAGAAGTCAAAATCTATCTGGATTTTTCTGGATGATTTTGCTCCAAAGTTGAAATACATTTTTTAGTAAATTCAGAATTAGTTTTTTAAAGATATACTTCGGTTTGTAATCGTAGAAGAAATACTGTAAAAAACAATAAAACCACAATTAAACAATGCACTCCAATTCGATGAAAAAACTTCTTCATTCAGGAATACTGTAATTTTCAAAAAATTTCAAACATTTCAGTGGATTCTGGAAAATTTACAAAATTCTAAAGGATTTTGAAAACTCCAATGAGAATCGGAGAATTTCGTTCGAATTTTAGACCATTTCTGAAACTTCTACCGAATTCTGGAAAGTTTCGAAAATTGAATGAGATTTTCGTAGTTTTCAGAAGTCCTCTATGAGATTCTGGAAAGCTCCAAAAAGTCCGAGAAGCTTTTGTTAGATGATGGAAGATTCTGGAAAGTCCCAAAAGTTTCAATAGAATTCTCACAAGTTTCGAAATTTTCCAATGGATTCCAGAACTTTGTACTGGATTCTGAAGTCTTTAATGGGATTCCGAAGTTCCAACAGGACCTACAGTATGCTGAAAACTTTTACAGAATTCTAGAAAATTCTAGAAGCTTCTGTAAAATTCTGAAGTTTTCAATAAGATTCTGAAAGCTTCTACAGAATTCTAGAAACTTCTGTAAAATTCTGAAGTTTTCTACTGACTTCTAAAAAGTTCCAACAGGACCTACAGTATGCTGAAAACTTTCACAGAATCCTAGAAAATTCTAGAAACTTCTATAAGATTCTGAAGTTTTCTACTGACTTCTAAAAAGTTCCAACAGGACCTACAGTATTCTGAAAACTTTTACAGAATCCTAGAAAATTCCAGAAACTTCTGTAAGATCCTAAAAAGTTCCTACTGTATATTGGAGACTTCTACAAAATCTTAATTCTTCAATTTTCGATTTTTTCCAATTTTATGTTCGTTATCAAATGATTTAAAATTAACTTTTGAATTTATTTTTTCCCCAAGCTTTCACTTTCAATCTTAATTCAGAATTTCTACCTTGAAAAAAGCGCCAAATTTCCCACCTGGGACTCAAACTGCTTAATCAAACAGGTTTTTTGAGCGCCAAAATGCTTTCTGGAGCTTTGTGGTAAAAATAATCATTCGAGAGAAGCCAGACGTGGACAGGTTTTTTGGCGCCAAATCCTCATTGCGGCGTCAAATAATGAATCAGTCTCCGTGAATGATTGCTTTTCTGATTTTTGTCCTATTTGGCCTTGAAATTTCGTTTTTTAGGATTGTATGGCAGTTCCTCCCCAGCGGCATTGTTTCCCTTCGATTCTGATTTCGAAATTCTTTTCAATTTTTTTATTTAATCGAAATATTAATTTAATTCCAAAAAAATATAAAAATGAAATTATAGAGCTTACGAAATAGAAGAAGCAAATGCCACTAGGGAGGAAGTATCAATAAGGAGTAAATATCACTAAGGGATAACTATTGTTGAGGGCTAAATACCGCTGGGGAGGAAGTATCAATAAGGAATAAATATCGCTAAGGGATAACTATTGTTAGGGGCTAAATGCCACTGGGGAGGAAGTATCAATAAGGAGTAAACACCGCTGGGGGGTAACTATTGTTGGGGGCTAAATGCCACTGGGGAGGAGATATCAATAAGGAGTAAATATCACTAAGGAATAACTATTGTTGGGGGCTAAATGCCACTAGGGAGGAGGTATCAATAAAAAGTAAACATCGCTAAGGGATAACTATTGTTGGGGATCAAGTGATAGTAAGGGCTAAATGCCACTAAGGAGTAACTATCAGTAGGGAGTAAATATCATTAAGGGATAACTATTGTTGGGAAGCAAGTGATAGTAAGGGGTAACTGCCACTAAGGAGTAACTATCAGTAGGGAGTAAATATTACTAGAGAGTAACTATTGTTGGGGACCAAATGCCACTAAGGAGTAACTACTGCTAGAGAGTAACTATCACTAGGAAGTAACTATTAATAAGGAGTAACTATCAATAAGGACCAAATGCCGTTGGGGAGTAACTATCACTAGGAAGTGACTATCACTAAGGAGTAACTATTACTAGGAAGTACCTATTAGTAAGGAGTAACTATTAGTAAGGAGTGACTATCAATAAGGACCAAATGCCGTTGAGGAGTAACTGTCATACAGACTTTTTTAAAAACCCTTAGGCCAGTTTCGAAACATCTGGTCCTGGGAAGAAAACAAATCTAAAATTCTTAAAAATTAAAATTTTCTTACAAAAAATAAAATAGTTTATTCAAAAATTGTAAAAATCTAGAAACGAGTTTCTAAAACTTGAAATTTTCAGAATCTTAGAAGAAATTCAAAATAAATATTTTTTAAAATTTATCTCGAAAAAAATTTCCAAAATCTAGAATTTAAAATTTTTAAATATTTAAAATTTTAAATAATTTTAATTTAAAATATTTAAAATTTTAAATAATTTTAATTTAAAATATTTAAATTTTGAAAATTTTATAATTTTTAAATAATTTTAATTTTATAATTTTTAATAAATTTAATTTTTAAATAATTTTAATTCTATAATTTTAAATAAATTTAGTTTTTAAATAATTTTAGTTTTATAATTTTTAATAAATTTAATTTTTCAAATTTTTGAATAATTTTAATTTTATAATTTTTAATAAATTTAGTTTTTAAATAATTTTAATTCTATAATTTTAAATAAATTAAATTTTTAAATAATTTTAAATCCCTCTGTTTTGAAAACAAAAAATTTGAAAAAGTTTCTGCAATATTTTTTATTTATCCGTTCTGCGATTCTGAGTTGATTGATGAAAGTTGAGTAATCCTCCGATTGACGAGATCTGTATCTCCACTTGACCGGTCATCCAGTGTCAAGTGGCACTTTATAAATCATCCAAAATTAGATTTATGATTTTTTAATTGAAAATTCCGAGAATAACGTAATCGAAGACCTCACACGAGGGGGGCAGAGGGGTTTCCAGACTTTTGGCGCCAGTCCCCGAGGGTGACGCGGTTTTTTTTATTCAAAAAAATTGTTATCAGTTTTTCCGAAAACTGGCAATTTGCCTCGGACCATTCATTCCTCTTCGAAAAAGTAAACAGAACGCCGTTCTGATTTTAGAATTTTCGATGAAAAAAAATTTCCGAAAATTTCAAAAAAAAATTTTTTTCGGAAAATTTAAAAAAAAAAAGTTTTTTCGAATAATTTCAATAAAAAAAGTTTTTTGAAAAATTTTAATAAAAAATTTTTTTCGAATAATTTTAATAAAAAAAATTTTTTTGGAATTTTTTGATAAATTTTTTTTTGGAATTTTTAATAGTACTGTTCGGACGTCTTTGATCTGTTGAGTTTGAAGGACCGATTTTCCAAAAATGCTGAATCCGCAAAAATTCAATTTTTTCGATAAGCTGCTGCCAAACATCTCGAGATCACTTGACTGAGAAATAAGCCTGATAGCGAAGTAAACATCTTGATTACTGTATTTTTGAGGTTACTGTAGCCAGGAAAACCATGTTATTGTGGAAATCAAAAAATTAAAGAAATTTAAAAATTATTTTTAAAAAAATTTAAATTTTTTTGAATTTTTTAATTTAAAAAAAATTTAAAAATTCAAAATTTTTAGAAATTCTATAAAATTCCGGAATTTCCTATCGTATTTTACAGGATTCTAGAAACTTCAAAAAATTCTAAAAATATTCAAAATTTTATTAGATCTTAAAGATTTTCAAAAAGTTCTTCAAAATTGAAAAAGTCGAATTTCTTTAAAATTAAAAAAATCAAATTTCTTTAAAATTAAAAATTTTCAAATTTTCTTAAAATTGAAAATTTCCAAATTCCTTTAAAATTGAAAAAATCAAATTTTTTTTAAAATTAAAAATTTCCAAATTTCTTTAAAATTGAAAAAATCAAATTTTTTTTAAAATTAAAAATTTCCAAATTTTTTTAAAATTGAAAAAAGTCAAATTTCCTTTTTTAAAAATGGTAAATCGGTCGTGGGAACATAGTTCTGAAGAGGATTCCAGCTGTCATTGCAGATCAAAAGTCTCAATTACCCCGAGTCGGGTCCTTTTCAATAAAGTTATCCAGATAAATCCGGAACTTTATCCTCCATTGTCCAGATCCATCTGAGCGAACCTGGCCCTAATTGCCGTTTTTTCGAAGAACTTCTTTGTCGGCATTTTTAGGACTGCAGGAAACATTAGGTTAATTAACTTTGACTTTTTTACTCCAAACAAAAGAAACTTTCCGGCATACTGTAGGTGATTCTAGAAGATTCCGGAGCTTTGGGAAATCTCATGGAGGATTTTTGAGAAATTTTAAATTTTAGAATTTTTTAAAATTGAAATTTCTGAAGTTTTTAGAATCCTGTGGGGAAGTTTTGGGATTTCACCGCAGATTCTGGAGATTTTTCGAGTTTTCTAAAGTCTTGTGGAAAATTCTGGAAGGTTTTCAAAGTTCTTAGAATTTTTCGGAATTCTATGGAAGTTCCTAGAATCTCACGGAAGCTTCTGGAGTTTTACACAAGCTTCTAGAGGCTTCTGAAATTTGCAAAAAATCCTCCAAGTTTTCTAAAACTTTGTGGGAGATTCTGGAAGTTCTTAGAATTTTTCGGAATTCTTTGGAAATTTGAAGAATGCCACGAAGGCTTGAGGAGACTTCTTGGAGCTTCTGGATGCTTCAGAGCCTCTAGGGAACTCGGAGAATCCAGAAGGCCTCTGGAAATAGATGAAAACTTCCGAAATTCCGTGGAAACGTAATTTTTCAGAATTCCTCGAAAACTTAAAATCGACATCTAAAATTTAAAAAAATTTGTGTTCAAAATATTTTGTAAAAAAGTGTTTTTAATTTTTTTTATTTTTAAATTAAAAAAATTCGTGTTCAGAGTACTTTGTAAAAAAGTGTTTTCAATTTTTTTTATTTTTAAATTAAAAAAATTCGTGTTAAAAATATTTTGTAAAAAGTGTTTTCAATTTTTTTTATTTTTTAAAAATAAAAAAATTCGTGTTGAGAGTACTTCGTAAAAAAGTGTTTTTAATTTTTTTTATTTTTAAATTAAAAAATTCGTGTTGAGAGTACTTTGTAAAAAAGTGTTTTCAATTTTTACAGTAGGGTAATTAAAATTGAGCACTTGTCAGACAAGTGACGTTGGGACTTGATCAATGAGACGAATGAGCTGTCAAGTGGAACATGTGTTCGGGGCCAAAATGCCATAAAATCGGTCTTAACCACGACCAGTTATTCCTAATTTTTTTTGTCCAAGAAAAATTGCGCAATTGAAAAATCATATTGAATGAAATCTAGACCCGGATGATCCCCAGATCGAACCACAGCTGGCCCGTTTTTCCACAACACATGGTGTCAAGTGGACAACATGGACTTCGAAATTGCAGGTTTAACTGGTCTCCAAAATTGTTGCCAAATGGTGTTTAATTTTTCTCAATTTGCCACTCGAAATTGAAACCACCAGATGGTCAAGAAATAAATCCACAATAACCATACTATTATAAAAATTAAATTTATAATTTAAAAATAACTTTCTAAAAATACTACTGTAAAAAATTTCTAAAATTATTTTTATAATTTAAAAAAAACCTAAAAATATTACTGTAAAAAATTTCTAAAATTATTTTTATAATTTAAAAAAAAAACTTTCTAAAAAATATTACCGTAGAAAATTTTAGAAGTTTCTATTTAATTTTGTAAAAATTTTGAAAATCTAAAAGCTGTTATTCAATTTCAAAAGTTTTCTAAAATTTTCATCGAATTTCAAAAATTTTTTTAATTTTAAATTTTCAACTTTTCTCAACTTTTTTGAAATTTTAAATTTTAACTTTTTTGAAAGTTTAATTTTTAAATTTCTTTAAATTTTAAATTTTTACTTTCTTTAAATTTAAATTTTTACTTTCTTTAAATTTTAATTTTTAACTTTTTTGAAAGTTTAATTTTCAACTTTTTTGAAAGTTTAATTTTTTGAAACCTTAATCCAACTTGAGAAGATCCCGGGGATTAGTTTATGACCTCTTGACCTTTCGTTTTTGTCGGAAATGTCCTTATGAAAAAAACCGTAAAAAAAGACAGATTGCCGTCGAGTTCGTTAATATTCAGGTTGGATTCGACAAAAGCGGAAATCTTAATGAATGGCCCAAAACGGATTAACCCTCATTTACATATCGGAAAATCCTTTGTTTATTTTTGGATGAGCGTGTGGCGGCATTTGCCGATTGCGGTTGACCTTTTGAGTGACTCAATGACCTACAGTATGATTTATCTTTTTGACTTCCGCTCTCGAGGAAGTTTCCGGGTCAAAGCGGTCTGGTTTTGTTTTTCAAAAAAACCAAAATTGATCCTTTTCTTATCTATACGGTTACATCGGCGAGTTCGAGAACCGATTCTCGACGACCTTGGCACATCCATTCGACCAAGAATTCCAAAACTGCAAATTGTTTTCTGCCACAAAAGTCCTTGAAACCAGTTTTATCGTCCTGCCGAAACCACGATTAACATACTCAAGGTAAAATGTCATCAATTCAAAAATTATAGCATTATAAAAAACAAAAATCTTTGACAAAAAATTCTGGAATTTTCCATTCAGGACCAAAAAATACAAAATTTTATAAGTTTTCCACTCGAGACCAAAAAGTAAAAAATTTCCATTCGGGACCAAAAAGTAAAAATTTCAAAATTTTCCACTCAGGACCAAAAAGTAAAAATTTCAAAATTTTCCACTCGAGACCAAAAAGTAAAAAATTTCAAAAATTTTCCACTCGGGACCAAAAAGTAAAAATTTCAAAATTTTCCACTCAGGACCAAAAAATACAAAATTTTAGAAATTTTCCACTCAGGACCGAAAATTGTAAAACTTAATTTTTTAATTTTTTCCAAGTTCTGAAAACTTCCAAAATCTCAAAAACTGTATAATTTTACCCAGTTACCGTAATCCAAAAAATTTTCAAATTGTTTTTTCTCGATTTTAATAAAAATCTCTTTATGACATGTTCAAAATTAAAAAACAACAAAAAATTTCAGATCCCAAAGTGCAAAGGTGAATTCACAAAGGTTTGATCCGATTGGCTTCCGGACGGCTTTATTCTGAAGGCTTCGAGGAATGACTAGCTAAAGTCGGCCAGGAGCCAAAAGGAAAGTGCAGAGTTCCATTTCATCAAAATTAACAATCAAAATCGGAAATCAAAATTTAGATTTTTCGTTTCAAGACAACATTCATGAATTTTTCTAATCAAAACAAGATTCTACAGTTATTTCAAAAAATCGAAATTTTGAGAATCAGGTCTCACCACGAAAAGTTGAAATTTTGAGAATCAAGTCTCAACACGAAAAGTTGAAATTTCGGAAATCGTATCTCACCACGAAAAATCGAAATTTTGAGAATCAGGTCTCAACACAAAAAGTTGAAATTTCAAAAATCGTATCTCAACACGAAAACTCAAAATTTCAAAAATCGAGTCTCAACACGAAAAATCGAAATTTCAGAAATCAAGTCTCACCACGAAAACTCAAAATTTCAAAAATCGAGTCTCAACACGAAAATTCAAGATTTCAAAAATCATATCTCACCAGGAAAAATCGAAATTTCGACTTTCAATTTTGATCATTAACTTTGATAAAATGAAACATAGGATTCTGAAGTTTACGGTATTTGACTAGTGCACTGGGATTTGCTTTAGAAGCTGGATTATTCAGCGACTAGTCATTGATTGACGTGAAGAAGTTCTTCGTGGAGAACCAGAGATAATTTTCCTCGGTGTACTTTTGCGTCTTCTAGGACCAAAATTGAAATCTTCGAGTCGAATTTTTTTTGGAGTTTGATGACAGTTTTTCTGAATCCAATTTTTAGAATCAATGTTTTCTTGATTTTCAAAATTTGTATTTAATTCTGCATTTGGGATTTTCTTTTCAAGAGATTTCGGAAGATAAAAATTCGGGATGGATTCTGGAGTCATCGTCCTGTATTCGAATTTCGAAGAGCTCGGAATCGGGATGCCTTTATGGAAGTCGAAACCCCATTCTTCGGCCTTCTTTTCTCTAATTTCTTTTAATTTTTTTTGACAAAATGTTTCATTAATCACTCGGGTAGCGAGAGTAGAGGACCCGAAGAGAGCCCTCTTGACCGGCAGCCGAGGCTTCGGAGTGGAGGTTACGATCGATTGGGCACGGAACAGGACTGCCGCTGTCGACATTTCTGAAAATCCACAAAAATTAAAAAATCCATAAAATTTAAAAAATCCACGAAATTCACAAAATCTACAAAATTCATAAAATTCAAAAAAGTTGTACAAAAAAGGATTAAAAAAATTCCAAACTATAAAAACCCAAAAATCAAGAATTAAAAAAATCAAAATTCAAAGATGAAAAAAGTCAAATTTCTAAATTTAAAAAAGTCGGATTTTTTGAGTCAAAAAAATAAAATTTCAAAGTTAAAAAGTCAGATTTTTTGGATTTTAAAAAAAGTAAATTTTGAAATCGAAAAAATCGGATTTTTTTGGATTTTAAAAAAATATTTTGAAACCAGAAAAATCGGATTTCGTTATATCAGAAAAAAACTAAAAAAGGCCGATCGGGAAAAACAAATTTCTGAGAATTTTTCGAATCAGAAAAGGCACGAAAGAGGAAGGCAAATAATCGCGAGAGTGGCGGAGACACAAACGCGGCAAGGTCAAGTCCGGTTGCCGTTTCTCGCTCGGCACTCAGTTGGTCCCGTTCGATTTGGATTATCCGGATCTCGATCTCGACACATAATTTTCCAAATCCAAAAAAATACAATTATTACAGTATGAAATAAAAAAGCAATTTTTTCGATGAATAGTGAAATTAAATCTTATCAAAAATCGGACGTTGGCCAAAATCAAAAACGGTTTTTTCTATTTGCTTTGGCCAATGGACCGATTTGTCGTGTTCAGGACGAGAAAGCGTAGTATAAAAAACAACAAAGATAGGCCAATTGCCAGTTTTTCCATCATCAGGACTGTCTGCGCAGCCGCCCCCCAGCGACATTTACTCCCTATTTCGCAATATTTATTTCATTTCGTCTTTATATCAATTTTTTCTTAATTGATATATAAATTAATCTAAAAAATTAATATAAAAACGAAATAAGACAAATCTTGAGAAAAACGAGGAACACACACCGCTGGGGGTTGTACGATCTTTGTTCTCCTCTATTTCGCTATATTTATTTCATTTCGTTTTTATATTAATTTTTTTATATTCAAATTTACCTAGTATATTACCTAAGAAGAAATTGATATAAAAAAATTTCGAAATAAATGGAAATTTAAAAGGAGAAAAATAGGGAACACATACCGCTGGGGAGCGGCCGTCCTACAGCCGTCTGCGCAGTGGCCACTGTCCAGCGGACGGAACGGCAGTGCCAGCCCGCGCGAGAGAAACGGCCAAAAGATCTTTGTGGAAAAACTGGCATTTCACAAAACTTTAAAAATTTGCAAAAAATTAATTCTTTTTAATTTCAAACTTTAATAAAAAAATTTAGCATAAATTTTAATTTAAAAAAATAAATTTTATTCAGAAAATTTTATATAAAAAATTTTGAGTAAATTTTATGTAGAAAATTATGGGTAAATTTTATGTAGAAAATTTTGAGTAAATTTTATGTAGAAAATTTTATACAGTAATTTTGAATAAATTTTATATAAAAAAGTTGTTTTTAAAAAATCTAAAAAAAAGGAAAAATTGGTGGCAGTCGACTGCCGTCGTCGCGATCGGCTCGCACTGGCTTCCCCGCCGAGCCGAGCGAAAGGACTCCGCCCGACCAAACTCCGCCTCTTTCAAGTCAAAACTGTCCCCGAAAAGGAAAAATGCCGGCTCGGCGATCCGACACGCTTGATAAACTTTTTGCTTTTTGGATTTTTTTGACAAAAAACGGCAAAATTAAAGATTTCAAATAAAGTGCCGAATCTATCATGGCGGCTGTCAGATTTATAATTTTAAAAAAGTCAAAAAAGGTCGAGAAATCGTGACAGATGTCCTTCGAAAAATTTCAAAAAAGTTTCTAAAAAATTAACAACAACATTATCGAACCTAAAAATTAAAAAATTAAAAAAACTTTAATTTGAAAAAATTAAAAATGAACTTTTTTTACAAAGTACTCTTGACACGAATTTTTTAAAAATTTAACTTTAAAAATTTTTTACGAAATATTTTTAACACGAATTTTTTTATTTTTAAAAAATCAAAAAAAATTGAAAACACTTTTTTACAAAGTACTCTTGACACGAATTTTTTTAATTTAAAAATAAAAAAAATTAAAAACACTTTTTTACAAAATATTTTTAACACGAATTTTTTTAAATTTTAGATGTCGATTTTAAGTTTTCGAGGAATTCTAAAAAATTACGTTTCCACGGAATTTCGGAAATTTTCATCTATTTCCAGAGGCCTTCTGGGTTCTCCGAGTTCCCTAGAGGCTCTGAAGCATCCAGAAGCTCCAAGAAGTCTCCTCAAGCCTTCATGGGATTCTAGAGATTTCCACAGAGTCTCGAAAAATTCTAAGAACTTCCAGAATCTCCCACAAAGTTTTAGAAAACTTGGAGGATTTTTTGCAAATTTCAGAAGCCTCTAGAAGCTTCCGTGGGATTCTAGGAACTTCCATAGAATTCCGAAAAATTCTAAGAACTTTGAAAACCTTCCAGAACTTTCTACAAGCCTTTAGAAAACTCGAAAAATCTCCAGAATCTGTGGTGAAATCCCAAAACTTCCCCACAGGATTCTAAAAACTTCAGAAATTTCAATTTTAAAAAATCCTAAAATTTAAAATTTCTCAAAAATCCTCCATGAGATTTCCCAAAGCTCCGGAATCTTCTAAAATTCTAAAAATTTCAAAAAATTTAAAAATAGAAATTATTTCAAAATTATACATTTAAAAAACTACAGTATCTTTTAGACAATAAAGATTTCGTCATTTTTGACGTTCAAAAATTTCAAAAATGGATTATTTTTAGTTTTTTTCTACAGTAAATAAAAAACAAAAAAGCTCCTTCAAGTCTGTCAATCAGTGGCAGTTGGCCAGAAAAGACAAAAAACTACTTTTTTTTGATTAGATAAAAACACCCAAAAAATTATTTTTTGAAGAAACCAAAAATCCAGAAAACTAATCAAACATGAAAAAAGACAACGTGTCTGATTCATATTATACCTCTTTCGAAATATTTTTTTTCATCGTATTTGTCGCTGCAAAAATCATTGTAAAAAAATAAAAACTTAAATCATAAAATTTTAAAAATTATTTCAACACGACATTTCAAAATTTTCCAGTTGAGACAAAAAATGATGAAATTTAGTATTTAAGTGATTTTAAAAATTTATAATTATACTATTGTAAAAAAAATAAAAACTTAAATCATAAAATTTTAAAAATTATCTTAACACGAAATTTCAAAACTTTCCAGTTGAGATAAAAAATGATGAAATTTAATGTTTAAATGATTTTAAAAATTTATAATCATACTATTGTAAAAAAATAAAAAATTAAATCATAAAATTTTAAAAATTATCTTAACACGAAATTTCGAAACTTTCCAGTTGAGACAAAAAATCACGAAATTTAATGTTTAAGTGATTTTAAAAATTTATAATTATATTTTTATAAAAAAATTAGAGATTTTCGTCATAAAATTTTTAAAATTATTTCAAAACTTTCCAGTTGAGACAAAAAATGATGAAATTTAATGTTTAAGTGATTTTAAAAATTTATAATCATACTTTTATAAAAAAATAAAAACTTAAATCATAAAATTTTAAAAATTATTTCAACATGAAATTTCGTAACTTTCCAGTTGAGATTGAAAATTTTCGAGGTTTTATTTTTATGATTTCTTAGGTTTTCAAAAACCTCTAATATGTTCTAAGTCATACTGTCATAAAAATCAAAAATGTTTGTCATAAAAATTTGAAAACTTTTTTAACACCAATTTTATAGCTTTCCAGTCAAGACCGAAAATTTCAAATTTTTATTTTTTTTTTAATTTTTAAATTATTTCGTAAATTTTGAATAATTTTATTGTAAAAAATAAAAACTTTAATTGTAAATTTCAAGAATTGTCTCAACACGAATTTCGAAATTTTCCAGTCAAGATCGAAAATTTCAAATTTTTATTTTTTTTTTAATTTTTAAATTATTTCGTAAATTTTAAATAATTTTATTGTAAAAAATAAAAACTTTAATTGTAAATTTCAAAAATTGTCTCAACACGAATTTTGAAATTTTCCAGTTAAGACCGAAAATTTCAAATTTTTATTTTTTTTTTATTAATTTTTAAATTATTTCGTAAATTTTGAATAATTTTATTGTAGAAAATAAAAACTTTAATTATAAATTTCAAAAATTGTCTCAACACGAATTTCGAAATTTTCCAGTCAAGACCGAAAATTTCGAATTTTTATTTTTTTTAATTTCAAAAATAACTTGCTTTTAAGATTTCTAAATTCGGATATTTTTCGAAGAAAATTTGCTTTATTTTTATTCAAAATCTGACATTTTTAAAAATCGAAATTTTGCCGGACCAGTCAATCCTTTTTTACAACGGCCAAAATATCACCAATTTATTTTAAAATTTTTTTTTTTAAAATCATCAAATCTCAAATATCCTAAAAAATCCGGATTTTTTAGGATATTCTGTTTTTTTTATAAAAACAAAATTGGCGGGTTTTTTTTAACCAAGAAAATCAGTTAGCTGACTTGTTTCATTTTTTTTTGGAAAAAAACGCGCCAATATTCTGATGGAACAAAAACAGTGCAAAACAAGTCTAAAAATGTTGTTTTTCAGGAAATCAGAAGCAAGAAGTCAAAGTTGATCATGGGACATTGGCCAAGAACTGGTTTTTTGGCGGTTTTTGAAGCAATTGAACATCATACTAGTTCAGAAAATTGAAATAATTTTAATAAATCTCGATAAAGATTTTCGAAATTTTAAAAAATTAAAATTTTAAAGCTTTTGGAAAATTTCAGGAACTTTTAAGAGATCTTTGAAGATTCCAAAAAATTGAAATAATTTTAATAAATCTCGATAAAGATTTTTGGAATTTTTAAAAATTAAAATTTTAAATAATTTTAAAGACTTTTGGAAGATTTTAGAAAATTTTAGGAACTTCTAAGAGATTTTTGAAGATTCCAGAAATTTTAGAATTTTCCATTTGATTCCAGAAAATTGAAATAATTTTAATAAATCTCGATAAAAATTTTTGGAATTTTTAAAAATTAAAATTTTAGATAATTTTAAAGACTTTTGAAAGATATTAGAAAATTTCAGGAACTTCTAAGAGATCTTTGAAGATTCCAAAAAATTGAAATAATTTTAATAAATCTCGATAAAGATTTTTGAAATTTTTAAAAATTAAAATTTTAGATAATTTTAAAGCTTTTGGGAGATTTTAGAAAATTTTAGAAGCTCCTGAAAAATCCTAAAATGTACTACTAAACTCTAAAGAATTTCAAAAGTTTCAAAATCGACTAAATTTTGGAAGATTTCAAAAATTTTAAGTGTCCAAAAATTTTCAAAATTTAAAAACCTTCAGAATTTTCTTAAAGATTCTAGAAAATTTCAGAAGTTTCTCAAAATTTCTAAATTTTCTAAAAAATTTTTGAAATTTCATCAGATTCTCGAAATTTTCAAAATTTTGTGTAATCTGTGAATTTTAAAAATTAAAATCTTATTTTTTTAAAAATCAAAAATCCAACTTGAAATTTTGAACTTTTTGATTTTTTTGATTTTTTTTGATTTTGTGAAAAATTTTCTGGCAAAAAAAAATTAAAACGTGATTCCTGTTTTTGGTTTGGCCGGTATTTTTGGCGCGAAAACTGGCTCAGAGCCAGAAAAGACAGAAAAACAAAGCATCAAGAAACCTCCGATGGACGTGACAAGTGTCTTCATGAAGAAAAGTGTCTTCTTGAAGACAACAATGGTTTGGCGCCCAGCCAGCCCGCCTCGAGGAAAATTTTCGAAATAATCAGTACCTGGGGACTTGACCCAGTTTTCACTTTTATCGAAAAAATTAAGTGTAAATTAATTTCAAAAATAAATTTAACCTTTTCGCTCTAGGACACAATTTTTAAAATTTAAACTTTTCGTTCTAAGAAATAACTTTTGAAATCTCAACTTTTCGTTCTAGGACACAATTTTTAAAATTTAAACTTTTCGTGTTGAGACACAATTTCTAAAAACTTGGCTTTTCGGGTTGAGACACAACTTCCAAAATCCCGACTGTTCGCTGTAAGACGCGATTTGATGGATATGCTTGATTCGGGAAGTTGAAGGACCTTGAAATGATCAAGCTGACTGAGACAGACTTAGAATCCACGGATGTTGTCTTGGTAGGAGGTGTGATTCCGAGCCCTGACCAGCAACTGGCCCAGGTTCCTCGAGTCGTCTCCACACGGGTTCCCGGAGAACTCTCGATTCCACACAGACTCCCAGGTCTTCTCCAACATCCCACAAGCCCCTGTGGTATTTCGGGAACCTCAAGTTTCCCTCTGGGATTCTGGAATTTTCTACAGTATCTTAGAAAATTTCAGAAGTTTTTATTGGATTCTGAAAAAATCCAAAATTTTCTGAGAAATTCCAAAACTCCCCCAGAAGGTCCTATAAGATTCTATAGAGTTTCAGAATCCTCCATGTGATTCTGGAATTTTCTACAGTACTTTCGAAAATTGCAGAAATTTTTATTGGATTCTGAAAAAATCCAAAATTTTCTGAGAAATTCCAAAACTCCAGAAGGTCCTATAATATCAGTGATAATTTCGAAATCTTTTCCATGATTTCAAAAACTCCTACAGTACTTTAGAGAACTCCAGAAGAGCGTTGAGCAGAAAGAGAACAGATTCTGGATCTGCATTTGAAAAGCTTTAAAATGATATAACTCATTTCAAAAGACCACTCCGAATAAGCGGTCCTTCCTCGTCGGTTCAAAGTTCATCGTTTAAATTTTATCTTTTTTAAGATAATTAAAATAAAAAAATATTCTATCAAAAAGTCGTTGAAAATTTTTAATTTTTGAAATTACAGTACCATGAGGTGATGAAAAAAATAAAAATTAAAGTGTTTCCTCGGATATCCTGAGAAAACAGACATCAATTAAAAAAATTTAAAAAATATAAAAAATTTTTTTTAAAAAATTTAAGATTAAAAAATTTTTTTTAAAAAATTTAAAAAATATAAAAAATTTTTTTAAATTTAAGATTAAAAAAAAATTTTTTTTTATTTAAGTTTAACAAAATTAAAATTTTTTTAAGGAAAAGTTAAATTTCTAAAATAAATTTAAACATTAAAAAAATTAAATTTTAGAATAAATTTAAATTTAAATTTTTTAAGTAAATTTAAATATTAAAAAACTTAATTTCTTCGAAAAAATTAATTTTTAAAATAAATTTGAATTTTTTAATAATTTACATTCCTTTAAAAAATTAATTTTTTAAGTAAATTTAAATATTAAAAAATTTAGTTTCTTCGAAAAAAATTAATTTTTAAAATAAATTTAAATTTTTTAAGTAAATTTAAATATTAAAAAATTTAGTTTCTTCGAAAAAATTAATTTTTAAAATAAATTTGAATTTTTTAATAATTAGTTAACAATGGAAAATAAAAATTTCGAAAATTGCCTAGTTCAAGGTTCGTGACTCAATTTGCACAACAAAGATACTAATTTCGGTTCAATTCGACTATTTTATGGCGAAAAACGGATAAAGTTGTTTTTTGAAGGACACAATTTCCAAAATTCCAACAATAGGCCATTTCGACGGTAATTTGACACTTGACATCAATTACGGTAATTCTGTCAATTATGTTCAAAAAAATAAAAATAAAAATTTTTAAAACAAAAATAATTTCGATTTTCGATGTTTTCAAAAAAAATAAAAATTTTTTTAAATTTTAAATTTTCCAAAAAAAAATAAAAATTTTTTTAAATTTTAAATTTTCCAAAAAAAAATAAAAATTTTTTTAAATTTTAAATTTTCCAAAAAAAAATAAAAATTTTTTTAAATTTAATTTTCCAAAAAAAAATAAAAAACTTTTTTAAATTTTAATTTTTTTTAAAATAAAAAATTTTTTTAACTTTTAATTTTTCAAAAAAATTCTAAATTTAAAAAAGTTTTTTAATTTTAAATTTTGTTTATAAAAAATTTTAAAAAATCATTAGTTTTGAAAAAGAGAAATTTAAAGATATATTTTTTGAAACTTAATTCCTGTCCATAAAACATAAAACTAACCCCCTGCTGATATCTAGAAACAAGAAATTTAACGATACAGTTTTCTAAAAACCAAATTTTTAAAATACAGTTTTTTTTTAAATAAAAATTTTTAAAATTACAGTTTTCTAAAAATAAAAATTTTTAAAATTACAATTTTCTAAAAATAAAAATTTTTAAAATACAGTTTTTTTTAAAATAAAAATTTTAAAATTACAGTTTTTTTAAATAAAAATTCTAAAGTTACAGTTTTCTAAAAACCAAATTTTTAAAATACAGTTTTCTAAAAACCAAATTTTTAAAAATACAGTTTTTTTAAATAAAAATTCTAAAAATAAGAAATTTAAAGTTACGATTTTTTTAAAATAAAAATTCTAAAATTACAATTTTCTAAAAATAAAAATTTTTAAAATTAAATTTTTAAAATTACAGTTTTCTAGAAATCTAATTTCCGTAAAAAAAATTAAAAAATAAGCCATCATTGATTTTTTAAATTTATTTTTTTTTCGAAAATAAAATTTTAAAAAAATTAATTTTTGTTTAAAAATGTTTAAAATTTAAAATTTTTTATAAAAATTAACTTTTTTGTGAATAAAAAAGTAAAAATTAAAAACAAACAAAAACGATTTTTTATTGATATTTTTGAATGAAAATAGTCAAAAAAAATTTGATAAGAAAAAATTGGAGGAAAATGCTGAAACTGCTTCCCGCCAAAATTCGAGAATGAATAAATTCAGAACCTTGGCCGAATTTTCTATTTTTACGAAATGGCGCGAGATTATAAAAATCTGTTTTTAAAAATTTTTGCGAGAATTTTCAAGGACTTCTTTAATCTTCTGATTTTCTCAAAACAAAGATCCCGCCAAATTTGTTCAGGACCACCGGCGTCGAGGTCTACAAAAAAGTCAATGTCGAAATTAAATCGGATTTTTGCATAAAAATTAAATAGACAAAATTGTCTGAATATTGCAAGCAAAGTGCAGATTTCATTTTGATTTCGAAATTTTCATAAATGTAATTATAAAAATCTCGACATATATGTTCAAATATTGCAAGCAATCTGCAGACTTTGATGTTAACTTATCTGCTTGAATGTTGCAAGCAAAGTGCAGGTTTCATTTCGATTTCGAAATCTTTACAAATATGATCATAAAAATGCTAATTCATTTGCCCAATGTTGCTCGCAACCTGCAAATTTTGATGTTGACTTATCTGCTTGAATGTTGCAAGCAAAGTGCAGGTTTCATTTCGATTTCGAAATCTTTACAAATATGATCATAGAAATGCTAATTCATTTGCCCAATGTTGCAAGCAACCTGCAGATTTTGATGTTGACTTATTTGCTTGAATCCTGCAAGCAACCTGCAGATTTCACTTCGATTTCGAAATTTTCATAAACATAATTATAAAAATCTCGACATATTTACTTAAACATTGCGCGCAACCTGCGAATTTTATTTTGATTTTAACTTTGACTTTGACGTCGACCTCGATAGAAGAAAACTGTTTGAGGTTGGCGCCATTTCGGGAGTGAACATTTAATCGACAGTAATTAATCTGAATTCGATTCAGATGCCGACAGAAAGATGCCGAACGATGGAAATTTGACGATTCAAGGACAGTCATTCCTCATTTCTTCACTTGTTGCCAGAGGAATGTCATCAGGCCTTTGTTTCGGTTTCATTTGAACGAGCTAATTAATGAGGTTGTCTTAGGGGTTCTTTGATGGGGTTTTGTTAATTTAGGATTTTTTAAACAGGGGCTTACTGTATCAAATTTATTATTTTTAAAAAAAATTAAATTAAAAATTTATTATTATTTATTTTTAATAAAATTACAATAAAAAGTAGAAAATTTGTTAATTTAGGATTTTTTAAATAGGGGCTTACCGTATCAAATTTATTATTTAAAAAAAAAATAAAATTAAAATCAAAAAAAAATTTATTATTATTTAAAAAAATAAAATTACAATAAAAAGTAGAAAATTTGTTAATTTAGGATTTTTAAACAGGGGCTTACTGTATCAAATTTATTATTTAAAAAAAAATTAATTGTTATTTATTTTTTAAAAATAAAATTGAAATAAAAAAGTAGGAAATTTGTTGATCTAAAGTTTCCGTTTTGGTTATCTTAAAAATTGTGATTTTTTACAGTATTAGTTTTAATTACTATGTTTTAAGTGTAATTAGGGTAGAAGGGGATAGGGGGTTTGTTTCGACAGGGGTTCCGAAAATTTTTTTTGGCAATTTTAAAAATTACAAATTTCTGAAATGATATTTCTAATTACTGTATTTTGATCAATTTTAAGTGTAACTAGGGTAGAAGGGAATAGGGGGTTTTTTTCGACAGGGGTCCTAGTGGCCTAAAATATCCTTTTTTTGACAATTTTAAAAACTACAAATTTCTACAGTACCACTTCTAATTACTGTACTTTGATCAATTTTAAGTGTAACTAGGGTAAAAATAAGAAGAATGACAGATACGGTAGATACTTAAAAATTCTTAAAATTTTTAATAATTTATTTTCAAAATTTAAACGACATTGGTGGTTTTACATGAATCAGCCGGATAAGCTAAATCCTGTTTTTTGAGTTTTCAAAGTCCTTCGATTCGAAAATAGGAAATTGAATAATGGACCCATCTGCCACGTCAGTCGTTTCCAGCTACAACAGTCCGAGATAAGGATTACAACAGAGACCGCCGGAGAGAAAATTCAAAAAAATCATGAATAAACTTTGTTATCAAATAAAATTTCTTTAGTCTCTATTTTGAGAAACAAACAGAAACGATTCCTTTACACCATCGGGGTCGGGGATTCAGTATATTCAAAAAATTTCAAAAATTATTCGAAAAATTCCAAAAATTATTTTAAAAATTTCAAAAATTATTCAAAAAATTCTAAAAATTATTCAAAAAATTTCAAAAATTATCCAAAAACATTTAAAATTATTTGAAAAATTAAAAATTATTAAAAAAATTTCAAAAATTATTCGAAAAATTAAAAATTATTCAAAAACATTTAAAATTATTTAAAAAATTTCAAAAATTATTAAAAAAAATTTTAAAAAATTTTAAATTTTCAAAGATTCTCGAACGGAAAATTTTTTCGAAGATATTCAAAAAATAATTTTTTCAAAGATGCTTATAAAAAAAAATTTTGGAAAATGTTTATAAACAATAGTTTTTTGAAAATGTCTAAAAAGTAATTTTCTCAAAGATGTTTGTAAAAAAATTTTTGAAGATGTTTAAAAAAATAATTTTTTTCAAGATGTTTGTAAAAAAAATTTTTCAAAGACTTTTGTAAAATAATTTTTTTGAAAATGTTTAAAAAGTAATTTTTTTGAAGATGTTTGTAAAAAAATTTTTGAAAATGTTTAAAAAAATAATTTTTTCAAAGATATTCAAAAAATAATTTTTTCAAAGATGTTTGTAAAAAAAATTTTTTCGAAGATATTCAAAAAGTAATTTTTTTTTAGATGTTTGTAAAAAATTTGTTGTCAATTTTTTAAAATGAAATTTAGATAAATGACTTCAAAAAAAAGACAAATGACTTAACCTCATTTTTTGGATTACAGATCCTTTATTTTAAATTTCAAACAAAACTAAATAAATCATTTTGAACACCTTTCGTTTTGTATCCAGATGCCAGAAAAAGTGATTTATCGTCTTTGAAGGTCAAAATTAAGAAACAAAACTTTTTCAAAATTTAAAACTTTTTTTTCGAAAAAATCAGCCATATTCGAAAATAATTTTTTTTTAAATTTATTTTTTAAAAATTATTTTTAAAAATTATTTTTTTTTAAATTTATTTTTTTTTTGATTATTTTTAAAAATTTATTTTTTTTATTATTTTTTTTTATTTTTATTATTTTTTTAAATTTATTTTTTTCTAATTATTTTTTTAAATCATCATTGCCCTGAGGGCTAGGAGAGGACTACGTACCCTATGTGATTAAGATGAAAATTTTTAAATTTATAAAAACAAAATATAGTTCGAAAACATGGATTACGAAATCGTCACAAAGATCACTTTTGTTTTTAAAAAGTTCTAGAAATTCGTGCTGGGACCGTTTTTAAAAAAATTTGATTTTTATAAATTATTAATTTCGAAATCAAACAAAGTTACGAAATCGTCACAAAGATCACTTTTGTTTTTTAAAAAAAATTTTAAAAGTTCATACTGAAGACATTTCGTAACAAAGTTTATTTTTGACTTTGTGTGATGGATTATGAAATCTCGAACATCACGAAATAATCGTGACGAAAAATCGAAATTGTTACAGAGATCACTTTGTTTCTAAAAAGTTGAAAATTCGTGCTGAGACCATTTTTTAAAAAAATTATTAATTTCGAAATTTTCTAAAATAATAAAATAACTATGGCCTAAAAATGTAGATTACTGTAGATTCTAAAAAGTTCTAGAAGTTCGTGCTGAGACCATTTAAAAAAAATTTTTTTGAATTTTTATAAATTATTAATTTCGAAATTTTCTAAAATTATGAAATAACTATGGCCTAAAAATATAGATTACTGTAGGTTCTAAAAAAATGAAAATTCGTGCTGAGACCATTTTTAAAAAAAATTGTTTTGAATTTTTATAACATAATAAAATAACTATGGCCTAAAAATTTAGATTACTGTAGATTCTAAAAAGTGGAAATTCGTGCTGAAACCATTTTTTAAAAAAATTAGATTTTTATAAATTATTAATTTCGAAATTTTCCAAAATTATGAAATATTTTATTTTTTAAAAACTTTGAAAGTTCGTGTCGGGACCATTTTTGAAAATGTTTATTTTTAATTATACTATGACGAAATTTCAAAGAGGTTTTTATTGGATGAAAAATGTTTGCGCAAAAGTGGTTGAGAATCCATCAATCAAGATGGCAGTTTTGATTAGATCCTTTTTATGTATCGAAGGACGCCTCAGGGTTCTCGGTACCAGGGTGTGTGTTCGGACCAGATTACGGTAGCAGAAAAAAACTGGCGTTGGGCCCGAAAGAAAAAAATTCTGAAAAAACTTCAAGTTCCAAAAAAACGACTGATAACATCGTTTTTTTTTAAAGATTTATTTCAATTTGATTTTATCAGAAAATTCTCAGCTTTATCTTGGAGAAATTCCAAAAAAAAATAAATTTTTAATAATTTAAAAAAAAATAAAATTTAAATATTAGAAATCTAATTTTTAATAATTTAAAAAAATTTAATTTTAATTTAAAAAAATATTTTTAAACTTCTTGAAAAAAAAATAAAATTTAAATATTAAAAATAAAATTTTTAAAAATAAAATTTAAATTTAAAAAAAATATTTTTAAACTTCTTCAAAAAAAAACAAAATTTTAATTTTAAAAAATCTAATTTTTAAATTTTTTTTATTTTCAAAAAAAAAATTTTTAAAAAGAATAATTTTGAAACTATTTTAATTTTTTTTCGAAAATGTCTTGAAGGTCATTTCTGTCATAATTCTGTCGTTTTTCATGTTTTTAAAAAAAACAGATCTTATTTTTTTCAAAAAACATGAATTTTATTTTTTTCAAAAAACATGAATTTTATTTTTTTTTAAAAAACATGAATTTTATTTTTTTGAAGACAAATTGGCAGTTTTCAATTTTGTCTGAAAAAAAAGAAAGATCATGTCAGGTTTCGTTCGTCAAAAAAATAACTGAATTTTATAGACGTTTTTTTTCAAAATGTCAAATCTCATTAATTTTAAAAAAAATAAAAAACAAGTGAAAATGGAAAATTTAAAAAATAAAAAAATCGTTTTTTTTACTTTTATATTCGAAAATTTTTAATTTTTTGTTATTTAAAAAAATTTCTGAGACTGTGTATTTGGTTCTTACTGTAACTATGAACTTAGTTATGGATAACCTAAAAAATTAAATTTATATTAAAAAATCAAAAATATTGGTTTTTAAATCAAAGATTTTTAATTTTTTATTATTCAAATATAAACAACGGTCTTAGCACGATAAATTTCATTCTTACTGTAACTAAGATCTCGAAAAAGGTACCTAAAAAATTTAATTTATATAAAAAAATTAAAAATCATCCGCTTTAAAATCGATTTTTTAATTTTTTATTATTTAAATATAAACAACGGTCTTAGCACGATAAATTTCATTTTTACTGTAACTAAGATCTCGAAAAAAGTGACCTAAAAAATCAAATTTATATAAAAAAAATTAAAAATCATTCGCTTTAAAATCGATTTTTTAATTTTTTTATTATTAAAAAATAAACAACGGTCTTAGCACGATAAATCTCATTCCTACTGTAACTAAGAACTCGAAAAAAGTGACCTAAAAAATCAAATATATATTTAAAAATCAAAAATTATTCCTTTTAGAATTTTTATTTTTTACTTTTTTTAAATATTTTTTTTCATTAATTTCACAGCGAATAATTTTCAACATTTTTTTCGATCAAAAGTTGAGTTACTAATCTTCGAAAAAAGACATACTGTAGAAGTTACGAAAGTTTCGAAATTGGGTAATCTTCGGATTTAAAAAAAACGGAATTCAAAAAACGACTTTCAAATTTTTTCGGATTTTTTGAATTTTCGAAATAAATAATCATCGATGAGGGAAATATTCAAAAATTTCAAAAAATTAAACTTTTTAAAATTTTTAGTAAATTTCAATTTTTTGAAAATTTTAATTTTATAAAAAAAAGAAAATTTTAATTTTATAAAAAAAAGAAAATTTTGATTTTATTCAAAAAAAAAAAGAAAATTTTGATTTTATTCAAAAAAAAAAAGAAAATTTTAATTTTATTAAAAAAAAAAAGAAAATTTTAATTTTATTTAAAAAAACCAAAATTTTAATTTTATTCAAAAAAAAAAGAAAATTTTATTTAAAAAAATTTTGATTTTATTCAAAAAAAGAAAATTTTATTTAAAAAAAAATTTTGATTTTATTCAAAAAAATTTTAATTTTATTCAAAAAAAGAAAATTTTATTAAAAAAAAGAAAATTTTGATTTTATTCAAAAAATTTTAATCGTCAAAGTTGTTCGAGATCAAATTTTCCGTTTCGGCAACTTTGTAGATCGCGATTTTTGATAATTGAAAAACTCGAGATTCATTCACCCGTGTTTAATTCGGCATTTCTTTTTTAAATTACCGTTATCTTTTTTTGAAGGACGTTTTTGCAGGGACGGAGGAAGCTTCAAGTGATCCATCATCTTTCCACGGTGTCTGACAGGCTTCTGAAGGAACCTTGCCAAATCAAAAAGTACTTTTTTAAAGACATACAGTAAACTCCGCTCGAGGGAAATTTGAGGTTTCAAGGACGTTGAAAAATTCGGAATTTTATGCCTTTTGATTTTTGACTTTCGAGCGGTCCTATCGAGATCGGCGATTCCGGTCCTGATAAATGAACCACGACTGTACGACACTTTCCCCAGCGGCATCTGGTCTCTGTTTTTCTTTTTTAATTCTCACTGATTTCGAAATTTTTATTAAATTAATTTTAATTAAGATATTGTGAAAAAACAAAAATGAAATAAATTATAAATTACGAAACAGGGGATCAACAGTTATAAAACAGATCTATGAAACATACAGTAGTTACCCCAGCGGCATCTGGTCTCTGTTTTTCTTTTTTAATTCTCACTGATTTCGGAATTTTTATTAAATTAATTTTAATTAAGGTATTATGAAAAAACAAAAATAAAGTAAATTATACATTACGAAACAGGGGATCAACTGTTATAAAACAGATTTATGAAACATACAGTAATTGATCCAGTGACATTTGGTTCGTTTTTTTAATTCTCACTGATTTCGGAATTTTTATTAAATCACTATATTTCTTAACTGAGATATTGTGAAAAAACAAAAACGAAATAAATTATAAATTACGAAACAGGGGATCAACTGTTATAAAACAGATTTTTAAAACATACAGTAGTTAATCCAGTGACATTTGGTCCGTTTTTTTTAATTCTCACTGATTTCGAAATTTTTCTTAACTGAGGTATTGTGAAAAAACAAAAACGAAATAAATTATACATTACGAAATAGGGGATCAACTGTTATAAAACAGATTTTTAAAACATACAGTAGTTAATCCAGTGACATTTGGTCCCTGTTTTTTCTTTTTTTTAAGTCTCATTGATTTCGAAATTTTTATTAAATTAATTTTTTCTTAATTTATATATTAATTCAATTAAGGAAAAATTAATATAAAAACGAAATGAGATAAATCTTGCGAAATAGGAGGAGCAAATGTCGTACAGCCATGGACCACTGTAGAATTTTTTTTTCGGCAAAAACCGTCCTGACTGAAGACCAAAAAGGAAAAACGGACAAGGATTTAAATTTGATTGAATGACAAGATATTACATAGTTTCATAAGCGTTCCATCTCAAGGTTGTCATCGGATGCCGAATTTCAATCAAACTGAAATTTTTCGAATTCAATTTTTGATTTTCAAGTTACTCAAATTTGAATTTTGAAGAATTTCGAAATTATTTGAATTTGGAAAATTTCGAAATTATTTGAATTTGGAAAATTTAAATTTTGAAGAATTTTGAAATTACTTAAATTAAAAAGTCCAAAAATTTGAATTTTGAAGAATTTTGAAATTATTTAAATTTAAATTTCGAAATTCCGAAAATTTGAATTTTGAAGAATTTTGAAATTATTTGAATTTAGAATTTTTAAAATTTAAAGTTATTTGAATTCAGAATTTTTAAAATTCGAAATTATTTAAATTCTGAAATTCCGAAAATTCAAATTTTGGAAAACTTCAAAATTATTCAAATTCAGAATTTTTAAAATTTAAAGTTATTCAAATTTTAAAAAATTTTAAATTAGAACTTTAAAAATTCAAAAATGTTCAAATTTAAATTTTTTTAAAATAAAAATAAATAAATTTTAATTTTTTTTAAATAAAATAAATAAATTTAATTTTTTTTTAAATAAAAATAAATAAATTTTAATTTTTTTTAAAATAAAAATAAATAAATTTAATTTTTTTTAAAATAAAATAAATAAATTTAAAATTAAAATAAATTTCGAAAAAATTGTTTTTATTTATTTTCAACGTTCGTCTTGTGATTTATTCGATCTGAATTTTCGAAATGAATAAGGTGCAATTTTTCGAAGAACATTTTTAAAAAAAATCGAAAACGGAGTCCTTATCAGCTTGGAATTTCCTCCCTGAGGCGACAGCTGTTCGAGAAAATCCAAACAGCAGTCGTTGATCCCGAAAAAACTGAAAACTAAATCCGAAATAATTTTTTTCGTCAAACCCCTGAGGAAAGCTGATGTGGAATAAATATTTTTCGAATTTAGTGTTTTTTGCACATGTTTTAGATGATTTTGATTTTATGGAAGTTTTTAGAATTTCTGAGGATTTAGAAAATCGAAAAAATTTAGGATTTTGTAGAAGCTTCTAGAGTTTTGGAATTTCTCAGAAAGTTTTGGATTTTTTCAGAATCCAATAAAAATTTCTGAGATTTTCTAAAGTACTGTAGAAAATTCCAGAATCACATGGAGGATTCTGAAACTCTATAGAATCTTATAGGACCTTCTGGGGGAGTTTTGGAATTTCTCAGAAAATTTAGGATTTTGTAGAAGCTTCTAGAATTTCGGAATTTCTCAGAAAATTTTGGATCTTTTCAGAATCCAATAAAAACTTCTAAAATTTTCTAAAGTACTGTAGGAAATTCTAGAATCCCAGAGGGAAACTTGAGGTCCCCGAAGTACCACAGGGGCTTGTGGGATGTTGGAGAAGGTCTGGGAGTCTGTGTGGAATCGGGAGTTCTCCGGGAACCCGTGTGGAGACGACTCGGGGAACCTGGGCCAGTTGCTGGTCAGGGCTCGGAATCGCACCTCCTACCAAGACAACATCCGTGGATTCTAAGTCTGTCTCAGTCAGCTTGATCATTTCAAGGTCCTTCAACTTCCCGAATCAAGCATATCCATCAAATCACTTCTTACAGCGAACAGTCGGGATTTTGGAAGTTGTGTCTCAACCCGAAAAGCCAAGTTTTTAGAAATTGTGTCTCAGAACGAAAAGTTTAAATTTTAATAATTGTGTCCTAGCGCGAAAAGTTGAGATTTCGAAAATTATTTCTTAGAACGAAAAACTCGAAATTTTAGAAATTGTGTCTTAACACGAAAAATTCAAATTTTAATAATTGTGTCCTGGCGCGAAAAGTTTAAATTTCGATTTCCAACCCTGACTGTGAACTTTGATAAAACTCTGATTTTTACAGTAATTTAGAAATATCAATTGCAGAGTGTTCGTTTCCAAACTTGTGTCCATCCCCAAGATGGCTTACGAAAACATCAATGTTCGGATGACCCGTACAGGAAAATCCATCACTTGGGGATTTTCCCTGAGGCAGAATGGGCCTGGGATTACTGTAGCTTATGTAGAAAAGGATTCCATGGCCGACAAAGCCGGAATCCAGACGGGGGATACTGTAGAGAAGATTTTCGGATTAAAACCGGGGAATCTCCAAGAAGTCCAAAACAGGATCCAGAACGCTGACGAACTGACATTGGTCCTGAAGCGATTCATCGCGAATCCCCCCGAACTGCCCTGGACCCTGGAGGAAAACGGAAACCAGGTCGTCGTTAACAAGTTCGACGAAAAAGGAAAATTTTCCGGAATTTACGATAAAGTTAGTTTTTTTTTAAAATAAATTTTTTAAATTACAGTAATCTACAGAATACCGCGGGATACCAAAACTCGTTTCAAACTTCCCAATTCTACGGTCCGCCCGTGATTCAAGAAACTCGAAAAACGACGAATTATAAAAAAACCGAAACTCACGAAGGCGGTCCGATTGTTCCCCTCGAGCAACTACCGTACTCCAACACGATTTCAAGTGAGAGTCACTCCAATTGGGATCGCGACGAAGGAAATATTAAAAAACACTACGAATCAAACAGAACCTACACTAGAACAGAATCCACCAACGTGGCTCCAGGATTCCAATCTTCTGGAGGCCCATTTACTGGACAAAGTGTTTTTAACTCGACATCTGGGGGTCCATTCACTGGACAAAGTGTTTTTAACTCGACTTCTGGGGGTCCATTCACAGGACAAAGTGTTTTTAACTCGACTTCTGGGGGTCCATTTACCAGACAAAGCGCCTTTAACTCGACTTCTGGAGCTCCTTTTGAAACTACCAGACAAGTTACAACTTACTCTAATGGTACTTCTGCTCCTTGGACAACTTTGCAGAAAACAAATTCAACTTGGCAATCTGGACCAACTGGGAATGGTGCTCATTGGAATAGGAATGAACATCGTCAAGGTGGAAATCAATCTAATTTTAACAATTATCAATATAATCAAAGTGGATTTAATGGTCAAACAGGACCTAATAATCAGTCTGGTCCTGGAGGTTTCAGATCATCATCTGTTCTCCAACAACCTAGTTCTGATAACAATCAATATTCTCCACGTTACCAAAGATCCGCAAAATCCGTCACTCCTGTCAATCAATATGACGGTAAAAATAATTTTAAAAAACTTAAAAATTTCAAATTTAAAAAAAATTAATAATCTTAAAATTAAAAAAAAAAATTTTTAATTTAAAAAAAAAGTAATTTCAAATTTTAAAAAACAAAGATTTCTTTTATTTCTGAAAATTCGCTTTGAGACTATTTCGCAAAATCCTCGTTTTTTTCAGGACCTCGAATGTACTATCAACGAACTCCTCGTACTGCTCGAGAATTATCTCCTCGAGCCACTATTCAGCATCTCCAATACAACTCCCCTCTGGCTATGTATTCTCCTGAAGCCGCTGCTGAAGCTTACAAGATGCAAACCGGTCAGGAGATTCCTATCGACGGAGACTACCCCACTGGAGGTCGTCCTCCTTACTTAGATTCAGCCACTCGACGCTTAATCGCAGAAGAGGAACAGGGGGGTATGCGTTACCGATCCCCCACTCCTCAGCAAAGTGGTAGTTTCAAAAGAATCTCCTACGCCGTCGGAACTCCTGTCAACTGATGGATGTACTTCCCGAAAGCAAAATTAAATCGGTGAAAACTCTAGCTTATTTGACGCGTAGAGTAATTTGCTTTTCTTCAAATCATTTCAATGCAAAATTTCAAAAATAAAAGTACCAAAGAAACAAACCATTTATTATAATTCATTCTTGATCCCTGTTTCATCATCTGTTTCGTCATCTAGAAGTGGGAAATCTTGTTTTGCAGCCATGATTACTGCTTTTTCGGCCTGTCTTGTGGCGTCGAATACTTGATTCATGCACTTTCCAAATTCAAAAAATAGAGATTTCATAATTTCAGCGTGATCGTCTCCCCTTTGTTCCTGGAATTTAGTTTGTAGATGACTTACGGGGATGTAACTTACGGATTCGTTGGCTTGAGCGAAAAGGCACATTGTTGTGGCTTCGACGACGTCGTCCGTGAGGTAGTACCAGACTTTTGTTTTGTGGTCTCTTGCCGTTAACCTTTCTATCAGTTCATCATCTGACACAGGAGATCGTCGTTCTAGATCTGAAGCAGCTGTGAATCTATCGGAAAACCGTACTTGTCTGTCGGCTTCCGTGTTTCTGCACGAGCAACACTTGCATCGTTCCGTACACGCCACTTTTGCTTCAAAACATTCACAGTAATTCTTGAGGCAATTCGACTTCTTGCAATGACATCCCTTCTGGTGTAATCTCTCCATATCCGCGTTCCTCCCTTTGTTGGCAACACCGATTTTCGGTTTGAAAGCATTCGGATTCTTCTCCAACGACTGCTTGATTGCTCGACTTCGGTCATGGTTGAATTCCAGATTATTATGACAGTCCTTACAGTTGCAGTCTAAGCAGAATTCTCCATTGGCGAAACACTCACAATACAGCTTCAAGCATTGAGATCTGGTGCAGTTACATGGTTTCCTTCTCCCGCTCTGTATTCTCCTCGGCTTGATCGGTTTCTTATTCCAAGTAAAAGGATTAGAAGGTACAGCAGGAGTAAAAACTGGCTTTGGTGGCTGAACGACACGAACACTAGCAGCGTATCCGTGATGAGGCATCTGGAAAAAAAATTCATATATGAAATCCCAAAAATCCGAACTTGTTCGATCATGACCGGTGTTCCTGTTCCGGACTCGTAACTGTACACTGGATAATCCACTGCTGTTGGTCGTGATCCAGAGAGTGGGATAAGCACGGGTTTCCTGTCTTCTCGTTGGAGTTGGGGCATATCAGAATCCGGATATGTTATCTGAAAAACTTAATAAAATTAAAAAAATAAAAATTTCCTTACCCTGTCATTTTGAGGATTATTACGGTAGGTTCTCCCTCCAGGATCCATTTTTAGGACAATTAACTGTGATTAAAAAAGATTCCAAGCAATGGAGAAATACCGGGGGAACCACTGATTCAAGTGAAACAAAAGAGCGCGCACCAGTTTTCGTCTCGAGACCCAGTCCCTGACGAAAGACTAACATCCATGTAAAAATGGACACTATCCTTGGATTCGGATTTTCTAAATTAAATCTTTATTACCAAGTTTAAGTTACTTAATTAAACCTTCCAAAAAGGTGTTTTTTGTTATTTAATAGAATTTATAAAAGTACTTTAAAAATGATCAATTTTTTTATTTAAAAAATTGCATAAATAAAAAATATTTATGATATTACTTTTTTAAAAATTTTGATTTTTAATTTTAATATTAGTATAATTTTTTCAAATTTTTAAATTCCCGCGCAAGAGCGAAAAAATTTTTAAAAACAAAAAAAAAGGAAAATCTGGCAACTTTCGTCAAAACCGACGCTCTTTTTTCTTTTTACCTAAATTTCAAAACTTCTTAGAAAATCCCAAAATTTCCCTCCAAATCACTCTAAAATAGTTTTAATTTTTTAATTTTTATAACAACCATTTCATAACCAGTAAACTCAACAACCAAAATCCATTTAAAACTTTAATGAACCCGTTATTTGATCCCCGCTTTCATTCTGATATTCTCTGCTTTTTTTCTACCTAAAAATTCCCACAATTCCCGATGTCTTTCACTCGCTACTGGATTGTAAGTACTTCTAACAATAGGCAGAGGATTCCCCAATCCAGGAGACGTAGTTCTGTTTGCCAATTCCGCATCTAGCATTCCATTTTTAAAAACATGGATTCTCTGACTAAAAATCACTCCAAATCCTGTCATGAATGCATCCATTCCAGCTCTATGACATCCTCTCGTGCTAAAATTCGTTTTTTCATAAGTTGCTCCAGAAGACGTGTCCGAAAATTGAGAATCCGTTTCTTCCATTTCCTCGTCCATGTTCCTCAAAATCCCCTCCGGCAACGGTCTAGATTTCGTTCTTGATTCTTTATTATTTTTCGTTATATATTCAAATCTTCTTTTTCTTTTATTTTGTTTTTTTTGCGTTTTGTAACATTCAATATCTAAAATCAGGTCAACTTCGTGGGTTTTTTTACAGTTAACTTTCCTGCAGCAGCCATGTAACTAGAAAAATAATTGTAAAAAATTTATATATATGAAACCTACCGAATATTGTTCACATATCGATTCTCTTATATTTTTGCTTATAGAAAAGTCATTTCTCAGAAATTGGGACGACATACTACAATCCACGTAATCTATGTCTCCTTCGACCAGCTGATTTTGTCCAATTTTCGTTGTGAACGATATATCCAGACATATCCTTGCATTCTTGTGTTCTGTCACGTTATCTCTCTGATATTTTCTAAATACATATTCCAAAAAAGTAGCAGATAATCCATTTTGTGAAGCTATAAACTTATTATCGTAAAACAATCCTCTACCACCGACTTTTTTCTTGTCTTCTTCAGAAAGCAGTTCGTTGTTCTCAAACCAGTCACAGACACAAGATTGAAAAACACTCACAGACGCCGGAATTTCGCAAAATAAATGATGATATAAAAAAGCCAAATCCAAAAATCCATTGTGAAAAATAACCGAAGCTCCTGATGACAAAACAGTTTCAAACAATTGACATAGCGGATTTTCTAAATTCTTCAATTCATATGGAATAGCTGTTTCGATCAATTTGTTGAAGTCAAATCCATGTTTTGAGAGAAACTTCAGAGCCCCGGGTTCGACTGTGAACGGTCTAGCAGCCATCGTCATCAGATTAAATACTCTACAGCTCATTTTAACCATCCGATCATCTTCATTATTTTTTTCTAGATAAAACAACGCTAATCCAATGGATAAAATAGATCTTGTTTGAACAGATTCTCTAATTCTGTCAAATCTTTCTTGAAATGGCTTGTCTCTCAAGTGTGAAAAGTTCCCCAATCCAGAAAGCTCCAGATCAATGGCAATGAAGTCTGCTCTTTTGACGGACGTCTGCATAAATGACCATAATCGATCCAAATTCAGTCGATTAACTTCAACAATCGGTACAGTATCTCCAAACATTCTAAAATCACATTATTACAAAAATTAAGAATCATTTCGACACGAGTTTTTAGAATTTTATATGAAATTTTAGGATTGAAGACAAAAACGCGAGTAAAAACAAAGCAAGTTGGTTAGCAAAAATTGCCAAATTTGCCGTTCTTCTACTTCCATTTACCGCGCTCAAGTTTTCAAAACTGTCAAAAAACCATACCAATCAAAAGAAATAAAAAAAGCGCGCGAGTGCGGACAAATCAACTCTATTCTAACGATAAATTACCAAAATTCCCATTTTTCTAATCTTATAATTCCGATCAAAAATTACCCGATTTGCCATTCATTCTACTTTCACAACGCTGTTCCATTTTTCGCGGGAATTCAAAAATTTCCAAAAATCATATATCACTTTTTTTCAATTGTATTAAAAACACAAAGTTAACCACACCACAGCAAGATATAAAAACGTTAAAAAACGTCAAAGATTAAAACATATCTTCTAAAACCTTTATTCAAGACTAGATAGCTATTATGAAATCCACAATCCATGGGCATATTTCGTCAAATATAGGAATTTAAAAAACCATAAGTAGGAAAATCGCAGTATATTCATTGTTCCTTCTTTTCCGGTGGAGCAGTTCCATTTTCAGTAATATTTTTCCGTTCTCTAGATTGAGTCAAAGCTCTGGACAAAGCATCCCAAATTCCTCCCATAAAAACAGCACAGAACAAATTCTCAAAGGGAGCTAATGGATCATTAACTTGCAATAGGATTGCAGATAACTTGAAGTAGACAAAGAACGCCACAACGCCCTGAAATTTTACAAAAAATTAATATATAAAATATAAAATATAAAAACTCATAAACTCATAAACTCAAATATAAATCCATATACAAACTTATATATAAACTCATGAAAATCTACATATAAATCCATATATAAACTTATACATATAAACTCATATATGAACTAGTACGAAAATCTACATATAAATCCATATATAAAATCCACTTACCAAGTAGACAATTTCATGTGGCAGAGTAATATATAGCGAGTGCTTGTCCAGAGTGAAGATTACAGAAGCGATCACACATGCTTTTGTCGCAAACGACGGTCTTAAAATTTCGCTTTGATGTGGAATCCATACTCCTCTGACCAATTGCTCAAAAATTCTGATTATACCTGAACCTGCTCCTTTCGCTGTTCCCACAATGACATGAATCAAAAAAGCGTTCGGATAAAGTTTCGCTGCATATGCTACACCGTGATGAATTTTGTACGCTCTTTGTGTTTCTTTCATTATAGAAAGTACTATTTTAATCGGCAAAACTTTTGACAGTTTATAGATGACGTCGAACGGGGAATAAAATACAAAATACCAGATAATTGTCGCCTGAAAAGTTACTTTCATACACATTTAACTCAATTTTCACATATGAAAACCTAATTTTCATATTAAAAACATAATTTTCATATAGGAAAACTTAATTTTTACATAAAAAATTCGACTTTCATACATGAAAATTTAGTTTTTTCATCAAAAAATTCGATTTTTTACATGAAAATTTAATTTTTTCATCAAAAAACTTGATTTTTTATATGAAAATTTAGTTTTTTCATCAAAAAATTCGATTTTTTATATGAAAAACCAACCAAAAGAATATCGTCATGTTTTTTGAACGGCGCGATGAGTGGTTCACCAAGCAAAAAATTAGCTAAAAAATTTCCAGCAAAACAGATGACCATTGATGATAACCAACAACTTAATGGATGTCTTCTTGAAAAAGTTGAAGCATTTACTCCTAAATCATCTCTTACAGCTGCAATCATCTAAAAATTCATTTTCAATATATTAAATTTTAAAAAAATCAAAATACTTACTAAAATATAATGAGCAATATCAAAATACGGGTACATTTTCAGCCTTTGGACCGATCCTCCCACACCAAGGAGGATCTCCTGATCAACTTTAAAACTATCGGGCCACTTCATCGCGCCTAAAAACGGCAAATATTAAAAAAATTCTTAAATTTAAAATCTAAAAAATACTTTTAAAAATCCTAAAATTTAAATTTTAAAAAATACTTTTTAAAAATCCTAAAATTTAAATTTTAAAAAATACTTTTAAAAATTCTTTAATTAAAAATCTAAAAAATATTTTTAAAAATTCTTAAATTTAAAATCTAAAAAATACTTTTTAAAAATCCTTAAATTTAAAATCCAAAAAATACTTTTAAAAATGCTTAAATTTAAACTTTAAAAAATACTTTTTAAAACTATACAAAACAAAAATTCCAAATTTAACTTAGAAAAAATGTTAAAATTAAAAATCAAAAGAAAAATAATTTTTAAAATCAAAAAAAGTATTTCTAAAATTATCTAAAATTATCTAAATTAATTAAAAATTCTAAAATTGTATAAATAAAAACTCCAAAATTATCTTTAAAATAACACAAAATTAATAAAAATATAAAATTATATAAATTAAAACAAAAAAAATTACTTATATCAAAATTGGCAAAAAAATAAAAATCGTCTAGTCAGAAAAAAAACGAAAAAATTCAAGAACAAGATATCGGAGGAAAAGCCGATCGATTGACTGAGACAAGCCGACTGACCTGAGTTGTAATGAGATCCGTTTTTCCAATGAATAATAAACGAATTAAAACATCAAATCGAAATCGAATATTTCGTAAAAATTTTAAAAATCAAATTTATTAAAAAATCACCAAATATTTACAAAAATTTTAAATTTCTTTATTAAAATAAATTAAAATCACCGACACATTATCCCCACATTTCCTGGAAACGGCTTCTGATCCGAGTTCATCCGCTATGGATTTCCATAACTCTTTCGAACAACGATTAGAATTATTTTTTAATTTGTTGATAACAAAATCGATAGCTTCTTGAGAAGAAAAAACTTTCCACAAACCATCACAAGCCAAAATTACAAATCTAAAAAAACAAAATTTACAAAACAAAATAAAAAAAACAAACTTGTCGTCGTCTGTTAGAGTGACTTTTTTAACGTCAGGAACACAAGTAACACCGTAATTTTTGAAAGATCCGTCGCCTATAGACCTCGAGACTTCTATGATACCCTGGACTCGGCCATCTTTAACAAATCCTCCGGCCTTCTGAATCCTGGTTCTTTCGTTAAATAACATAGGAGAATGATCGACACTCAACAACAATGGAATATGAGCACCGGTATCTTGTTTCTTACGACACAACACTGCCTGAAAACAATTTTCTTCAAAAATTACATAAATCACAAACCCTGCTGTCACCGACGTTGGCAGAATACAAAACGTTATTAAACAAAACCAAAATTGTGGCTGTTGAACCGTCTTTCAAAGGAGGCACACTAAAATTGTTTTTGAATAAATTTAAAAATTTCAAAAATTATTTTTAAGGAAATTTCCCAAAAAATCATACCTTTGACGGGCTAGATTAAGGAATTCTTCATCAATGTTCTTGAAAGAGTCGACGAAAACCTTCTTGATGGATTTTTCAAGAGTAGAGAAGTCGTTTCCAGGAGATGCATCTGAAATTATATAAAAAATTAGAAATATTATTATAAAATTGTCTTGATATGAATCTTTAAAAATAAAGCAGTCTAAAATTTTGATTTCGAGCGATGGTTATTTCGTAATCAACTGTATTTGAAAATTATATGTGGATTTTTTTAAAAATTATCTCAAAAAGAATTTTTAAAAATTAAAAAAGTTGAAAATTTAAATTTTAAAGGACAGTTATTTCGTAATTAATTGCGTTATTGTAAAAATAATGATTTTTTTAGAAACATTACTTCAACAAGAATTTCGAAATTTTTAAAACTAAAATGACCTAAAATTCCGATTTTGCGCAGTCATGATTCCAGAACAAATTTTTCAGAAACATATTTTACCTAAATAACTCCAAAATCCCTAAAATACGGTTATATAGAGTAAATAACCCTCTGTTCATCCTCTAAACTTAATAATTATATATGGAAATGTCCGAAAAATTACAATTAATCCTAAAATAAAAAATAATTTCAAAAACTTACATTTACGACAAAAAAACGAAAATTTGGCAGGAAAATGCAAAGAACAAAATTCAGAAGCGGCTTTACCAACGTGTCCATCAAATAAACCGAAAAAAGAACATCGATCACTAAAAAAGAAAACCACAATTAGTAGAAGAGTGGGATCGAGCGTCTGGCACAATACATATTGCAAACTGGGATCATTTCCTGGCGAAAATCGTCCTTAACAACGTGCCGATCCTGCATCTCGTCTCGATCTCCTTGGAAGGCACCAGAACCGCAGATAACTGAATCTGGAAAAATTAATTTTAAAAAACCGAATATATAATGAAGTTCATCTTCAAAATCCCAAATCCCGGATTTTCCAATTTCCATATATGAAATCCAATAAAAACTCACTGTTATTAGAATCCATGGATCCGGTGAACGATCCAGAAGCGGAAGACGGAAGTTCTCCAGCAGGTCCGGAATCAGAAGCGGAATTCATTTTTTTAAGCGCAATTTCGTCTTCGTCATCGTAGAGTGAGAATCCGGCCTCAGCTGAAGTCCTCTTCGACATGACGGGTTACGGTAGACGGTGATTCAGAAGGACAACGAAGACGAAACCGAAGCCGAGAACGACACACAAGTCGTAATTCGTAAAGCCGAAAATGACCGCGGCTTTCCGGTCCACACAACTGGCGTCCGAGGGTCCCGAAGCGAAAAAATTTGGGTTTTTAGTTACATGCAAAAATTCGTTTTTTTTAATTTTTTAAAAATGTGATTTTAAAAATTGGTAATTTTAATTTTAACGAATTAGAATTAAATGGAAGTTTCGAGAGGAATATTTTAGAAAATTTTAAAACTTTAAAGTTTCGTTTTTCGACATGTGTTTCCCACATTGAAGATAACCATTCGATTAATTTTTTCTTATTTAAATACAAATTTCGAATTGGGTATGATTATTTAGTTAATTTAAAAAAACATAAAATTCAATGTTAAAAATTCGTAGTTTTCATCCTGTTAGGACAAAAAAGTAAACTAGAGAGGACTTGAAGTGATAGCCTGAACATCAGGGGCTCTAGAATACTGTAGAAAATGAATGAAATTCTTAAGAGTGTTGTGTTGGAACAGAAAAGTAGACTAGAGAGGATTTGAAGAGGTACCCTGAATATCAGGGAGTTTAGAATACTGTAGAAAATGAATGAAATTCTTAAATATATTATGTTGAAACTTATGTAGATGTTGGAACAGAAACTATACTAGAAAGAGAAAACTCGAGGCCATAGCCTGAACATCAGGGAACCTAGAATACTGTAGAGCAAAAATGGCTTTCGGTTATCTGTTATGCAAGATATATATACATTGTTTGTACCTTATTTGTTAAGTAAAGATTTGTAGTATTCCTCTTATTCCTAATCTTAACACGTCCATTATCTCGTTTTAGAAGAACGCTGAGCAGAAACAGATAACAGATTCTGAATGTGCATTTCGAGAGCTTTAAAGTGATTAACTCATTTCAAAAGACCACTCCGAATAAGCGAACTTCTTTCGTAAGATCTGAAACTTCAAAATTTGAACTTTCGTGTCGAGATTATTTCGTGAAATTTTTAATTTTATAATATATTTTTTAAATAAAAACTTATAACTTAGATTTTTTAATTTTCGCTTTGAGATTATTTTGTAAAAAAATTTGAAATTTATATAATAAAATTATAATTTTATAATAAATATCTGAAACTTCAAAATTTGAACTTTCGCTTCGAGATTATTTCGTGAAATTTTTAATTTTATAATATATTTTTTAAATAAAAATCTGAAAATTTAATTTTTTAATTTTCGTGTCGAGATTATTTCGTAATTTAATTAGTTTTAATATTTATATTAGTACGATTTCCATTTCGGAATGATGAGATTTCTGAAAATTCATACTTGTTTGGTTACTTTTCTTCCAAAAAAGGTCTTTTCGAAAACCTCATTGTTTGGATTCTTGACGCCGGAGGGAATTGGGGATAATTTAGTCTCGGTGCCACCTTTCTTCGATGTTTGCTTTTTTATTTTTCTAAATTTGATGAATTTATTTCCGTAGATTCTGCTTCAAGAAGGCTGACGAGATTCGAAATGACCTCCCAAATTTTTTTTACAGTACTCTGTTTTGTTCTTCTGTTGGTTGTACCGTATTCAGAAGCCGGAACATGGCTGAGTTTTAGTAAGTATATTATTGGATTACTGTAAAAATTTATTTTTAAGCAAAACTTGCAGATCAAAAAACCGGGGGTCTCGAGGGAAACTCCTTCGGTCCGCCGGTGGTCCCCCACAGTGCTTCGAAAAATCCTTCGGACGACCTGATGGGACTCCTCGAAGCCTGTGACAAGACCCTCAGGAAACGCTCAGAGTACTTCTCAAGATCAGAAAGACGAAACGCCGAGCTGTGCAAATCCGTCCTGGAACTCGTTTCTCGATGAATCGTCCTCGAAAGCAAATACCGTATCCACGTCAATCAATGTGTTCCCCACCACGACCTTTGTCATTTTGTGCTACTTGCAGAGAGAACAGACTATTGAATAAACGAGAGTAAAAATTCAATTTTTTTAAATCAAAAAACTTCATAAATTTGTCTCGAGGGGAATTTCCGAAAAGATTACTGTAGAAAGTAAAATTAAAAATTCCTTTAAAATTGTCCCAAAACGAAAATTCTGAAAACTTTTAATTTTTGAATAATTTTTAATTTTTGGAAATCTTCGGAATCTACTGTTGGATTTTGAGAAATTTTGAATAATTGTAAATTTTTGAAATTTTGAAAATTCTGAAAATTTATAAAATTCTGAAAATTTTTTATTTTTTTATTTTTTGAATAATTTTAAATCTGGAAATCTTCAGAATCTACTGTTGGATTCTGGGAAATTTTGAATAATTGTAAAATTTTTGAAATTTTGAAAATTTATAAAATTCTGAAAATTTTAAATTTTTTGAAAATTTGAATAATTTTAAATTTTTGGGAATCTTCGGAATTTACTGTTGGATTCTGGGAACTTGCATAGGCTTCTGTGAAAATTTAATTTTGTTAGGCGAATTCAGAAGGAATTTTTTGTTGTTTTTGATCAGCCAGATGACGTCATTCGGTTCTATCATGTGGCCTCGGCCATTTTGAAAACGGAAAAAGGAACCGTTTTATATTTTTTACAATCAGAAAAGTATTAAAATTCTCAAATTACGGTTCTCAAGGACTTTCGAAGGGGTTTTTTATTTTATTTTTTTATTTATTCAAACATCTGCCAAGTATTTTGAAATTAAAAAAAATAATTCAATTAACAGTGGAATTTATATTTATTTTTTGAAAATTAAAAAAATAAAATTAGAAAAATTTAAAAAATTAAATTAAAAAAAATTAAAATAAAAAAATTAAAATAAAAAAAATTAAAATTTTTAAAGTTTTGAAATTAAAGGAAAATTTTATTTAAAAATATTACAAAATACGATTAATTTTTGTTTTTATAAAAAATTCGAAATTAAAATTTAAAAATTTTTTAATTATATTAATTTTTTTTAAATTTTTTATTTGAAAAGCTACAAAATATGGTTAATTTTTAATTATATTTATTTTTTAAATTTTTTATTTGAAAATTGACTAAATACGGTTAATTTTTAATCATTTTTATTTTTTAAATTTTTTATTTGAAAATTTACAAAATACAGTTAATTTTTTTTATTTTCTATTTAAAAATTTACAAAATATGGTTAATTTTTAATCATCTTAATTTTTTTATTTTCTATTTAAAAATTTACAAAATATGGTTAATTTTTAATCATCTTAATTTTTTTACTGTTTACTTGGAAATTTACAAAATATGGTTAATTTTTAATCATCTTTATTTTTTTATTTTTTATTTGAAAATTTATAAAATAAGGTTAATTTTTAAGCATCTTAATTTTTTTATTTTCTATTTAAAAATTTACAAAATATGGTTAATTTTTAATCATCTTAATTTTTTTTACTGTTTACTTGGAAATTTACAAAATATGGTTAATTTTGTTTTTGAAACTGGTTTAGGTGATAGTGTGGTTTGTAATCACTTGTTTAGGATCAAAAGTCGTGTTTAGTACCAGGCCAGAGCCTTAGGCGATTCAGGGACGAACCGAAATCAAGTCAGACAGGTTCACCTTCGATTCCCCCACCTTGAAAATGAGAATCCGACACGAACGTCCGCTGGAGGAAGCCGGTTTGCGGTTGGGGCCTTCACCTTTTTCTTTTTTCCTTGTTTTCCTTTTCATTTACCGTTTTTTCAATAAATAGATGATTTTATGGAAGACTTTATCCAGTCAAAAAAGATTTAATTCGGATCTTTGACAAACTCGTTTTTTATTAAATTCAATTTTGTGGAGGATTCTAGAAGTTTCGTGAATCAAGTAGAGAATTCTAGAAGCTTCTTGAATCCAGTGAAAGACTCTAGAAGTTTCTTGAATCAAGTAGAGGATTCTAGAAGTTTCTTAAATCCAGTGAAAAACTCTAGAAGCTTCCAGAATCCAGTGGAGGATTCTAGAAGCTTCTTAAATCCAGTGAAAGACTCTAGAATTTTCCAGAATCTTCAAGGACCTCGTGGAAGATTTTGGAATCTTGGGATATATTGCGGGGAATTTTTAGAGTTGACCGGAAGTCAGTAGGAGATTCTATAATCTTTCGAAATCTAGGAGAAAACTTTGAAATCTTTTAGAATTCCTAAAATTTTGTGAATATTCTAAAAACTTCTTAGAATCCAGTAATAGGTTTCAGAATCCTCCAGAATCTAGTAGAAAATTTTAGAATCTTCCTGAATTTCATGGAATTTTGTAGATACTTCTAAAAACTTCTCAGAATCCAGTAATAGGTTTCAGAATCCTCCTGAATTTCATGGAATTTTGTAGATATCCCTAAAAATTCCTCGAAATCCTCCAGAATCCGGAAGTTTTTTCTTAGATCTCACATGGACTTCTCAAATTTTCTAAAATCCGTTAGAACTTAAAATTTCCTAAAATTCATGTCGAAAAAATTTCATAAAAATTCAATTTTTTTAAATTAAAATTCTTCAGCAGAAAAATTTACAAAGATGGTGATGATCTGGAAAATGGAGAGTTACCCTTGCGGAGACCCCAGACTCCCCCACCACTGCTACCCCCCTGTGATCTACACCCCAGACGAATTGACCAAGAAAACCGGAACTATCTACTACAAGGTATAAAAACTTAAAAAAAAATAAAAATATTTAAAAAAATTAAAAATTAAAAAAATTAAAATATTTAGAAAAAATAATAAATTTTTTAAGTTTAGAAAAAATTTTTAAATATTTTTGGAAATTAAAATAAAATTAATAAAATATTTAAAATTAAAGATTTTTAAATATTTTTAAAAATTAAAATAAAATTAATAAAGTTTTTGAAATTAAAAAATGTAATTATTTTTGGAAATTAAAATAAGATTAATAAGATTTTTGAAATTAAAGATTTTTAATTATTTTTAAAAATTAAAATAAGATTAATAAAATTTTTGAAATTAAAAAATTTAATTATTTTTAAAAATTAGAATAAAATTAATAAAATTTTTGAAATTAAAAAATGTAATTATTTTTGGAAATTAAAATAAGATTAATAAAATTTTTAAATATTTTTGGAAATTAAAATAAAATTAATAAAATTTTTAAAATGTTTAAAATTAAAAATTTTTAAATATTTTTGGAAATTAAAAATTTTTAAATATTTTTAAAAATTAAAATGAGATTAATAAGATTTTTAAAATTAAAGATTTTTAATTATTTTTAAAAATTAAAATAAAATTAATAAAATTTTTGAAATTAAAAAATTTAATTATTTTTAAAAATTTGTTGTTTTTAGCTTGATTTGGATGATACTCTTTCTTCTTCCAAAAGAATCGGAATTTTGAAATTGGAACGAAATTTGAAAAAAGAAGATACTTTTATTCTCGATGGACAGAATACTGCAGTTGATTTCGGGGAAAAACTGGCCGAGTTGTTTGAGGAAACAGAAGGCGAAGAGCAGGCGAGACTCGTCACGGAGGGGGCCTGTTACTACGACGTCGAAGCTCATGATGGAAGTTGGGTCAGAATCCTCTGTGAATACGGTGATTGTATCGTGATTCCAAAAAACAAATCGAACAGAATGTCCACAACTTCGAAAAATTTCGTCAAAGTTCGTCGATTCACAAAAGAAAAAGAAAATTAATTCAATTTTATTCGTTTATTTTCGATAAATTTTTATGAAAATTTTTTCGATACATATTTATGAAGATTTTTTCGGTACATTTTTATGGAAATTTTTTTAGTAAATTTTTATGGAAATTTTTTCGATAAATTTTTATGAAATTTTTATGGAAATTTTTTTAGTAAATTTTTATGAAGATTTTTTCGGTACATATTTATGAAATTTTTTTAGTACATTTTTATGAAAATTTTTTCAGTAAATTTCTATGAAAATTTCTCGATAAATTTTTATGGAAATTTTTTCGGTACATTTTTATGAAAATTTAATGAAGGAATCGAGTTTTGACGCAATCAACTGACGAGCAGCCCTGAGGGAATCTGAGTCCTGGGCCCTCGGGGGGTACATGTCCGAGCAGTGAGCCCCGTCTGAAATCATTAATTCGATTAAGTTTGAATTCGGCCATTCCAAAATACGGATAAAATTCATTTTTTATTGTGAAATTTTTTAGAAAAATTTTCTTTATTAAAAATTGGATTAATTTTTAGGAAACTTTTATCTTAACGCGAAAATCTTTAAAATAATTTTTCTGTTAAGGACAAAAATTGAAAAAAATTTATTTTGAGAAAAAAAATCTTCAAAATTTTTTGTTCAAGACAAAAATTGAGGAATTTCAAAAAAGCTTATTTTGAGGGGAAAATTCTCAAAAAAATTTATCTCAAAACGAAAATTTGAGCATTTTTTTTTCGAGAAAAAATTGATCAATTTCAAAAAAGTTTATCCTACCACGAAAACTTGGGAATTTTCTTCTCGAGAAAAAATTAATTAATTTCTAAAAAGTTTATCTTAAAACGAAAACTTGGGAATTTTCTTCTTGAGAAAAAATTGATCAATTTCAAAAAAGCTTATCCTACCACGAAAACTTGGAAATTTTCTTCTCGAGAAAAATTGATCAATTTCAAAAAAGCTTATCCTATGACGAAAATTTGGAAATTTTCTTCTCGAGAAAAATTAATCGATATCTAAAAAGCTTATCCTACCACGAAAACTTGGGAATTTTCTTTTCGAGAAAAAATTAATTAATTTCAAAAAAGTTTATCTTAAAACGAAAACTTGGGAATTTTCTTTTCGGGAGGAGAAATTCGAGGAAAACTTACTTTGGATGGTTGTGGCGAAAACCTCGTTTCCGATGACGTTTTCTCCTTGCAGAAGCCCGAGGGAGTACCAGGGATCAAGGGATCCGTTGGGGAAGATGCATTTCGTGCCGGGATAGTTCTGAGCTGCTCCGAACATTTTCCTGTACTTTTTAACTTGAGCAAAAGTGTAATCCAAGTTGAAGGAGCTGTTGAACATGTCGATGCATTGATCGACGAAGAAATCCATAGGAATAATACTGCCCCATATGCCGTTATCACGACCTCCATCTGAAGTCTGAAAGTACCCCAAATAAGTGCAACATTGCCACATCCAAGATCTGCCAGAGGCGATGTCCCCACTAGAGTCATAAGTCGGATCAGCGTAAGTAGCTACATAAGCGTTGTAATCGTTGGGCATACAAGCATCGGGTTCTCCATAAAGCCCATTGACCCAAGCGATCACATCCGCGACACGACGGACCACATCCCCCTCTGTCAAGTTGTTCATGATCAAGCAGGCCCCGGGGATGCCGAGGTTCATGGTGGCGGTTAGGGGGTCTCTGTTGTCTCCGGAGTACTGATTGATGCCTTGAAATTCTCCAAAAATATTGCTCCAAAAGTACTGTAAATCCTTGGGAGTTATTTTATCCGAATTTGGAAAGTCATCACAAAGATTAAAAATTTCTTTTAAATTATTTCGACCATTTTCGCTGAAGGACATTGATTGGATTTTTCTGAAGGCGATTTCGATGTTCGAAGCGCAGATTGGATCGTAATTTTTGAAGTTTTTTTGCATGTTCGTAGCATAACCGTAGTAGTCCACGTTGAGGTCGACGGCGGAGGAGCTCGAGAGTCCTCCGATGGTGGCGTTGGGGTAGACGGCCCTCATCCAGGCCGTCAGGGACCCGGGGTAGCTGCCCCCGAACAAAACCCATTTCATTTTTTTTCCGTTAAAATATCTCTGATTCATCTGAGAAATGAAATAATCGTAATCAGCGAGGATTTGTTCGGGATTGAACCAAGTCAGGGCTTCTACAGTCTGCGAGGGGAAGGGTCTGGATCTGCCGAAAAACCTGTGTTCGGCCTGGAAGACGGCGGCTTTGTACTGCTTGGCCCACTGCATGTAGGCGTAGGACTCCTTGCAGACCCACTTGGCCCCCAGGGGGGACTCCCCTCCGAGCATGAAAAACACCAAATCAGAATTATCAGAATCATAAAATTTAAAATTAAATTGATAATATTCACTCCACATGGGACTATTGTCGCTGAAGTGGTCCAGGGGCTGCAGAAGATACCCCTCCTGGTACGAGCCCCCGTCGCAGTCCCCTTCCGTGGCGTCCTCGATTCTCGACAGAAACCCGTGAAAAGGCCTTCCGAAGCTGTACCTGGGCAAATGCCGGGGTCGAGGGGTCCTTGCCCCTTCGGCCAAGTTCGAAAAAAGGCAAAAAAGGAAAAACAAAACCAAAATCACAGATTTCACCATTGTCCAAGTCCTGCAAAAATTTTTTTAAATTTTAAATTTCGAAGAAATTCATTGAAATCACATTTTTAAAATAAGAAAATCAAAAAAATCAAAATTATATAAAGATAAAAAATTACTATAAAAAAATCAAAAAAATTTTTTTTATAAAAAAGTTTAAAAAATATATTTTTAAAAAAATCAAAAAAGAAAATTTTTATAAAGATATTTAAAAAATATATTTTTGTAAAATTGTCCTGACGCGAATTTCTGGAATTTCAGAATCTTGAGGTTTAGACATTTTCAAAAATTTTATTAAATTTTGGAAGATTCTAGGAAACTTTAAAATTTTAAAAATTTCGAAACTTTTCAGAATAATAAAATTTTGAAATAATTTAAAAAAATATTATAGAAATTTTTAAAGTTTTAGAATTTTGAAAATTAAAAATTCTTGAAAAAATTGAGATTTTTAAATCTGAGAAAATTTTTAAAATTTCTATATTTTTAAATTTATTTCGAAATTTTTAATTTTCAAAATTCTTGAAAAATTTGGGATTTTTAAATTTGAGAAAAATTTTTAAATTATTTCGAAATTTTTAATTTTCAAAATTCTTGAAAAATTTGGGATTTTTAAATTTGAGAAAAGTTTTAAATTTCTATATTTTTAAATTTATTTCGAAACTTTAGAATATACTAGGTTCTTGGGAATTCTAAAATTTCCCAGAGAATTTTATGGAAATTAAAACCGCAAATGTCATCATGGTAAAAGTTCTGCAACAAAAATGGACCGATTTTCCTCTTTTTTGAAGAGCGTTATCAGCGATCAGAAGTTAATTAAGCTCCGTGTTGAAGCGGAAAATTGGGCTTGTTCGTTATCAAGAACGTTAATCGTCTTTATTCCTTTTTATTTTTAGGTTTGGCCTTGAAAATTTTGGATAAAATGGCCTTCAGGATGTAAAAGAACAAAATTAAAACCAAAATTGAGCCGAAGATCAAAGGGATGAAGACGTCGAGGAGATACAGCTGGAGGAGGCTCAGCCGGCCCGAAGCCAGATCCATGTCCGTCATCGGTCCGTGTTTCCCGGCGTACTCGACGTGTTTGACGACCATTGCCTCAGGCGACATGATTGCATGAGAATCCTTGATCCTCTGAGAGTAGATCCTAGATTGAACATGGAAGGAACTTTCGGGATCTTTCAGCATCTGTTGAAGAGCCAAAGTCAATCCTACTTGGTTCAAGTTCTCTCGTCCGAGTAAAATTCCAATTTTTTTATCACTAACAACAGCGGCATTGTGGAGTTGGTCGTTGAACAAAGGAACGGCGATCATCGGGACGCCGACGGCAACGGCTTCGAGGACGGAGTTACATCCGGCGTGGGTGATGAAAACCTTGCATTTTTCGTGATTCAGAAGGGCATACTGTGGAAGCCAGTCTTCTAAAAACACGTTGTCAGTTCCAGACAAGAATCTGAGATCGTCTTCTTCGGAAACTTGGTATTTCCAGAAAAAAGCATAATCCGGGAAGTGCTGGAAGGCGGCCACGATGCCCTGTCGGATGTGCTCGGGTACTGTATGAGATCTGGCGAAGGTCCCAAAGGACAAAATCACAAATCCTTTTTTATTTTGGATTATTTTTAACATTCGTTCCGGGATCGGATCGACCTTCCGAGGCTTCATTCCTCCGACATGTTTGATTTTGGTCGTGATGGGACCGACGAAATCCACGTGTTCGTTGGAATTCAGAAAAGTGAAAGCGGTTTTTTTCTTTCTCAAATCCATCAAATCCGGAAAATCAGGTCCGAATTTTTTTTTGTAAAATTCATTAATGGCTTCTGTAGACCATTTGTAAAGTCCTTCGATTTTGTAATTCACAATTGCGTTGATGGCTCTCTGCTTCAGCGACATCACGGGGGTGTACGGTAGAATGACGCTGGGCATGAAACTCGGGATGTTCGGGATTCCGTGATTGTGGTACACTGGATTGTAGATGGATATAGCACTGGTCATTACGGTAGTCTTGATTCCGAGAACGTCGAAAATTCCTTCTTGACAGTCTTCGTTGTATTCAGAAATCGCCAAATCGAATTTTGTTGAATTCAACTCCTTCCAGAGATCGTCGTCGTTGATCATGGCTTCACATACCTTCATTCTTGTCGAAAAAAGCATCGGCAAATCAGTGCCTGTGGGTCTGTTGGGATTGAAACAAGCCGGTGTCTTCGCCGTCATGTTCATGAATCCGCTGAAGTCGACATTATCAGGTTTATACAGAATATATTTCGAAGCCCTCTGAGTTGCTCGACTCTTCACATCCGGATCCAAAAACATGTGCAAAATTGTCTAAAATTATATTATTTAAATTTTAAAAATTAAAAAAATTTTCAATATTATTTAAATTAAAAAATTTTATAATATTATTTAAATTTTTAAATTTTTAAATTTTAAATTTTAAATGTTTTTTAATATTAAATATTTTTTTTTAAATTTCAAAATTTTTAATTTTTAACATTTTTAAAATTTTTTGCTATTTAATTTTAAAATTTTTTAATATCTTATTTTTTTTTTTATTTTTTAATATTTTTTTATTTTTTTATTTTTTAATATTTTATTTTCTTAATTTTTTAATTTTAAATATTTTATTTTTTTTTATTTTTTAATATTTTTTTTATTTTTTAATATTTTATTTTCTTAATTTTTTAATTTTAAATATTTTATTTTTTTTAATTTTTTAATTTTAAATATTTTATTTTTTTTTATTTTTTAATATTTTATTTTTTTTACCAAGTTATGTCCGGCATCTATCAAGACTTCGGCGATGTTCCCGTTGAAGGACACATGGCTGTGGCCCATGGCGGAGATAAACATAAGGATGTTCATCCCTCGGCATTGTAGACAAAGGAAATTCAATACTAGTAGCACTATAAGACGAAAAGCCATTTAACAGATCACTGTGGTCCGATGCAACTGAAGGAAAAATTTTATTCTTTTGTAGAAAAGCGGAAAACTGATAAGTGCCTATCGATCAGATCCTAACGAGAGCAGTAGTGCTTTATTCTCTCGTCCTGTGTTCAGACAATTAACTTTTGAAATCAAACATAGTTGGTTATTACATTATATAATCATATATAGAAAACAATCTTTCAGTTTTTTAAATAATTTTCTTCTTCTCAAATTACAGTGATATATCAAAAGCAGTAACAGTACTTTACTGTTTCACTTTATACTTAGGAAATTAACTTTTGAAATCAAACATAGTTGGTTATTACATTATATAATCATATATAGAAAACAATCTTTCAGTTTTTTTAATAATCTTCTTCAACTGTGATGATATGTCGAAAGTAGTAACAATACTTTACTGTTTTATTTTATACTTAGAGAATTAACTTTTGAAACGAAATATCTATAGTTGATTATTACATTATATAATCATACGTAGAAAACAATCTTTCAGTTTTTTTAATAATTTTCTTCTTTTCTAACTGTAGTGATATGTCGAAAGTAGTAACAGTACTTTATTGTTTTACTTTATACTTAGATAATCAACTTTTGAAATCAAACATAGTTGATTATTACACTATACAGCTGAACATAAGAAGTAATTTTTTTCAAAGTTGTTTTTTGAATCAGTTTTTTCTTTTCCAACAATAGTGATATATCAAAATTTGTAATAATACTTTATTTTTCCACTTTATGTTTATATAAATAAAATTTAAAATAATTAAAAGGAAAAAGTACTATATTACGTCAGATATTCAAAAATTAATTTTTTTTTCTTTTTTTTTGGAAAATATGGATTTAATGATCCATCTGATGAGGAAATATGAGACAATTAAGACAATCGTGACCGCGATGGAGATGATAGCGAAGATGTCCAGGAGATAAAGTTGGACAAAACTAAGATCCTTCGTGGACAGCTCCATGTCTGGCAGATTTCCGTGTTTGTGGGCATAATCGACGAATTTTAGGATAGTGTTTTTCGGAGACATGATTTTCATTCCATCGATTATCCTTTCGGCGAATTTCTTGGCAGTGATATGGTAGACAGAAGGAGTGTCTGTCAACATTTCCTGAAGGGCTTTTGTTAATCCGATTTTGTTTAGATTGTCTTTTCCGAGAAGAATTCCGAGTTTTTTTTCTCCAACAACGGCCGCATTGTGAAATTGGTCGGCGAAGAGCGGAATTGCGATGATCGGGATCCCGGCCATGATGGATTCTTGGAACGAATTATATCCGACATGAGAAATAAAAACTCTGCATTTTTCGTGATTCAGAAGAGCGTACTGTGGAAGCCAGTTTTCGAAATAAACATTCGTGGCCCCGTCCAAAAAGTCCCAATTTTTAACTTCTTTTTTGTCAAATTTCCAAATAAAAGCAAAATTTGGAAAAATTTTAAAAGTTGAAACAACTTCTTTTTTCACGATTTCAGGAATATTTTTTGTTTTCAAAATACTTCCGAAAGAAAAAACAACAAATCCTTTGTATTTTTCGATTATTTTAATTAATTTTTCGGTCAGAGGGGCGTGGTTGGGGTTCTCGAGGCCCCCGACGTACTTGACCTTCGGGGTCACCAGATTCGGGAAATCCAGATGTTCGTTGTTGTTCATAAAAATAAAATTTGCTTTTTTTTTCCTCAATTCCATCAAATGAGGAAAATCCGGTCCGTATTTTCCCCGATAAAGGTCCGTCATCTGGTCGTTCAGGACGTCCATTGCTCTGGAGAGCTTATAGGTGACGTAGAAGTTCGAAAATCTCTCTTTCAGATTCATGAACTGAGAAAACGGAAACATCATATCTTAAATAATTTTCTTTAAATATAAAAATTAATTTTTATGAAATTGTTCGAAATTTTAAAATTTGGATTTACATAATTCAAAAAATCGAAAATTACAGAAGACTTCAGAAGTGTCCACTGAATTCGGAAAGCTCCTATAAGATCCTAGAAATGTCGATGGAATCTTAGATAATTTCAAAAATCCTAACAAGATTCCAAAAGTCTAACAAATTCTCAGTTTTAGAATCATCATATTTTAGAAATTCATAAAAAATTTTCAAAAATTTATGAATCTTCTATTGGATTCTAGAATTTTCTACTGGATTCTAGAATTTCCTATTAGATTTTAGAATATTCTACTTGATTCTAGAATTTTCTACTGGATTCTAGAATTTCCTATTGGATTCTAGAATCTTCTACTTTAGTTTTAGAATCTTCTACTTTAATTCTAGAGCCTTCTACTTTGGTTTTAGAACCTTCTATGAAAAAATAAAAAACCACTCACGAGGCATGAAGCTGGGGATTTGTGGGATCCCGTACATTCTGTAAATGTTAGTATACATCGAGATTGCACTAGTGTGAATCACGTTTTGGATTCCTAGGATCTCGAATAAACCCTCTTGGCAGATTTCGATGATCTCAGCCATCCCGATATCGAATTTAGTCGAATTAAGCATTGAAATCACAGTGTCATCGTTGACGATTTCCTCACAAACTAGATATCTCTGTTTGTAGAGGCCCGGAATATCTCTTGCTGGTTTTCTGGTCGGAAGAAGGGCATTCGTCACACTCGTCATATTACGGTAATGATCATAATCGACGTTTTTGGTCTTGTACCGGATGACTCGGGAAGCCCTCGGGGTTCCTTCCAGGGTCACGAAGGGACTCAGAGGCATTTGGAATATCGTCTAAATCAAATTTTATTTACAAAATTACCCAAGGATGTTAATTTGAATGATATTTTCGTGATCGGATTTATATTATTTCGAAAGTTGTAATGTTGTATTAAATAAATTCGAAAAATCTTAGTTATCAGCCCAATTACAGTATTTGATGAATTTATCTTTAAAAAAACAATTCCTTCAAAAAAAATTAATTTCAAATTTAAGTTTATGGGCCTATTTCCAGCAGATCTAATCATATTCCTAAAAGTCAATCATATTTATAAAAGTTAATCATATTTATAAAAGTTAATCATATTTATAAAAGTTAATCATACTCCTAAAAGTCAATCATATTTATAAAAGCTGATCATTCTCCTAAAAGTCAATCATATTTATAAAAGTTAATCATATTCCTAAAAGTTGATCATTCTCCTAAAAGTCAATCATATTTATAAAAGTCAATCATATTCCTAAAAGTCAATCATACTCCTAAAAGTATTTGAAACTGTTTAAATTCAAGTGTTGAATTTAATTTTTAAATTAGAAAAGGATCTTATCACGAAAATATCATTTTTGTTTACTTGAATAAAAATGAATGAACACCAATTCAGACTTCGTCGAAGTAAATTCTGATTACGCACAAAACGGGCATATTAAAATGGCTCTTATGTATTGGGTATATTATATTTAATGTATTGATATATCCAATGTAATATACCTGGTATGTCAGAACCAATTTAATGCGCCGATAAATTATATATAATACATCGATATTACTTAATGCATCGATATATTGAATGTAATTTATCAATATTACACTTCATATATTTACACTGAATATACTGTATCTGATACATCATATACAATATAGCGATATCAACTTAATATATCAATACACTGAATACAATGTATTTATATTACATTTCACATATATTTACACTGAATATACTGTATCTGATACATCATATACAATGTACCGATATCAACTTAATATATCAATACACTGAATACAATGCATTTATATTACATTTCACATATCGATACACTGAACATAATGTGTTGATATATCATATACAATGTACCGATATCAACTTAATATATCGATACACTGAATACAATGTATTTATATTACATTTCACATATCGATACACTGAACATAATATGTTGATACATCATATACAATGTACCGATATCAACGTAATATATGAATACACTGAATATAATGTATTTGGTACATCATATACAATGTACCGATACATTGAATATAGTGTATTTGATACATTAGCATCGTTTTGATATATCAACACATCATATACCATGTATTCTTTTTAATGTACAAAATATAAAATTTCATCTGAAGTTTTGTTTTCTATACTAATATTATTATAGATAAAAAACGTAATCCACTTTGATTAAACGTGCATTGATGTCAATTCACATTTCGTCAGAGTGGATTCTGATTAAAAATAAAACTGACCACGTTGTGACCTCCATCGATCAGAACTTCCGCGATTCTGTTCATAAAAGCGACGTGACTGTGGCCGTGATCATTCAAAACCATAAGGATGTTTATTCCGTTGCAAATTTCGAATAAAGCCAAAATCCAAAATAAAAAATTATTGAACATTTCGAATTTCCACCGTAATCAAATATCCTGTTAATTAAAAAAACGATTTTTATATTTTTCAAAAATTTAAAATTAAAACTTCATAGAAACAAAAAAAGTATTTTTCACTTTTTGAACGAGAAATATCGACGAAACTTCTTTCCTCGAAGCGGCTTATCAGTTTTTGATAATCACACAAGACCAATGAAAGAAAAATTTCAATGTTGAAAATTTATTTCTTTTTCAAGATTGAAGTTTACCGAAAAATTTTATCAGCAAATAATTCTTTTAACATTGGATATATCAACTTTAAGTTCTGATTCATCGACAATTTTATCAATGAATATTTTTGGATATAAGATAAAAATCCTAAAAATTTATAACAACGGCAATTCATGAATTTTACAGCAGTATTTTTTTCGGAGTCGATTGGGATTCATAAGTGCTAGGACAGAAACTATACTAGAAAAAGAGGATATGAAGATATAAACTAAATATTAAGGAATACGGAATACTGTAGGACATGAATGAGATTATTAGTTATAGTTGTCTGGATGAATATATATAAATTGTATCTGTGTCTTATTGTGTTAGTAAAGACTATTAATATAGGTCAGTTTTCTATCTTAACAACTGCATTTTAATCAATAAAATTCGGTCTATTATTAGATTACTGTTGGGACAGAAACTATACTAGAAAGAGACGATATGAAGCAATATATTGAATACTAAAGAATATAGGATACTGTAGGATATGAATGAGACTTTCAGTTGTACTTTGGTGTGAGATATAACTGTTATTTTTGTCTTATTGTTGAGTAAAGATTAGTAATGTTTTTCCTTTTCTATCTTAACAGACATTTTTGAATCAAAGTGCAAAGTTACCTAAAATCATTCTCAAACATCACATTAATTCAGAATTTTAAAAAATTTTCGTAAAATTATTTTGATATTTTGAAAATTTTCTAAAATCTTTCAAAAAAATTTTTTTGATTTTTTTTTGTTTTCAAAAATTTGTAAAATTTAAAATAGAAAAATTTGAAGTTAATTTCTTCCACGTGATGCCTTCCCGTAAGTATTTGAAATTTTTTTCTCGATTTTCCAAAATAACAAATCAGAGATTGAATAAATAAGTGCAAAAATATCAACAAAATTTTTGTCACTAAAAAATACATGTTTATTGTTTTTTTATAATTTTTATCTGTGCCGAAATATATAAAGTAATCACTATTAAAATAAAATTAAATTTTTTGCAACAATTGAGTGAATTGATTTGCTCGAATATTGCGCGCAAGGTGCATATTTTAATTTTAACTTATCTGCCTGAATGTTGCGTGCAACCTGCATATTTTAATTTTAACTTATCTGCCTGAATGTTGCGTGCAACCTGCAGGTTTTGATTTTAACTTATGTCTGAATGTTGCGCGCAAGGTGCATATTTTGATTTTAACTTATCTGCCTGAATGTTGCGCGCAACCTGCATATTTTGATTTTAACTTATTTTCTTGAATATTATGTGCAATCTGCAGGTTTTGGTTTTAACTTATGTCTGAATGTTGCGCGCAACCTGCATATTTTGATTTTAACTTATCTGCCCAAATGTTGCATGCAACCTGCAGATTTTAATTTCAAATTTTTCATAAAAGTAACTATATAAATCTCAACATGTCCGCCCAGACATTGCGCGCAACCTGCGAATTTTGATAATAACTTTTTTGTCTTAATATTGCGCGCAACCTGCGAATCTTGATAATAACTTTTTTGTCTCAATATTGCGCGCAACCTGCGAATCTTGATAATAACTTATCTGTCTTAATATTGCGCGCAACCTGCAGGTTTTCCTTTTATTTTGATTTTGACGTAGACCATTCTATAGACCTCGACATTGATACAACTTTCATGAAAAAGTTAATGAACGAAATTCATTGAAATTCTAGTTTATTTATTAGGCCAATTTTTCGCTTTCATATTGCGAAAAAACCAGATCATTGTTTCTTCAAAAAAACCAACGAATTTGAAATATTTTAAATATTTTTTGTTTCACACAATAATGAAACCAGAAAATTTTTTTTTCATTAAGAATTTAATTAATGAAGATTTAAGGAAGTTAATTAACCTTCTAGAATGTTTGTTTATTCGACCAGTTTTTCCTTTTATATCGTGACGAAATCAGATCACGATTTCTTTGTGAAAAAAAATTTAAAATTTTAAGAAAGTTGAAAGTTAATTGGTGTTCGAAAATTACTACTTTTTTTATTTAATAAAATTCAAAAATAAGTACTTTTTATGAAATTTATAAATTATTTTTTACTTTTGAAATAAATTTTAATAATTTTTACTTTATTTTAGAAAATTTTAGAAAGGTTAATTGCTGTTCGAAAATAACTACTCTTTTTTATTTAATAAAATTTAAAAATAAGTACTTTATTTATAAAATTTTTTTAATTTATAAATTATTTTTTACTTTTAAAATAAATTTTAATAATTTTTACTTTATTTTAAAAAGTTTTACAAAGATTAATTGCTGTTCGAAAATGGTTATTTTATTTTTTTATTTAACAAAATTTAAAAATAAGTACTTTATTTATGGAATTTATAAATTATTTTTTATTTTTACAGTAAATTCTGATAATTTTTACTTTATTTTACAAAGGTTAATTGCTGTTCGAAAATAGTTATTATATTTTTTATTTAACAAAATCTAAAAATAAGTTTTTTATTTTTTAAATTTATAAATTATTTTTTATTTTTAAAATAAATTTTAATAATTTTTACTTTATTTTACAAAGGTTAATTGCTGTTCAAAAATGGTTATTTTATTTTTTATCTAACAAAATTCAAAAATAAGTACTTTATTTATAAAATTTATAAATTATTTTTTATCTTTAAAATAAATTTTAATAATTTTTATTTTATTTTAGAAAGTTTTACAAAGGTTAATTGCTGTTCAAAAATGGTTATTTTATTTTTTCGTTTTTATTACAACAAAGTCCGACGATTGTTGCCTGCGTTAATTATACCGGTTTGTGGAAAAACTGACATTTTTCGTAGGACTCAACTGCTGACGTTCTTTCACAATTTGTTCAGAAGCCGAATTTCAGTTTCTGAAATCGGATCTACTAGATGACCCAGAACTTTATCCTAAGTCTGGGATAATCTTTTTTTTCAATGAAAAATTTCGAAATTGTATGAAATTTTATAATTTAAGAAAAACGTGATATACTTGATTGACCAGTCTTGAGAGAGAAAACCGTCACAATGGTCCTTTTTCTGACTTTTCCGTCGGAAGAGCAGGTCGACCGTGAGTTTTCGCTTTGGATATTTTTCGCGAAACCGCAGACGGAAGGTGGGCCCGATCTGTTAACCTTGATTTCCGAAATCGATTCTTTTGATAATTTTAGACTTGTTGGTCGTCTCTCCTGAGTACTAGATCCGGATACGATTACAGTAATTATACAAAGTTCCGGGGTTGTTCGATATATGAATGTTTGATCGGGTTCTTCGTCCGGTTATGTGACGTTTCTGTTTCAAACATTTATATTCCAATTTTAAAGTTGAAATTCCAAAAAAGTATTTATAATACTGTAATAAAACCTGTAGATTCTGAATCTCAAATCAGAATCAAAAGTTAACTTCCAGAATTCGAAATTCTGAAGACTAGTTTTGGATTTAAAGAATATTTGAAATTTTATATAAAAACTTTATAAAAAAAATAGAAATTTACCTAAAATGACTTTTAAAACAACATATAACAGATGTAAAGTTATTTAAAATAATTTTCTACTTTTTTATAAAAATAATTTTTTAAATTTTAAATTTTTTATAAAAGTAATTTTTTATAAAAATAATTTTCTATTTTTAAATTTTTTATTTTTTACAAAAATTATTTTTTAAATTTTTTATAAAAGTAATTTTAAAATTAACATGTAAATTTAAAAATCCGAAAATTTGTGTCAAAACAATTTTGTAAGGAAGTTTTGGTTTTTCAAAAAGTGAAAACCATAATGAACATCGATTCACTCTTTCGTCAAGGTCCTCAATTTAGTGTTATTCGTATTTTGCCAAAATTACGTTTTTGATTTTTCCAAAACGAAATTTCTCAAAATTTAGTGAAAATTTCTAAAATTATTTTAATACAAAATTTTTAAAATTCATGTCAGAAAAAATTTCAAATTTTTAAAGTTTATTGTTATTTAAAAAATTCGTGTCAGGACCATCTTTGAAAAAATTTTTATTCAGAAATTCAAAAAAATCGTATCAGGATTATCTTTGAAAATTTTTTTATAATTTTTATTGGTAAATTCAGAAAATTCTTGTCGGGACCATTTTTAAAGAAGTTTTTATTCGTAAATTCTAAAAATTCGTGTCGGGACCATTTTTAAAGAAGTTTTTATTCATAAATTCAGAAAATTCGTGTCGGGACCATTTTTAGAGAAGTTTTTATTCGTAAATTCGCAAAATTCGTGTTAAAACCATTTTTAAAGAAGTTTTTATTCAGAAAATTCGTGTTGGGACCATTTTTAAAAAAGTTTTTATTCAGAAATTCAAAAAATTCGTGTCGGGACCATTTTTGAAAAAATTTTATTTATGATTTTTAGTGTGATTTTTGCCGCCTTCTGCGGCATCTGAATCTTGAAGTCATGTCGAGAACGACGATATTGAAGCAAAGGGTGATCCCCAAAACCGAAGTCCAGTTGATCAACGGATTTGTCTCGAGTGGAAAAGTTCTGAGTTCTCCACAACTGAAGCTGGTTTCGAAGAGAAAACAAAAATACAGTATACTTTGGCCTTCGAGATTTTTGAATGCGATTTTCGGTCCGAAAATTTATCGATTAATTTTATACTGTACTTATGCTTTTTGGTTTACTTGTGGAATTTTCGTTTTGAAAAAAACCGAAAAAGCGACGGCGGCGATGAACTACATCAGACGTGAAGCCCACACTGTGTCCTTGGAATCCATCGAAAAAAGTCAAAAATTCAAAAATTTATTGCAAATTTTGGACCGAGAATTCGAAAAACCACCGGCTTTTTTGTTGCTTAATCAACACGCATTAAATATGACTTTTAATTTCCTCTGTAACACCGCCGTTCATCAAGGCGTCCATCAACGGTTGATTTTCGTGACTTTGGACAGCACGGCCAGAGACGTACTTCAGAAGCACTGGCCGAAAGTCCGGCAGTTTTACTGGCCTACAGAATCCCTATATGTAAGTTTCAATTTTAAAACTTTTAAAAATAAAAAAATAAAGTTTTAAATTTCCAAAATTCAAATTTCTAAAGTCTTCTAGAATTTTACAGAAATTTTTCAAAGTCTTCAGAAGTCAATGGAAAATTTTTTAATTTTTGAAAATCTGAAAAAAAAATCTTGAAGATTTCAGAATTCAATAAATTTCAGAAATTTCCAAAATCCAATAAAAGATTTTGGAATTTTATGGAATATTTCAGAATTTTGAAGTCTTCAGAAGTCAATGGAAAATTTTTTAATTTTTGAAAATCTGAAAAAAAATTTTGAAGATTTCAGAAATTTCCAGAATCCAATAAAAGATTTTGGAATTTTATGGAATATTTCAGAATTTTGAAATTTTCAGAAGTCAATAGAAAATTTTTTAATTTTTGAAAATCTAAAAAAAAATTTTTTGAAGACTTCAGAAATTTCCAGAATCCAGCAAAAAATTCTCAAAACTTTTAAATTTTAAAATTTTATGAAAATTCAATTTAAATTTTTTTTAATTTTTGGTTTTTTAGAAACCATTTTCGTTTGCCGAAGGTCCTTATCAATTGATTTATCTCCTGAGGGCAAATCTGGCCATTGCTTTATTGAAAAACGGAAAATCGTTCTGGATGATGCAGCAGGACACCTTCTGGAGAGAATCCCTCTTCGACAAAAATCTAGAAGACGGGGATTTCGACGCCTTGTTCGATCAGATAGGGGCTGACGACGACGACCTCCGGGCAGAATGGGTCAATGGTCAGTTTGAAAAATTTTTTAAATTCCTAACTTATTAATTTTAAAAAATTTCCAACTTTTATTAATTTCAAAAATTTCCAACTTATTAATTTTTTTAATTTTTAAAAAATTTCCAACTTTTATTAATTTCAAAAATTTCCAACTTATTAATTTTTAAAAAATTTTCAACTTTTATTAATTTTAAAAATTTCCAACTTATTAATTTTTTAATTTTTAAGTTTTATTATTTTTTTAAAAATTATTTTTTGTTTGTTGGAAAATTGAAAGGGATCGTTATTTTTGTTGTTGTTTGAAAAAATCAATTTTAAATATTGTTTTTGAGGAAAATTAAAATTGATTTTTGGATTTTCAAAAAAAATTGACCTTTTTTGGAAATTTTAAATCACGTAATTGCACTTTTGTAAAACTCAAAATTTTCGAGGACAGTTGGTCGATCGGGAAACACTTGGACGCCCATTTGTGTCACTCGGGACAACCCCCAAACGGATCACTGGTTTTCGAGGTGAATCCAAGGTTAAGTCGAATTCCAACAATGATGTCCTAAATTTGACGCATCCTGTGCTTTCCTCAAAGTAGAGTACTGTTCCGTAACAGATTTATTCCACAATAAACGCATCTAAAACAAAAAAAAATAAATTATAAAACATCAAAATTATTTTAGGATCACTGCGCTAACTCTCTCACATTTGAGAATACTCGAAATTGTCTTAGTTATCAGGGGCTTTCGTGGTGGGAGTTGATTTTGATTTCCTTAGTGCCAATTTTGACTCGCGCTGGTAAATAAATCAGTTTTTATGGTCATCAGGGACTTTCGTGGTGGGAGTTGATTTTGATTTTCTTGGTGCCAATTTTGACTCGCACTGGTAAATAAATCAGTTTTTATGGTCATCAGGGACTTTCGTGGTGGGAGTTCGTTTTTCTTCTCAATGTCAATTTTGACTCGCGCTGATAAAAAACAACTTTTCATTATTGTCAAAAGTTTTCGTGGTGGGAGTTGACTTTTTTCTTTTTAGATTATTTGTCCTAAATTCGACTCGCCTTAATAAATAAGTAAACTCTCAAGGTCATTAGGGATTTTCGCGGTGGGAGTTCATTTCACTCTTTCATTACTGCACTAATGTCCATCCGCATTTAGGATAAATCAAGATTTTTAAATTTTAGGGATTTTAAAAATGATGAAAATTTTGATTTTTTTAGTAATGAAAATTTGTATAAAAAATAAAAAAGTAAAAATTAAATCAATTTTCACAGAAAAAATTAATTTTTTTAAATTTTTATTTTTATTTAAAAAAATTAAAAATTTCTGCAAAAATTAATTTTATTTTTAAACATTTCTTTCTATATGAATTTTTAAAAATTAAAATTATTAAATTTTTTAATTAAAATTATTTTTTAAATTAAATTAATAAATTTTTAAATTAAAGTTAATTTTTTTTAAATTAAATAATTAATTTTTGAAATTTAAATTATTGAATTTTTTAAAATTAAAATTATTGAGTTTTTTTAAATTTAAATTAATTTTTTAAATTAAATAATTAATTTTTTAAATTTAAATAATTAATTTTTAAAATTAAATTATTGAATTTTTTTAAATTTAAATTATTGAGTTTTTTTAAATTTAAATTAATTTTTAAATTAAAGTTAATTTTTTTGAAATTAAATTATTAATTTTTGAAATTAAAGTTATTAATTTTAGGAGCCAATTTCTTCGTGAAAGCCAATGAACACACCTTGGAGTTCTTCAAGGCAGTTGCAGCGAAACTTGTGGATTGGTACACTCCGGACATGGGAATTATGATCCACCAATGTCACACTTGGGACAAACCGAAATGCAAATTCATCTCTCACAAGTAATATTTTAATTTAAAAAAATTTGATTTTTTTTAATTTTAAAAAATTCGATTTTTTTTAATTTAAGAAAATTTGATTTTTTTTTAATTTGAAAAATATTTGAAATACAGTAATCAGAACACAAATTCTGAAGTCAGAAGTTGATCTTCAGAATCCGGAAATTCACATTCCATAGGCCCGATTACTGTATTTCAAGTAGTTTTTTAAAATTTAAAAATATTGGAATTTAAAAAAATCTAAATTTCGGAATTTTCTCAAATATTGGAATTTTTCAACTTTTGTTAAAAAAATACAAAATTACAAACTAATTTATTTTTATTTTTTCAGAATAGTTCATTTTTATTTTTTCAGAATAACTCATTTTTATTTTTAATTTTATTTTTTCAGAATAGTTCATTTTTATTTTTATTTTTTCAGAATAGCTCATTTTTATTTTTATTTTTATTTTTTCAGAATAGCTCATTCATGGGAATGGATGTACACAGACCAAAAATCAGCTCCATCCATAATGCAACTTGATTGTGAAACAGATGGTCGTTCAAAACTTCAAGAACTTGCAAAATTTGGTTTTTATTTTACAAAATCCGACGGACGAACATGTAATTTTACTTCTGTAAATGAAGCAAAACAAAAAATGATTCAAGGAAAAATTGAAATTGGACGTCATTCATGGATGATCATATCTTGGGGAAAATTTCAATTTAGAATTTACTGGTATCTTGTTGATTGTATTCTTTGGCTTCCTCGTCTTGGATCATTCCTCAAGCCCTACATGCCTTTATCCGGATACGTCCTCATGTTCACCATGTAGTCCATTTGGCTTTCTCCAAGATACCGGTTTTTCAATTTTCTGTAAACTTTCGAAAATAGCTCAAATGTCTCATATTTATAAAAATTCCAATGTAAAGCAATCAATAATGTACACAAAAAAACTAAATCAATCGGCAGGAAATACAATAATGAGCACAAAAACCTTGAGACCAGTATTAAAATCATGTCAGAGAATTGCGCACGAATCATAATCTTTCTTTTTCAAATTTGACTGTTTCGATATATCTTCAGGATAACTTCCAAAAGAACAAATTCTTCTTTTAGACGGCATTGCTGGCGCTTGACTAACTACTGTATCAATAGCTTCCGGATGTTTTTCATAATCCATCGACGACGACCAAGAACAACTTCCCGACGACTCAACTGGTTTTGTTTCAACAAAAATACCTCCATCATTATCAGGAACTTGTTCGAAACTTTCAATCCTTCTAATTTGCACTGTCGAAGCATCAGAACCATCACAAGACATTTCATTCGATTCATTTTCATCTTGTGGATTAAATCCATGCATTACAGTATGCCTTCTAGATGGCATTCTCGTAAAAAACGATTGTTCTTGACATTCATCTACTGAATTAATCCTCATTCCAAGTGCAAACGTCAGACTAATCTTCTTCAAACTATCACAATGAGAATCCATAGGCAATAATCGTCCTTCATTCTCAACAGCAATATTCAAATGTGAAGGAAGACTATGACTTCTATTAAGAGATCCTTTTCTTCGCTTAAAAATTCTCGTAGCTTTCTTCAATAACGGTCCTACAAAATTCCTTCTAGTTTCTTTTTTCGAATTATCTGGATTCAACCGTCTTCTGTTAAAACTTTCACTTGGTTTAATCTTCCTACAACTAGATCGAATTCTAGCATCACTATGGAATGGATTTTTCGGATATTCTTCCGGTTCTTCATCTGCAAAACTTTGAGCAATTTTCCTAATTCCTTCATGTTCATATCGAATCGAGTTCGAAATCGATGAGTCATCAACAGTATCAACAACAATCCCTTCTGGAATTGTTATTGGTGTAGATACTTTCGGAATTTTCACAGAATTATTACTCATACTACTTTCAGCTCTAATTGCTGCATCTGAATGAGACCTTCCAAATCTCACATCTTCAGGAAGACAGAGACCTTCTTGTTCCACCAGTAAATTCCATTTATGGAGATCTTCTTCAACTAATTGATGCAAAGTTTCATAAATCGTTTGGAATGAAGGCCGAAGTTGTGGTTGATGCTAAAAATAACTCCATTTATAAATTATAAATATATACAAAACATACCTTGCAACATTGAAAAGCTAAAGATAAAAATCCCAATGGTGTATCCGATGGACATTTCCCAGCAAAAGCGAGATAATTAATTCCAAATTTCTGGGTTCTATAAAGTCCAGCATCATGATCAGCATCGATTCTAGCAATCATCTGACAGGCAATAATTCCAAATGAAAAGACATCCGATTTCTCGTTGTATGGCTTTTCTAATAACATTTCTGGACTCATGTAGTTCTGAGTACCGACTTGTTGGGGATGTTCTCCTGGACAAGGAATCTTGGAAAACAATCCAAAATCAGCAACGACGGCTTTAGTAAATGGACTAGTTTTCACGCTTTGAAGGAGAACATTCATCGACGTCAAATCCCTGTGCATAAAACCACGGGAATTAACAAATCTCATCGCATTGGCCACATCCATAGCAATTAGACATCTTTGGAGCCATGGGAAATCCCTATCCGTTGACAGGATGAGCGATTGGAGAGATCCTCTGTCACAAAAGTCGACAAGGAGATGAACAGACCAATGAGAATCACCTCTGTCGATACACAAGCCACAGAATCCAAGAATGTTCTTGTGTTTCAGCTTCAACAGAACATTGGCTTCTCTTGTAACAGATCTTTTGGCAGACAACCTGGCAGCTTCACTGTCTTCATTCAATATCTTGGCTACTTTCATCACAAGGGTCTCTGGCAATTGATCGGATTCCACGACAGATCGAACTTTGTAAACATTGCCGAAGAATCCTTCTCCCAAATGCTCCACAACATCAAAGTCGTCTCTTCTCCAGATGAGTCCGATTGCATCTCTGGTGGATCCACGGTATCTCGAAGGCGACGAAAAAGAGCATTTCGAAATCACGGAAGAATTCAGTGGCGAATTCGGAACAAGCTTGTAACTCGTTGAAGGTTTGCAGTAGTTTCGTTCATTCACATTCTCGTCCAAATTTGGATGACTGGAAAAATAAAAAATTAAACATAAAAAACCCCAAATTCCCTACCATTGTGAAGATGAATGAAACAACATGTCTGGCCTCGGATGCAGGGGAGATTCTGGTGCGGTAGAACTAAGTAACATCATCTTCTGACGGCGGTTATCTTTGATCAGAGAAATGACACCAGAACATTCTTTCACTTGAGCTATTTCAAAAATAACTGAAATGTAAATAGCTAACCTTTGAATCAGCAAAAATGAATTGAGCTATTCTGAAAAATCATGATAAAGTTGAAGTGTAAATAACATGAAGTTTTTCAAAAAACATTGCCACAAAATTCACGAATCCTCACTAAAATCGATGAATTTATTCTGACACATCGGACGAAGAGTGGAAAGACGGTTTTATGGCAAATCACAAAAGTGGGAAATGCAAATAATTAAGAAATAAAAAACACGGGCCAATCGATATAAAACTCCATATATGCGCGCGAGTCAGTCAATACTAAACTAGCGCCGAAAAATCGAAAAAAAACAAAATAAGACATCAAATCCCACTTTTTCATAAAAACAAATTATAAAATATTCAAAATAAAAAAATTGAAACTAATTTTAAAAAATGGCATTAGTATTTATTTCGGAATTTTTTTATCGACGAAAAACTAAAAACTGAATCGGTTTCTGTCGGGGGAAGAACTGGCCGGAAAACTGGATCAGAATAATCTTGCAAAATCAGACGCGATCGCGGACAGGGGCTGCAGGGTTCCTCCCGGACAGGATCAAGCAGTACACTGGCCAGTCAATCAAGCAATAAAATAAGACAATCGAGACACGTTATATTAGCTCAGCATAAACACGAATTTCTGGATTTCGTTGAAATAAAATATTCAAAAATCCGATGGAAATTTTACAATCGAAAAAATACAACTTTGAACAAGAATTTCGAAAGCGTCCAGCACGTTCTGGAAATTCGCGTCGAGACAACCCTGCGACGCGCGTTTGCAATTCTTTGTAAAAAATCCGAATATTTTAAAAATTAAAGAAAATTTAGAAATTGATATATGAAAATTGGAATTTTAGGATTTATTAAAGAAATTGAAAAATCTCTATTGAGATGATTTTATAAAATACTGAATTTTTTAAACGAAATTTTAATATTTTAAAAATTAAAGAAAATTTAGAAATTGGTATATGAAATTTGAGATTTTAGGATTTATTAAAGAAATTGAAAAATCTCTATTGAGATGATTTTATAAAAATATTGAATTTTTTAAAACAAAATTTTAATATTTTAAAAATTAGAGAAAATTTAGAAATTGATATATGAAATTTGAGATTCTAGAAGTTCCTAAAAATTTTCGGAAATTCATCTTGAGACAATTTCGTAACGAGAATAATTTTTAAGTTTTGTATTAATATTACTAGAATCTTCAAAAATTTTCAGAATTCAATCTAATTTAAAAATAATTTTTAATTTTAAAAATTTATAAAAAAGTTAATTTTAATTTTTTCAATGATTTTTCGGCTTCAAAAATAAAAATAAATTCATTGTGACCTTATCATTAAATTCCCACAGGTTTGGTCCCAAAGAGAATAGAACTAGATTAGATAATCCGACATAATCGATAATCATAAAATCAAAAATTAAAATAATCAAAAAATTAAAATAAAATTAAAATAATCAAAAAATTAAAATAAAATTAAAATAATCGAAAATTAAAATAATCAAAAATTAAAATAACATTGGAATTAAAACAAGTCAAAAATTAAAAAGAAAAATTACTTTTCATTTTTTAAAAAAGTCAAAAATTAAAGAAAAGTAAAAAAAATTTTAAAAATATTGAAAATAAAAAATTTAGAAATTAAAGAAAAGTAAAAAAAAATTAAAAAATTAAAGAGAAAAATGTTGAAAATAAAAAATTTAAAAATTAAAGAAAAATTTGAATAAAATTTAAGAAATATTGAAAATAAAAATAAAATGAAAATGATTGAAAATTATTTTTGGCCGATTTCGTGATTTTTGGAGTGAAACATACTTAATAATTTTCGTTTTCAAGAAGGGTAAATAGACTAAGCGTTCGTCTTCAGGAATGCCTGGGGCGATCGTCTCAAATCGCTAGGAATAAAATTGCGCAAGAGTGGAATCATCTCGGAAGACCCTTGGAAGACCCTTGGAAGACCCTTGGAATCCAGGTCAGAGGTGCGAAAAGCGAAACGAGAGGACTAATCAGAAAAATTCGAACCGTGAGAAGCTTTTTCGTTTTTGTTTGTTGTTCTTCTTAAAACAAAAAATGACCGACAAATTTCAACTACAAGAAATCCAAAAAGGAAAAAGCTTTCGATTTTTTGCATTTCCTTTCAAATTGAATTTCAGGATTAGCTGTTTTGAGCGCTCCCGAAAGCTGTCAACAAAAAAATTCTTGAAAATTTTCATCTTGACCAATCTTTAACATATTTAATTTTTAAATATTTCTAAAAATTCAAAATTCTTGAAAATTTTCATCTTGACCAATCATCTTTAAAATATTTAATTTTTAAATATTTCTAAAAATCCAAAATTCTTGAAAATTTTCATTTTGACCAATCTTTAAAAAAATTAATTTTTAAATATATTACAAAAATTATAAATGAATGTTGTTATGAAATTGTCTCGACACGAATATCAGGAATTCCATAAAAACTACAGTAACCTTTATGATGATTTTAGTTTTATTTTATATTACAAAAATTATAAATAAGTGTTATTATGAAATTGTCTCGAAACGAATATCAGGAATTTCATAAAAACTACAGTAATCTTCGTGATGATTTTAGTTTTATTTTATATTACAAAAATTATAAATAAGTGTTATTATGAAATTGTCTCGAAACGAATATCAGGAATTTCATAAAAACTACAGTAACCTTTATGATGATTTTATGTGACAGTTTCGTAATTGTCATCACAGAATCAAAGAGCTTCGTCGAAAACAGGCTCCATTACTCATTTTCAAAAATACAGAAACTATGAAGTAGTTTTGTTATGGTACCGACCAGTCGTTGAAAGTAGAATTAGACTGCACTTGTTGCAAAATCAGCGATTACGAAAGAACTCAATTACGAACAGTACAACAGTTGATCCCTTGCGACACCCTTCCCTTATTTCGCAATATTTATATCATTTTTTAAAATTTATATATTTTTAGTAATTGGATTAACTGGGATTTTCAATTAAATAACAAAAAATAATTTTAAAAAAGTTTCGAAATCGGTAAGAATAGAAGAGGATAAATACCCTGAGGGGATAGCTTTGTAAAGATCATTTTTGACTTTTTAGATCAGTTTATTTAGAGTCTGGAACGGTTTAATACTTCAGTTAAATTAGAAAAATTAATTTTAAAAAAGTTTCGAAATAAAACCAAATCAAAAAAGATAAACATCCTGAGGGGATAGCTTTATACAGACCATTTTTGACTTTTTAGATCAGTCTATTAGGAGTTTGGAACGGTCTAATACTTCAGTTAAATTTAAAAAATTAATTTAAAAACAAAAAATTTCAAAATCAGGGCGAGTTGAAAAAGAACAATTGCCGCTGGGGAACAACTATCGTACAGCCCGATCATGTGAGAGTTACAATTTTTCATTTGAACTATTATCCTACTTTTTTCAAGAACACCGTAGTAAAGACTAACTCACGTCAATTTTTAAAAAATTTCATTCAAAAAATTTTTTTTAAATAAAAAATTTATTTTTTTTAAAATAAAAAATTTATTTTTTTTTAAATAAAAATTTAATTTTTTTTTTAAATTCCTAAAATTTTTTTGACCAGTCAAATGATATAAAAAACATGACTGGTGTATTTTAAAAAATAAATATTTTTAAAAAACAGTCAGCTGTTAAATATCTCCAAAAAATCAAAAAAAATTTATAAATAAATTTTAAAAAATATAAAATTCCGAAATTTTTTAAAAATTATTTAATTTAAAAATTTTTTAAAATTATTTTATTTAAAAAAAATAAAAATTTAAAAGTTTTTTAAAATTATTTTATTTAAAAAAAATAAAAAATTTTTGAAGTTTTTTAAAAACAAATATCCTCGAAAAATTTAAGTTTTTAAATATCTTCGAAAAAAGGATAATCTCTCTTGAAAAATTCATAAATAATTGATTTTTGAAAAAAAAAAGTTTTCATTAAAAAAGATTTTTAAAATCTTCCTGACCAGTTATTCCATTTCGAAAAAAAAACAATATAATTTTCAAAAATTATTAAATATTTTTTAAAAATTAAAAATTAATTTGAAAATTTTTGAAAATTAAAATATTTTTAAAATTGGTTTTTTTTTAAAATCAAAAATATTTTTTATTCGCAAATTTGAAAAAAGAAATTCGATCTCTCGACGATAAATCTGGTAGAAAGCTGAAACTAAAAAATCGGTTTTTCTTTTCCTATACCGGGCAACTTGACCTTGACACAGCTGGTCTTCTATCAGGCCAAATAACTCAAAACGGAAGTACGATTCCAGGAAAATGAAATAAAAAAGACCAAATGACAATAGCTCCCTTACAAGGACTGCATGACAATTATTCTCCAAAAGTGGTCACTCCCCAGCGGCAATTATTCCCTAGTGACAGTTACTCCTAAGCAATAGTCATTCCCAAGCAACAATTGCTCCTCAAAAGTAGGTATTTCCCAGCAATAGTCACTCCCCAGCGGCGATTACTCCCTAAAAGTAGTTATTTCCCAACAATAGTCACTCCCCAGCGGCGATTACTCCCTAAAAGTAGGTATTTCCCAACAATAGTTACTCCCCAGCGGCGATTACTCCCTAAAGTAGTTATTTCCCAACAATAATCACTCCCCAGCGGCGATTATTCCCTAGTGACAGTTATTTCTAAGCAACAATCATTACCAAGCAAAAAATGTTTCTCAAAAGTAATTACTTTTTAACAATAGTCACTCCCCAGCGGCGATTATTCCCCACTGATAGTTACTTTCCACTAACAGTTACTTCTGAATAAGGAATGCTCCCCAACGATATTTTCTTCTATTTCATAAAATTTATATAATTACTTTCGCTTTTATAAATTTTGTAGTAATTAAACCAACGTAACATCTCAATCACGTAAGAAAATTCCAAAATCAGCGCAAATCAAAGGGAGGACGGGAGACTGTCATTAGGAAGTAATTGTCATTAGGAAGTAACTATCACTAGAGAGTAACTATCAATAAGGAATAACTATCACTAGGAAGTAACTGTCATTAGGAAGTAACTATCACTAGGGAGTAATTGTCACTAGAAAGTAATTTTCATTAGAAAGTAACTGTCATTAGGAAGTAACTATCAATAAGGAATAACTGTTATTAGGAAGTAACTGTCACTACAAAGTAACTACCACTAAAGAGTAATTTTCATTAGAGAGTAACTGTCGTTGGGGCAGTTGTCATGCAATTGGAACATGCAAGTGACGATCGAACCAGAGCGAGATGACTCACTCGGCGATGTCTTAAAAGAATTATCTTCAGGAGTCCTGTTTTTCAAAAAAATAATTTTTTAAGTTTTTATTTTGTAATTATCGGACATTTTTGTCCAGACACAGCAACCAAGACGGGCTTTAAAGGAAACTTGAATCCGAAATTGGACAAAAGCTGGTTCGGTATTTTCAAAAACTGAGTTTTTTCAAAAAAGTTTTTTTCCGAAAAAGTGAAATTTCTTTGAAAATAAAAATTCCAAAATCGAGGATGATCTTTTTGAAGAAAACAGCAGGAAATCCGAATCTGTAGGAAGTACAGAAACAAGTTTAAAATTGACCAAAAATTGAATGATTTTTGTTGATTTACGGCCCAATGGAATAATTACGGTAATTTTGGATTTTAGTACGACGAATGATCGGGGCCAATTTGGGACGGATTACGTCAGAAGGACCTCAGATAATCGTTGTAGGACCCTTCAGAATTGGACTAAAGGACACTTGACAGGATTATCGAGTACTTTGGGATCAATTTTCTTTTTTTTTTATTTTAAAGTTTTTTCCGTATTGTGCGAGGTCTTTTTAGAAGTACGATATCAAACGAAACTGTTGGGACAGAAACTATACTAAAAAGAGAGGATATGAAGAGATAAACTAAATATTAAGGAATACGGAATACTGTAGGACATGAATGAGACTTTCAGTTGTAGTTGTCTGAATGAATATATATAAATTGTATCTGTGTCTTATTGTGTTAGTAAAGACTATTAATATAGGTCAGTTTTCTATCTTAACAACTGGATTTTAATCAATATAATTCGGTCTATTATTAGATTACTGTTGTGACAGAAACTACTAGAAAGAGAGGATATGAAGCAATATATTGAATACTAAAGAATACAGAGTACTGTAGGGCATGAGTGAAATCCTCAGTTGTACTTTGGTGTGAGACATAACTGTTATTTTTGTCTTATTGTTGAGTAAAGATTAGTAATGTTTTTCCTTTTCTATCTTAACAGACATTTTTGAATCAAAGTGCAAAGTTACCTAAAATAATTCTCAAACATCACATTAATTCAGAATTTAAAAAATTTTTGTAAAATTATTTTAATATTTTGAAAATTTTCTAAAATCTTTCAAAAAAATTTATAAATTTTATCTCAATGTAGAAAGTTAAACTTTGAAATTTAACTTTGATGATTAATTTTAACTTAAAAAATTAGTTTTTTCAAAAAAATTCATAAATTTTATCTCGATGTAGAAAGTCCGGACCTCGAACGGTGATCATCGACTTTGGTAATTTCACACAAGTGTTCTGTAATCCCTTCAAACTGATCACAATCAAGATGTTAAATTTTTTGACCGTAATTTTCATATTGGATTCTAATTAACTTCAATCGACAGTAAAATTGTAATTCAACAAAAATTTATTCTAATTGAGCAAAATCAACATGTTTGAGTCATTTTTTCCTGCAATTAAAAATATATAATCATGTTAATTATGCTCAATCAAAATCAATTTTCACTGAATTACAATCCTGTCATCGATTAAGCTCAATTAGAATTCAAAATATGAAGATTATAATCAAATAACCTTACACATTGATTATATTCAGTTAGAATTCAATATATGAAAATTATAGTCTAGAAGTTTTACACGTTGATTATATTCAGTTAGACTCAATATATGAAGATTATAATTAAGAAATCTTACACGTTGATTATATTCAGTTAAAATTCAATATATGAAGATTATAGTCTAGAAGTTTTACAAGTTGATTGTATTCAGTTAGACTCAATATATGAAAATTATAGTCTAGAAGTTTTACACGTTGATTATATTCAGAAAAACCCGATATATGAGGATTATAGTCAAGAAATCTTACGTGTTGATTACGTTCAGTTAGACTCAATATATGAAGATTATATTCTAGAAATCTTACAAGTTGGTTATATTCAGTTAAAATTCAATATATGAGGATTATATTCAAGAAATCTTACGTGTTGATTACGTTCAGTTACAAGTGATTGGGTGTGCAAGCACTGATCTCCTCGAGAAAATCATGATTTAAAGTTTAATCTTTCACGTTTGTAAAAACTATTCCGCATTTCCTCGTCGACAAACATTGATTTCGTCCGTTATTTTATTTCTTTTTCCATAAAAGCGTTTTTCTAAGAAAAAAGGATGTTTGTTGACGGCGATTCTCCGGAAGAAACAAGGAATCGAGAACCGCAAAAGGACGCTTCAACTACGGATTGAATATATTCAGTTTTTTTAAATTTTATTTTTACGATGTTTACAAACAAAAATCTACAGTATCCTACGAGGAAGAAAATCAGTCTTGAAAGAAATAAAAATTAAAATTATTAAAAATTAAAAATAAAAAAAATTAAAATTATTAAAAAATAAAATTATTAAAAATTAAAATTATTAAAAATAAAAAAATTAAAATTATTAAAATTATTAAAAATTAAAATTATTAAAAATTAAAAATAAAAAAAATTAAAATTATTAGAAAATTAAAATTATTAAAAATAAAAAAAATTAAAATTATTAAAATTAAAAAAATTAAACTTTTTAAAAACAGAAAAATTTTTATTTTTGAATATGTTTGTTACCGTATCTGTGAGGATTTTCATTTACATGATTTTTGGAATTTTGCAAAATTTGAATTTTTTTATTTTTGAAAATAAAAATCATAAATTATCCTTTATAATATAATAAAATTTATTTTCACACCTGTTTATGCAGAAATAATTATGGAAATATTTATTGAAAATTGTTTTTTCGAAGATGGATTAAGCTTCTGGATCGATGAAACCGTGTTCCATGAAATTAGGACCAGATATTCCAAAAGTAGTCAATTTTTCATTTTAAAAAATGATTTTTCATTTAAAAAAAATGATTTTTCATTTAAAAAAATGATTTTTCAATTTGTGATGAACATTGGTGGAAATAACTCAGAATCTCGGCCAATTCAGCGGGCACAATGTCCGTGACAAGTCTTCAGAAAATTTCTCGATCGGCAAAATGAAATGCATATTTACTTTCCTACTGGAGAGTAGGTTTCGTTTTGTTTATAAATTACAAATAACAATGTAGTTTAGGTACTGAATGCCATAAATGTTGAAATTTTCAATTTTAGAAGGCAGAAAATTGGTTTTAAGATGCTTTGAGTCTTCAAAAATCAGTTTCATATATCGATTTCGTTTAAACAAACTTAATAAGATTATTTGAGATATTCAAAAGCTTCATTTGCCTTGGATCTTCTATTTTCAGGAATATAGCCGAAAATTTTAGGTAAAGTAAGAAGATAAAGATAAATCTCGAAAATATCCAACTTGTCTTAGCAATGCATGCATGTTGCGGATTTTATTGCGATGTTTACATTTTACATAAATTTAAGGAAAATAGGATCCGGATAAAGTAGATTTATGCTGAAAAGTAGTAAAATCAAAGTAAAAATAACTCGCGGAAGGAATAAAATCGTTTGGCAAAGTGTTCTCCTAGCAACGCGGTTGACCGAGTTTCCATTTCTCTGTTTTATAAAAATCCAACTTATTCTTTTTCGAATTTTCCTTTTTATTATTGATTTTTAGATTCCAATTATGGAGTCAATGGAAACGGATACTCAAATCCCGCAAAACGGCGATGCAGGCGAAAACACCCCGCCGAGAAGGAGATCTCGATTCGAAGAAGCTCCAGAAGACGTGAAGGGGAATATTCCTCCTCCTGGAAGGTTTGATTTCGTAATTTTACTTGTAACTGTTATTTAGGTACACCCCCGGAGCTGCGCCGATGATGAGGCCCCCTGGATTGATGGTTCCGCCAGGGGCTCGTCCGATTCCTCGACCTTTGATGAGCGCAAATATGGATGAGGAACCTCCTTCATTTTTCAATAATACACCTCCCAGAGGTTTGTTTTTTGTTTGTTTACATAGATTTACTTATTTTTGGTTATTTTGAGCAAAATCAATATATGAATCTTTTTTTTAGCTTCTAGTATACCGCCACGTGGGCCTAGACCGGCGCGTCCTGGACTAGGCTACGCTCCTCGACCTGGTTTTCCCCCACGTCCCGGATTCGCCCCTCCTGTCGGTGTTCCCCCCGGCCAGATGGCCCCTGGATTCAGACCTCCCGCGAATCCTCAAGACAACATAAAACGCGTAAGTTTTTTAAATAACAACCTCAAAAAACTCCAATTTTCCAGTGGTTCGAGTTGGCAGGCATTGAAGACGAAGTTTGGGTCGAAACCAAAGCTAGTGCTGACAAATACTACTACTATCATGCCGTGACTAGAGCTACGGTGTGGCAACGGCCTGAGGGTGAGAAAGTTCGAGTCGTTGATCAAGCAGGGTTGCAAGCAATAGTCGAACAGGGCATGAAAGCCGAGCGTGAAAAAAATCCACAAGGTTTGTTTGTATATTGTTGTTTTTTCAGGGGAATTTTTAATCAATTTCAGGTGGTAAGTTTGTTAAAAAATTTGGCCTTGATTAGGATTTAGTGGTATCAGGTAATTGAGATAGAACCCACTTCTAAAAAAATTAGTTTGCTGTTGAAAATTCCATTGCTGTTAGGAGTAAGTTTCGGAATATCTGATCATACTTTGACAGGAAAGGAATATGAGCTCACTTGTGGACTTGGACCTGTTTCACCATTGATGATACCATCGTTACTTCTCGGAGAAGCTTGACATTGATTGTAATGCTCTTTTTTGAATCTCTCCTCATTGATACGTTTGGCATTTTTTAGTTCCTTGGGTTTTTATGAGGAGGGTTTTGGGGTTTAATGTCATTTCTAACGATGCTAATTAATTATTTCAGGAATCCCTCCATTAATGCCTGGTGGTTATCCTGCTGGTTATCCTCCTGTTGGAGCTGTTCCTGCAAGGATGCCGACGGATCCAGATTCAGCTTGGGCTCAGTTTGTGTCTCCAGAAGGACGTCCATATTACTATAATTCGATTACTGGTGAAAATACATGGGAAAAACCGAAAGCTTTAATTGAAAAAGAAAAAAATGGAACATCATTGAAACCTGTTCCTGTAGGTCCTACTCCTGGATATCCTCAAGCTGTAGCTCAACCAACTCCTGGGTATCCTCAGGCTGTAGCTCAACCAACTCCTGGATATCCTCAAGCTATAGCTCAACCAACTCCTGTGACGAGTAATACTGTATCTCAGCCTGCTGCAAGTGGTGACGCTTCTAGACCAGTTACAAGTCTTCCTGTTTCTGGAACTCCTTGGTGTGTCGTTTGGACAGGAGATGGAAGAGTGTTCTTCTTCAATCCGACAACTAAAACGTCATTGTGGCAACGACCTCCTGAACTTTACAATAGACCTGATGTTGATTTGATGGTGACGAAAAGACCAGAACCAGATGAAAATGGATCTGCTGGAACAACGCTCAATCCGGCTAAAGTTAGAAATGAACCAGAGAATGAATCAGGAACAGAGGAGGAAGATGAGGATTCAAAAGCTCCACCTAGGAAGAAAACTAGACAGGAAAAGAAACAAGAAAAACTTGAAGAACAAAAAAGAGCTGCTGAAAGTGAAAGAAAAGAAAAAGCAAAACCTAAACCTAAGGTGATTGATCCGGCAATAGAAGCAGAAAAGAAAGCTCAAGAGACTCGTGCTCAAATACCGTTAGAAGAAAGAAAAAAACAATTTAGAGAAATGATGGAAGAACGTAATGTTAGTGCAAATTCAACATTCCAAAAAGAACTTTCAAAAATTGTATTTGATCCGAGATATTTATTACTTAGTGCTAGTGAACGTCGAGATTGTTTTGATGAATATTCACGTGAAAGAGCTGAAATAGAACGAGCTGAGAGAAAAGCTAAAGCAAAAGAAGCGAAGGAAAATTTCATGAAGTTACTTGAAGAAGCGGATCTCGATGGAAAATCAAGTTATTCTACATTTGTGACGAAATATGGTAAAGATGAAAGATTTAAAGCTGTTGAAAAAAATAGAGATCGTGAAGATTATTTCAAGGATTTTGTTGATGAACTTTATAAGAAAGAAAAGGAAGAAAAAAGAAAACAAAAAGAGGAGGTTTGTTTTGTATTTTTAGTAGTATTAGGATTAGTATTATTAGTACTAGTATTAGGTTCAAACTTAGTATAAGTGAAGTTATCTATTTTCGATGAGATATTTTGGTGTTATGATTTATAGAATGTTTAATAATTACTTCATGATTATTAATATTTGGAATAGATTGAGCCTTTTTAAACTTTATGTAGCTTTATTTTAAAAATCTAAATGTATTCAAATGGAATATAGTTGTAAAGCACCAATTGTGATATTGGTGTTGCATAAAAAGAAGGTTGTAAGCTGCTTTAGCTTTTGAAATTTGCGCTGAGACTAGAGCAATGAGTATTTTTACTTTTTGTAGTATGACTAGTATTGTTTTTAGGCAAAGAATGGATTTATTGAATTACTGAAAGAACAAGAAGATCTTCATAGACGTTCGAAATGGTCGAAGGTTAAGAAACAAATTGATGAAGATCCACGTTATAGAACTAAGCCGCTAGATAGTTCTTGGAGGGAGGAACTTTTTAGAGAATATGTATCTTCTTTGCCGGAAAAAGATGCATCTGATGATGAAGGGAAAGATGATCATGATGCTCCTAAAACTGCTGAAGAAATTGCAATTGAAAACCGTAAACGTGAAGTTGAGTCAGAGCTGAATGAACAGAAGAAGGAAAGAAATAAGGAGAAAGAAATAATGCTTGAAAAAGAGGAAATTGAAAGTTACAAAGTTATTTTAAAAGATCTGGTAAGAAAGTTTTCAAAAAGTGATCTGAATGATTTTTTTAGATTAAACATGGTGATTACTCTTGGCATGATGCAAGGAAGATTTTGAAGAAGGATAGTCGTTATAAAAGATTGGATTATCTTACGAGAGAAATGAAAGAAGATATTTATAAAGAACATGTTCGGGAATTAAATAGAAAACGTCAAGATGTTCTTTTTAAATTGTTCAGTGAAGAATCAGATTGGAATCCTAATACAAGATGGAAGGATGTGAAGAAAAATGTGCTTTCAGATGAGAAATATTCGAAATTTTCTGAAAACGAAAAAAGACTTGAAAGTGATTTCAGAGAATGGCGTAGAGTTCGATTGGATGAACTTCTGAGAGAATTCCGTGAATTTCTAAAAGAAGTGAAAATAATAACTCATGAATCTAAGCAGAAAATTTTGCATAATGAAGGACATTTGAGTGATATATTGGCGGTTTTACAGGTGAGTGAGAAAAGTTAAATGTTTTAAATTATACATTGTTTTAGACGGATAAAAGATATCTTGTGCTTGATAGTTGTCCGGAAGAACGTGAATTGGAACTGGAAAGGTATATTGAAGATTTAGACAGGAAAGGACCACCACCTCCACCAACTGCATCTACTTCTATTGAAGAACATTGAATTTATTTATGTTGGAATTTTTGTTTGATGGGTCTTTTTGTTTGCAACATTAATGATTTGTTGTCTACATTTATTTCTGTGGTATAAAAACAACCCAAAAAGTGATAAGAACAGAAATCCGAAAGGATTAAATGCCCGAGGAGATCAAATTTCTCAAAAAAATACTGTATTGAAGTTAGTTTTTTTGAAGATATTATTTTAAGAAATTTTACTTTTTAAAATAATGAAATTTTATATTATGTTTGATATTATTTGAATAATTGGATTCAGAGAAGTTTCGTTCTGAGATTCATGTGTTCTCGTTTGAGGAGCTCTAGAGTTGTAGATTTCAAAGCGATTCCTTGGATTCCTTTTTCTCGAAGTTCCAAAATTGACTCGATTTCGTCATTTAAATCAACAGCAAGAAATTTAATTATTTTTTGAACTTGAAGCTGAAAAAATTAATTTTAAATAAAATTTAAAAATAAAAATAAATTTTAATTTAAAAATAAAAATAAAAATATTTAAATTTAAATAAAAATAAAAAATTTAAATTTAAATAAAAATAAAAATTTTAAATTTAAATAAAAATAAAAATAAAAATTTAAATAAAAATAAAAATAAAAAATTTTAATTTAAATAAAAATAAAAAATTTTAATTTAAATAAAAATAAAAATTTTAATTTTACAGTACTTGAAATTTGTTCAAAGCCAAAAGACCAGAAAGTTTTTTTTCGTCTATGGTGCAGGCATCGATGCCTTCTCGGACGGATTCTGAAAGCCAATTTATTTCTTGATCAGTTTCCACCAGAATCGGCCAGATTGTTTCTTGGTAGTACTGTAGTTGTTCTCTCGGCAAATCCAATCTTCCATCAATTTGTCCAGTGAGAGAAATTAATTTTTCTACCGACATCAGCAACTAAAAAAAATTAAAAATAAATATTCAAAAAAATTCTTTAAAATATTTAAAAAAAAATTAAAAATAAATATTTAAAAAAATATTTAAAAATATTTTTAAAAAAATTAAAAATAAATATTTTTAAAAATGGTCCCAACACGAATTTTCGATTTTCTAAGAACATTCAAAATTTTTGATTTTAAATTATTCAAAAATCGTAAAAATTAAAATTAGATTTTTTTAAAAATGGTCCTAGCACGGATTTTCGAAACTTTTTAGTCATAATTTTGTAAAAATTAAAAAATAAATATTTAAAATAAAATTAAAAATTAATATTTTTAAAAATGGTCTCAGCACGAATTTTCGAAACTTTTTAGTCATAATTTTGTAAAAACTAAAAATAAATATTTTAGCACGAATTTTCAGAAATTTTTGTAATTTTGTAAAAATAAAAAATAAATATTTAAAATAAAATTAAAAATAAATATTTTTAAAAATGGTCCCAGCACGAATTTTCGATTTTTAGAATTTTGAAATATTTTAATTATTTTAAAATTACCTGAGCCTGGATCTTCTCAGCCACTAGAATTAATTTTTTTTCAGATTCTTCTTTGCCAGTGTTACGGTAGAATCCGTCGGTGTAGCAAATTTCGGTCTTCATCCCGGGGTCTTCAGAGAGATAAATTCTTCTTAATCCGGGTCCTTGGACGGAAGATGACATTTCTCGATCTGGAATTTCAATAAAGATAATTTTAATCAATAAAATGTAAAAAATTCGAAATAAAAGAGAGCGTTGACCTGCTCTCATTTTCGGTTGGAAAAAGTTGGAAGAACAATGGACTTTTTTCATTAATCCAATTTCGTCGAAAATTAAATCCAAATATTTCGAATTTTACACGTGAAAAAATTAAATATTATTTTAAAAATTTAAATTAAATATTATTTTTAAAATTAAAAAAATAAAAATTAAATATTATTTTTAAAATTAAAAAAATTAAATTTAAAAATAAAAATTAAATATTATTTTAAAAATAAAAATTAAATTTAAATATTATTTTAAAAAAAAGAGTCGATTTTTGGTAAAATGTTCTTTGAAATTTTTTTATTGCAAATTAGATTTTTAAAAAATGAAAATTAGGACAAAAGTTGATTTTTGACGAAATGTTCTAAAAAATACTTTTTATCTACCGTAATTTAAGCCAGATATTCATTTTCAAAAAAATTAAAATTAAAACAAAAGTTGATTTTTGACGAAATGTTCTAAAAAATAATTTTTATCTACCGTAATTTAAACCAGATATTCGTTTTCAAAAAAATTAAAATTAAAACAAAAGTTGATTTTTGACGAAATGTTCTAAAAATATTTATTCCTGTATAGTAGACGCAAATTAAGTCAGTCATTCTTTTTTTTAGGTTTTAGACCAATGCGAGTCAATTTTGACAGGTCTTGCTACCACTTTTTCCTTTATATCGAGCACGATTTAGGCCTATCAATCCATTTTTTAAGGTGGAAGGTAGTACAAGTCAACATTGTCAAGCCATTCATCCCTTGTGGTGAGCACGAGACAGCCTAATCGTTCCATTTTCGATGATAAAAATCGGGTGTGATTAAATTTCGAAAAACCGTTTTAAATTTTTTCAAAATTAAGCAAAAATTTAATTTGATTAATTTTAAAATAAAAATCAACAAAATTTCGAAAAATAAATTTAAAATTTTTATACATAATAGTTTATTTTATTTCGAAAGATTTATTTTTTGTTTTTAGATCAGTATTGTTGACAGTTGAGGTAACTAGCGTGCCAAGTGAGTAACAAAAATTAATTTTAAAAAAGTTTCGAAATCGGTAAGAATAGAAAAGGATAAATACCCTGAGGGGATAACTTTGTAAAGACCATTTTTGACTTTTTAGATCAGTCTATTTAGAGTCTGGAACGGTTTAATACTTCAGTTAAATTAGAAAAATTAATTTTAAAAAAGTTTCGAAACAAAACCAAGCTAAAAGGGATAAATACCCTGAGGGGATAACTTTATACAGACCGTTTTTGACTTTCTAAATTAATCTATTTGACATCTGGAACGGTCTAATATTTCAGTTAAATTTTAAAAATTAACTTTAAAAAAATTCCAAAATTAGCGTAAATCAAAAAAGAAGAAAAATTACTAGGGGCGATTGCCGCTGGGGAAGAAATATGGAGCCGTTTTTACATTAAATATGAAATAAATTATTTTTTTATAAGAAAAATTAGTACGAAAAATTTTGGCAAACCAATCAAAAAACCATTTAATTAAGGATAAATCAGTTTAATCATTTTTTCTTGTCTTGAAAACCAGTGAAAATGAATTTCAGCAAGTCATTCATGTTTCCTAAAATCAGAAACTAGACCAGTTATTCCTTTTTTAAAAACTAAAAATTAATGAAAATAAATTTATTCGATAAAATTTTAATTTTTTATAAAATCAAAAATTAAACTAGTTATTTTTTTTAAAAACCAGAAATTAATGAAAATAAATTTTTGTTAAATTTTTTAATTTTTCTAAAACCACAAACTAGGTATTTCTTTTTTAAAAACTAAAAATTAATGAAAATAAATTTCAGAAAATTTTTACCTTTTATACAATAAAAAATTAAACTAGTTATTTCTTTTTTAAAAATTAAAAATTAATAAAAATAAATTTCAGAAAATTTTTTACTTTTTATAAAATTACAAATTAAACTAGTTATTTCTTTTTTAAAAATCAAAAATTAATGAAAATAAATTTCAGAAAATTTTTTACTTTTTATAAAATCAAAAATTAAACTAGTTATTTCTTTTTTAAAAATCAAATATTAATGAAAATAAATTTATTCAATCTGATTTTAATTCAAATAATTTCATAAAACAATTTTAAATATTTTTTTTCCACAAATAATTTGAAATTTAAAAATTTTATGAATTATGATATCCTATATGGACATATTTCAAAAATCCCAAATGAAAAATAAACAATTTTTAAAAATTGAAAAAAAATTTTATAACCCATTTCCTGAGAAATTTCAAATATTTCAAAATTTATTTACAACAAATAAAAATTTAAAAAATTTAAATTTAAATTTAAAAAAAATTAAATTTAAATTTAAAAAAAAGTAAATTTAAATTTAAAAAAAAGTAAAAATTTAAATTTAAAAAATTAAATTTAAATTTAAAAAAAAGTAAAAATTTAAATTTAAAAAATTAAATTTAAATTTAAAAAAATTAAATTTAAATTTAAAAAATTAAATTTAAATTTATAAAAATTAAATTTAAATTTTAAAATAATTTAAATTAACGTTTTTCTAATTTCAAAGTTACTGTTTCTGGATTTTGGACGGTTCTTCCGATCATTCTTAATTTTTCTTCACTTTCTGAAGTTCGAACAAGTTTATATTTTTTGAGAATATGGTAAAGGGCCAATTTCTCCTCCAAGTAAGCCAATCTCATCCCGATGCAGGTCCTCAAGCCTCCTCCGAACGGATAATAGGCCATCTGTTGTTCAGTAGAAAAATCAAAAAATCTTTCTGGATAAAATTCTTCTGCATTATCGCCCCAGATATCTTTGTTGTAATGAAGAGTCAAAACATCAATATTGACGTTTTCACCTGCTGATATTTTGTATTCTCCGAGGGTGGTGGAATGCATACATTCTCTGGAAGCCGCGAATCCGGCGATGGGGTACATCCTGAGGGCTTCTTTCATTACCGCATCCATGTACCGTAATTCGTTTACTTTTTCGAAAGTCATTTTACTGTCTGAAGTTACATCTTGAATTTCTTCGAAAACTTTTTGTTGAATTTCAGGATATTTGGCCAGGAAATGACAAGTCACCCCGAGGGTGTTCGCGGTCGTGTCGAATCCGGCGAGCAAAAAAACGAAGCAATTTGAAATTATTTCTTGTTCTGTCATTTTTTTCGAAATTTTCATTCCTGTTTTGTCAAAATCGACATCTTTTACAGTAGGGTCTTCGGCGTCGATGAAGAGGTCGATGAAATCCACATGTTCCGAAGTTGAATGATTTTTTTTTAATTTTCTTCTTTCTTTTACGGTTTTTTCGAGTTCAGTTAACATTACTTTGAAAGGACTCTGAACGATGACGGCGTAGATCATGAAAATTTGCCTCAGGGGCCAGGAAAGGAAGGGGAATATCATCGCCAACTTGCCGAAGGTCGATCCTCCAAATTCGAGGAAAATGTTCTTCGTTATTTCGACATAGGGATTTTCGAACAATTTCGATCCGGTTTGTCCCATGGCGACCCTCATGATGATGTCCATCGTCAATTCGTGGAAATACGGATGGATATTGAAGGATTTTCCGTCTTCGTGAGCTTTATCCAAGAATCCCATCAATTCTTGACAAGAATGGTCTACAGTAGGATAGATTTTCTTCAAGTTGTTCATGTTGAAACTCGGACTGGAGATGGCTCTTAATCTCTTCCATCTGGCCCCTCTGGCGTTGAAGACGTGACATCTTTTGTTTTTGTCCACATTTCCGATCAGTGGATTTCGTTTTCTGGCGTGGAAAAATTCGAATTTTTTAACGAACATTTCATTCGCCATTTTGGGATCAGAAATCACCCAAGTCTTCATCCAGCCTTCCAGGATACCGTATACAGGCCCGTACTGCTTGGTCCAGTCCTGGAGAACATAGTTGATCGGGTAGTCGAATCTGGTCACCTTCGTCCAGTGATTTGCGAAAAATTCATCTGACGGAGGACTCGGGATTCCTTTCCGTTTCCAGTAATTCCGATTGTACACGTAGACACTTAAATAATCAATATTTTAAAATCGAAAAAATTAAAAGTTGTTTTTCTAAAATAATTTTAACAAATTTCTTAAAATCTTAGAATTCAGAAGTTTAAATATGAAATTTTTGACGAGATTCAGGAAGACTTCAGAAGTTTCAATTAAATTTCCAGGAACTTCAGAAGTTTTTTTTTGGATTCTGGAGATTTTTTTATTTCAGAACTTTCTATTGAATTCTGGAAATTTCCATAGAATTCTAAAAAGATTCAGGAACTTCTACGAAATTGGAAAAAGTTTCAGAAGTTCGAATCAGATTCTAGAGAATTTCATAATCTTCTATAAGATGTTTGAAAACTTCAAAATCTTCCATTTGATTTTCGAAGTTTCTACAGGATTCTGGAGATTTTCACGGAAGTTTAAAACTTTCCAGGAACCTTCATGAGATTCCAGAAGTTCCCATTGAATTCCAGAAAACTCCAGAATCCTCCGTAAAATTCCATTTTTTTAATAAAAAAAAACTTACAAATAAAAGATAGCCGCGAATCCAGCAACACTGGAAACAAGAATTAACGAAAGAGGAAACATTTTTTGTGAAATTTCGAACAACCAAAGTCTATTTATATTTCCTACATTCGTCTATTTTGTGCCTAGCCTGTAGTGTGTTGACGTCCTCGTACCGATGGTTGCACGAAATCGAGCAAAATACAAGTTTCGAATGGTTAATCGATCATAAATCACATCAAACAAATTTTGTAGTATCAACTTTTGCATTTTTCAATGATTTTTTACGAAAAATCAAATGTACAATTGTGTTCATATTGTGATTAAAAACAACTTTTTATTTTTATAATTGTTGGATCATGCATCTATCCATTTGAATGCAAACCTGCACAATGCTGATCCCAAAGGGAAATACTCTGAAAACTAACAAGAAACTTATGATAACTGTATGACAGTTGCCCTCAACGATATTACTTTTTATTTTTTTCGTAAGGTTTATCTCATTTATTTTGTTTTTATACTAGTGTCAAGCGGCCATTGTTGGTGATCATCACGCTGAACTTGAGTAATTTAATTAACACGTTGACGATCTAGCGTGTTTTTGGCTGGCAGCCGATTGGGACCAGCCGTTTTTTGACGTTTGTTTCTTATGACTCATTTCTGGAGTATTATCCCAACGCACCACCAACTTACGACCCAGAAATGACTCGTATTGTCGTCAACGTGTTAAAGAACTATCTATGAAATTCATGAGAATCAATTAATTACTTCGTGATAAACAATATTTTTTATTTTCTTCGATTGTCTTTAATTGCTTAAATAAATTTTGATTTTTTTGATTGCGCTCGAAAAAAAAGCAACATAATTGTCCATGTGAGAAATCGTCCTTTGTTAAATCTAATCTCACTTTGTCAAATGTTTGTCCCTGTGATTTGTTTATAGTCATGGCAAATGCCGGTTTTATTGGGAACTGTTTGTGTGAGTATAAATGTAAAATTATCATTATCATCAATAGGAATTATATGAATGAAAACAGCATTTCCCGCTTTATCTCCTGTTAAGATTCTACATATAATCACATGATTCATTAGTTGCATGAGTAATAATCTTGGAGGAATTTAGTTCGGAGTTGTTGATTGATTTTGTTGACTTTTCCTAAAATTAAAGAAGTTTAACTATTAATGTCAATTTTGGACTTTCCTATTGATTGAATCGACCACATTACTGCTGTCTATGACGCGAGATCCCCAATATGTAGCCCATTTGCCAGTCAATAATGATTTTGGTTCTTTCCAGAAAACGTTGGTAAATCGGTATCTGTACGGTCTGATGAAATAGAGCATCATTACTGTATTCATCGTCGAGTGAAGAGTCCCAACAATGAAGTTTGCTTGGGAAATGATAGAAATATTTGAAATTCCAACGATGATAAAGAGCAGTGTAACTGCGTAAGGAATGAGCAGAGTCACTCCAGGAACCACCAATTGGAATATTAAAGTTCGAAGAAGTTCTTTGTGCATGAGGTATGTTTTTTCATTCATATTTATTTTTTGTTTTCTTAGTAAATTTTTCGTCTGATACACCATAATGACAATAAAGGGCATAGTTGCGAAGAAGCTGAAGAGACCAACTCCGAAGAACAGGTAATTGAAGGGAAAACCGACATCTAAGCTAATTACAGCACAAGCCATGTCGTCGTTTGGATAGTACTCGATGATGTTTGGATAATGCTTAAATGATTAGTGGTATTCATGAGAAAGAAATTATTTACCTTTAAAATAGATTCGTTTATAGCAGTAGTATTCTGAGTACATAGGTGAAAAAATACATTAGTTGGTACTTCGTAAATGATGTGAAGAATGACTAAAAACGTCAGAAATTTAGGTCCTAGGATAATTTGCAATTTTCCTTTCAAAATGGCGAATCGGTAAATAAATGCAGAAAAAACGGCTACATTAGTTCCCCCATGGAAGAATGTAAGTAAATCAGACCATATTTTCGCCCAGAAAACATCCCTTGTACGTAGGAAACCAGTAGGACAACATACGATTGCTGGGTACAGTATCCAAGGAGTGTAGAAGACCGTTGTGTAAGTGTCAAACAGGAATGCCCAGAGGGAGATATTGAGTAAAAAGTATTTGTAAGGTCCGAAAATCTGTGGAGTCCAGAACCAGGTGATATAGACTCCGAATCCTCCGACGATGAAGGCCAAACATCCATTGAAGTCGATCAGAGTTTGGTAGATTTTATTATCGTAAGCGTCGAAAGTAATATTAGAACTTGAAGAATTGTTTACCATTGTCGTAAAAGCGAAAAAAAATGAGAAAAACAGCAATTTTATATTATTTTTGAAGTAATTTATATTAAAAGTTAATCGCATGGAAACGAATTAATGCAACTATCTTTTTAAAGCTGCAAATATAGTAATAAAAGTAGATTTGTTAATAATTGTATTGTTTTTTGTTATATCTTTCATCAGGCACAAATATAACATAGAATGTTAGATATTGCACAACATCCAGGGATCTCGTCTGACGTGTTTCTTTTTTTACTTTTAAACATAGAGAAAACTGTTTAACTTCAGGTGTTCTGGATGTTTCTGATTGTAGAAACTACACATCCACAACAACAATTTCATAATACAATAATCCAACATTTAAGGAACCCCGATTAATATGAAATGTTCTCTTTTACATCCTTCAGTAGAGACAAGACTATTTAATTTCGGATGTTCTGGATATTTCTGGTCTTGGAGACTACGCATCTACAATACTTCAATGCTTTAACTCATCAATTTACTTAATTTCAATACCGAATTGCAAAAATCCAAGTTACATAAGCAACATGTTTGTGAAAATTTTATGATTTAATATTATATTTTCATTTGGCAATTAACCAGTGAATGAGAACAAAATTGATTCACTTGAGATATCTTTTACAGAATGTCATGTAACTAAATTGCATTTTTTTCCTCCATCGTCAGGTAGATCCGTGGAACAACGATGTTTTTCATATAATGATTGTTTATGAAATTGCTTTTTCGTGAGAAGTTCCATCACCATGAACTCCATTCATCGGTTGCAGATCTAACAAAAATGAGTTCTTTGATTTTGAAAAAGTATCAAATCCGAATCTTTGAATAACATCTGATTGTTGATTGTCAAACTGAAATCCGAAAAAAATGAATTGTGAACTTAATCGAATGTAGTAATTTCATAAATGGACAATTTTGAAGAAGTTGTATCTCGAAAATTATAGTAAAAATTGAAATATTTTTATTTTTACGTATGTATAAATTTTCAATATCAAGTATTCAACAAATATCGCCTTATCCTTGGAAATTAATATGAATTTCTTTGCAAATCACCAAGGCTAAAAGTCAACTTTAGCAATATTGGATTAAACGTGGCAAATGATGTCCATAATCTCCAGCAAATGTCACAAGTTCTGGTAAAACAATGGAAATTACTTCATTTACATGGATTATACGAACAGATCGAAAACAATCGATAATATATAAGAGGATAAGAAAAAAGTTATTCAACCAAATTTCAGTTTATAAAAAATGAATTTAACAAGATTGTTATTTCTTTCTGGATTTGTTACTGTATATGCTATCAGCTGCGACAACAGCTATACCGGTTCTAGTTTCTCCTCTGTTGATCGTCAAGTCTTCGTTGACAAACACAATGATTACAGAAGTGAGTTGGCCAACGGGAACTCTGAGTTACCCGATGGCAGCTACGCTCCTCCCGCTTCAAACATGTACAAAATAACTTACAACTGTGAGCTCGAGAAAATGGCACAGACCTGGGTTGATCGCTGTGTTTTTGACCATTCTGTAGACAATGATGTCGGAGAAAACCTCTATATGCTCATAGGGACGGGAGACTATCGGGATTGGGCCATCTCAGAAGCGAGTGACATGTGGTGGTTCGAGTTACAGGAATATGGAGGTATCACGAACAGTAATGTAACCTTCACCGAAGAACTCTTCAACGGCAGAATTGGGCACTGGTCTCAGATGGCCTGGGGCGACACTAATACGATCGGATGTGGATACGCAGAATGTCCCGAAAGCGATGGATGGACCATGTACTACATCGTCTGCAACTACAGATCCAGTGGGAACTTCCTCGGTTCAGACATCTACGAGATCGGTCCACCTTGTGCTCAGGATTCCGACTGTACCACTAAGACCAACTCCCATTGTGAGGCTTCCTCAGGGCTCTGCTATGTCTAGGTCTAATTCTAACAATATTTTTGAAGTAGTTTATTTTTCAAATACATGGAAAACATTAAATTAAGTTCTATTAATTAGTATTCAAATAAAAAATCCTGTTTATTTTACGAAGAATCATAGTGTGTAACCAACTTTTAATTGAAAAAATAGATGATTTTTTGTAGGCTTTAGAATATAGGAAAATGAGTAATATGTTGTCTCACAAGAAAAGCTGAAAATCAGAATAGAAACTACTAAAAAGGATGAACGGTGTTATTGGAAATGACAATAATGTCAGTACAGTAAAATAGAAAAAAATAGTTTGAATGATCTGAATACTGCTGATTTCCACTTCACACAAAAATGGGTACATGGTATATAATGTATGAATAAAGACGGTTGTAATGCATGAGATATATTATATTCAACGTATTTGATAAATCAAGTATGATATCGGTACATTGTATATAATGTATGGATACATTGAAATAATTCTGATGCATGAGATACATTATATTCAACGTATTCGATATATCGAGTATGATATCGGTACATTGTATATAATGTATGAATAAAGACGGTTGTAATGCATGAGATACATTATGTTCAATGTATTCGATAAATCAAGTATGATATCGGTACATTGTATATAATGTATGGATACATTGAAACAGCTCTGAAGCATGAGATATATTATATTCAATGTATTCGATATATTATGTTCATATTGATGTATGATATCTAATGTATGAATATACAAAATAGCTGCGATGTATCAGGCACATTATATTTGACTTTTAATTTTCACAATAGTACGATTTTAAATGTTTAATTAGTTTGAATTTTCAGTGACGAATTTATCATTTTTATCAGTTGATCATTGGTCTTCATTAAGTTCTACAATGAAATCATTATACTATATAATTTAAGCAAAATTTTTTAAAAATAATTTTTAAAAAAAAATTTTTTATTAAAAAAAATAAAACTTTTTTATTTTAAAGTTTTAGAATAATCAAAAATACTTTCAGATGTAAGTTAACGAAATTTTAGAATAATTAAATTTGTAAAATAAATAAATAAAATTAATGGTTACTTGACCAAATAATATTATTATACAAAATAAAATAAAGTTTTGGAAAATAATTCTGTCATGAAGTTTTAAAACTTTTTATTCAAAATTAGAAATTGCAAAAATTTTCATTTTTGTGATCCTGTAAAATTTTAATCATATTCTAAAAACATAAATATTTAAAAAGAATAGTCTCGGTAGGAATTTTTAAAAACTTCCAGTCGAGACCGAAAAGTACAAAATTTGATGTTTATATTATTCTAAAAGGTTTGAGAAATATCTAGTAGATTCTGAATCATAATGTTACAAAAGTAGAAACTTTTAAAGTAAAATTCTAAAAAATTCTCTCGACACGAATTTTTCAAAGTTTCCAGTCGAGACCGGAAAATACAAAATTTGATGTTTATATTATTCTAAAAACTCCAAAAATATCAAATAGATTCTGAATCATAATGTTACAAAAGTAGAAACTTTTAAAGTAAAATTCTGAAAAATTCTCTCGACACAAATTTTTAAAAGTTTCCAGTCGAGACCGAAAAGTACAAAATTTGATGTTTATATTATTCTAAAAGGTTTCAGAAATATCTAGTAGATTCTGAAAACTTCTGAAATCTCATATAATCTCCTGCATCTTTCGGCAATTACCGTAATCTAAAAATTTCCTCCAAGATGATTTTTATCATTTTCAATAAAATTTAAAATTTATTAATTAAAAAAAAGTCGGTGATTTACAATAAAACTATTTTTATAATGATAAATTTGGAAGATGATTTGAGAAATTTTAAAATATATTTTATAATTTAAAAAAGTTGTTATTTGAGAATTTCGAAATTAATTATTTAAGTGAAAAAAATATGCGAAGGATTGAACATGAATTTGTTTTTTATCTTTTGACGAAATATCGGGAAAAAACTTAAAACAGCTTCTCGATAAGGCCGGATCATCAGGATCGACATGAAGCTGTTGACAGTAGAATGGAAAGTGAGGACTTGGAAAGCTGCCATCGAGACTTCTGAAATCCATTAAAATTTAAAATTTAATTATATATATTTTCATTGAAATTTAAAATTTAATTTTATTTATTTTTATTAAAATTTTATTTTATTTATTTTTATTAAAGTTTTATTTTATCTATTTTCATTGAAATTTAAAATTTTATTTTATTTATTTTTATTAAAATTTTATTTTATTTATTTTCATTGAAATTTAAAATTTTATTTTATTTATTTTTATTAAAATTTTATTTTATTTATTTTCATTGAAATTCTTCAAAAAAAAAGTTCATAAAGATCTTCATAGATTTGAAATCCCCATTATTCCGGTGTTCGAAATGTTTTTTTTTCGTTGATTTATTCCGAACTCAAATCTCAAATTTGGGTAATTAAACCATCCTAAACAAATTATAAAATATAAACACAACATGATCGATAAGTCTTTGTTAAGACTGTTAGCAGTTTTTCTGGATCGGTGACGTCATCGCCGTTCCGATCACTTAGATATATCAGTCGATAAAGTCGAAGGTAAAAAGAGGAAAAGGAAATAAAGAGAAAGCCAAAAAACACGTATTCCGTGCCTACGTAAAAAAGGAAAAACTGAGAAAGAAAGGTCTCGCAAAGAAAGGAAAAAAACGCGGGCGGAAAATTTTTGTAATTGTTATATTTTTTAAGTTATATAAATTTGCGTTTTTGTTTTACTGCGATTCATTACTCTCAATATCTGGTCTCTACCAGTGGGAAGAAGTAGACTTCGTAGTTCTCTTCACAATATCTGCAAATCCCTACCTTTTTGCTTATCTCTCGCGGACACGAAAATTAAATTCAAGTTATTTACGGTACTTGTTGTGGACATAAATCCTCGAACTTTCTTGTTCGTTAATTGTCTATTCAATGAAAATGAATACTGTTGTGTTTGTCACGTCGAGTAACCCGTATCTAGATAGGAGACACAATACTATAGAAAGATTTACTTAATAGATACCTCAAGCACGATACAAAAATAATTATATCGGACTCGACATAAAACAAACATATTAACTTTCCACCAAGAGGAACTGTATGTTCTCTTGTTTGTACTAAGGCAATCCGTTCAGGACCAAGTGCTCACTGTTGATACTAAAGCAATCCGTTCAGGACCAAGCGCTTACTGTTGATACTAAAGCAATCCGTTCAGGACCAAGCGCTCACTGTTGATACTAAGGCAATCCGTTCAGGACCAAGTTCTTCCTGTTGATACTAAAGTAATCCGTTCAGGACCAGGCGCTCACTGTTGATACTAAAGCAATCCGTTCAGGACCAAGTGTTCCCTGTCGATACTAAAGCACTCCGTTCAGGACCAAGCGCTCACTGTTGATACTAAAGCAATCCGTTCAGGACCAAGTTCTCCCTGTTGATACTAAGGCAATCCGTTCAGGACCAAGTTCTTCCTGTCGGTTCCACTTCCCATTAAGGATGGGATATCCTGTCCAACAAATACTGTAACTAATGAATGAAATTTTTCTGACGAATTATTTATGTAATTTTTGGATATTTTTAATCCAGAATCAAAATTAGGAAAAATAAAATATCTTGCCTTTGACGTTGACGATGTTCAAAGTCACAAACGTGATGCAGCAAAGAATCGGAATAAACATAAGGAAAAACGGAACCAGACACTGGAGCCAGAGGGCAACTAGCAGTTGTTTGTGGATTTGAAAAGTTTTTTCCGTGAAAGATTTTCGTTTTTTTTTCAACACCAGATAAGTTTTGATAGAAATAATCACAATCAATAAATACACAACAACGATCGACATGGTTATGGTGACGAAATAGACGATTGTTTTCGAATTCAGAATCAGAGCATAACATGGATAAATTTCGTAAATTTCGAAGATATTTTTCGAAGCATTTTTTACGTAATTTAAAACTTTTTCACGATCTTCCAAAGCCACAAATAACATGATGATGGAAGGACAAGGGTAGAGTACTGTAGCTGCAGCCATTACAGTAACCCCTTTGGTGGACTGCAAGGACTTCAACGAGTCAGAATCCGAAACGGCTTTGTACCGGTGGAGCACTCCCCAGAACAACGACAATCCACAGTAACTTAGAAAAAAATGCATCAAAGTAAATTGAAAAATTTCGCCGTAAAAATAATCGAAATTTTTCGTTATGATGCCTGTGGAACAGAATCCGGGAATCGGAAAAGTCGGAAAAGGCGAAAAAATAAAAGTTATGTGAAAATCGAAAACAAAAGCCGCAATATTCATGTTTAATAAATAAAATTTATAATTTCCCATTGCTTTTGTTGAATATTTTAGAATAATTACGGTAGATATGAAGTTTATAAAAAACGAAAAAAAAGTATTAAAATGCATCCGATTAGAAAATAAATCCAAATCTTTGACGGAATAATTGTCTTTCATGATGTTCGAATTTTTTAAATTTGTCGAAAAAAATCAAATTTTGGAAAAAAAAAATAAATTCGAATAATTTTTTTAGCTTAAAACACAAATTATCCAATAGGTCGTGAGATTAGATTTTCTTTAGTCATAAAAACGTGACGAACACAATTCGACATTTAACTTGCACAACCCCTGAGGCGTTGTTTCGTTTCTAAACGTTTCAGAATACTTACAAGAAAAAAAAATTAATTCAAAGTGATTCTGTTGAAACAAGTTTCAGCTAGTTTTGTAAGTTATCTGATAGATTTTCAAAATCCGTATTTAGGTTTCATCGAATACTTTTACAAAATCAGGAAAATTAAATAAATGTGTGAAATTTCATATATCAAAAGTTGAAAAAAAATAGTTTCTTATCTTTTCTTCGAGATTTGACAACTCCATTTTAAAGATGTCCGTTTTCTTTTTTAATTTACAAGAAAAAAAATTAATTCAATGTGGTTCTGTTGAAACAAGTTTCAGATAGTTTTGTAAGTTATCTGATAGAATTTGAGAATTTGTATTTAGGTTTCATCGAATACTTTTACAAAATCAGAAAAATTAAATAAATATGTGAAATTTCATATATCAAAAATTAAGAAAATCCAAAGATATCTTCTTAAATTTTTATCCAAATTTAGTCACTCAATTTCAGAAACGTTTATTTTTTCTCGAATAAATATTTAAAATTCACTAAACTAAGCTCCAGATATCTCAAGTTTTCTTGTTCCGGAAGCAGAATCCATTTTTTTGCTTCTTCTGCTGCAGAATCCGACACTTTTGCATTCAGCACTATTCTGAAATTTAAATTGAATATAAAAATTATAAATAAAAATTTTTTCAAAACGGAATTTTAAAGTTGTTTTGAAATTTCCAGAATCATGAATTTTAAATAATTTTGAAAACTTTTATATTTTTGAAGTTTCTGCAGAATTCTGAAAAGTTCAAAAAGTCTGCATAGAATTTTAGAAGATTTCAAAGATTCTCACAAAGTCGTAGAAAATTTTGGAATTTTCTACTGGATTCTGAAGACTTCTACAGTATTCCAAAAAGTTCTTACAGTATATCGAAAAATTTGCAAACTTTCTACTGAATTCTGAAGACTTCTACAGTATTCCAAAAAGTTCTAGATTTTAGAAATTCTTACAGTATATCGAAGAATTGCAAACTTTCTACTGAATTCTGAAGTTTTCTACAGTACTCCAAAAAGTTCTAGATTTTAGAAATTCTTACAGTTTATCGAAAAATTGCAAACTTTCCACTGTATTCTAAAGATTTTTACAGTATTCCAAAAAGTTCTAAATTTCAGAAATTCTTACAGTTTATCGAAAAATTGTAAACTTTCTACTGTATTCTAAAGATTTTTACAGTATTCCAAAAAGTTCTAGATTTTAGAAATTCTTACAGTTTATCGAAAAATTGCAAACTTTCTGTTAAATTCTGAAAACTCTTATGTGACTCTGGAAATACCAATTTCAGAAGATCTTCATAAAAGTCTAGAAGTCTCCAGAAGTTCCTACAAGATCCTCAAAAGTTTCAGGATCTTCTACCAGATTCTGGGAAATTCCAAAACTAAAAAATTTCAACAAAAATTAATTACCTGATTTTCTTTATTCCGGTCAAGTACTCTAATAATTCCGAAAATCTGAATTCTTCGATGCCTTCTGAAGTCAGGGAAGCTTCTACGTCGACTTCTTGAAGCTGAAGACCGGAATGGAAAAAAGAATAAAGAGAATAAAGATTTTCGAGATTTTTCGTTTTTGCATAAAAATAATCCACGTCGGTCATGTTGATGGAATTACAGTAATCGTCCACTTCGGGTCCAGAAACGGAATTCAGAATTACGTTTTTCGGTCGAAAATAATTTAAATTCGATTTTAATTTTTGAAAATTTCCGATTTTTGAATTTGGATTTAATTTTAAAAAAGTTTTAATTTTTCCAAAAATAGAAATATTAAAAATTTCATTATTAATTATTTCGGAATAATTATCTTGACTTCCTACAGTAATCAGCAAATCTAGTACTTGATAGAACGGGACATCAGGTCCTGTGGAGAAATTCCTAACAGCCATGAAAATTTGTTTTTTACCGGTACGAGTCGATTTTGATGGAAAAATAATTGAAAAAAGTAAAGTGGATTTTTGGCACGAAATTTCCTGATGATCAAGATCAGATTGATTGGTTGATTCCAAGTTAGAGTAGAGTTTAGAATAGAAAATAAATCAAAGAAGAAAGTAAAGTTAATCCTCGTCACGAAAGTCCTTGATTCCAGATGAAAGTATAATTTTCAAAAAGTAAAGTTAACTTTCACCACGAAAGTCCTTGATTCCAGGTAAGAGTATAATTTTTAAAAAAATAAAGTAAATTTTCACAACGAAAGTCCTTGATTCCAGGTAAGAGTATAATTTTTCAAAAAGTAAAGTTAACTTTCACCACGAAAGTCCTTGATTCCAGGTAAGAGTATAATTTTCAAAAAAGTTAACTTTCACAACGAAAGTCCTTGATTATCAGGAAAAACTTGACTGATTCCAGATGGAAGTTGATTATGATGCATAAAAAATAGACAACTCTTGCCACAAAAGTCCTTAATGACCAAAGAACTTGCTTTTTGGTTACAGTAGAATTTGTTTTAAAAAATAAAAAACATTACGAATTTACTCTTGCCACAACAGTTCCTAACGATAAAAAAAAGTTTGTTTATCTACGAGTTGAATATCAAAAAAAATTTTTTAATAAAAGTAAAATTTCGAAAAAAAAATTTTAAATGAAAGTAGAATTTCGAAAAAAAATCTTAAATGAAAGTAAAATTTCGAAAGAAAATTTTTTAATAAAAGTATAATTTTAAAAAAAAATTTTTAATAAAAGTAAAATTTCAAAAAAAAAATTTAAATGAAAGTAGAATTTCGAAAAAATTTTTTAATAAAAGTAAAATTTCAAAAAAAAATTTTAAATGAAAGTAGAATTTCGAAAAAAAAATTCAAATTCTTTCGCAGGTTAACGAGCAGAAGTTTTCGTGATAGTTTTATTTCCCTATTGTCTGTCGTTATTTTGAGATAAATCTCTCGTGAAAAGTACTCTGTTAATCGGGTCCTGGGGGAAGTTACAGATCACGTCGAAGCCCGCGATGAAAATCTTCAAACAAAAATATTGTTTTTCAAAACTAAAAATTCGAATATATTGTTTTTTATTTTTCTCCAAGAGCCAGTTTTATCAATTTTGAGAGAAAATTTATCTTTTTCTTCTTTGTTAATCCAAATACTGTCACTTCAAGAAATTCACAGCTGTTCAAAATTGACGAACAAAGAAATCTGTTTTCAGCAAAGTGTTGGTTAATTTTCCGAATATCTGTCGATACCGTAATACGCAAGTTTCGGTCCTCGAGAATGGAGATAATATTACGTACTTCATATATTCTTCATCCGAAAATTCCAAAGTAGATTTAAATAAGACAAATTTCCGAAAATTTAATTACGAAATTGTCACGAAAAAATAACTTTTATATAGACTACGGTAGTGTTGTGATCTCGGTGTAGCTTTGTCCTGAAAAAAAGAATTATCCGACTATTTGAAATCAGTCTTCTGTTAATTCGCTGGATTGCCCAATCATCGCGGAAATAGTGCAGATTCCTACAGCGTCCAGAATCTCGAATATCTTTATTCAAGTGCACCTTTGAGGACTATTAAGATAGAAAACAGAAGCATTATATTAATCTTTACTAGAATAATAATATACAGATACAATTTATATATATTCATCCACACAACTACAACTGATAATCTCATTCATGTCCTACAGTATTCCATATTCCTTAATATTTAGTTTATCGCTTCCTATGCTCTTTTTCTAGTATAGTTTCTGTCACAACACTGATCTAATAATAGATCGAATTATATTGATTAAAATCCAGTTGTTAAGATAGAAAACTGACCTATATTAATAGTCTTTACTAACACAAAAAGACAGATAACATTACTATATAAGATCTCACACAACTACAACCAATAGTCTCGCTCATGCCCTACAGTATTCCATATTCTTTGGTATTCAATCTATTGCTTCATATCCTCTCTTTCTAGTGTAGTTTCTGTCCCAGCAGGAACATAGGAAGGAGAGTTTCTTCGCTTAGCTGTTGCCAATCAGACTAAGAATGAATGCTTCGTAAACAACTAAATAAGATTCAGCAGCAACTGATTTCAAGATTTACTATGCCGGTCTTCTACTGCGTTCTGCATAAGTCGATTAATTGGGCGATTTTCCTTTTGAACAGTTATATAAGAATTCCTAATTATCTAGCCTTCTCTTATACCACAATATCTAAGATCATGGACCAAAATATACGAATACATAAACTTCCTATTAAATAATGGAGTCCTGCTGAATAGGTGAGACAGATATCTGATAAAGTGACGTATTTTCTGTCATCAGGATCCTTTCGATTCATTCAAAAAAAATTAAAACTTTAGAAAACTTTGGCATATCCTAAGCCAATTGGATATGAATATACAGATGCTTGAATTTGTTTTACTCTACCTAGAACTATTGTAGATTTGCCTATTACAAGAAAATATTTCTTAATCAAGAGCATTGATTTTTAATCTAGTTGTATTATTGTTTCAAGAAGATCTTGAAAAGTTACTGTTAGATTACGAAAGAACTTCATCATTTGGAATTCAAAAAATTATGAATCATCATGTTTCTGAAAGAAGGTCTTCACACAAAAAGAATATATTGAAGTAGCTCTAATGTATCAGATACGTTATATTCAATGCACCGATATACGGGATACAATGTACTGGTATCAACTTAATGTACTGAATACATTGAATATAATGTATCAGATACATTAAAGGTATTTTAGTGTATCGATATACTAAATATAATATATTGATATTATACTTAATATATCGATATATTAAACAGAATTTACTCGATACATTAGAGTTAGTTTGATATATTTATACAGTAAATATAATGCACCGATATCAACTTAATATATCGAATATGTTGAATATAATATCTGATATATTAGAATTACTTTAATATATCAAGATATTAAATATAATGCACCGATATCAATTTAATATATCGAATATATTGAATACGTTGAATATAATGTATCTAATGCATTAGAACTTTTTCAATTTATCAATACATTATTACAATGTACCGATATCATATTTCATTTATCGAATACATTGAATATAATGTATCTCATGCATTACAACCGTCTTTATTCATACATTATATACCATGTACCAATTTTTTGTGAGTGGTCGAAAAAACTTCCTAATAGAAATCGAAGCATTATTAAAACAGGACTTAATTCAGAGAAATCTTCAAACTGAATCAGACCCAAGCATGAACTTAATGTCTCATCGAAAACCGTTGAAAGAGTTTCGAATGTTCGTTCGTATATAAAACAATAAAAATCAAGAAAGTTTCAATTTTAAAAACTATTTAAGACAGATTTATTCGATTCAAACTACAGAGCAACAGTGTGATTTACCACAAGATAAATAAGTATTGTTTTCAAAGTCCAAGAACATCAGGTTCCATCTGGAATCTCTCTGCATACCGTATCAGGTTCGATTTGATTTCTTCCGTCATCTCTGTCACTTGGATTTCTGCCATGACTGATTGAGAAAGGAAAGTGTTCTGTTGGGAATCCCTGTTGAGCCGGGATTTGGCTGCAGACAGAAGATCCAGAGGAAGATTCAACTGAAAATTTAACATTATTATAAAAAGTAAAAAAGTAAATTGTTACGAAATGACTTTAATACGAATTTCTAGGATATGAAGAAATGCTAAAATTCTTGATTTCGAAAAATTTTAACAAATTTTGAGAGACTTTTGAAATCTTCACTGGAATTGGAAAAATTCTGTTTTTTTTATTTAATTTTAAAAATTTCGAATTTTTCAATTTTCTTAGTTTTGAAATTTTTTAGAATTTTATAAAATTATTTAAATTTTAGATTTTTAAACTTTACTGAATTCTGTTTTTTTCATAGATTTTTAAAAATTTCGAATTTTTCAATTTTTTCAATTTTGTAAAATTCTAGAAAATTTCAAAATTATTTAAATTTTAGATTTTTAAACTTTAATGAATTCTAGAAATCTTCAAAATTTTTAATAAAATAAACTTGTGAAAATTGAAAGTAATTTTTTTCCAATTTTCAGAATTTTTCGGAAAATTTTAATTTTTCAAAAATAAACAAACCTTTTCGAATACGGGTTTCAAGACGGTTTCGCAATCTTGGATCAGTTCGTGATGCCAGACAATGTCGAAATCGAAGTTTTTCTGGTTCATTTTGTAATACAGATAAGGACCGCCGTAGGCAATCATAGAGAACTCCTTGACTTCCTTCGGCTTCAGTTCTCGATACAGTTTTCCTTCACAAGCACAAATGAAACCAAACAAAGTCGCGAAAAAAGGACAAAACTGGTAAGCCTTGGCCAAGAGGAGCTGTTGAGGATCTCGAAGGAGCATTTTCTCGACAGAATCGATTCCTTTTTTTCTGAACATGAAGATATGGAGAATCTCGGGCATTAACTTGGACAAAAACGGGACAAGTTTGACTTCTGTAGAAGCCCCTTTGAGGACCAGGAGTCGGTCGGACGGAAGACCCTTCCTGATGGTCTTGATCAAGGCCGGAAGGAGCTTCTCGACCTCTTCTGGAGACCAGTAGTTTTCAGAATACCCAATAGACATACTCATCAAAGAACTGTGTTCACCGATTACGGTAGAGTAATTTTCGTGCTGCAACATGGAACCGAACAAGGTACTCGCACATCTGGCGGTGTTCGTGAAAAACAAAGTTTTCGGAGCTTTGTGATCTAGTTCGAGTTCATCAGAAAAAGATAAAAATGAATCCAAATCCATTTCAGCTGTTCTTAAAGCTTCTTCAAAAATAGGAACATAAATAAAAGGATATTTTTCAATTGTGTATTCTTGAAGATTTTTCGGAAGTTGAACAAAAACAACGCCGGATTTATCTAAAGAATAAATTGTCCAATTTTCGTTTTTTAACTTTGATTTTTCAATAAAACCATCATCAACGACCACGAAGTCTTCTCTTCTGGAGATCTCCTCAGCCTCCCGCTTCCTTCTGAAAATTATCCTTCCTAATCTGGCTTTCTTCAAAGAAATCCCGTTTGATCCATTCAATTTCCTTCTTATTTCTTTAATAAAATCGAAAATATACCAGAAAATTAAATAAAATCCATAAAAAATTAAATAAAAAACATCTATCATTTTCGGAAAAAAATTTTATAAAAGAATTTTTTTGCGTTTTTATACTGCAGACACCAGTTTTTCCTTTTTTTTAAAGAGCAAAGGACACGTTGACTTACACTCGCTCTCTTTCGAAAGAGAAAAAACAAATAACCTTGGTCTTTGCTTCCTTGCAGTCATCTCAATCGACAACGTGTAATAACGAAATTGCTAATTTTGCAACAATTGCCTCCTTGTAGCATTTAATCTTTGATTTCGCAATAGTAATATAACTTTAATTTTTCAAATAAATTCTTTATTGGATTAATCTAAAATCGCCGTAAATTAATAAAAATCGATCTGAAAAATAAATATTATAAAGTTGGTCTTTAATTTCGCAATAGTAATATAACTTTAATTTTTCAAATAAATTCTTTATTGGATTAGTCTAAAATCTCCATAATTTAATAAAAATCGATTTAAAAAATAAATATTATAAAGTTGGTCTTTGATTTCGCAATAGTAATATAACTTTAAGTTTTCAAACAAGTTCTTTATTGGATTAATTTAAAATCTCCATAATTTAATAAAAATCGATCTGAAAAATAAATATTATAAAGTTGACCTTTGATTTCGCAATGGTAATATAACTTTTGATTTTTAAATTATTGGATTAGTCTAAAATCTACATAATTTAATAAAAATCGATCTAAAAATAAATATTATAAAGTTGGTCTTTGATTTCGCAATAGTAATATAACTTTAAGTTTTCAAACAAGTTCTTTATTGGATTAATTTAAAATCTCCATAATTTAATAAAAATCGATCTGAAAAATAAATATTATAAAGTTGACCTTTGATTTCGCAATGGTAATATAACTTTTGATTTTTAAATTATTGGATTAGTCTAAAATCTACATAATTTAATAAAAATCGATCTGAAAAATAAATATTATAAAGTTGACCTTTGATTTCGCAATAGTAATATAACTTTTGATTTTTAAATTAATTTTTTTTATAGTTGGATTAATCTAAAATAAAAATTGTAATTCAAAAATTGACCTAAAAAAGCAAAAAAGTGACTATATACAGTACTCCCTTAAGGTATTCAGTTTTTGATTTCGTAATATTTATTTTATTTTTTAAAGTTGGTATTTGATTTCTGAAATAGTTTAAAACGAAAATGAAGTAATTTAAAAAAATTATTTTAAACAAATTTCGAAATCAACGTGGATCGAAAAAACGAATTGTTCCGGAGGAGAAACTACCGTAAGACTGAACTAACTATACTGTAATGGGAATCAAAAAGTAATGTTCCGAAATGGTCTCGAAACGAATTTTTAAAACTAGAAATTTAAAAAATTTTCGGATAATTTCGAATTTTTTAAATTTTGAAACGTTTCAGAAATTTTTGTCGGATTTTTGGGAACTTTCGGAATTTTCTTGTTAATTCTGAAAATTCATAAAATTTCGTGATTCTAGAAATTTCTAGAAAGTTCCGAAAATTTCCGCGAAAATATTAATTTTCAGATTCTTCCACTGAATTCTGAAAACTTCTATGACAATTTAGAAAATTTCAAAGATTCCAAAAATTTCTGAATTCTAAAAATATGAAAAATTAGGAGACTCGAAAATTTCAAAATCTTCTGAATTCTAAAAACTTTTATGACAATTTACGAAACTCCAGAAAATTTAAAAATTTTCTGAATTTTAAAAACTTCTACAAAAAACTGAAAAATTCCAAAAATTTTCTAAATTTTAAAAAATTTCTACAAAAAATTAGAAAATTCCAAAAATTTTTTGAATTTTAAAAATATGAAAAATTAGGAGATTTTTGAAGATTATAAAATTTCCTAAATTTTTGAAAATCTCACAAAAATTTAAATCTTTTGAATTTTAGAAACTTCTACGAAAAATTAAAAAATTCCAAAAATTTTTTGAATTTTAAAAATTAGAAAATTTCAAAAATTTTTTGAATTTTAAAAATTAGAAAATTTCAAAAATTTTTTGAATTTTAAAAATTAGAAAATTTCAAAAATTTTTTGAATTTTAAAAATTAGAAAATTCCAAAAATTTTTTGAATTTTAAAAATTCCACAATAATCTAGTTTCAAGACATTTAAAAAATACAGTATCCGATTAGATTTATTTCTTTTTAAATATCACCAAAAGTTATTTGTAGTCCTTGGGAAATCCTTCGAGACTAGATGAACCAATTAAGGAAGCTTCTTATAGACCTATGATCTCTTCGTCAACCTGAAGTACTTTAAGTCATCATTTCGAAAATTTTTTTAAATTAAAAAAAATAAAAAAATATTTAAATTTAGTAAAAATAAAAAAATAAAAAAATTTAAATTTGACAAAAATAAAAAAATATTTAAATTTAGTAAAAATAAAAAAATAAAAAAATTTAAATTTGACAAAAATAAAAAAATATTTAAATTTAGTAAAAATAAAAAAATAAAAAAATTTAAATTTGACAAAAATAAAAAAATATTTAAATTTAACAAAAATAAAAAAAATTTAAATTTAACAAAAATAAAAAATATTTAAATTTAACAAAAATAAAAAATATTTAAATTTAATAAAAATAAAAAAAATTTAAATTTAACAAAAATAAAAATATTTAAATTTAATAAAAATAAAAATATTTAAATTTAATAAAAATAAAAATATTTAAATTTGGTAAAAAATGTCCGATTTCGGAATCCTTGGATATGGTTGGATATCTTAGATCTTTTTTGGTCGAAGATATATCGGATTTTGAAAATGTTGTTGTTACTGTAGAAGTGCAGAAAACTTTGGAAATTTAAAATTAAAAATAACTGTTGAATTTGTTAATTTCGAAAATTGAAAAATTATTCAAAACGAATTTTGAATTATTTCAAATTCGAGAAATTTGAATTCAAAAATCTAGAAATACGAATATAAATCTGGTCAGTTTTAAGTTTCAGAATATTAGAATCTAAGATATCTGTATTTCGTTTTATCGAAGTTGAATGGTAAAATCAAAAATTTTCGCGTTGAGATAATTTTCGAAACTAAAAATTTTCGTGTTAGAACATAATTTTCAAAATAAAAACTTTTTCGTGTTAGGACATAATTTTTGAAATTCAGACTTTTTCGCTTTAAAACATAATTTTCGAAACTAAAAACTTTCGTTTTAAAACATAATTTCCAAAATAAAAACTTTTTCGTTTTAAAACATAATTTTCGAAATAAAAACTTTCGTTTTAAAACATAATTTTCAAAATAAAAATTTTCGTGTTAGGACATAATTTTCGAAATTAAAACTTTTTCGTTTTAAAACATAATTTTCAAACTAAAAATTTTCGTTTTAAGACATAATTTTCGAACTTAAAACTTTTTCGTTTTAGGACATAATTTTTAAAATTCAGACTTTTCCTTCTAAGATGCTATTTTCGAAATTCAGACTTTTCGTTGTAAGACCTAACTTCAAGATTATGTTTTGATTCGAAAACTCCGAATAATTTCTGATCACTAATTTAGGTAAGACAGTTTTTTGAAATTTAAAAATCCATAATTTTTTTACACAAATTCAAATTTCGACTTTTAACTCTCAGTTTTCATAAAAGCAGAATTTAATTTCAACATAACCAGCTCAAGTCCAGAATTCGAGAAATCTGAATTCAAATCAAACTCGAAAATTCCAAAAAATCGACGATTCTGATGATCTTCAAAAAATTCCGAATGTCATTGACACTCAAACAACGACGGGATATGGCGTTCTTGTCCCTCAGGCTGAATCCCTGAGACTGGATCCCTCAGGTTGGATCCCTCAGGCTGGATCCCTCAGGTCGAAATTTGCATGAAAATTATGCAAAAAAATCATTTAATAAATCAACATCAAAAATCATTTTTTTTCTAAAACAATGACATGACAATAATGTCCCTAAAAAGCTGTATAAAAAATTAACTTTTTTCAGAAATGATTTTTCGAACAAGAGTGACCATCTTTTATGTATTAATAAGTCGAAAATTTATTTTATAAAAACATTTTTAAAATAGAGAAATTTCCATAAAAAATAAATTCCAAAATTTTTCGAAATTGGAAGGCTTCTTGATCCACGGTGTTTACATAGAAGCCAGACATCTCTATGAAAGCACTGTGGAACCAGAAGCGATCACAACTCTAGTGAATGCCTGAGGCGACTCTAATTTACAAGCTCATGACTTCTGCTTGAGATAATTGCAGCTCTCATAATTTCCTCCGACTTAAAACTCCTTCATTCCCAGTCTGACGCAAATCAAAGTGTTAATTTATTTTTTATTTTATGTTACTTAATAAATGACAGTTATTCCCTAGGTGTTTTAGAAGTATCAATTTACAGTTGTTTCGGAATATGAGTCGACTCCCACCGCGAACGTCCCCTGTGACAGCAATAAACTTATTCTTCCACCAATACCAGTGGGATTTTGCACAAAGAACAACTAAAAATAGAGTCAACTTTTATCGCGAATGTCCCTGATGACAGTAATGAGATAGTTGATTCACTAGTCTAAATGGAATTCTATTTATAAAGTGACTTAATAGACATTCGAAGTCAACTCCCATCACGAATGTTCCTGATGACGGTAATAAACTTATTCTTCCACCAATACCAGTGGGATTTTGCACAAAGAACAACTAAAAATAGAGTCAACTTTTATCGCAAATGTCCCTGATGACAGTAATGAGATAGTTGATTCACTATTCTAAATGGAATTCTATTTATAAAGTGACCTAATAGACATCCGAAGTCAACTATTATCACGAATGTTTCTAATGATAAAGATAAACTTGTTCTTCTACCAATACTAATAGGATTTTGCACAAAGAACAACTAAAAATAGAGTCAACTTTTATCGCGAATGTCCCTGATGACAGTAATGAGATAGTTGATTCACTAGTCTAAATGGAATTCTATTTATAAAGTGACCTAATAGACATTCGAAGTCAACTCTTATCACGAATGTTTCTAATGATAAAGATAAACTTGTTCTTCTACCAATACTAATAGGATTTTGTACAAAGAACAACTAAAAATAAAATAAAGTTTCATCTCGAAAGTCTGTTGAATATGAAAAGTTACTCATCTGCAGGTAGGAGTAAAACTTTGTACTAAGAACAGCCTAAGAGTACAGTCAACTATCGCTGCAGAAGTTTTTGATGACCAAAAAACATCTAATTAGTTCTAAATGCAAATCGAAAACGTGAAAATCAATGGGATCATACACAGGCGATCCACAATCGTTTGTAACTGAATGTAATCGAATGCACTTTATCGTACTTATTTCTTTATACAAAAACTAAAAAATGAAGAACACAAAAAGGTATAACTTTTGGATTCTTAACAATTGAGAAATGTAATAATCGTTATATTTTTCGTGAATATTTAATTTTGTGACGAAAATTAAAAAATAATAGTGACGATTTGAATTTGTTACTGTGCCAAAAGTTACGCTTTTTTGTGTTGATACCAGTGAATTGTATACGATATATCTATACATTGAAACAAGGAAGTCACATCAGTGGATATCACGCTACGATGCCGCAGGGAATTAAGCGTTTTGTTTCCTAATATCTTATGTTTGTAATTGTATCGTTTGATGTCGTAAAGCGGACCCTGTGGTAGATAGGACAAAGGCTCAAGAAAAAGAAGAAGATATCTATACATTGAAACAGGTCTGATATATCAGATATATCAGATACATTAGATTCAATGTATAATTCCATTAAGATCATAAAAAAGCATGACTTTTAGTTTAGTAACAAATGCAAATCGTCACTATTTTGTTACATTTTCATCACAAATGTCGAATATTCATGAAAAATGCAATGATTGTATCACATTTCGCAATTGTTTCGAAATCGAAAGTTATGCTTTTGTGTGTAGTTTGACAGAAAAAATTTAGGATAATGAAATTAAGGTCTACCACGAAATTTCCTGATGATCGAGAAGAGTCTGATTAGTTTTGAGTGTGAGTCCAAAATATAGTAAACAGTGTAAGAGTAAAGCCGACTTTCACCACGGAAGTCCCTGATAGTCAAGAGGATTTTTATTAGTCCTAAATGCGAGTTGAATTTGATACAAAAAATCAAAGACAACTAGGTTTACTTCTATCACGGAAGTCCCTGATGATCATGGTAATCCAATCTTTTTTCAACACGATCTGTTCGAAATGTTGTTCTCGGCACTTTATTCCGAACACTCAAACTTGGGTAATTAAACCGTTATTATAAACACGCTATAAAGTACAAACGCAACACGATCGATAAGTCTTTGCTAAGACTGTTAGCAGTCTCTCTGGATCGGTGGCGTTATCGCCGTTCCGATCACGATCAGAATTCTCAAAAATTCAAGTAATCATTATCGAACATTGACATATGAATTTTCTTCTTAACGTTGAGTGTTCATTGTGGTATATTGATTTTATTTCTTTATTGTTCTTCCACTATGATATTTGTTGCGAAATATCTTCTTAGCGAAAACTACATATCCAGTATTCAAAAATATAAGCCACATATGAAGTCCACAATACCATCACACGGAAAATCGTCATTTTTGCAGTACAGTAACGACTGTACGACAGCTGCTTCTCAGACATATTTGCTTCCCTTAGATTCCCGTTGATTTCGAAATTCATTTTTCCTACTTGGCTAAGATATTGAGTTAATTTAACTACAAAAAATACTGATACAAAGATTTTGAAAAATCATATATTTTACGAAATAGTGAAAGCAAATGTTGCTGGGGATCAACTATTATCGGAGAATACCTGTCATACAGCCGAGGCAACAAACACGAACATCAATATTACGTGATTTTTGTAACAATTACCAACTACGATAAAAATGTACCACAATTGTAATAATTTTCACGAATATCCAACAATTGTAATAATTTTCATGAATATCCAACAATTGTGACGATTTTTATGAATAATTGACACTTGTGACGAAATATCACTTGTTTGTTGCGAAAAATCACCTGATAAAGGTGATATTGAACGTTATATAAACATTACTGTACTTTCTATGACGAAAATTCAACTGTAAGTTGCGATTTTCCGTGTGAGTAGATTAATCAACGATTTTCTTGTTCGTTGAGATCGAGAATGGCGGATTTGAAAACGATCGGGGATTTTCTACAGAAGAGGATGGATTCACGGTAGATAGGAATCAGAATCAAAGTGCAAATCATAAGTCCCACTGGTCTGAATTCATCTGCAATCGCGGCGCAAAACATGATTACTTCCATAGTTTGATTCATATTTTCTCCGATATTGATGTTGCTGAAGATGATGATGTGGAAAAACGACTCCACTAAAATTGAATTTATTTTAAAAATCATTTTGAATAATTTTGAACTTTTTTGACACAAAAAATGGTTGCTTTTAGATTTGGACAAAAGTGTCTAAAACATAGTATTCAAATTTGCAGATTTTGGATATAAGATCGTAATTGGAGATTAATTTTCAAAATCAGTTTTTTCGGTCCAATTTCTGATGTACACAGAAAATTGGTACATGGTATATAATATATGAATAAAGACGGTTGTAATGCATGAGATACATTATATTCAACGTATTTGATAAATCAAGTATGATATCAGTGCATTGTATATAATGTATGGATACATTGAAAAGGTTGTAATGCATGAGATACATTATATTCAATGTATTCGATATATAAAGTACGATATCGGTACATTGTATATAATGTATGAATAAAGACGGTTGTAATGCATGAGATACATTATATTCAACGTATTCGATATATCGAGTATGATATCAGTACATGGTATATAACGTATTGATAAATTGAAAAAGTTCTAATGCATGAGATACATTATATTCAACGTATTTGATATATCAAGTATGATATCAGTACGTTATATATCATATCTTGATAAATTAAAGTAGCCCTGATATATCAGATACATTATATTTAATATATTGACATATTAAGTATGATATCGGTGCGTTGTAATAATGTATCGATACATCAAATATAATGTATTTAATACGTTGGAGTTATTTTAATATACCTTTTTTCCGTGGGATGTGATTTTGATATTTCGTTTTATCATAAGTGTAACTTACAAAAATTGAAGAAATTGATGATATTCATGAATGTCATGTATATTGTGAACCAGATAAGACGGGATTTGGCTCTTCTGATGATGTTTCGGTCGTCGATTATTGTTTCTCTTTGTTGTTTTTTCCAACAAAGAAACAAAATTGTCCTCAAATAAAATGGGATCATCACGATCCCCAAGATGATTCTACAAGAAAATCGGATAAAAACGTCAATGTCCATGATGTTGCCCCAGGGGATGTGCATAGCTATGAGGATCACGAAGGGAACAAAACTTGAGATGTTGAACCAGAAGCCGGATTTCCATTGTTCAAACTTTTCCGGATTCAGAAAAGCCAGGAAAAGACCGTGATAAACGACGATTGATTTCGAAAGGAAAGCATAGTACACGAAAGTCGCAAACAACTTGTAAATCAACTCTACAATTGACTGCGCTTGACTGAAAATCAAATTATCATAAAAATCAAAAATGATTATTTCTATAAAATTCTCTTAAAATTAAATTTTAAGAAATTTCTAAAATATAAAATGTTTTATATTAATTTCGAAATCAAATTATCATAAAAATCAAAAATGATTATTTCTATAAAATTCTCTTAAAATTAAATTTTGAGATTTTTAAAAAAATTTAAAAACTTAATAATTTAGAAATTTAGAAATTTAAAAAGTTAAAAATTTAATAATTTAAAATTTAATAATTTAAAAAGTTAAAAAGTGAAAAATTTAAAATTTAATAATTTAAAAACTTAAAAAGTTAAAAATTTAATAATTTAAAATTTAAAAAGCGAAAAATTTAAAAGTTAAGAATTTAAAAAGTTAAAAATTTAAAATTTAATAATTTAAAATTTAAAATTACAGAATAGAAACGGCGGTGTTCGGTTCGTTTTTGAAGTGCTGGATGTAGTACATGATTTCGGCGGCCACACGAGCCAATTCGCCCAGAAAAAGCGGAATAAAAAGATAAAGTGTGAATCGCTTCAAAAAGTCCTTCGGAATTCTGGAGGACAGAAAAAGGATAAATCCGAAGCCCAGCAATCTTCCCAAGATGTAGAAAACATATCTTATATTTTCGGTCGTGAAAAAAAGAGCTAAAAAATTCTTAAAAATGGATTACGGTAGAATACTTACGGCAAATTAAACTTTCACACATGGGCACATTGGTCACGTTGTCTTTGACGATCATGTCCCCGGGGCCCAACGAGGGGGTCGGGGCAACCGTACTTTCGTCTACAGTATCGCTCATTAATCTGAAATTCGAATTTCAACAATTAAAAAAAATCAAATTCGAATTTCAAAAATTAAAAAAAATCAAATTCGAATTTCAACAATTAAAAAAATATTTTCCAAAAATCAAATTTTAATTTCAAAAATTTAAAAAATCTTTAAAAAAAAATCAAATTCAAATTTCAACAATTTTTTAAATATTTAAAAAAAATCAAATTTGAATTTCAAAAATTAAAAAAATCTTTAAAGAAAATTAAATTTTAATTTAAAAAAATCAAATTTTAATTTTAAAAATTAAAAAAATATTTAAAAAAATCAAATTCAAATTCGAATTTTAAAAAAGTTTAAAAATTAAAAATTAAAAAAATATTTTTCAAAAATCAAATTTAATCAAAATCGTAATTTTTAATTTTATTACTTTCCGACTTTTTTAAAAAACAGAAATTCTGACAGGTGGTTTGTGGCACTAGATTTCGTAATTTTCTTAAAAATATAATTTTAAAAAATAATAAAACCAGAACGGTGTAAATTAAAAATAGAAAACTTTAATCTTTAAAAATTAATTTTTTTTCTAATTTTTAGCAACTTTTGTGTCGTGACCTAATTACAGTATTTTTTTGGAATTATACTTTAAACCAAATTTTATTTTTATTCAAAAAATTAATTTTTTTCGATTTTTAGAAATTCTCGCGTCGGGACCTAGTTACAGTATTCTTTTAGAATTATACTTTAAATCAAATTTTATTTTTATTTTTATTTTAAAAATTAATTTTTTCTAATTTTTAGGAACTTTCACGTTGGGACCTAGTTACAGTATTCTTTTTAGAATTACACTTCGGACCAAATTTTATTTTTATTTTTATTTAAAAAAATTTTTTTTTCGATTTTTAGAAACTTTCACGTTGGAACCTAGTTACAGTATTCTTTTGGAATTACACTTCGGACCAAATTTTATTTTTATTTTTATTTAAAAAAATTAATTTTTTTCTAATTTTTAAGAACTTTCACGTTGGGACCTAGTTACAGTATTCTTTTGGAATTACACTTCGAATCAAATTTTATTTTCTTCTAATTTTTAGGAACTTTCGCGATGAGAGTTGACTTCACTCTCATTCCAGGTTAATTTCCGCTTTAAACCCGACTCGCACTGGTAAATAAAAATTTTCGAAAATGAAGAACTTTCGCGTCAAGAGTTGCTTTTCCATTCCACAACAGGCGCTGATTCAATTGGGAAAAGTGGAAGTCGTCAAGCTGCTGAAGTACCTCTATTTGCCGTTGTCATGGAGAATGTTCGAAAAAGTTTCCCTCGATGTTACCTAGAATTACAAAAAAATTTTAAAAAACATTTATTTTTTAAATTTTTAAATAAATTTCATTTTTTAAAAATTTGATTGAATTTCAAAAATTACAGTATCCATCGGAAAAGTTTAGGATTAAAATTTTTAATTTTCGTGTTGAGACAAAATTGTGAAATTTTAAAAAATTAAATTTTTTGAAATCGACTAAATGCACTTTTGGACTTTTCGTGCTGAGACACAATTAGTGAATTTTTTTTATAAAAATAGATCGGGGTTTGTTAGGTTTGAATAGTTGGATTTTCGAACTTTTCACTTTAAAACTTAAATGACGAAATTCTTTTTTTTTCATAAATTAAAATAAAACAACTTTCTAAATTTTTAAATTTTTGATTTAAAACTTAAATGACAAAATTTTTTTTTAAAATTAAAATAAACCTTAATTTTTTTAATTTTTTAATTTTTGATTTAAAACTTAAATGACGAAATTCATTTTTTTTCATAAATTAAAATAAAACAACTTTTTAGATTTTAATTTTAGAATTAAGACTTAAATCACAAAATTCTTTTTTTTTTAAAAATTAAAATAAATCTTAATTTTTTTAATTTTTTAATTTTCGAGTTAAAACTTGAATGACAAAATTCTTTTTTTTTTTGAAAATTAAAATAAATCTTATTTTTTTAAATTTTTAAATTTTTGATTTAAAACTTAAATGACGAAATTCATTTTTTTCATAAATTAATCAATTTTATAAAACACAGTTTTAAAATTTTTCTTGTCAAGATTGAAAAGACAAAATTTATCTTTTTCAAAAATCAATTAATTATATATAACTTAATTATTTTAATTTTCATGCAAAAACCTAAGAAAATTAACTTCATTTTTCTAAATTAATCAATTCTATAAAATTTAATTTTTCTCAAGAATTAATCTATTTTTAAAAATTCAATCAACTCTGTATTTTTATTTTTTCGTGTTAAGACACAATTGACGAAATTTTTTTCAATTATTAAAAAAATTAATTTTAAAAAAATAAAAAAAAAATTAATTTTTAAAAAATTTTAATTTTTAAAAATTATTTTTTTAAATTTTCTTTAAAAATACATATATTTAAAAGATTTATAAATAAATTTCCCAATAAAATTTATTTTAAAAATCAGATTTTTTAAAAAAATAAAAAAATCCGAAAATTTTGTCTAAAAACGAAAAAATTTGAATCCCGATTTTTGACCATTAACTTTGATAAAATTGGATTTTTCGACAGGACCCGCTTTGGAGATTTTTCGTGGAAGAATTTCATCCATTTCTGTTTCTGATCTGTTCGGCTTGGCTGCTGATTTCGTTGATGAAGTTCTTGAAGGCGTTGGGGTCCCTGAGGCACTTCTGGGCCTTGTCCAGGAGGTGGTACTTGCAGACGTCGACCCAGAGTCTTGCACATCCTAATTTTTTGTCTTTTCCGTCTGTGAATGAGAAAGTGAGCCAGTATTCGTTGCTCTGGAGGGGGCCGAAGAAGGACTTCGGGAGGTCCTCGATGGTGAAGATCTTGCTGAATGTCATTGTCCAATGTCCTTTGGGTGGAGGACAAAGTTTATTTTTTCTGAGAAAATCTTGAGCTTTTCTATCATCAACATATTTGTGAGCGGATTTAACTGTTTCTTTGCATTTGTCCAGGACGTCGCAGTACCTGCAGGACCCGACGCCGTCGCACCCGTCGACGATGTTCCAGCCTTGGCAGGGGATGACCTGCCAGCCCTTGGATCCGTGTTTGGACGTCACGGCATGACGAACTTCCAGATCCATTTCGATTTTCTGGATCGGCAAGTCCTCAGAAACGTCCATAGTGACGTTGAAGAAAACAGGGCCCGGAAATCTCGGATAATCCGGCCAGATAACGATGTCAGAAACATTAACGACATAGTTGGTCCATTGTTCGCTGGCACAACGGGAGAATTGCCAGCCTCTGATGACGATGCCGTAGGGGCCGGACCGGTACTTCTCCCAGAAGGGCTGGACCCCGGGCAAGGCCTCTTCCCAAGCCCGGTTCAAGGGCGACTGTCGTTTTTCCCTCGGGGGTTCTAGGGAAAATACAGTACCACAAAGAAAACAAAGAATCAGAATCCAAGTCGACATCTGAAAAAATTTAATTTTAATTTTAATTTTAATAAAAGAATCGATATTAGACGTAATTCCCGCGACTGACAGATGGCCTCGATTTTCGCGGATTTTTCGCAAATTGGAGCGGACCGCCTGTTCCCGAACTGGTCGAGAATCCGTCTAATCCATCTCTGTCTCCAATTCTGTTCCTGGAAAATGTATTTTTAACAGAAAATGGAGATCAGATAAAGCTTCGAGCAACTTTGAAACAAGATATTTCGAGAAAACCACAATCGGTTCTTGGTTATCCGTTTCAATAAGACGAAAACGAAATGACGGATATTCAAATACATAAAATTTTGCAGCAAGATAGAAATTAACTAAACAGATCAAGGAATTATCCATGACAAATAGGATTTCTTCACCGATGGAGGAATTTTAAAAATAGAAAAAAAAATTTTAAATTTTTCAAACTTGAATAAAAATTTTAAATTTTAAAAATAGGAAAAAAAATTTTAAATTTTATAAATTTAAAGAAAAAAAAATTTTAATTTTATAAATTAAAAAAAAAGTAATTTTAAATTTTACAAATTAAAAAAAAAATTTTAATTTTACAAATTAACAAAAATAGTTTTTAAATTAAAAATTTTAAATTTTATAAATTGAGAAAAATTATTTTTGAATTAAAACATTTTAAATTATGTGGATTTTTAAGAAAGAAATTTTAGTTCTTTGTTAAAGTACTTGAAAAATGATGGAAAATTCGAAATTTAAAAAATCTGATTTTAAAGTGACATAATTTTTTTGTCTAACAAAGAAAGTATATTTATTCGAAGTGGTTCTGTTGAAACAAGTTTCAGATAGTTTTGTAGGTTATCTGATAGATTTTCAGAATCCGTATTTAGGTTTCATCGAATACTTTTACAAAATCAGAAAATTAAATAAATATGTGAAATTTCATATATCGAAAGTTGAAAAAAAAATAGTTTCTTATCTTTTCTTCGAGATTTGACAACTTCGTTTTAGAGATGTTCATTTTCTTTTTTAACTTACAAGAAAAAAAATTAATTCAAAGTGATTCTGTTGAAACAAGTTTCAGCTAGTTTTGTAAGTTATCTGATAGATTTTCAGAATCTGTATTTAGGTTTCATCGAATACTTTTACAAAATCAGAAAATTAAATAAATTTGTGAAATTTCATATATCGAAAGTTAAGAAAATCCAAAGATATCTTCTTAAATTTTTATCCAAATTTAGTCACTCAATTTCAGAAACGTTTTTTTCTTCAACTTAGTCAACTTTAATAATTCTTTTCCGTAATTATATATTTTCTCATTGGTTACAGCTGCTTAATTGGTTTCTCAAAAAAGAGATTAAAAAGACGAAAAAACGGAATCCTAAATTTAGCGATTTTTCAAATTATTTCACTCCAGAAAATTGTTCGATAAAAATGAAAGACAGATTCTGAATCGGTATCTTCAAGAACTACTAAAAATACATAACTTATTCCAAAAGGTGTTCAAAAAAATATTTTTTTTTAAATTTATTCCAAACTTTAGTCTCAAATTCGGACAATTAAATCATTAAAATAAACATAATATAAAATACAGATAAAACATAAGGCAATAGGAAAAAAAAATGAAAAAAATATAAGATGGAAAAATATGATGAAAAAATATAAAAAGAAAAATATAAGATGGAAAAAATATAAAATTGAAGAAATATAAAAGGGAAAAATATAATATAGAAGAAATATAAGACGAAGAAAATATAAGATAAAAAAATATAAGATGGAAGAAATATAAAAGAGAAAAATATAAGATGAAAAAATATAAGATAAAAAAAATATAAGATGAAGAAAATATAAAATGGAAGAAATATAAAATGAAAAAATATAAGATGAAAAAATATAAGATGAAAAAATATAAAAGAGAAAAATATAAGATGAAAAAATATAAAATGAAGAAAAATAAAAAATAAAAAATGAAAAAAATATAAGATGGAAGAAATATTAAACCAATTATAGTATTCCAAAATCTTACATAGTGTTGTTATCACCATGGTCTAGATGCCTAAGCCCAATCCCAAAAGTCGATTTCCACACATAATTAGTGATTTATTTCATACTTTATTTTTTTCCTCTTATATTTCTTCCGTTCACGAAAATATAATTGATAAAATTTTATTAAATTTTTTGACAATTTTTCTGGGTCGATGACGTCATCTTCGGTCCGATCAAAAAACGACTTTGAATAATTCGGTTTTTCTGGAAGATGTCAATTCTGGAATCTGTGCCAAGTTATATATTTAAAAAATTAAAATTAACATAAAATTTAATTTTGAAATTATGTAAATTTGAAAAAGAAATAATTTTAATTTTCGTCGAATAATAAAAATGAACCGGAGAACTTCGAAATCCAAATCCGATGATATCCAGAAGGTCATCCGGAGAATCTCGAAGAAGGAATTTCCAAATTTAATCATCACCAAATCCGTAATTTTTTTTTAAAATTATTATAATTTTAATTTTTTAAAATTTACTGTGATTTTTAATTTTTTTAAATTTACTGTGATTTTTAATTTTTTTAAATTTACTGTGATTTTTAATTTTTAAAAATTACTGTAACTTTTAATTTTTTTAAATTACTGTAACTTTTAATTTTTTTAAAATTATTATAATTTTATTTTTCATAAATTACTGTGATTTTTAATTTTTTAAAATTTACTGTGATTTTTAATTTTTTACATTACTGTAACTTTTAAGTTTTTTTAAATTATTATAATTTTATTTTTTAAAAATTACTGTGATTTTTAATTTTTTTCAAATTTACTGTAACTTTTAATTTTTTTCAAATTGCTATAGTTTTATTTTCAAATTACTGTAACTTTTAGTTTTTTTCAAGTTATTGTGATTTTCTACTTTTTAGGCCAGACTGATGATTTCTGATTTTGTCCTTGATATCCTGAATCGTGTCCTTGATGAATCCAGAAGACTCTCTAGTCAGAACAAGAAATCCAAAAAAACGAACATAAACGACCTCAAAACCGCTTTTCGTTTGGTTTTTCCCGGAGAACTCGGGACAATCGTCATCACCGAAGGAAATCGAGTTTCTTCGTTAATCAAAAATTGAAATCTTTTTTTAATTCTTAGAAAATATAATTTTTTCGAGATTTTTAAATTTTCAGAATTTTTGAAACTTTTTGAACATTTCAGAAGTTTGCAGAATACTGTAGAAGATCCTGAAAAATTGGAAATAGTCATTGAGATTTTTGGAGAATTTTGAAATTTGTGAGGAAATTTTGGAGCTTTTTAGAATACGGTAGAAGGCTCACAGACGTTCGAAAAGTTCAGAATTTCTAAGAAATTTTCAGAATGCAGTGTGATTCTGAAGCCTTCTGGAATTTTATACGAACTTTTTGAATGTTTCAGAATACAGTAGGAGGTTCCGAAATTGTCTGAAATTTCATAGAGGATTCAGAAGTCTTCCGGGGCTTATTAGACTAGGATTCCCCAAAATACGGTACGTGGTTCTGAAGTCTTCTGAAACTTCACAGAAAATTCAGAAATCTGGAATTTATTAAAAGCAGTAGAATTTTCCAAAATACAGTATGTGATTCAACAATCTTCCAAAATTTCAAATATTTTACAAAATTTTAAAAATTCTCAAAAATTTCAAAAATTCTCTAAAATACGGTATGCGATTCTGAAGCCTTCAGAAATTTTAAAATTCCAAATCTTTCAAAATTCGACGAAAATTAAAAATTAAAATCACAATTTTTAAAATTTTCAATTTTTAAATAATTTCATTTTTTTGAGTCACAAAAAATTTTAACTTTTCCGGTTGACTCTGAAAATCGAGGTTCTCCAAAAAAAAAAAAAGAAAAATGATGTGGATTTCGCCCGAGGCGGTATTTTTCGCGTTTTCTTTGTTTTTTAAATTTAAAAATTTTTTAACTGGTATAAATTTGTCGAAATTTGACTTCCAAGTTCAAAATGAATCTGAGATTTATTAGACGACATGCGATTTTTGTGATTGTTTTTTTCATAATTCTTATATTTTTATTAATTCCCAAAAAAACTACTAAATACGAAATTATAGTACCTCTTGAATATTCTTTATTAAGTGACGATGGAGGTTGTTTATTTATTAATTTTAAAAATAAATAATTTTCATTTTTTTTTTAATTTGAAAATTTTTTTAAAATAAATAATTTTTTTTAAATAGTTTTTTTAAAAAAATAAAAAATAATAATTCTTAAATACATAATTTTTATTTTTTTTTAAATAAATATTTTTAAAAATTACTTTTTTTTTTAAAAATAAAAAATGATTTTTTAAATAAATATTTTTAAAAATTACTTTTTTAATAAAATAAAAAATTATTTTTTAAATAAATATTTTTAAAAATTACTTTTTTAATAAAATAAAAAATAATGATTTTTTAAATAAATTTCTTTAAAAATTATTTTTTAAATAAATTTCTTTAAAAATTATTTTTTTAATAAAATAAAAAATGATTTTTTAAATAAATATTTTTAAAAATTATTTTTTTAGTTTCTGCTGTTTCTCATCTGAGGTCCTGTATTAACAATGCTTTTATAAATTACGAAAATACACCGGATTACATCAGAAAATACAAAAGATGCATTCAGAAAACCTTCCCGAGTGTGGATTTCGACGACTTCAAGATGGGCAGATTCGGCGAAATTAAAAAATTCATTGCCTTGAATCCGGATTTCGATCAGAACCAATGTATCTGGATTACTGTAGGGATCGGAGGAGATACTCAAGTCGAAAAAGAATTCAAAGAAAAGTATCCTCAATGTTCAGTATACGGTATCGAGGTCAGTTCCGACCAGTATTCCGACTTCGACAACTACGGTACCGTAATACCCTACGGCGTCGGTGAGTTTTCAAAATTTTAAAATACTTTTATAAAAAATCAAAAATATTTTTTTTCGAAATTTTCTCAACAAAAATTTCTGAAACTTTTTAGAAATCTAAATAGTCTGAGATTTTGATTTTTAAAGATAGTGATTTCGTAATTTTATACGATTTCGAAATCAGTAAAATATTCCGAAAAATCAAAAATAATTTTTTTCGAAATTTTCTCAACAAAAATTTCTGAAACTTTTTAGAATTAATAGTAGCCTAAAATTTTGATTTTTGAAAATGGTTATTTCGAAATCAGTAAAATGTTCCGAAATATAAAAAGTAATTTTTTTCGAAATTTTCTCAACAAAAATTTCTGAAACTTTTTAGAAATTTAAACTGACCTAAAATTTTGATTTTTGAAAATAGTTGTTTCGTAATTTCTTACAATTTCGAAATCAGTAAAATGTTCCGAAAAATCAAAAGTAATTTTTTTCGAAATTTTCTCAACAGGAATTTCTGAAACTTTTTAGAAACTAAATTAACCTAAAATTTTATTTTTAAATTTATTTTCTAAAAAATTTTCTTAAATTCAAATTTTTAAAGAACTTTTTCTAATTTTTTAAAACTTTTTTGAAACTTAATTTTTTAAAAAACTTTTTTCTAATTTTTAAACTTTTTTGAAACTTAATTTCTTTCAGCGGCAGAACCGGGATCTGTGACTTTGACGATAAGAGAAGGACAAAGATATCTGAAAAGACAAATCCAAGTCCTCGCGATGGCGGATCTTCTGGATCGGTTCGTGGGACAAAGACTCGTCCACTACATGACCATCGACATCGAAGGTTTTGAGTACAGTATCCTCGATGAACTTCTCGATGAAAAATTACTCAATAAACAAGGTGTTGTTTTTTGTCAAATCGACGCCGAACTTCATTCTTCTCGACCAGACAAAACTGAACCAATGGAGAAATTTCTGAATAGAATTAATTCTTTAAGTTCTCAATATATTCCGATTTTCACTAACGAGTTTCTGACGCATCAAAAAGTGACTTTTATTAACATCAAAAACAGACAATGTCGGAGTGCTTTTGATTTTTCTCGTTACTTAGATTAACTGGTAAATAAAAAGTTAAATTTTAGAATCGAATTTACTTAAAAATAAAATTTATTTAAAAATTCCAGTTCAAAAATAATTTTTTTTATAAAAATTTCAATTCAAAAGTAATTTTTTTTATAAAAAGTTAAATTTTAGAATCGAATTTATTTAAAAATAAAATTTATTTAAAAATTCCAGTTCAAAAATAAAATTTCTTTGAAAAATTAATTTCTAAAATAATTTTTTTATAAAAATTTCAATTTTAAAATGAGATTTATTTAAAAATTTCAATTCAAAAGTAATTTTTTTTATAAAAAGTTAAATTTTAAAATGAGATTTTTTTGAAAAATTAATTTCTAAAATAATTTTTTTATAAAAATTTCAATTTTAAAATAAAATTTATCTAAAAATTCCAATTAAAAAATAATTTTTTTTATAAAAAGTTAAATTTTAAAATAAACTTTCTTTGAAAAATTAATTTCTAAAATAAAATTAATTCTAAAATTTCAATTTTAAAATAAAATTAACTTAAAAAATTAATTTCTAAAATAATTTTTTTAATTTCAATTTTAAAATAAGATTTTTTTGAAAAATTAATTTTAAAACTTTTTTAATTTTAATTTAAAAAACTTTTTTTAAATGACGAATTTTTAAGAATAAAAATGACATCGAGAAAAATTTTGAATTCGACGATTCTGACCGGATTCAGAGAAATCCGCGTCATCTGAATTTATCAGATTTTTTTAGGATTTTCTTTGTCATATTTCTTTTTACTCAAATAAGTGATTTTTATAAAATCAGAAATGTCGGAAATCTACTGTAGATAACATCAGTATTTAGATTTTTCCAAAAATCCAAAAATAAAATTAATTTTGTTGACGACAAAGAAAAATTTGAAAAAATTAAATTTTTATTTAATTTAAAATTATTTTTAAATTTAATTTTTTTTTAATTTAAAATTTTTTTAAATTTAATATTTTTTTTAAATTTAAAATATTTTTTTTAATTTAAAATTTTCTTAAATTTAAATTTTCAAAAATTTTAAAATCTTTACAAAATTTCCAAGAATCCTAGAAAAATTCAGAATTTTCTGCAAAATTTTTCAGTTTTAGAATCTTCTACAAGATACTGTAGAATTTATAAATTCTTATAAAATTCTTCAAATATCTTAAAAATCATAAAATTTTGGAAGATTTTAAAAATTTTCATAAAATTCTAAAAATTTTATAAAATTCTTAAAAATTAAAAATTTTTTACAAAATTACGAAATTTAAAAATGTTAATTTTTTGATAATTTAAAAATTCTGTCTTGTTCTTTAGTTCAAGTGTAGCGAAATTTCGTGTTCTAAATAAATTCAAAAAAGATAAGATCGACTTCTGTATCAAATTCGGAGAAAAAGAAGGTCGTTGTCAAGAAGTTGAGGATTTTTGTTTTTTGAGTTCCAGGTCATGGAAGGACGGATCTTCGGAGATCTCGAATCAAACTCTACCAGAAAGGATAAAATAGACTTCACATTTTGGACGACTTCAGTTTATCCAGAATGCAGTGCGAAATCTGCATCCAGTACACCGGCTGCCGAAGATACGGCGGACTCGTCTGTGCCGCTTGTGCAGGTAGGATTCCGTCTGAGTTACTGTCAACGAGTGAGGGGAGGTGTGCTTGAGTCCGCTTCATGGATGTACATTACACAGCTTTTTTAACGGTTTTGCCGTATTGTACAAGGTTCGCTTCAGTACAATATCACACAATACGACGAGATTTAGGCTTACTAAATACTTAGATTTGTAATTTTTATCGCAGATATGTCCTGACACGACTTTTTTTCTAGTGAATTGGCTTGTCGTAGAGTTCAGCGGCATCAGGGTCGACTCGAGTTCTTGACTTTTTTGCGAGACTTCTTCCTTGCGGTTGATTCTTCTTGTCCAAGGCCTTGAGTCTTCTGGCTGAGAATCGAACCCGAATCTTGTAACTTTGCAGTCACGCACACTAACTACTTTATTACTGAAAAAACCAAACGTATTAAACAACATAACAATCCAAATACCGTAAGATTACAACGGTCGTGCTGAGACCACCTAATCAGGGACCGCTGTCTCAAGTCCTAACAGATTCAGAAAAATCATATTTCATAAAATCTAAAAATGAAAATTTTGCGAAACTGTCTCAAGAGGAAATTTCAAGATCAGTAAAAATAAAAATACGGGTCCTAAATTTACTATTTTCTAAATTTTTTTAGAATTTTAAAATTTATTTTTTTAATAATTTTAAAATTTAATTTTTTTAGAATTTTAAAATTTAATTTTTTTAGTTTTTTTTATTTTTAAAATTTCGAAAAAAAGTTTAAAATTGAACGAGTCGATTTCGTTAAATTTTCCAGATTTATTGTTTTTTTTCATTTTATACAGAAATTCAAAAAATTTAAATTTAATTATAAAATTTATTTTAAAATATTTTTTAGCTTTTTTCCGGAGGAACGTCCTACATCCGAGGTCTTTTTCGTGCAAGAATTTCGACAGATGTGGATTAGAAAGTAAGTTTTTAAATTTAGAAAAAAATAAAAATAAATTTAGATTTTCAAAATTTGAAAAATTTCGAAATTAAACAAAAAATAAAAATAAATTTTTAAGTAAAAAAAATGAAAATTTTTGAATTTAAAAAAATTTCTGAAAAAAAAATTTTAAAAAATTTAGATTTTCAAAATTAAAAAAAAAATAAAAATTAATTTTTAAATTAAAAAAATGAAAATTTTTGAATTTAAAAAAATTAATTTAGATTTTCGAAATTAAAAAAAAAATAAAAATTAATTTTTAAATAAAAAAAATGAAAATTTTCGAATTTAAAAAAATTAATTTAGATTTTCAAATTCTGAAATGTCAGTCGTGTCGTTTGAAGAAATGCTTCGAAGCCGGGATGAGGCCGGATAGGATTAAGTTCTCATCCCCGAAGTCCTCAGACGACGAATCAGAATCCACAAACATCCCTGTGAATTTCGTAATTTTCGCCCAAGTGGTCGAGAACCTCGTCGAGGTCTGCAAAGAGGATTCAGAAGGCACCCTGAGGTACCTGAAGGACGAAGATCCGGAAGTCCTCGAAAAAGCTTCAGTCAGATTCGCCCAAAGCTACAGTATGACCGATCTGAGTAAAAGGACCAAATCCTGGTCTTTGGTCCTCTACCGTAGTGACGTCAAACAAGAAGAACTTCCTCTTCTTTTTCAATTGACCGTAATTTATTTTTCGTCCGTTTTTTACGGTTTCTTCGACAGTACTGTAAGGCAGAAGTTGAGCACCGTAATCGAGTCCGGCTTCAGATTCCAGGAATTGGAAACTGTCTGCAAAGAGTTGATTTCGAAATTATAGATCCCAAAGACTACTGTAAAAATAAAAATTAATAAAATTATATTGTTATAAAAAATTGAAAATAATAATTTTTCTAAAATAATAAACAAATTTTTAAAAATTTTAAATATATTTAAAAATTGATTTCGTAATACATTACCAGATTTCTCTTTTTTAAATTTTTCTATTTTTTACACAAGAATTCAAAAAAATTCAATTTTTCTAAAATAATAGAAATTTTTAAATATATTTAAAAATCGATTTCGTAATACATTACCAGATTTCTCTTTTTTAAATCTTTCTATTTTTTACTCAAGAATTCAAAAAAATTCAATTTTTCTAAAATAATAGGAATTTTTTATTCAAATTTCAAAATATTTAAAAATCGATTTCGTAATACCTTACCAGATTTCTCTTTTTTAAATTTTCGGACTTTTTACGTGAGAATTCAAAAAAATTGTTTTTAAAAATTTCTAAATATTTAAAAATTGATTTCGTAATACATTGCCAGATTTCCGATTTTCATAAATTTCTTTCTTTTTGTGCGAAAATTTAAAATTTCCAAAATTATATTATTTTAAAAAATAATAAAAAATAATTTATTAAATTTTCGATACAAAAATGCGATAAATTTTATTTCTTTGATGACGAAAATGGGACAGACAAGTTTCAAGGTGATTCCAGCAGGTATTCTGATTTTTTCGGGCTTTGTTCCGGAGTCAATTCTCAGAATTACCTCGAAAAAGATATGGCTACAGATACGGCTTCTGAACAGAGAAAAATCTTTTCAAAAATGTTCTAATTTCTTTCTGGTCAATTTCGAAAGAATAATTATCAGAATTAAAATTAAAAAATTAAAAATTATTTTTTGTGAGGTCGATATTTCGAAATTGGTGATTTTTAAAATTTTTATCTTCGACAAAATCAAAATTAGTGGTCTTGACACGAATTCCATAATAGAAGTTATAACCTTGAGTTTCGTTATCTACGTTTTAGAGAACAATTAAATTTGTCTTTGAAAAAAACCAAATATTTTTCGTGACAAGACCAGTTTTTTCTGTGATGATTTTCAGATTTTTTTGAAGATCAATTTCAAAAAACTATCTTCTTAAATTTTTGATAAGATTTTAAATTTATTAATTAAAATAAAAAAATTAAAATTTATTAATTAAAATTTTAAAAAATTAAAATTTATTAATTAAAATGGAAATTTTTTTAATTTTAAGAATATGATAGAAAACAAAGGATATGCTTTATTTCGTCGAAAAAATCAAATAATTCAAGAATTACTGTTTTTTTAAATTAAAGTTAGTGATCAGAGTCCGAAATCAGAATTAACAGCCGAAATTTTAGGTTGAATTTTGAAGTCGAAGTTCGAGATCAAAGTTCGAGGTCGAAGGTCGAAATCAAAGTTAATGGTCAGAACTTGAAGTTGAATTCGAGATCAAAGTTCGAGATCAAAGTTCGAGGTCGAAGGTCGAAATCAAAGTTAATGATCAGAACTTGAAGTTGAAATTCGAGATCAAAGTTCGAGGTCGAAATCAAAGTTAATGGTCAGAGTTCAAGATCAAAGTTGACAGTCAAAATTCGAAGTAAAAACCTGAAATCAAAGTTAATAATCGAATTTCAAGATCAAAGTTCGAGATTAAAATTCGAAGTAAAAATTTAAAATCAAAGTTGATAGGGTTTGAGGTTGGACTTTGAAATCGAATTTCAAAATCAAAGTTAATAATCGAATTTCTAAATAAAAATTAATGATCAAAATTCGAAGTAAAAATTTAAAATCAAAGTTAATAATCGAATTTCTAAATAAAAATTGATGATCAAAATTCGAAGTAAAAATTTAAAATCAAAGTTAATAATTGAAGTTCTAAATAAAAATTGATGATCAAAATTCGAGATTAAAGTTTGAAGTAAAAATTCAAAGTAAAAATTTAAAATCAAAGTTAACAATCGAATTTCTAAATAAAAATTGATCAAAATTTGAAATCAAAGTTAACAATAAAAATTCGAAATTGGTAATTGAAATTAATGATTAAAATATGGACTTTTCGTGCTAGGATAAACTCGCAATTTATGTTTGGACTCGAAAACTCAGGTGTTAAGTTCTCATTCTCAATTTATTTGAGATTTTTGAAGTACGAAAATTCATAAATGTTGTTTCAGCACGAAAAATTTAAATTTGACTATTAAGTTCGATTTCGAATTTTTTAAAAACTGAAAATTTTCAGAATTCAGTAAAAAGTTGCAAAATTTTTAGAATTTTTCAGAATTTAAAATTTTTACAATCATCTGAAATCTAAAATTTCTAAAAAATTAAAAAATTTTTATTAATGTAAAATTTTTTAAAATTTGGAATTTTTTAAAAAATTAAAAATTTTTTATTTATGTAAAATTATTTAAAAAGTTAAAATTTTACAAAATTATATTCGAAAAATTTTTTAAATTTTTACAAAAAATGATCAGTTGTGATAAAATCGAAAAATATTGAAATTATAATTTTCGAAACATCCGAATCCAGAAGCCCTTCGTCAAGGGATAAAGACGATCCTTGATTGATGACTGTTGGATGAAAGCAAAACTAAAATTATCGGTCATTTTTCGGAGTTTTCATTGTGAATTTTCTTTTTAGGTCATTTGCGGGAGTGAAATTAAACGTACCAGATTCTCGAAGACATTCTAGATTTTCCGAAGATGCGGTTTCAATTGATTTTTTTTATCGAAGTGGGTTTTCTGGCTTATTCCTTGGCTTTCATCGATCCTGAATGTGGGTTACTGTAGAATTATTTAAAATAATCTCCGAAATTCAGGGTTGAAGCCGTGTTTCGAAAGATACGAAGAACACAAGCTGATCGACGCTCATCCGTTCCACAGCGAGTGGAAGATCAAGGACGAAGCCGGATGTCTGCCGTTCTGCGCCAAGGCTTCTGTAAGTCGATAACCACACTACTGTAGAATCCGGAAATCACATGAGCATGGATTTCTCTTGACGCGAAATTCGGAATTTTAGAAATTCCAAAAATTTAAAGTTTTAGATATCGATTCCAGAAGTCTGTGAAATTATAAGATTTCAGAATCCTCTATCAGATTCTGGAAGTTTCAGAGACTTCCGAAAACTCTTAGAATTTCGATGAAGTTTTGGAAATTTCTAGAAATATTTATGAGATTCTAGAAAGTTTATATTAGATTCTGGAGGATCTCAGGATTCTGTATCGGATTTTAGAAGCTTCTGAAAATCCTTAAAGACTTCTAGGAAGTTTCAGAATCTTTTATGGAATTTTAGAAAGTTTCCAAAAGTCTGTGAAACTATCAAAGAATTCAGAATCCTCTATCAGATTCTGGAAGTTCCCAAAGACTTCTGAAAACTCTTAGAATTTCGATGAAGTTTTGGAAATTTCCAGAGACTTTTGAAATCTTCGAGAAATTCCATAAGAATCCGAAAGTTTCTAGAAAATTTCACGAAATTTTAAGGCTTTCTAGAAGTCTTCATAAAATAATCAAGGACTTCAGAATCCTCCATCAAATTCTGGAAATTTTGAAAGACTTAGAAATTTTAAAAATTTTCAGAAAATTCTAAAATTTTATAAAATTATAACATTTAAAAATTAAATAAAAGTAAGTTTTTAGTCAAGATGCAGAAGTATTGTTTACGACAAAATGGGCCATATTTGTCACTATTTCATGGTGGACGGAGTGGAGTTGAGGAGGGTAGTACCCCAGAACAACATGGCCTACTTCCAGTTGGCCGACATGGATTGTGCCGGTTTGTTTCATAATTGTTCTGTTAAATCCTAGTTCAGAAGGCTTCACGTGAGATATGAGAGGAAATAACAGAATTTTTAATTTTCTAATAGCAATAATACTAAACACAAAATCGTAACTTTCAATCCTGTAACAATTGCGAAATGTGACGCAATCGTTGTATTTTTCATGAATATTTGACATTTGTGACGAAAATATAACAAAATAATGACGATTTGTACTTTTATTAGACTGAAAGTTACACTTTTTTGTGTAGAGATTTTGGATAGTATCCATTTCGAACTCAAATCAGGGCTTTCCAGTCACTATCCAAAAACAGCTCCAATGCACAAATAAAAGTAACTTTTGGTCTTGTAAAAATTCCAAGATGTGACAAAATAATGACAATTTCCATTTATTACTACACCAAAAGTTGCATTTTTTGTGTGTAGAGGTTTTGGATAGTGTCTATTTTCAACTGAAATCAGAGTTTTCCAGTCACTATCCAAAAACAGCTCCAATGCATAAAAAAGTCAAACTTCTGATACTGTAACAATTTCGAATTATGACAAAATAGTAACAATTTTCATTTGTTACTGTACCAAAAGTTACACTTTTTGTGTGCAACTACGCAACGACTTGTATTATAAAGTACCTAATACCCGGTCTGCTGTGCTTATAGTATGCTTACTCTCCGGAAAGTAGGGTATTTCTCTTCGAGATTTGCGTTCTGGTTTCTTTAAGCAAAACGGATGATTTGAAACCACATCTAACTGAGCTCGATCATTGCATAAAAGCTGCTAATTACAGTATTCCTATATTGGATTCTAACTGAAACATGATCGATGACATGATTGTAATCCAAAGAAAATTTATCCCAATTGAACATAATCAACATGCTTATATACTTTTGATTACGGTAAAAATGGCCCCATCATGTTGACTGTGTTCAATTAGGGTAAATTTTCGCTGGATTAAAGCCACATCGTCGGTCATGTTCAATTAGAGTCGGAACTGTCGATTCCTAACCTTCCGAATTTCGACCTTCACAGTTTGATTCAAATTCGAACTTTTTAATTTTCGAAATCGGATTTGTTCGAAATCGACGGTTCTGAGTAGAATCCAATATATAAATACCGTAATTACCAACTTTTATGCGATGATTGCTTCAGTTAGACCGTGATTCCAAATCGCCTGTGGACAGTTCCTAAAAATCCTAATTTAACTTTGAAAATCATTATTTTTAGCCAAAGCTGTCGAAAAAGAAATTCCCGACACGATCGTTGAAGAACCTGAATTGACGAGAATCACAGAGGAAACTGGTCCCGGAGATGTCCCTATTCTTTTCGGTCCTGAAAACTTCCCTCAACCTCCTTCGGATACGGTAGAAGCTCCAGAAGTGAAAGTCAAAAAAGGAAAAAAATTCGACGAAAAAATCGAAAAAATGGGTCCTGACGAGACCGTATTTTACGACGCCGACGGGCAACTGATCCAACAGCCTTCAGAAGTCGACGAAAACGTGAATTCTGAAGATATATTAAGTGACGTCAGAGTTCCCCAAGAACAAGATCAAAACGAAGATTACGGAATTTTCGACAAAGAACCAGAAAAACCTAAAGTTCTTCGAAATCAAGAAAACAAAAACGACTACGACGCTGATCTTCTTACAGAATCCATCCCTCCTCCTCCAGTAGAAGAACCAACTCCAGCGATTCCGTCGATCGAGACTACGGAAGATCCGAAGGAAGTCGAGATGAAGAAACTAAAAGCAGAAATGGAAAGACTCCAGAAGGAAGTCGATGAGATGAAAGGTTTGTTTTCATCGTTCAGAATCTTGTAGTAACTTCTGAAGTCTTCTTAATTTTCATAGAAGCTTTTGGATTCTTATGGAATTTCTCAAAGCCTTCAGAAGTCTCTGAAACTTCCAGAATCTGATGGAGGATTCTGAATTCTTTGATAATTTTATGAAGACTTCTAGAAAGCCTTAAAATTTCGTGAAATTTTCTAGAAACTTTTAAATTTTCATAGAAACTTCCGGATTTTTATGGAATTTCTCGAAGATTTCAGAAGTCTCTGGAAATTTCTAAAACTTCATCGAAATTCTAAGAGTTTTCAGAAGTCTTTGGGAACTTCTAGAATCTGATAGAGGATTCTGAATTCTTTGATAGTTTCACAGACTTTTGGAAACTTCCAAATTTCCATAAAACTTTCTGAAACTTTCTAAAATTCCATAAAAGATTCTGAAACTTCCTAGAAGTCTTTAAGGATTTTCAGAAGCTTCTAAAATCCGATACAGAATCCTGGGATCCTCCAGAATCTAATATAAACTTTCTAGAATCTCATAATTATTTCTAGAAATTTCCAAAACTTCATAGAAATTCTAAAAATTTCCAAATTTTCGTTTTGAAACAACTTTGTAAAAAATTAGTTTTATAAAAATTATTTTCGAATAATTTGTCTATTCAGAATTAGAGAAACAAATGCAGCTTCAACCGGCGATTTTCGATCTTGATTCAGCGGTTAATCCGAAATTGAGACTTCCGAAAATTCCTCCAACCCCGACTCAGATTATGGAAGACATCAGTCCTTCGATCCTCCCTGAAATGAAGGGCTTCAAAGCAACCAAAAAAGAACTACCATCGTCCATCGAGGAAGACATCAAGGCCTCCATCGACGTCCGTCGGCATCCGTCTAACATAAAAGACATGGTGAAGTCGTATGCGGCGTCCTTGAACGACTTCGAGGATGTCGTTCCTGAAGACGCAAGTTGCCCTAAAGGATCCAGTTTCGTCTGGATCGCCGTCGAAAACAGTGATCTTCCGAGAATCGGGAAATTCGTCAATAAACACGCAGAAAAACCGGAAGAATGCATCAAAATTTGCAGCGAAATCGTCATCGACGGACATCATTGTAACTCGTTTGTTTTCTACGAACCTCAGAAGGAATGCAGCTTCGGACACGAGGAAGAAATCTTCAGCGTGAAGCCTTCGAAAAAGAACGATTTCAGCACTAGGGCCTTCAAACGACTTTGTTACGCCGATTCGCTTTCTGAATTCCACGACTGCGGAGACTTCTTGGCCTTCAGGGACTACAAACTGGATCTGGAGCCCGTGGAAGTCTTCAGTGGACTGCCTGCGGGACGGGACGGGGTTTCTGCCTGCGTCGAACTCTGCGTGCTCTCCAACGACTACAAATGCAAGAGTGCTTCGTTCGACTTCTCCACAGGAACTTGTTCCACTTTCGATCAAAATAGTCTGTCAGCTCCAGAATCCTTCAAAACTCACATGAGCGACTCTGTTCTCTACTTCGAAAATGGCTGCAATTCGGATGAATCAATCAATTCCGATCCCCAATCCGCTCCCGATCCCCAATCTGCTTCCGATCCCCAATCTGCTTCCGTTTACCGAATCGACTTGACGAAGGAAAAACCTCTGGAACCAGTCGTTCTCGAATATCGCGCTTTCAAAGCCTGAAACGATGAATAATAACTCCAAAAAAAAAATAAAATAATTATTCTTTGTTCTTAATAAATCCATGAATCTAAACCGGTCTAAATTTGCTTCTGAACGGAACTTTGACCATCTCCGTTAATCGGCTTGACGGAGAAGTCGATGGACCGCCAGCCATGACTTAGCAATTTGGTCGAAAACAAGCAGAAGGATTTATTTTTCATCGACGATCGCTAAAAATCAGAAAAAATTGTCCAAAGAAAACCACTGTCTCGATAATCATAAGACATCATTTGGAGACTTTCTAAAAGACTGAAAAAAATTTTTATTTTTTAACTTATTTCGAAAAATTCAAAAACCTTCGATCCGGAAAATTTATCGATTTTATCCCTAAAGGCAATTAAGGTCGTGAAGATTCCTTAGCTTTAGTACAACAAAATCCGTGAATCTATTTATTTAAAAATTATATTTTTTAGGATTTTTTTTAATAACAACAATCTTTGAAGAAATCCTAAAATGACCCAGGAGCCTTCGGAACCCGCGAAACCCGTACCCCTGAACTCCATAGTCCCCATCGGTCACGACATGACAAAAATATCTCCAAAAGACGAAGAAAATAAAAAAACGGTAAAATTTAAAGAAAAACTAAAATTTTCCAAGAATTCGTTTCAAAAAAACATTCGTTGCGGGAATCGTCAGTTTCAAAAATGACTGGCCATTCCATTCTTTGTCAAAACTGACTTCTCTCTCTCTCTGCCACGTCGTTCGTTTTTGAAATTTCCGATATATGAAATCCCTACTTTTTCATTCCCTATTTATTCCGTTCATCCACCGACGTCGAGAAGAATCACAAAGGATCGTCATTGTCGTGTTTGGAACCAGTATATAGCCATATATGCCACGTTGGCGAAGGACAGCCAGACGTCTTTCAGATAAGGTTCTTCTTTATTCTTTTTCGAACTTCCTTTAACCCTAAACACTGTCATTTGTCAATTAAACTCGATTGGAAGCCGAGAGTGTGTAATTTGATATATCAACTCCACATGTGCTCTTGCTAATTCGGCGTTGTCGGGATCGATTTGGTGCTAATGAAATTAGTTCACGCGTGATTAGTCCGTCGCCGGAAGTTGTGAAATAGAATGTTTCGTGTCAGATAACGAGATAGACGGTTTTAGTTACGTTGCAGCTGCAAGTAATGATTCAAATTTAATAGTTGTGAAACGGGTTACCTCCTGCGGCGATAGATAAGACCAAAGAAGTGCACGTGAGCCTTGTGTGATTTCCGGTACACGCGAAACTAGAAGACGGACAGATTGACGATGGTGGAAACAAGACGACGTGTGAGTCGCGCAAGAAAGGTCGAGGATGATCGACTTCGGAAGGAACCCCGCCAGAGGGCAGATGCGAGCCCCGCCTCACTCACTGGACGACTCGTTGGGTTCCTTGACAAGACCTTCATGCGCGGGTTGTTCGACGAAAGTGACGATGACTCGGTCGAAGCTCAGATCTCGACTGAATCCAGGTCCTCTGGTCGGTTCCTCAGCGATCCTCGTACTTCAGAAGACGTGCTCGCCAACGAAGGGGACGGATTTCATGTTCCTTTTCTGTATCCTCATCGACGAGGTTCTAAGGATAAGCCGCGACACACTCTCACAATCGAGAGTCCGGCTGAGGAGAGCAAATCGACGGTGAGGAAACTGAGACATTTTCTCTGAATCTTTAGGATTATTTTCCACACATAATTTAAATTCTCATATATCATCTAAGTCTTCATATATGATTTTCAAATTTCCATATATGATTTTCAAATTTTCATACATAATTTTAACTTTTCATATATGATTTTCAAATTTTCATATATGATTTTAATTTTCCATATATGATTTTAACTTTTCATATATGATCTTCAAATTTTCATATATGAATTTTAATTTTTCATATATGATCTTCAAATTTTCATATATGATTTTAATTTTTCATATATAATATCCTATTTTTTCAGTTCGTCTTACTCCGACCGGTTAACTGGTGTATTCACTTGAAACAAACACTCCAAGATGACTTTGGTTCCATCTTTTTGTTGCTATTTTTGTATCTTCTTCAAGTAAGTTTTAGTTTCCATATATGGACTGTCAAGTGACATAATTTTTGGAATTTTCGAATTCTTTCGTAGAGCGAGAGAAAATTTGAAAAATCATAAATCTGTCGATTTTGAACAGGAATCAACTTTCTTTTTTAATTAAATTAACGAATTCTTGAAATTCATGTCAAAAAAGTGTAAAAAGATTAATTTTTAATTTTCATAATAATGTAGTTTTTTAAATTTTTCGAATTCCCGCGGAGAAGCGAGTGAAAGTGAAAAAAGTAAAAAGTGGTGAATTTGGCAAAATCAACTCGCTCTGTCCTCACTCTCTCATTTCTTTTTTCTTCCATTTCAATCCTAAAATTTCCGAAAAAATTTAAAAATTCGCGTTTAAAAAAACTTTTTTAATTCTAATTTTTATTTTTTTAATTACTAGTATGATTCTCTTGTAAATTTCAACTTTTTCCGAGGAAATAAAGTCAAAAAATAATTAATTTAACAACTTTTATTTCAATCCTAAAATTTTTAGAAACTTCATATTTAAAATTCCTTCAAAATTTTGTTTAAAATTTTTCAATTTTCACAATAATTGAATTACAGGGTATTCCGTTGGGTATCATATCTGCAATCCCGTTGATTTTACAAAGTCGTAATGTCACCTATGGTCAACAAGCAATTTTTTCGTTTGCTTATTGGCCATTTAGTTTGAAACTTCTCTGGGCCCCTATCGTTGATGCCGTTTTTATAAAAAAAATAGGAAGAAGAAAATCGTGGATGGTGCCATGTCAATATTTAATCGGAATTGGTCTTCTTTATATTTCTCATTTTTCAACTCAAGTTATCGGAACAGAAAATGATTCAAAATCCGAACCTCCAAATGTGTTCATGTTGATGATGGTCTTTCTGCCGTTGAATTTCCTTGCAGCTACACAAGACATAGCTGTTGATGGATGGGCTTTGACGATGCTTTCGAGGAAAAATGTCGGGTATGCTTCAACCTGTAATGTTGTCGGACAAACAATTGGATTTTTCTTGGGTAATGTCGGTCTTCTAACATTGGAATCTAAAGATTTTGCGAACAAATTCCGATCTGTTCCTCAAGAATATGGTTTTGTCGATTTATCAAGTAAGTCAACTTTGTTTATTTATCGATATTTTGAAAATTATAATTAAAATTGTCGATTTTGAAAAATTAGAAATTTTAGGATTCTGAATCTGGTTCAAATTTGTAATTTTTTGAAATTTTAGGATTTTGAACCCTAGTAAAACTAGTTAAATTTTAAAATTGGAAGATTCTGAATCTAAATTTAACTGGTTAATTTTCAAGTTTTAAAGATTCAAAATCTTATTTAACTGGTTAAGTTTCAAATTTTAAAAATTCTGAATCTGATTAAAATTTATTAATTTTCAAATTTTAAAGATTCAAAATCTGATTGAAATTTATTAATTCCCAAATTTTCAAGATTCTGAATCTTATTTAACTGGTTAATTTCCAAAATTCGAGGATGCTGTATCTGGTTTAAATTCGTTTTTATATAAATTTAGAATAATTCCAATTTAACTCATTTAATTTCGAAATTTTTTAAATTGACAATTTTAATTATTTTCAAAAATGTACTCAGGCGCCGTTGTTTCTGTGGATTTGATCTTTTTTGTGGATTGATGGAAGCTAAATCTAAAACTAACAAGTTCTTCCAAGCCAGTAGAAAGCATCAAATATCATAAGTTCGCAACTAGTATTCTGGAATTGATCGTAGATCGCACTCATACCGTAACCTCCTTTTTCACTTATGATGACGGAACTCCACCAATTTCCGAATCTTTGTTCAGCTTGTTGTTTCATATGTTTGGCTTGGAAACTGAATTGATGAGGATACATACCCACACTTTCGAGTATTATTTCGCGAAGTTTTTCTGATTTACAATTATCCTCTGAAAAAAGTAATTTTGGAAGTATTTTAAAAAATGATTTTTGAAGATATTTAAAAAATATTTTAAAAATATTTAAAAAGTAATTGTAAAAAGTAATTTTAAAAAATATTTTGAAAATATTTTAAAAAAATAATTGTAAAAAATGATTTTAAAAACATTTTAAAAAAGTAATTTTGGGAAATATTATTATTTTAAAAAGTAGATTTTTTAGAAGTTTTGTGATTTTGGGAAATTGAATTTTTAATATCATTATTTTTAAAAAATTGATTTTTTGGAAATTTTAATTTTTGCTTGAAAATGGAAAAATTAGTCCTGTAATTTATTAGTTTTTTAATTTTTTGTGTAAAAGGAACGAAATATGTGAAAATCGAAAAAATGGTAAATTTGGTAAATTTGTCTTTATTTTGGTTTTTGAATTTCCCGCGCTGGAGCGAGTGAAAACAGGAAAATGGTAAATTTGATAATTTTGTCTTTATTTTGGTTTTTGAGTTTCCCGCGCTGGAGCGAGTGAAAACAGGAAAATGGTAAATTTGGTAAATTTGTCTTTAGTTTGGTTTTTGAATTTCCCGCGCTGGAGCGAGTGAAAACAGGAAAATGGTAAATCTGGCAATTTGTTACGAAATGGCCTGGCGTTTTGATTTTTTCAATTTTAATTTTTCCTAAAAAATTCAAATTTGTTTCAAAACAGGTTTCTAAAAACTGTAATTTTTGATTTTTATAATAGAATTTTGAAAAATAATCAAAATGCTAATTAGGGTAGAAAAAACTTACTTGCTGTTCTTTGAAAACTTTGGGTTGGGAATTGAAGAATGAGCAAAATTCCCAAAATCGAAGCAACAGATAATCCCTTGAGTCGAATCATTGCAAATTGGGTTAAATCTAAAAATTTTTAGGTTTTGTACTGTTCTGGGGATGGGTCTTCATAATTTCGACTACGTTGGTTTTGATTTTCAAAAAGGAAGTAGATCATTCGATTGAACAACAAAATTCCAACAATGATGGGTAAGTACTTAATTATACTGTAAAAATTAATATTTTTAAGAATCTTTAAAATGACAAAAATTCAAAAAAGGTTTATAAAATTTTGAAGTTTTAGAATTTTAGAAATTTTTGTGAAATTATGGAAGATTTTTGGAATTTTTACGAGATTTTTAAAAATTTCAGATTTTTACTAAATATGGGAATTTTAAAAAATTCTGTAAGACTTTGGAAGGTTCTTAAAAGATTTTTGGATCTACCGTATTCTAGGAAGTATAGGAATTCTGGAATTGCTCAGAAATTTTAAAACCTATTTGATTATAATTTAAAATCTAAGGAATTTTAAAATATATTTGATTCTATAATTTAAAATCTAAGAAATTTTAAAAGGTTTTTGAAAGATTTTAGATTCTATTACTGTATTCTCGAAAATTCTAAGAACTTATGAGGTTTTTAAAAATTTGAAAATTTTCTACCGTATTTTTGGGAATTTTGAGAACAGAAAATTTTTTTGTTTTTGGAAATTCTAAGAACTTATGAGGTTTTTAAAAATTTGAAAATTTTTAGTTTTTGGGAATCCTAAAAATAAGAAATTTTTTAAGTTTGGGAATCCTAAAAATAAGAAATTTTTAAAGTTTGGGAATTTTCTACCATATTTTTTGAGAAATTCTAAAATTGTCCATTGAATTTTAATTTTGTTAATGAAACCCAAAACCATAAGAATGGACAATTATGAAAACGTAGAACAGATTCCTAAACGGTGAAAATGACTGTTTATATTATGGCCTCTATATTTTGACCGATAGCAATTGTGGACAAATTTTCAATAAAGGAAAATTTTGTACAATTTAGAAAATTTAAATTGAAAAAAAAATAAAACTCCACCTCTAGGAATTGCGCAAATGTCTGGATTTTAAAGTTTTTTAAACTTGTTAGTCGTAAAAATTTTCTGCAATGTTGGATTTTAGCCCCGCCTTGGGAATCGTAAATTTACAAATCTGGCAATTTTCACAAATGGACTCTAAAATTGGATATTTTTTATATTAGAAAATTTACCAAAATTTTTAAATTTCAATTTTAAACAAATAAATTTTTAAAGCAAATTAAATTTTAAAATTTTTAATTTACGAATTTTAAAAAAATTTTAGAAAAATTATGGAATTTTAGAATTTAATGAAATTTTTAAAATTATAAGTTTTGGAAATTTTAATTTTTAAATTTTAAGTTTTTGAATTTTTGTAAAATTTGTGAATTTTTGAAGTTTATGAAATTCTAATTTTGGGAATTCTAGAATTTTTAAAAATATTTTTTAATTTCAGAAAATTTTTAATTTTTAAAAATTTGCATAATTTTGATAAATTTTAGAAGAGCTGAATCTGGAGCTGTTGCAGAAAATGAAGAAGATGCTCCAATTGATGAACAGCATCTTGGAGTTGTGGAAACTTATGGAATTCTTTTTAAAATTCTGAAATTGAGGCCGGTTTTGTATATGGTTTTAGTTTTATTGACGGCTAAAATTGCTTTTGCGGCTACAGATGGAATGACTGATTTGAAATTGATTGGAATGGGAGTTAAAAAAGACGGTATTGCCTCAAGGGCTATATTTTTGACACCACTTCAGATTGTTTTGCCGTGGCTTTTAGGAAAACAAACGGCAGGTCAACGTCCTTTGAACGTGTTTCTGTGGGCTTATCCTTATAGAATTGTAATGGGCCTGGTTTTTGCCGTTTTGGTTTATATTACTCCGAATTTTATGCAAGATGATGGAGAATATCCGTATTCGTATTATTTAATATGGATTATTGCGTATTATTTTCATCAAATTTCAGCATATTGTATTTTCCTTTCAATGATGGCGTTTAATGCCCAAGTATCGGATCCTAAAATTGGTGGAACATATATGACACTTTTAAATACGTTGAATAATTTGGGTGGAAATTGGCCATTAACGTTGTTTTTGAGTATAACTGATCTTTTTACAAGAAAGAATTGCATCGCTAAAGGAACTCAAACGTGAGTTTTGATTATATAAGAAATTTTTATTTTTATATTAAAGAATTTTTAAGTAAAAAAAAATCTTATTTATATATTTAAAGAATTTTTTTATTTAAAAATTTCTTATTTTTTTATTTTTTATATTTAGAGAAGTTTTTTATTTAAAGAAATTTTTATATTTAATGAAGTTTTTTATTTTTGTATTTAATGAAGTTTTTTTATTTTTTTATTTAAAGAATTTTTTCAAATTTTTATATTAATGAAATTTTTTTATTTAAAAGAATTGATTGATTTTTTAGTTTTATACTTGGAAAATTTTCTGAAATTTTATAATTTAAATTATAGTATTTCTGAAACATGTTTTGAAAATGGAAAATGTAATGTAGTTTTTTACTACTGTAATTTGGATAGTTTTAAAAATAGAAGTTATACTGTATTGCAGTAATCGTTATATAGTAATTATTGGATTTCAGAATCTTGGGCACATGCAACACTAAACATGACGAAGAACTTTGTTCATCAAGTGGTGATGTGTGTGAAATGGCAATTGATGGCTATTATATATCTGTCGGGATTTGTACTGTTATTGGACTTGTATGGTATAGAATTTTCTATTCCAAAATTCAATATTTCCAAAGAATTCCAAGAGAAGAATGGAGAGTCATAAAAAATAAGTAGTCCCAGTTAAATTTGGTTTTGTTTATAATGGTGGAATCAGTTAGTCGAAAATGAGTGATTCGGCTTCATATCACTTGTTTTTAGATTTTAGTCTGTATGCCAAAGACAGGATTTGATTGTCAATTGATTTATAAATAAAATCGTTAATTATAAATATTGAGTTTAGATTTTGTTACGAAGTTTTACAAGAAATTTAATTTCTCGAGAATTTTAGGATTGAAATAAAAGTTGTTAAATTAATTATTTTTTGACTTTATTTCCTCGGAAAAAGTTGAAATTTACAAGAGAATCATACTAGTAATTAAAAAAATAAAAATTAGAATTAAAAAAGTTTTTTTAAACGCGAATTTTTAAATTTTTTTGGAAATTTTAGGATTGAAATGGAAGAAAAAAGAAATGAGAGAGTGAGGACAGAGCGAGTTGATTTTGCCAAATTTACCACTTTTTACTTTTTTCACTTTCACTCGCTTCTCCGCGGGAATTCGAAAATGGCAAAAAATGAACGGTCGACAAAAACGAGCGCGAGTGAGAACAGATCACGTCAATTTTCTACGAAAATTACCAAACTTGCCATTTTTCTACTTCCATTCGCCCCTTGCGTGGGAATTCAAAAGATTTAAAAATTGTCATTTTAAAAATTATATTTATAAAGCAAAATTTTATTCAAATTTTTCCATTAAAGTTATTTATAAGTTGTTCGAATACCTATATAATGTATACAAAAACACCAAAATTCACTGGAATGACTTTGGAACTAATCTAAATGATCGTGCTATCACAGAACTTATCTTCAAGCAGATAATATTGAAATCGGAAGAAATTAGAAATCGTCTGGATTGAACATTCCTCGTGCTCTGTTGAGAATACTGTCCTGAAAACACCGATTTTTGAATTACATTATTAAAAAATCGAATTTCACGAAATGGTCCCAATGTGAAATTTCAGAATCTTCTAAAAACTTAAAATTTGAGGTTTTAGACAAATTTCCAATGGACTTTGAAATTTTAGGACTTTTTAAAATTATCTAAAATTTCATAAAAATCTCAAATTTTTTTCAATAACATTTTGGAAATTCCTAAAATTTGAGTTTTTAAATTATTCTAGAAGAAATTCACTGAATTTTGAAGTTTATAAAATTTCGAAAATTTTCAAGTTAAATTTTTTTTTAATTTTTCAAAATTTATGAAATTTTGAAAATTTCCATGAAAGTTAGATTTTTTTTAAATTTTAAGAAATTTGTGAAATTTCGAAAATTTTCATGAAAGTTAAATTTTTTTTTAATTTTAAGAAATTTGTGAAATTTCGAAAATTTTCATGAAAGTTAAATTTTTTTTAAATTTTAAGAAATTTGTGAAATTCTGAATTTTTTTGTTGAAAAACAGACCTTAGTAGGATCATAGGGCATTTCTTTGCTGGGGATCTCCAAAACGGCGGGTATGCTGGCGGTATGTTGGTCCACGGTGTAGCGGATCATTTCAGCGACGTGTTGATTGATGAGGATAATAGCGATGTCTTCACGAGTGCAGAAGTCCTTGAAAGTATCTTCAACTTCATTAACAGTGGTATTTTTGTCGACAATCAGATAATTGGGTTTTCGGGCTTTGTTGAGTTGGCCGATGCCGCCGAGGAGGAATCCAACAACGGTGTCCTCGTCTCCGATCACGGCGAGGATTTTTCCTTTTTGCATTGTTGAGGCCATTTTCTGAAAACTCACTATATAAATACTGTAAAAAAGTTAAATTTCATATATGAAAACAAAAAAATTTAAAAAATATTTAAAAAAACAAAAAATAAAAATTGGAAATTCTCTCGACACGAATTTTCGGAACTTTTAAATTAAAATCTGTTATACAACAGTTTTAACCTTATGTGATGGTTGTTTTGTGATTTTAGAGGATTCCGAGACCAAGTTTGAAGACGTGTCTGGGTGGATTTAGGAACTTCTAAGTTAGGATCATGTGGAAAATGAAATTTCACTTATATCTGGATATTCGTTTTTACGTGTTAAAACATGAATATACATTTAAAAAATCACAAATAAAATCGAAATATTCCATCGAAGACGGGTCGTGAAGGCGAATTCCAAAAATCGAAGCAAAGTGCGAAAATCACAAGCCAGGCAATTTCGTTTTGGGAAGACCGCGAGTGCGTCAATTTTGGAAAGTCTGTTCGTTCTCTTGTAATTTTTTCGTTTTTTTTCATTTTTAAATTTTTTATTTTTGTTCGGTTATTTCGTCATTAAAATGGATGTCATTCCTACCCATACGAATCAGCTTCGTGCTTGTCTTGTTTGTTCCCTTGTTAAAACCTTCGATCAGTTCCTTAAGACAGGATGCGAAAATTGCGAAATGTTCCTTCGGATGAGGGGCGATCCGGACCGTGTCAGTGAAGCTACCAGGTTTGTCGTTTATTTTTCCGAGTGATTCATATATGAATTATGATTTTTAGCTCAACATTTAGCGGATTAATCGGAGCAATGGACAACGACAACTCTTGGGTGTGCAAATGGCAGAAGATAAACAAGAAAGTTCCTGGATGTTATGCCATCTCCGTCACGGGCTCGTTGACGAGCGAGCTGATAAGTGAATTGAGAAGCATGAAAGTCACCTATCATCCTAATATGAGGGATCGTTCAAAACCTGTTTGATTTTTGTTTATTTTTGATCTCAAAAATTTTCGTAAATGAAGTTGAATTTTTGTTTTTTTCGACATTTATTGGTTAATTTTACCATTTTTATTTGAAATTTATTTAATGCTGTTTTTGTCATTACACACGAAATAACATATTTTCGACGAAATTTCTTGCTTTTAGATGATTTTTTCGGAAATTATTGATAATTTCATATATAATTCTTAATTTCCGAGGATAAACAAGTTTTTATATCGCGTTTTGATTGATATAGAGGTTTCTAGATCTATCTAAGAAGGATATAAGTCCGAAATACTAATTACGAAATAGTTATACAAGTTACTTTAATTTTTAACAAGTTTTAAAACCTCGTGTCGAGACCGTTCTGGTAACATTCAGGATTCCTACCTTATTTTGATTGTTATTTTTGAAGATGGGAAAGCGAAAGTCCAAACGAGCCCCGCCGACGAAGGCGAAGATGATCCAGCCCTTAGATACCCAGTTCGACTGTCCTTTCTGCAACCACGAAAAAGTCTGTGAAGTCAAAATGTGAGTTTTTCCTATTTATTTACATATAATATCCATTTATATACGATATCCAGGGATCGAGAAAGAAATGTCGGATTTATTTCTTGCCGTGTTTGTCAGGAATCTTATCAAGCCTCAATTAATTACCTCAGTGAACCCATCGATGTGTATTCGGATTGGATTGATGCCTGTGAGGAAGCCAACAAGTAGTACCTCGATTCATTTGGTCTCAATTTTCGCATCTCTACTTCCCCAGATGTATCACTTTTAATTTTCGCGGTTTTGTATGCCGTACAGTTTCTGTTAATAGTTGACATGCCTTTTAATGCATTGGTATGTACATACGCGATTGTTATTTAGTATGAAACTTTTCAATTGTGTTTTTTATGAAGAATTCGATGTTTTCGATTTGATACTTTTTTATTTTTTATTTTTTACAGTAGTGGTTGAAGATGCTGGTGAAGATTGTTCTGAAGACCAGAATCTGCAGAAGTCAGTTGGAGGTAATTAGAAGAACTACCAGTTCGGCCAGAATCAAATGGGATGACTGGACGCCTTCTGGATTGGTGAAGAGGACTCCTGTTCAGGTCCAACCGTTTTTGAAGCTCATTAGATTAGATAAACCTACAGGTAAATTTTTAAACTTTATGGTTGCATAATTTTAATTATTTTTGAATTTGTTTAAAATCTTTATAGATTTAATATTCTTATCTTGGATGTATCTGTGAATCACTATCTCCCTGTAGAGTTCCTCGCGAGAGTGGAAAGTGAATTTAAATCTAGGTATTTTTTTGTGAATATAAATTCCGAATTTCCTGAGGTGAAGTCCTGAATCTCCCATGAGTAGATCTTTAAGCTTTTCCTCTTGCGAATCAACCTCTAAACATTTCCTGTAGATATACTGTAAATGAACGTCCTTATTCTCTGTTAACGGATCTTTAGGCCTGTAAATATACCTCTAACCCTCTGAATGGATTCCTAAATTTGTAAATAAACCACCTATGGACCCTTTTACTTGTAAATAAACCACCTGTGAATGAATCCCTAAATCTATAAATGCATCTTCAATCCTTTGTAAATGAATCCCTAAGTCTATAAATACACCTTCAATCCTCTGAATAGATCCCTAAATCTATAAATAAACCACCTGTAAATGTACCTCCTGAATCTTTAAGTTTATAAATGCATCCCTAATTCTCTCTAATGAGTCCTTCAGCTTATAATAAACCCCCTGGGAAAGGATCTCTGAGCTTAGGAACCTTTCAGATCCCCCTATGGATGAACTTTTTCTTCATTCGCTGGTTATCCATTCAATTAGGAACCCAATTTTGCTAAGTAATGAATTTCTACCGACAATTTACCTTTGTAATTTTCGAAATTTTTGAAAGATAAAGAGGATTTTTAAAGAGATATTTCAGGAACGTTTTTGCTTTTCTGGCCGGCTTCCTGGGGGATTGCCCTAGCTACACCATTGACGGAATTTCCTGATTTAAAAATTGTCGGAATTTTCGCTGCTGGATCGTTTTTGATGAGAGGAGCTGCTTGTGTAATTAATGATTTGTGGGACAGAAAATACGATATTCAAGTAGAAAGAACAAAAACAAGACCTTTAGTAAGTGGAGAAATGACAATTCCTCAGGCAATTGGATTATTGGGAATTTTATTAAGTACTTCTTTAAGTTGTTTGATTCAATTGAATTATTTAACAATTTTAATTGGAATTTCGTCGATTATTCCTACTATTGCTTATCCGTTGGCGAAACGATATACTTACTGGCCTCAGTTAGCCCTAGGTTTGTTTTTTATAATTTTATTTAAAATTTTTAAATTAAAAAAAATTTCGAACTTTTTAATTTTCAAACTTTTTAAATTTTTATAATTTAAATTTTCTAATTTTTCTAATTTAAATTTCCTAATTTTTAAAAAATTGTTAACTTAAATTTTTCTGATTTTTTAAAATTTGAAATTTTAATTTTTCGGACTTTTTATATTTAGAATTAAAGAATTTTTAATTTTTTAATTGATAATTAATTTTAGGAGCGACGATAAACTACGGAGCTATTATGGGATTTACGGCAGTTACGAATGAATTTATTCCAGAAGCTATTTTTCCTTTGTATTTTTCAGCAATTTGTTGGACGATGATTTATGACACTATTTATGCTCATCAAGACAAGGATGATGATTCTAAAATTGGAGTAAAATCAACAGCTTTGAAATTTAAAGAAAAAACAAAATTATATTTAACTGGTTTTGGGGTTGGAATGATTTCGAACATGGCTTTGGCAGGATATATGGTGGATTTATCGTGGCCGTTTTATATGGCTTTAGGTACTGTAGGATGTCAATTTGCATGGCAGATTGGGACGTTGAATATTGATAACAAAGAAGACTGCTGGAAGAAGTTCAACTCGAATCAGTGGATAGGAATTGTGGTGTTGGCAGGTGTTCTGGCAGGGACGATAGTGAATCATTGAGTTGCATTCCCAGATTTTAATGTTTTTTATAAAATAAAAATACCTAGTCTTTGATGGTGTTGAGATGGAAAAGTAGATTAAAAAGGACCTGAAACGATGGCCTGAATATCAGGGAATATGTGTCGTGGAAGGCAAATTTCGTTCTGACGCGATATCCTCCGAAGGCCGTAGAAGTTCGTTTATCTCTGGGGGTGAGTCAAGTGAGGCTCAAACTCCCAATGTTTAAAGAATCTCCATGATCCACGTGACAGAGGTTATTATTGTTTAATTTCCTCTTGTGTTTATTTCATATATTAATTTTATTCCATTAAGTTCAGGATGTCTATGTTTGTTAAGAGTTGAGGAAGCGCTCCTTAGGTGATCTCAGCACGACCACCGTAATCCTGCGGCGTTTACATTGTTGTGTTGTTGTTTAATAATATATTTCCACGAAGAATTGTGTCGTTTTACAGTGTTGGATCGGGTACCCATCCTTAATGGGAAGCGCAACCAACCGGGAGCGCTTGGTCTCGAATGGATTGCCTAAGCATCGATAGGAGGGCATACAGTTCCTCTTGACAGGAAGTTCATAGGTGTTGTTTATATCGATTTCGACATAGTGTTTCTTTGTACTGTGCCTAAGGCATTTATTTGATAAACCTTTTCTATACTATTTTCCCTCCTCATTCAGACGTGCCTCTCTAAATCCTATTTAGCAACCTCTTCGTGGTAGAGAGGAGGCCCTGGGTGACCACTTCTTAGGGAACACAAACCTAGCTAATGCTAAGGGTTGTTTCAGGAGGCCCCGCCAGCCCCTCAAACGTACAAATGGGCAACGTACAGGACAAAAAATCAGCGCCTCAGTCCCCTGCAGCCCATCCCTGCCCGGAATGGTAACGCCGGATCAGCAAATAGACAGAGGCCATCTAATCTCAGGGCCAAAAGTTACCATATAAAAACACGCACAAGAAACACTCATCTTATTGTCAATACCTATAATTGCCGCTCAGTATGCTCAGCCCCACAGCTCAGTTTACTTATTAAGGAATCGCAGAGAATCCGATATGATATTCTTAAACGCTAGCGATGATAAGGAACTTAGACCAAAATTATTCAATACCACTATTCTCCCAGAAGAGGAGCTCGACCGAGTGTGGTAGGTTTTATTTTCCCGCTCTATTTATTTATTTCTGTCACACTGTACTACTACAAATCTCCATTGATATCAAGCAGCTCAACTCATATTCCACCGCCGGGGCTCCTACTCCAAAAAGGAGCAATATTTTCACCAATTTTTCACTAATATTGTACTAAAATTACTACTACTCTACACCTTTTACAACTCTTCCATCCACAGGAGGTTGGACGCAGAGCCTGCGACTCTACTCCGAAAAACTCCTAAACGCTAATAAAACGACAACCATTATTCCACCCACAAATTCTGAATGCGAAAAAAACCACCAGAATCGGAACATGGAACGTCCGAACGTTGTACTAATGCAATAAACTAGTCCAGCTCCTCCGAGAAGCCGACCATTATCATTTAGATATCACCTGCCAAGATCGCGATAACATGGACACCTAAAAATGGAAAGCGGAAAAGAGGACGGTCGAAGATCTCATGGCGATCCACAGTCAAAGCAGATCTGGAACACGCCGAAATCCCATAGGAAAAAGCAGAAGAAGCCGCCGCAGACGGTAAAAGATGGAATCGTTTTTGTCGCACCATATGCTTTAAGCATGAAGGAAAATAAAGAGAGAGATTCTCCCAGCCCTTACTTACTCGGGAGAAACTTGGACTATGAATAAAGAGCATGGAGAGTGTCTAAAAAAGATTCAAGCTTCTATAGAACGGCGTATCGTAGGCATTTCTCTACAACAACAACGTAGCAGAAATCTACACAATGCAGACCTACGCAAGCTAACCAAAGTCAAAGATGCCCTCGAATACGTGAATCATGCGAAATATCGATGGGCAGGTCATGTAGCGCACCACACTGATAATAGATGAAGTACAAGGATACTAGAATGGTACCCTCGCGAGTGTAAAAGACCAAAGGGTCGACCACCCACAAGGTGGTCAGATTCGTTAGCATTTAGGAATTTAGTATATTTGACGAAATGGCAGTTTTTATTGATGTTTCAAACAGCTTAACCATTGATGATCGAGATGCTAATGAAGTACCGATTTTGACAACTGGACACGAAAAACTTCGTGTAACGGTTATGTTGACAGCACGATCCGATGGCTACAAGTACCGACCATTTGTTCTGCTGCCTCGTAAGCGTCCTGATTCAAATATCATACACAAGTTCAAGAGCAAGCTTGAACTTAGTTGGATGAATGATGGGTGTACTTCAGATTACTTTCAGAAAGTACTTGGTCCATCTTCCTTTGGAAAAAGACTTCTGGCATGGGACAGCTTCCGTTGTCACTTGAGTGAAACAACCAAGAAGAAGCTGAAGCAGTTAGCAATCGATGTTGCCGTTATATTATAGCAGGTAAATTTGAAGAGAGACTAACTGAAGTCACTCACTCCCACCATACGCTATAACCCGAGATATGTTATAACGGCGGTCTTCTATATCCAAGTTCTACTGTATTTTACAATTTGTTTATGATAATGATTTAATTGCTCAAGTTTGAGATTTGAGTTCAGAATAAATCTTTATTAAAATTGTTAATAGTCTTTCTGGATCGGTGGTGTTATCGCCGTCCCGATCCAATAATAGGACCATCTAAACCATAGAGTGTTCGCTCAAGGGCATCTCGAATGAAGTCGTCCAGAGCGGAGCCCTCCTGTTCTCGCTCAGGATGAATACTTTAACCTCTCCTTGGACCCCTTTTTCGGGATTCAGACACTTGATTCCGTTCGTGAAGGTGAATTCGACGTTACTGACGAGTTTGGGGATCGGAATCAAGTCCTTATCCATGACGTACAGACTTTTGTCGCAGATGAAAGCGATCCATCTTTGATGATTCAGCATGTCCCCAGCTACAGTAATCTGAATATTGATCCTGAAATGTGGTCCGAAGCCGTTCACATCGACATTGATGTTCATTTTTTCAGAATCCTTTGTTGGAACAAGTCCGGAATTCGTGGAAGTAAGCTCCGCAAATGCCTTGGTTATATGAAGTCGTAACATGTAGAGATCTCTCTGGTAAGTCTGAAAGAATTCATTATACTATTCGTACGGTCATTTTAATAAAAAATATATTTGTCGATATTGGGTTTTCGATTACAGTTTATTAGTACACAAAAAAGTATAACTTTAAATCTAATAAAAGATGGAAATTGTTACTATTTTGTCATATTTTGAAATTGTTACAGTATCAGAAGTTTAACTTTTTTTGTGCATTGGAGCTGTTTTTGGATAGTGACTGGAAAGCCCTGACTTAAATTAGAAATGGACACTATCCAAAATCTCTACACAAAAAAGTGTAACTTTCAGTCTAATAAAAGTACAAATCGTCATTATTTTGTTATATTTTCGTCAAAAATGTCAAATATTCATGAAAAATACAACGATTGTGTCACATTTCGCCATTGTTACAGGATTAAAAGTTACGATTTTTTATATGTACATTCTTGTCCTAAAAGTTTCAAAAAATTTTAACAAAATCGTGCTTAGACAACTTTGTAATAAAATCTGTTTTTAATTTGTATAATAGTGTGATTATTAAAAACGAATATTCCAAACTCACAGCATGCATACGTTGTGGATTTTCTCTTTCTCGTAGACTTTGATCCACGAAGGTTTTTGTTTTTTTCGGAATGCTGAGCTTCTGATGCTGGGCTGCTGGAGGTCCGATTTCAGTTGCCTGTGCCGCGAGTACAGCTGTTCGACGAAAGATGTGGACTCCGATGCCTCCGGCTGGAAAACTTACAATTAAGATATTCACAAAAAAATCGTGATTTATGGTCTTGTAACAAAATAATGACAATTTCCATTTGTTACTGTACCAAAAGTTGCATTTTTTGTGTGTAGAGGTTTTGGATAGTGTCTATTTCCAACTGAAATCAGGGCTTTCCAGTCACTATCCAAAGTCTCTATACACATAAAATCGTAACTTTTGGCTCCGCAACAATTGTGAAATGTAACAAAAAAGTCACTTTTTTCGTGAATATTTGACTTTTGTGGTGAAAATTAAAAATAATAGTGACGATTTGCATTTGTTACTGGACCGAAAGTTACGTTTTTTTGCGTGTTGTGAATTTCGAACTTTACCGTTGGTCCCGATTATTAGGACGGCGTCTTCTCTTCCGAATCTCCCGAACTTGATCCATTCGATGTCGACGTCGATTTTCAAATTGTCCACGACGAATTGGTCGATATATACGGCCACGTGTTGTTTGAAGGCCACCAGAAGACCGGAGTACTGTCGCGATTCGTAGAAGAACGTCTCCATGTCGATTACAGGTTCAGAAAGCTGAATTTCTGATTGTTTTTTTCCTTTAAAAGTACAAAAAATCAAAGAATTATTTTTCGTGGCAAGAACAATGTGATTTTTGTTCGCAGCGATGGCGACGACAGGACTCTTCATCGTGATCGTCGAACTCGACACATCTCCTTTTGTGTTTCTTCTGATGACGATGACGTCAGATTCCCGTGTACATACAAACAACCGACTTTCTAGTTCGTATTGCCCATGGGCATACAGTTTGTCCGGAGTGCCGTGTATCTGGAATTGACTGAGGACGTTGTAGGCCTGGCTGTCGATCCAGTATATGGAGCCCAGTTCCGTCCCTACTACGATGACGTCAGTTTCTGTTTTGGCAGATTCCACTTTTTTGATCGTAGTTATGCAGGTGATTAGTAAATTCGAAATATTAAGTTTTTCTCCGTAATGCGAGATAATTTGGGACAAAGTTTCTTGTCTAGTTTCGTCATCTTCCAGAGTTAAGTAATGCTGAGAATGAAAACTCATTTTTCCGAGCGAAATTTCTGATTTTAGTTGTTCTAATCCGTTGAGCAACTCCTTAGGGGATATGGTTCTCTGGACGGCGGCTCTCCAGAGCTCCAACTCCGTCGGATGCAGGTCGGCCTGAGGCAAGTTGTATCTGTAATAAGGCTTCATGTTTCTGTAGACCAACAAACTCGACCCAACAGCCACGGCCACACAAGGAGAGTGTCCAGGATCGCTCACGAAAATCACTATCCCAGCAGGAATATCTGCCAAGTAACTGTCATTTACGATCGTTAATCCCTTCAAGAGCTTCAATCTGCATTGTTCTCCGGCCAAATCCACAAGAACTAATTTATAGTCGTTGTCTCCGTTTATATCCCCTACGGCAACGGAGTCTTTGTTGGTTTCTATGTTCGTCATCGGCTCCCACAAAGCTCGAACCCATTTTTTCCTCGAAGAATCTGATTCAGAATCTGTAATTTTTATTTTAAATAAAAAATTTAAAAATTACAAACCTTCTACGCTCGGGGGCAGATTACGGTGCAGATGCAAAGCTGCAAGACTCATTGAATTCGGGTTGGATATCTTAGGAATCTCAATCCCAATCCGAGAGTCGAAGCTCTCGCTCCCTTGACGACAGCTCCGTTGCCATGGATCTTCATTCCACAAAGACATCCTTTTTTTCATTTTTAAGTCTTTCTTTTTTATTTTATTTTCAAAAATTATTTAAATTTTAATTCATTTTTAAAATTTTTATTTTTTATTATATTTTAGAAAATTCCAAAAATTATTTAATTTTTATTTTTTAAATTTCCATTGTGAAAAATTTCAAAAATCAGGAAATCTGTTGATTTATAAAATTATCTATTTAATTTTTTAACGACTTTTTAAAATCTTGATTGATCATTTTAAAAAATCAAAACTAATTTCTAAAATTCTAAAAATTCATTTCCCGTGTTGGAACAGAAAAGAAGATAAAAAAGAAAGGACCTGGGGCAATGGGCTGGATATCAAGAGACAAGGAATACTGTAGGACATAAACGAGATTATCGATTGCAGTCGTATTGAAATTTGTTATGTAAATTTTAGGACAGAAAACTAGAAAGAGAACTGAAGCGATGGCCTGAATATCAAGAAACAAGGAATACTGTAGGACATAAACGAGATTCTCGGTTGTAACCATGTTGAAAATTATGTAAATTTTAGGACAGAAAACTAGAAAGAAAAGACCCAGAACGATGGCCTGAATATCAAGAAATATGGGATACTGTAGGACATAAACGAGATTTTTGGTTGTAGTTGTGCAGTAGGAAATAAAAAATCATTTTTCATACTGTCTTAGTCAAAATTATCATTATACTTCTGTTTTCTAAATACCCTTCAATTCCACAAAAAATCAAATTATTGTAGAATTCAAAATTACCAAAAATATAAAATTTATCAACAAATATTTAAAACAATTATTATTCAACTAAAATCCTAGAAAATTTTCCTCATATTCCTCCACCAGAGCTGCCAGGAAATCAGGGGATGAGGCTTCTGAATCCGTTCCTCAAAAAGATTAAAGTTGTTTTTCCTCAAAAGTTTCACCAAATAATCCGTTTTCACTCCACTTGACAAAAACGCCTGTCTCAAAGAAACAGGAATATCTGTCATTTTTTCCCTTGCCTTCTGAACATTGGAATCCGCGACGTCAATGAGGTCTTTCATAAGTGCCTTCAGGGCTTCTGGGTTCTTATTGTTGTACACTCTATCTCCATTCAATCCATGAATCTCCATCAGATCCGTCGGCAACAGAACCACTCCTTCCTTCAGAAGCGGAACCGTGGCTCTCACCAAAGTCACCACCCCGACCCCTGCTCCCATGTAATCCGCTGCTTCTAAGAACCTCGGATCTGCCTTGTCGTCCAAACCGGATCCTATCAACTTAATCATAGTTCCGTGGACATTTCTACCGTTTTCTTCTAATTTCTTAATAGATTCAAATGGCCTATCTCCTAAGGTTTCTTGTCTAGCAGCCACAAGTTTTTGAAAAAGATCAAGATCCGAAGATTTCCCAAATCCATGTAGAGCTGTTACAACAGGTTGTCTAAAACAACAATTAAACCACATAAACCATATAAAAATGTACCTAGGTATAGGCCCTTTGGCATCTCCATAAAGAGCATTCAAGGCATCTTTCCAAAATTGCAGCTGGTATATTCCGGTAACTCCTGAATTTCTTTTTATTTTTTGTCGAATTGTTGACACTTCTACATTCAACGCAAGACTCTAAAAATCGCTAATTATAAGATCATAAAAATTAAAAATAAATTTCGTTACGAAATAGTCCCAACAGGAATTTTTAGAAACTTCCAAAATCTACAGTAATCCATATGGTGTTTTTGATTCTATGTAATAATTATTTCCTAATTCATTAATTATCATAAAAATTAAAAATAAATTTCGTTACAAAATAGTCCCAACAGGAATTTTTAGAAACTTCCAAAATCTACAGTAACCAATGCGATGATTTTGATTCTATGTAATAATTATTTCCTAATTCATTAATTATCATAAAAACTAAACTTTTCCACAAAATCGTCTCAGCACGAAGTTCTGTAACTTTTTAAAAACCGAAATCTATGATTTCGTAATTAATTTTTACAACTATATTTTACTTTAAAAAATTTAAAACTTTCTGAATCAAAGTACATAGAGCACATAACCCTACAGGATCAACTTTCATATATGAAAACACTGAATATAAATTCAAAAAATCCCATAATTACAGTAACTATCGAAAAAGTTTATTTTTACATAAAAACCACTCACAGCTAATATCCTTGGTTGTTTATCCTTCGGCATCAACATCAAAGCCAGGTAATTCTCATAATCCCTTTTCCTAACGAGATCAGCACAATACGAAAAAGCCTCCTTCATCGACTTCTGATCTGGCGGTCGTCTGGCCTTCTCCGACGAGTTGACAGGATTTTTCCCTCTGAAAATTCACAATCCACATCATCCCAGTTAAATTTTATTCAGATAGACCACTTACACAATAGAAAACGACATAAAGCGGAATGAGGATCGATCTAAAAGACAATATTTAATAATTCCATTTGACGACCAGCATTATTACCAACTGTGGACTTCAGAACATTGGAGACAAGCATTTTGATCTGTGGTCAAAGGTATAAAAGGATGGACAATTTCCAACAGTATCCCAGGATTTTTTAACGGCCTAAAAGTCATTAAGTAAATTTAAAATTAAAAATCATTACCAAACAAATTTTAAACCAAAAAATAGCGTTAATATAAATCCTAAACCTCAGCATTTACAGAAAGTTCTAAACTTAATACTAGTATAATTTTTAAAATATTGAAAATTTTAACATAATTTTTAAAAATGTCGAAAATTTTAACATAATTTCTTAAAATGTCAAAAATTTTAATATAATTTTTAAAAATTCAAACCTCTTTGTCAGCACGAATTGTTTGAAAATCTCCAGCCAAAAAAGTAGTTGAAAAAATCAGAACAATCAAGCTCACAAAAGTCTGGACAACAATATCCAGTGGAAGTTGAGTAAATTCTTGTTCTGTCAATCTAAGATAGGACCTGTGTTGAGCGGCTGAATAGGCACAATGAAGAAGGCTGGCAAGGCTGACCAAACTGAGGACTTTCCAAGTAGCCTGAGAACTGGAATTCATATCGGGCACTTTGTAGCCCTTAATTACCGTATATTAGAGGAAAATCTAAAATAAAAAACAAATAATTTCAAAAATTTCGAAATATACTGTAACCGAATTAACGGTTTTAATTAATCACAAAAATCCAAAAACAACAAATTATATAACCTATCGTATACTACCAACAAAAGTTAATTTGTACAATGTCAACGACATCAGAAGGCAGCAAGCTTCAAAAAAAGCCGCATTATGCCTTTTCCAATTCAAATTTGGTTTTCTTCCGCAACAGCTTGTCCGTCAGCAACGTAGCCTTCTCCGTGACACTCGTAGAGGCCGAAGAATGAACCACTTCAATCGGAATACCGTATTTTTCTTCCAGTTTCTCCTGCATTCCACACAAAGTCTTCTTGATGGAGTTTCTGAAGGAAATCACCAGAATTCGCTCGATAAACGAAGACAACCTCGGGTAGTTGATGGAAACGAAGAGATGACGAGATAAAGAAGTCTTGTCATTACCCTGAAACGGCCAAATTTCAGAAGGCCTATATATGGAAATCCTCACGGAATTCGTGTAGACGCTTTTTTCGTCCATGTGGAACAGACCAGTATGAGCCACGTTCCTTGTGTAGGTTACCAGCGTGTTATTCCTTCTGTCGTAAATACTTTCTTCCAAAGTAGGGACGATCTGGATACTCGTCAATCTGGACATCCATTTCGGGACTGATTTCAAGAAACTTGCACCTGAAAAAAGTAGGATTTATATAAAAGTTATAAAGTTTACATAAACATGAAAGTTATGTGTAAAAAATGGAATTTATATAAAAATGATGAGATTTACGTAAATTTTACAACATTCATATAAAATTATAAAATTTATATGAAAATTATAAAGTCTATGCAAAAATTGCGAAATTTACATAGAATTTATATAAAAATTACAAAGTTTATATAAAAATTATGTAGCCTATGTGAAAATTGAGAAATTTACATAAAATTCACAATATTCATATAAAAATTGGAATAAAACCAACCTTTTTTAACAATTAATTTCTTCGTGTAGATGATACTTCCATTGATTCTTCTTTCAATAACGTCCTCAGAAATTACATGTTTTGCGAAACTGTTTGGGTACCTGTCATAGAAAACAGAAGCTACTTGGTTGAAAGAGTAATCGAAGTAATGCAGAGGTGAGTTCCAATACTTCATTTCAACAACAAAAATAAGTTATTTTTGAGGCTGGACGAGGACAGGAATGAGAACCAAAACATCAAAGGAATGAAGAAATAAGCCAGTGAAACGTGCGCAGTAATCTGGTCAACGACCATTCCGACTTCTTTGTGAGACCAGCTTTTTTGACTTGACTGACTCAATGTAATATAAGAAAAACATAAAAATTATTTATTTTTTAACAGACTTTGTCCATCATTGTGGAAACAAGGCATTAATGGTGCAGTAGTCTTACTGTATGAGAAGATAGTTTTTTTAACGAGAACAATGCCGAGGAGAACGAGTTGAACGAAAAAGCAGGATTCCCGGAACGAAAGACAAAACTGGCTCAGCTCGAACTAACTCACGAGTTAACTGGCTCACATTGACTCGACCTTTTTTCGAAATCAGCAGTTACCCGAAGGCGAGGACAAACCTGGTCTTGTGGTCGTTTGTCTCAGGGACTTGACAGCTGATTTTACTCATTAGAATTTTTTGCTTTTCTCAATTTGGAATACGGGATGGACGAAGACAACCCTGAGGGAACCAGAAACCTGAGTTTGTCGTTTACATTGGAGAGACCTGTTCCAGAAGAGTCCAAAAAGCCGGATATCCCTCCTTTGAAAGTTGTAAGTTTTTTGATGATTATTTTATCGATCGATGTTGATGACATTTCTAGCTTCACAATGAAGAAATCAAGCATCTCACGAATCTGGCTGTCAATCTCCAAAAAAACGGAGTTAGTCCGCTGGAAATTTCCCTAGCGAAGCCAGGAGGAGTCCCGGACGAATTCAAGTGAGATTTCATATATCGATTTCCCTTACGAAATTTTCAGAGAGGACATGATTCATCTCCACGACAGACTCAATGCTGTTCTTGGCACGTTGGAAGTCGTTTACGACCCCAAAGGCAGGTTAGTTCCGGAAGTCGTGTCTTTGAAAGAACGAAATTCCAATGAACTCAAGAAGTTGCTCGGAGCTGGAGAATCCTTTTCCACCTTCATCCGGAAAAGTAGGTTTTCAGATTCAAATCAACTTTGTTTTCGGTTCAATTCGTTGCTAAGGATGTTTAGCGATTTTCGTGGATTTAGTACGTCCGTTATCCCGTAATTTCGAGTTTGTCTTCTTGTAGGTTTCTTCGAGGATATAGAGGAAAGATTTGAATTATTTAAGTGACGTTTTATGAATGTAAATATTGGAGTTTCCTGGGAATGGAGTGTGAATCCACGTAAATGACGACCTAGGTACTTTTCTTGCAAGTGTAATTTCAAATTCTTACGAACGAAGCTCTAAATTCAAGTTAATGAAAACTCAAACCTTACCCCCTGCGAATAAGGCTTTAAATCTCTGCACTTCCGTGAACGAAGCTCTAAATTCAAGTTAATGAAAACTTAGATGTTTTTCTTGTTAATAAATCTCTAAAATCCTGCGAATAAAGCTCTAAATCCATGTTAATGAAAACTCAAACCTTACTCTTTATGAACTAACTTCTGGACTTCCTGTGGACGAAGTTCTGGATCTTTATTGATGGAAATCTAAGCATTCACCTTGTAAATAAAGTTTCAAACGTTCTATGAAAGAAAATTTAAAATCTTTATGAAATCCTAAACTTGTTACAATTGCACTTTTAAACCTATAACTTCCTTCGCGAAAAAATCACATCTTTACTGGTTATTTTTTGATTGATATATCTAATTTAAGCATTAAACTTCATCTGACATTTTTCCCACATGATTTTTGACTTTTTATAACATAATTGGGATTTTTTTGAATAATTTCATATATGAATTTGATTTCAGTACGTCAATACCACTGGTCACCTCGTTGTAACGTTGTCTGGAGACAGAATACGGTAGCATATCGATGTCAGACATGTGGATTAAATTCTTGTATGTCTTTATGTGCAGAATGTTTCGAAAAAGCCGATCACGAAGGACATGATTATTCGAGGTTTTTTTCTACTGTAGGAGGCTGTTGTGATTGTGGAAATCCAGATGTGATGGATCCGAAGGGTTTTTGCAGATTTCACAGAGAAGGAGCTCCTAGGGAATCTGAACAACCGCCTTCAGAAGACCTTGTGATGCTTCGTTATGTTGTTATTAAACTTCTTACAAGAATGTTGGTTGTTTTAAGAAGATGGGTGAAATATTATAATTCTTTCATGGAATATATGAAGAATAATGTTCAAAAAACACCGTCATGTATCATTGCCACAAATTCGACGATTGAACAAGGAATCAGACCGATTGTTAATTTTTTGACGGAATTAAGCGAAGGCGGAAGTGTCATAACGGATATATTTGTTGAATTGTTGCTAGACACGGACTTGTATCAAGAAATGTGTTCTGGAAGTTGTGAATCATCAATTTTTGAAAAAAGAACAATAGAAGCTCCTGATTGGAGATTAATGCCGAATTTGGAAGAAGATTTAAATAGTTTGAAAAATTTATCATCAATAAGAAATATGCCAGATAAATCGAAACTTCATGGATTTTCGATAAATTGTATTTTGGATGAATTAATTATTTATTTAATCAGAATAGCCTATCCTCAAGAATTGATAGATCTGTTGCTGAATTTACTGTATGATATGAAATACAAAGAAAGATTTGCAAAAAAATTTTTTGCATATTATCCATATATAACAGGAATGGTAGCGGAATTACTGAAAGAAATGCCAATGGATCCACATGAAGGATCAAAAATAGCAGAAAGAATAGTCCATATTTCTGTTCAAATATGTTCAGGAGCAAATATTTGTACATGGTTACAAAATGAAATAGATGTTGTTAATTGTATTTTAGAAGGTACATTTATGATGACAATAATTGGTTCAAGATCAACAGAAATTAATCATACAGCTCAAAGATTTTATTCATGTAATTCACCAGATGAATACAGTAATGATAATTCGTGGTTAACAGCAAATGTTGAAACAAATCAATTTTTTTCTAAAAGTGCAGATTTATTTGTTTTAACAGATACACAAAATTTGACCGTTCATCAATCAATTGCAAAAGCGTTATTTTCGAGAGAATTCATGGTGGCTAAGTATATCAGAAACATTGAGTTTTTCCAAGGTTGGTTTTGATTACTATTGTTAGTGACAGTACTAGTATTAATAGTAGTAGTAGTAGTAGTAGTTCTATTGGTATTAGTAGTAGTACTAATAGTAGTAGTAATAGTTGTATTGATATTAGTAGTATTATTGGTATTAGTAGTAGTACTAATAGTAGTAGTAATAGTTGTATTGATATTAGTAGTATTATTGGTATTAGTAGTAGTACTAATAGTAGTAGTAATAGTTGTATTGATATTAGTAGTATTATTGGTAGTAGTAGTATTGACAGTTGTATTGGTATTGGTATTGGTATTTGTATCATTATTATTATTATTATTAGTAGTAGTAGTAGTATGTTGGTAGTATTAGTATTATTAATAACAGTATTGTCGTTTTTAGTAGTAGTAGTGTTAGTGCAAGCTGTTTGTTGATTAGTTTTTTATTGTATGATAGTTGCTTTTGTAGGACTTATAATTTTAAATAATCATTTGTTTTTGAGTTAATGCTTTATCGTTGTAAATTGATTTTTGGAAGGAATAGTAACTCAGAAATGTCCAGAATGATAAGGATGTTTAATCTATGAAGATATTTGTGGATGTTTTTAGCGAAAATTAGGCTGAAATTTGCGAGATTAGTTGTATATTAAAAATTAAAAATTAAAAATTGCAGGAATGGGAGTCGAATGGCGTATTGTTCGAGGTGATCATAGAGTGAACGATTGGGCAGGAAAAGCTCAAAAATGTTACAATGTTGAATTTGAAGCATGTTCATTACCGATGCATAATTTATTTCAGCATGTTTCAAAAGTAGAAGAATGTAAAATTTTTTATGATTGTATTATTAATGCTATTCAAAGATGGTTTGAAGCTATCAGAATTGAATGTTCTCCTACATTGACTGAAACTCCACCGTATGCTGTTAGTTTTCATATTCCACTTCATAGACATTTGGCATGTTTGATTTTTCAAATGCAATGTATTGGAGAAAGTTGTAATCCAATAATTGAAAATTTAAAATCAAATGAACAATTTCTAAGATTGCTTATACTGTATCCGATGAGAATATTTGCAGCAAGATCGGAATTTTATGCAGGTATGTGGACGAGAAATGGACAATCTATGAGAACAGCGGTTTCGCATTATTCTAAACCAACAATTACATTTAGTTTTCAAAGTGCAGATTTGATACTTGTTAGATTTGCAGCATCAAATATGGATCAAGAATATTTTTGGAATTGTATTTTAAATAGTTTTCATTTGCATGATTGTTTTGATTATCCGGATGAATCAGAAGAATTTGAAACAACAGATCCGTTGATTATTGTTACGAGAAGATCGTGGATTCCGTTTCTTGTGGATGGAGCATTGAGATTAATGATTGATTTGATTGTTGGTAGAAGGGATACAGAACGAGATTGTAATGAATTGTTGAAAGAAGAAATTATTGCACTTTTGGCAAGACAGGATTTACCGTATTCTCATGTTAGAGCAGTTATTCCGATGAGAGGTAATACTGCATTTGATCAACAAGTAACTGTATTTGATAAGTTGATAAGTGATGTAGCGAATTTTGTTGAACCGGATCAAAATAATTCTCTACAATATGGAAGATATGAATTGAAAGAAGAATTATACGAAACTAAAGTTTGTCCAGCGTTTTGTAGACTTAGATCATTTGGAATGGTGGATTTTAATGAGTTTATGAATAGAATGGATTCAAGAGATAGAATTAAATGTGAACCTGCATTACCACCAACTTGTTCGGCATGGTTACCGTATAGAATGTATGATTTTGATAAACTTTATGAAAAAAGATTCAAAGATGTAAGAGGAGTAGCTGCTTTATTGACTCAACCAACATTTTTTGTTTTTTGTCAAAGAATTCTTCTAAAGGTAATTTTTTTTAAAAGTGATTTTTATTATTTCTTGAGTTTTTTAAGATAATTTTTATTATTTATTAGATTTTTTAAGATAATTTTTTGTTATTTCTTGGATTTTTAGAAATTATTTTTTATTATTTATTAAATTTTTCAAAAATTATTTTTGTTATTTCTTGAATTTTTTAAAATTATTTTTTATTATTTATTAAATTTTTTAAGATAATTTTTTTGTTATTTCTTGGATTTTTAGAAATTATTTTTTATTATTTATTAAATTTTTCAAAAATTATTTTTGTTATTTCTTGAATTTTTTAAAATTATTTTTTGTTATTTTAGAGAATTTAAAATTATATTTGTAATTTTGAAATATTTCTTGATTTTTATTGTTTTTTAATTTTTGTGATTTTTAAAATTGGTTTATTTTAGATCAACAGACCAAATTATTATTATACATCTACTGTCTTTCAAGAAACAATTTATTTATTAACTTTATCTGTACAATTTTTGAAATCGAAAATTTTCGATGAATGTGAATCATTGCTTTTTCGATCTCGGGCGTTTGCTACAGATGGAACGGGACATTTGCCGTTTTTTCAAGATCCTGTATATTTGGAATCCGTCAGGGATTCGTTGAATCCTAGGAGAACTGTGATGAATATGTTTATGAAGAAATTCAACGATGAAGACAGTATTTTGATATTGCTTTTGGAACTTTTTACGAAATTGGTTCTTCAACAAAAACCAGAATTGCAAGAAACTGAAGCATTATTGCAACTTTCTAATTACCTGAATGTGCCTGAGGGAGGGGATGAAAGAATATACGGATCTGGAGCTGAGTATGTCGGTAGATTGTTGAGGAATTTGTTTTTGTTGGATGATGACATCAGAATTGAAATTAGATCGTTTTTGAATCAAACTAAATTACAAGAAACTCCAATGGAAGTGGATAATCCAACAAGTTCAATGGAATTAAGTAATACGGTAGATAAAAAAGCGAAATTAAAAAAAAAGAAAGAAGCTATTTTGCAAAAACTTCAAAAAAAAGGAGCAGTTTTGATGAAAATGCACATGGAATCGGAAGGTATAACTCAATCGGAAATGGACAGAATTGAAACTAAATCAACAAATAGAACAATGTATATTTGTCCGTTTTGTAGTGATACAACAGATCATTCATTAGCTAATCCTATTGGAATTTTTGTACTTACTAGACCAAATAATGTTATTTTTAATTCTTGTGATGGAAATGATGTTGTTTTGGATTTGATGGATTTGGCACCTAATCCGAGGACATCGGCATCGGCTTCTGGATTTACGAAAATTGAACCAGAAAAAAAAGAAATAAAGAAAATTAAAACCTTGAAAAAATGGATTATTGAAAGAGATAACTATTGTTTGAAAGGATTTGGTGAAAATGGTAAATCTGCTTTGAAATCGTTACGGTATAGAACGGGGATCGAAGTTAGAAGTTGTGGACATTGTGCTCATTTGACATGTTTTAAAAGTTATTTCAACAGTTTGACAAGTAGTCCTACAATAAGAGTGGATTTTACATTGTCGTGTCCTATGTGTAGATGTTCGATTAATGGAATCTTGCCTCTTAAAGTCGAATACGGTAGGGAGAAAATGAGAGCAGATTTCGATATAGAAGAATTACAAACGAATTTGAAAGAAATAATAACTTTGTATTTGACGAGATTGAACGATCCAAGACCGATATACAAAAATAACGATGAAATGAACGAATTTCAAAAAAGATACAGATGTGCTTATGATGATTTTGAAGATATTGCATATAGACAAATTTTGAATGGACAAAGTGATAATGTAACAGGTGAAAAAAGTGTTTCTGAAGGTTATTTTAAAGGTTATGATGCAAGAATGGGATTTGTTCAGTAAGTTTATTTTTTTTGTTTTAATTTTTAAAATAATAATTTTTTTTAATTTTTGTGTAAAAACAAGAAATTTTATAATTTATTACGAAATTGACTTGTAATTTTGAAGATTTTTTAATTTTTTAAAACCATTTTTTTACTTTTAAAATTAAAAAAATAGAAAATTTGATGATTTATTATCAAATTAATTTTTTTTTACAGTAATTTTGAAGATTTTTCAATTTTTTTAGAATATTTTTGTTAAAAATTATTTTTTCTCCTTTTTTAACTTTTAACTTTTAAAATTAAAAAATAGAAAATTTGGTAATTTATTATCAAATTAATTCTTTTTTACAGTAATTTTGAAGATTCGTGTTAGGAAATTTTTGTAATAAAATTTATTTTTAAAATAATTTGATTTTTGAATTTCCACAAAAAAATTTTAAAAATGGATTTTTTGTTTTAGAATATTTTTAGAAATTTCAACTTAGTTTGCGAAATTTTAATTTCTTGAATTTTGAAATATAATTTTAATTTTAAAAATTTCCAGAAGCAATATCGAAAGAATGGTGATGTGTGCTTCGTTGGATTTGCCGCTTCAAAATTTTTCGAAAAATTCCATTATTGAACATATTCTGAGTGGAGCTGTTACTTTGTCGCTTCAAAAAGATCAAATTTCAGTGAGAAAATATTTTGAAGGATTTATTAATGCTGCTGGTGGTCAAATTAGTAAAATTGAAGAAATTCGAGCATATCCTCCAATGTTGCTTTGTGATTTTCAATCGTTGTATCTTAGATGTGCTGGGATGCCGTTGGTTGATGAGCAATTTGTGGATTATGACAGAAAAGCATACTGTAAATTACTGTATCGGATATTTGTGAATTTATGCCTTACAAAAGCCGTTCAAATTTTGGTTACGAAATGTTCGAATCGGAATTTATTAAAGCAATTTTTTGAATTTTGCAATTTTGGAAACGAAAAAATTATTGAAAAAGGTCTTCAAAAAATTCTGGAATCAAGTAGAGATTTACTAATGGATGGAATGGATAATATTTACAATGAAAACTCGAAAAATATAAATTTATCAACAATTTCAGAAATTATTGAATTTACAAAAAATGAAGCAGAAAAAATTTTGATTTATTTTTCAAAATTTGTAATTATTTTATTAAAAAATATTTTTAAAGAAGATTTATCTGAAAATGAAAAAAAATTATTTATAAATGGAAATTTTGAAGAAATTTATAAAAATATTTTTGGAGAATCAAATGAAAATGAAATTTTTTCATTTTCTATATCAAGCAGATTTTTTTTGACTCATCTTTTTCAAGTTATAAAATTGGAGATTTCTGGACCACTTGTTGAAGTAAGTTTTTTTTAAAATAATTTTATTGAAATTTTTAAAATTTCTATAATTTTAAAAAGATTATGAAATTTTTATTTTTTGAAAAATTTATTTAAAATTTTGAATTTTTTTGAAGAAATTATTTAAATTTTGAATTTTTTGAAGAATTTATTTAAATTTTGAATTTTTCTGAAGAATTTATTTAAAATTTTTGGATTTTTTGGAGAATTTATTTAAATTTTGAATTTTTTGAAGAAATTATTTTAAATTTTTGGATTTTTTGAAGAATTTATTTTAAATTTTGAATTTTTTTGAAGAATTTATTTAAATTTTGAATTTTTTGAAGAAATTATTTAAATTTTGGAATTTTTTGAAGAATTTATTTTAAATTTTGGAATTTTTTATGAGTTTTCGAAATACAGTAGAATGTTATGGGTTTTTTATAATTTTTTAAATAATCTTGAATTTTGGAAGTTTTCAGAATTTGATTGAATATAATGAATTCTTTCAAGATTTTTAGAGTTTTTAATTTTTAGAAATTTATAAATTATAAAAATTGAAATTTTGAAGTTTTTTTAGATTTATTTTTTATTTTTACAATGTTGTTTTTTTAGATTTTGGCGAATGAGAACTTCAACTGGAAATACAGATCAATTTTGAAACCTCCTCCTCTGTATGATAAACTTTTTGCGGCTTTCTTTGGACAGAAATGCCATTATTGTGGAAGAGAACCAAAACATCAAATTTTGTGTCTTCTTTGTGGAACTTTTATGTGTCTTCACAAATGTAATCCTCGAGATGATGCTGTGGATGAATTTGATACGTTAATTGAGAAACATACGTTGAGTTGTGGAACTGGATCTTGTTGTTATCTTTCGTTGAATTCGACAATGATCATCATGAATTACTATAGACAGGCTCTTCTTTGGGGAACTTTGTACTTGGATGCTCATGGAGAAGAAGATCGGAATCTTTTGTAAGTTTTTTGAAAGTTATTGGTTTTAAAAATTATAATTTTAAAAAATTACTGTAGTTTTAGAAGTTATAATTTCAAATAATTACTATAGTTTTAAAAATTATAATTTTAAAAAATTACTGTAGTTTTAAAAATTATAATTTTAAGAAATTACTATAGTTTTAGAAGTTATAATTTTAAGAAATTACTGTAGTTTTAAATTGTACAAGTTTTTGGAATTTTTGAATTTTCTAGTAAAATGGGAAATTTGATAGTTTACTACAGTAATCTGTTTAATTTTTCGGTAATTTTAGGAACTTTTTGAGATAATTTTGTAGGAATTAGTTGAATGTAATTTTTGAAGTAATTATTTAATTTTTAAAATATTTATTTAATTTTTGAAATAATTATTTAATTTTTAAAATAATTATTTTTTTTATTTTTAGCCGTGGTAAACCGCTTTATTTGTCAGAAAACAGATTGAATCAATTATTGAGGAGCTGGTATGTTCAGGATCTGGATCGTAAAGGTCAACTTCGATGGTTTTCAATCGATCAATTAACAGCTTTTTTGAAACAATGTCATCATGCAATTTGATTCGGTGGAAAAACAGCTTGTCATTGAGTATTTATTGGTTTTACAGTAATTTTAGTCATTTTTGTAATTTTTTGACACGGTGTATATTCGTTTTGGAGTGAAAATTTATTAAAATCAATTTGAAACAGGGGCTCTTGGGGTTCATTGTGGGTGTTTTTGTTGGATTTGTTAGTCTGAATGTTCCGCGTACTGATGAGGAAGTAGATATCGTAGAAAGGTTTATAATAGATGCCTGAGGTACAATACAAAAATCCATGTCGAAATTGGTACACACAACGAACATAATTCTCGTAAAAAAGAACTGTATTTTTTATTTTTAATGCTGAGGAAATCTGTTTGAGACCGAGTAATCCTTGTTGGTGTTAAGAGAATCCATCCGGGACCAAGTGTTCCTTGTCAGTGCTAAGAGAATCTGTTTGAGACCAAGCGTTCCTTGCCAGTGCTAAGAGAATCCATTCGAGACCAAGCGTTCCTTGTCAATATTAAGGGAATCCATCCAGGACCAACTGATCCCTGTTAGTGCTAAGGGAATCCATCCGGGACCAAATGATCCCTGTCGGTTGCACTTCCCACTAAGGATGGAGTGCCTGATCCAACACTTTTTTATTTTTTAAACATTTTTGGGTGAAGAGTACTGTATTTTTTAATTACAGAAAAATAAAATTAAACTTTTGAAGATACTATAAGATGGATAAAAATATTAAATTTAATTGGAATTTTTTTTTAATTTTTAAAGATACTGTATTTTTTTTATTCAAAAACATGAAATTTAAGATTTCCGAAGATACTGTAGAATTTCGAAAATTTTTATTTAAAAACTTTTTTTTTATTTTTAAAAAATTTTCAAAGATACTGTAAAATTAAAAAAAATTAATTTTTGTAAAATTTTTAGGATTTTTTTGAATAAATTATTGATCCATATTTCTGGAAAAAATAAATTAGCTGAAATTTCCTAGTTTCTTTTTTGTCTTCAGAATCAATTATGAAAGTTTAAAAATTCTTAAACGTCTTCCAAAAAGACCGAAAAAAGTTTTTCCTTTGATTCGCCTTGATTTCGAAGATCTTTTTAATTTTTTTCTTACGTGATTGAGATGTTAAGTTGATTTAAATACTAAAAAATTTATAAAAGCGAAAAAAATTACATAAAGTTTACGAAATAAGGGGAAGTGTCGCTAGAGAGTAAATATCGCTGGGGATCAACTGGCGCTAAGAAAGTAAATATTATTGGGGATCAATTATCAATGGGAAGTAACTGATTTTGAGAAGTAACTATTGCTAGAGGAGTAATTGCCGCTGGGGTAGTAATTATCACTGGGGATCAATTATCAGTGGGAAAGTAACTATTGCTAGAGAAGTAATTGCTACTAGGGTAACAAATATCGCTGGGGATCAACTACCGCTGGGGAAGTAACTGATTTTGGGAAATAATTATTGTTAGAGAAGTAACTGCTACTAGGGTAGCAAATATCACTGGGGATCAACTAGCGCTGAAGGACCGACTGCCACTAACTACGAAGTAACTGTCAGTAAGGACTAATTGGCAGTGGAGAGCAATATCACTGGAGATCAACTGTCAATGGAGAGTAACTGCCTTTGAAGAGTAACTGTTTCTGGAGAGTAATTGCCTCTGGAGGAGTAAATATCGCTGAAAAACCAACTGCCTCTGGGGAGTAACCGCCCTCGGGGACTATCTACCGTTAAGGACCAACTGCTGCTGAGAAGTAAATACCATTAGGGACCAACTGTCTTTGAGGAACAACTACCGCTGGGGAGTAATTGTCATACAGCTCCAAAAAGTCTTTCGAGTTACCCGATTTTCCTCAATTGGCTGTTTTAAATAGACCACAAGTGGACAAGGTCATCGACTGGTCCATTCAACGAATGAGTTCCAAGTACCTATTTTTCATATTTTAAATAATATCCAGAAAATTTTATCTATTTTTTACAAAAATTCATTATTTAAAATGTTCGAAAAACTTCAGTAAAAATTTCAAAATTTTTTTTTACTTTTTCAAAAATTTCCGAAAATTTTTTAAATTTTAGATTTTTTACTAAGATTCTAGGAAATTCCAAAATACTCTAAGAATTCCAAAAATCTCCAGAATCTTCTACAAGATTTTTAAAATTTTGAAATTTTGAATAAAATTAAGAAATTCTGATTTTTAAATTTTGAACAAAATTAAAAAATTTCGATTTTTAAATTTTGAATAAAATTAAGAAATTTCAATTTTTAAATTTCGAACAAAATTAAAAAATTTTAATTTTTAAATTTTGAATAAAATTAAGAAATTTTAATTTTTAAATTTTGAATAAAATTAAAAAATATATAGTTTTGAATATTGTGCGTTTTAGGGATTATTAGAGCCGGAATAGTCTTATTTCAGCCGTATCAATTTCTTGTTCAGGATGTTTTTCGAAAACATCTGCGTTTTATTTTTTGCATTTTTAGTCAAAACTGCTCAAAGCTTGGTTTCTGATGTTTTGAAACGGCCAATGTTGTCAAAACTGAACACTGGGACAAAGTTTAGAATTTTCTTCCAAGTCATAATTTTTTTAAATTCCAATCCTGAGATCTGTGAAACCGTCGATATCAAAATTGAATTAAATTTTTTCCAACAAATGCGTAAGTCGGCCGAATGCTGCACGCAACCTGCAGGTTTTATTTCGATTTCGAAATCTTCAGAAGTGTACAAACAAATATTGACTGATCTGCCAGAATGCTGCGCGCAACCTGCAAACTTAATTTTGATTTTAATACCGAGCAGTCTGGTCCAATGTTGCGCGCAACGTGCAAACTTAACTTTTATTTCGAAATTTTTATAAACATAATTATAGAAATCTCAATCGACTTGCCCTAATGTTGCGCGCAACCTGCAGACTTAATTTTGATTTTAATACCGAGCAGTCTGGTCCAATGTTGCGCGCAACGTGCAAACTTAACTTTTATTTCGAAATTTTTATAAACATAATTATAGAAATCTTGATCGACTTGCTCCAATGTTGCGCGCAACCTGCAAACTTAATTTTGATTTTAATACCGAGCAGTCTGGTCCAATGTTGCGCGCAACGTGCAAATTTAACTTCTATTTCGAAATTTTTATAAACATAATTATAGAAATCTCAATCGACTTGCTCCAATGTTGCGCGCAATCTGCAGACTTAATTTCGAAGTTGATTTTGATTTTGAGGTCGACCACTTCATAGACCTCGATACATATGGAAGGATTACGTTCAAGACAGAACATTTTCTTTTTTGCTAATTGAATTTTATTTTCGTCCATTTCTGACCACTAAAATTTTGAAATTTTTCGGAAATTTCTCAAATCAAAAAATCCAAAAATTCGTATTGGAAAGATTTTATAAAAATATTTAATTTTGGAACCTAGAAGGGTCTTTGTACTTTTATATTGAAACTTCAGGGCCTTGTAGGACCTAGCAGGACCTAATTATTTTTTGAAGTCTCAGAATGTTGTAGGACCTGGTATGACCTAGCAAGATTTTTTAGAACCTATTCATTTTTATATCGAAATCTTAGGATGTCGTAAGACCTAATTCTTTATCGAAATCTTAGGACCTAGCAGGGCCTATTTATTTTTTTTAATTCTAGGACCTAGCAGGACCTAACTATTTTTCCACTAAAATTCCAGGACCTTTTAGGACCTAATTATTTCTTTATTAAAATTCTAAGACCTAGTAGGACCTAACAGGACCTAACAGGACCTAGCAGGACCTAACTATTTTTCCACTAAAATCTCAGGACCTTTTAGGACCTAATTATTTTTTCATTAAAATTCTAAGATCTAGTAGGACCTAGCAGGACCTAACTATTTTTCCACTAAAATCCCAGGACCTTTTAGGACCTAATTATTTCTTTATTAAAATCATAAAACTTATTTTTTAATTCTTAAAATTGTCTGAATTTTATTTTTCGCAATTTTCTGAAACAATAAAATTTATCTTAAAAATTCCCGAAAATTAATTTTAACTATAAAAAATGAATTTTATTGTTTTGTATCGCAAAGTCCCCTTGGCACCATTTTTCAAATTTCCTCAAACTGGCTTCGAACCAGTCTGAAAAATTGATCCATATCTGAAACACGGCCAGTATTATTCGTCCGATTTTTTTTTGGAAATTTTCCATTAAATTTTCGACTGAATGACAAATGTGTCCCAGTAATATTTGATCCCCGTTTTTTATTTTTTCAATTTTCACTAATTTTGAATATTTTTAATTTTTAAATTAACTTTTTTTACTTAACTAAAATATTAAATTAATTAGAATATTTTAAAAAATATAAAAATTAAGTAAATTATATATTACGAAATAAGGGATCAACTGTTGTTAAAACCGATTTATGGGCCGAATGATACTTTTTTCTCAGCAATTTTGGTCTCTATTTTTTTCAATTTCCACTAATTTCGAATATTTTTAATTTTTAAATTAACTTTTTTCTCACTTAACTAAGATATTAAGTTAATTTAAATATAAAAAAATTAATATAAAAATGAAATTAATTATATATTACGAAATAAGGGATCAACTGTTGTTAAAACCGATTTATGGGCTGAATGATACTTTTTTCTCAGCAATTTTGGTCTCTATTTTTTTCAATTTCCACTAATTTCGAATATTTTTAATTTTTAAATTAACTTTTTTCTCACTTAACTAAGATATTAAGTTAATTTAAATATAAAAATAAATGAAATAATTTTTGCAAAAAAAAAGTAAATGTCGTACAGCTCAATTTTCGTCTTTTGACTGACCATTGAAAATTTGATTTTTTTAAATAATTGTTTTTTATATTTTCGAAAGATTTGTGTCCTAATATAGAATTTTTTTTAAATATTATTTTTCCAAAATTATTTTTAAATTTCCCGCGAAAAAAATTTATAAAAATCAATTTTTTTACAGTAATTTTAAAAATTATAGAAATTCGTGTTGGGATATTTTCGTGATAAAAGTCGCTTTTTTAGTTTTATAATGTGATTTTTGAATTCCCGCGCAAGAGCGAGTGGAAGTAGAAAAATGGCAAGTTTGGTAATTTTCTTAGAAAATTGAGGTGATCTGTCCTCACTCGCGCTCGTTTTTGTCGACCGTTCATTTTTTGCCATTTTTGAATTCCCGCGCAAGGACGAGTGGGAGTACAAAAATGGAAAATCTGGCAAATCGACTCGCTCTGTCCTCACTCTCTCATTTCTTTTTTCTTTCATTTCAATCCTAAAATTTCTGAAAAAATTTAAAAATTCGCTCTTAAAATTTTTTTTAAATTTAAACTTTTTTTAAAATATAATTTTCCAAAATTGAATAAATTATATTTTTTTTTAATTTAAATTTTTTTATTTTTAAAGATTCTAGAAATTCGTTTTAGGACTATTTCCTGAAAACATCCATTTTTGTTTTTTTCATAATGGTGTAATTTTTGGCGTATCCAATAACCCCAATTTTGGCTCGAAGAAAAGTTGAATGGAGCGGACCATCGGAGACCAGTCATTTTCCACAAGACGGAACAGAAACTTTTTTTGACATTTTTTCTTTATTGTACAGTCCGATTTGATTTTGATCCAAATTGACTTTTGACAGCGATCGCGGACTGCGGTTTCTCTGTTAATTTGCCTTTTATCCTTGAAAGGCTGTACCTCAAAAGTGGATCTCCATTTGGGTTCTTGGAAATCCCTTTTTTAATCCATTATGGATTATAAAATAGTTGTGTTTCATGTTACTAAAGTTGACGGTTAGATTTCGGGGTTGAAATTTAGAATTTTTGTTCCAAGACGCAACTTTCAAAATCGGAAATTTTCGTGTTAAGACACAACTTTCGAAATCAGAAATTTTCGTGTTAAGACAACTTTCGAAATTAGAAATTTTCGTGTTAAGACACAACTTTCGAAATCAGAAGTTTTTCGTGGTGAGAATTTGTTTCATTTTTTCCTCAGATCCTTGCACAAATTTTCCCTCATATTAATATTAATAAAAAGCCTTTTTTAATCAGAAATTTTTGTAATAAAAACTTATTCTTTTTTTAGATTTTTTTCATTCTCGTTTTCGTCCACAATTGAAAAGAACAAAGTTTGGATAATCAGGGATCTTTGTGGTGAAAGTTCATTGTTTTTTTACCTTATTGTTCGCGCGGATTTCTACTCGCTCTGGTAAAAAAACTTTTTTGACCATTGAAAATTTTCGCGGTAGGACTTTGTTTTTTTAAATTCATTTTTAGTTTTAATTTTTATTCAAAATTTAAAAAAAAGGAAATTTTGATTATTAAAGATTTTCGTGGTGGGATTTTATTCTTTTTTAAATTTATTTTTAGTTTTAATTTTTATTCAAAATTTAAAAAAAAAGAAAATTTTGATTACTAAAAATTTTCGTGGTGAGATTTTGTTTTTTTTTGCGCGGATTTCCACTCGTGAAGAGAAACAGATGAATTTACTGTGATCATTAGGGACTTTTTTGACGAAAATAAGTTTCATTTTGAACTTAATTCTGTTTGTATTGTTTAAGGAGGAAAATTTTTGTGATAATCAGAAAAGCTTTCGCGGTGGGAATTGAGTCGGTATTTCGCGACAGAATCCTTCCTAATAAGGCTTCTGTTCTGAGCGGAGGGATCATCGGAGAAAGTTGAAGTCGAGCGGGCATTGATCTGGCTTCTAGTCTTTTTTGCAAACATATGATGCATAAGACTTTTGAGACCGAGAAAGACGGGTATTAGTTTGACAAACCCGACCTTAAGTCTTTTTTGAATAATTATTTTTAAAGAGTACATAAGTCTAATTTTGTAAAACTTGTTTAAAAAAATAAGTCTAATTTATAAAACTTGTTTTAAAAAAATAAGTTTAATCTTATAAAATTTCATTTTTTTAAATAAGTTTAATTTTATAAAATTTAATTTTTTTTAAATAAGTTTAATTTTATAAAATTTAATTTTTTTTAAATAAGTTTAATTTTATAAAATTTAATTTTTTTAAATAAGTTTAATTTTATAAAATTTCATTTTTTTTAAATAAGTTTAATTTTATAAAATTTCATTTTTTTTAAATAAGTTTAATTTTATAAAATTTAATTTTTTTTAAATAAGTCTAATTTTATAAAATTTCATTTTTTTAAATAAGTTTAATCTTATAAAATTTAATTTTTTTAAACAAGTTTAATTTTATAAAATTTCATTTTTTTAAATAAGTTTAATTTTTTCAATTTTCAAAAATCACAAAAATTCGATTTTTTAAATATAAAATTTACTTTTTTTTAATTTTTTGAAAATACCTAAATTTAAGTTTTTTATTTTTCTTAAGTATAAAAATTCAATTAAAAAATAATTTTTATTTTTTTAAAAATAAGTTATTTTTTAAATATTTCTTAATTTATTTAAAAATACATAAATTCGGTTTTTTAATTTAAAAAACTTAAATATTGACAGATTTGTTCAAAATTTTTCTCGACTCCGATTTTCGAGATCAAAGAATTGACTCATTCGGGTTTCGAGTGGATCTCGCGGGATTGATCGTTTGAGAAAAAGTTGATTCGTGATTATTTGAGTTCCTGGGATTCGATCAGTCATTCACCGTTGGATGAATCACGGTTTTTCGCGCTTTATTTGGTCAACAAAACCAAACCTTATATTCGTCGAAGACAGTTTATCCTCGAAAACAACGATCATTCCAACAAGCAGTAAGTCTTCATGCCAGTTTTTCCTTTGACTGTCCTTGATTCGCTTCAGGAGTCTTTGTCAATTTTGAAATTTTTATTTATCTTTTGGGATTCATAAATATATATAATTTTATTTTTATTATTTTTATTCATTGTAATTTTTATATGAAAATATTCTTAATTTTTATAATGCCAGTTTTTCCTTTGAGTGTCATCATTCGTTTCAAGAATCTTTGACGATTTCGAAATTTTTATTTACTTCGTCTCGGTTTTCCTTTTTAGGATTTGTGGCGATATATAATTTTATTTTTATTTTTCTTTTTTACTTTTTTATTATTGTGATTTTTATATGAAAATACCTTTAACAATCTTTATTAGTAGTGCCAGTTTTGCCTTCGACTGTCCTTCATTTGTTTTGAGACTTGATTGCGAAATTTTGATTAACTTTAATTCAATTTTATTTTATTTATTTTTTGAATTTACAACAATATAAATCATGTTTTTCCTCGTGTTTTTTATTTTTATTCTTATCATTGTCTTTTTCTATATATAATCATGGAAATTTCTATTAATAGCGCCGGTTAATCACGTCCGTTTTATCGGTGACTGTCCTTGACTCTGGAATTCTTCGTTGATTTCGAAATCCCAATTACTGTTTTAATTTAATTCTAGACTGACAATGACACATGGTTGCTCTTCGTGTTTTTACATACTTTAATGCGAAATTACGTGTAAGTCCTCGTCAAGAACACCAGTTATCCGTGCCAGTCTCACCACTGACTGTCCTTTGTTCTTTTTGAGAATCTTCATTGATTTCGGAATTTTTATTAACCTCATTTTAATTTTTCTTCAAATTTGTGACGCCATGTGATCTTGTTTTTTCGTGTTTCCTTCGGATATTGTTATTATTGCCACTTTTATATAAAACCACTCGTAACAATCCCTATTAATGACCGCGAGGATTCCGTATCGTTTGTGTTTGCACTTGATGCTATCCTCTAGTCCACTCGTTCCAAGTGATTGGAGCTCTTCTTCATGCAGATTATTGTGTTTGACCATGTCTTTTTGTTGACAATCACACAGACGTTATCGCTATCGTTGAACAAATAATTGGCTGTTCACAGACTGGTCGGAAGTTGATTCATCCTTTAATTTTCCTACGTCATTTAGTTTGACATTGTACTATTTTCCCAAGTTTTGTTCCGTTTCAATATATTTCGGTTTGTCCTGTTGACGCTAGATCCCATCTAATAGTTTTTTCGAACCTACGGTTTGGCGCCAACTGGTTTATTCCTCTTCTTTCTGGTCACTTGCCTGCCAAAGACGCGCGCTTTTTTCATTTTGCTTATTTCTGTTTTATTCGCTAAAACGATATATTTTTTAGACGGTTTTTTGTATATATTGTTCTACGCATGGTGAATCCTGGTGGAGAGTTAGGAGAATATGGATCGGAACAATGGTAAGCCGTCGTTTATGCATATCCAGAATCTGCGGATGGCTAGAGCAGCTCCATCAACGATAAGTGCCGATCGATTGACCTTGGATAATGTGTCTGCTTACAACGTCGACGTGGATACGGGCGACTCCAGGACCTCGAGCATCATCACTCTCCGTGAGGTCCCATCGTAAGTATTTGTATTCCGTTCTTATCAATGTTATCATTTTGTAGTTTCCTGATTGAAGCCTTCTCGCGAATCTGGTGTCTGGATGGATGCAAGGTGGAAGGGATTTTCCGAAAAGAAGGAGCTGCTGCCAGGACGAAAGAGGGTTCGTTGCCGGTGTTCTTCGGGGCCGAGCCGATCCCCAAGAACTTCCTCGTCCACGACATCTGTTCTTGGATCAAGAGGTTCTTCAGGGACTTGAAACAACCCTTGTTCCGTGACAGAGAACATATACTGCTCGATTTTGCCAATACGTTCCCGACGATAGAACGACGAGATGAGTTGTTTACCACGTTGATGACTATTTTGGACCGAATTCCCGCAAGTCAATGGGAGCACTGGGATACCTAATGCGATGTCTTCAGGAGGTTGTTAAACTGTTGTTGTATTTTTGATGGGAGGTTGTTTCAGATCAGTGAGGAGGCTCGGTGCACCACATGACGGTAGAGACTTGGCTACTGTGTTTGCGCCGGCGATATTCGGGACCATGTGCTGGAGCAGAAGCCGATGAAGAAGTCTAGAAGCGGGTCTCAAGACAACATGCTCTCGGAGGTGAAGAGAATAAACGAGTTGAAGGTGCTAGTCATTCAAGTGATGATTGAGAACGCCGAGAAGATCATCGTTCCGAAGGATTGCTACAACAGCCACTAGACGTCCATCTGATCTGAAGAAAAAAGAACGAGGGTTCATCGCATCTTCCGTCCAGAAAAATGGGGGAGCGAAGATATCTAGATATGAGGACATTCCTCCTGATCCTGTGAAGAAGCATTCGACCATGAGGTTTGTTGTTTTTCGGTATCTGATGTAACCGTGAATTTTAGAAACTCTCAATCAGCAAGTGATCTTATCCTTCATGTGGAACAGATGGTTGAATTGCAAGAAGCTGCTGAGGGGAGAGGTCGCGACAAAAAGAAAACTAAACAACAAAGGTCGAATTCGGTGGTTCGAGCCTTTGGTGCTCTGAAAAGTCATTTTAAAAAATCCATGTCGAACATTCCGGACGATGGCTTTATGGACACTCCTGATCCTCCTGTTCTTGTTTCGAAAAGGATACCTCATCCCGAATCAACTCCTGTTCGGTCGCGCACTGGTCTAATTAGTATGGATCCTTCTGCAAGTAGTGATGAAGCGACGTTGAATGTCCCTAAAACGGAGAAAATTGGAAATGATATGGATATTCATATGATTAAGAAAGTTATGTCTCCAAAAGACAAAAAGTTTGTTTTTCCGACTTATTTAATTTTATTTGCGGTTTTTTAGGAAAAGAGCACCTATACCAAGTTTTGATAATCCTTCGTCGAACGATGAAAAGAAGGAGAATATTGATTTTACAAAATCTGTTTTGGAATCAGTAGATCAAGCTTTGTCAAATACGAAAAAACCGATGGGTTATTCGAATTCCTCTAACATTCAGAGGACTGCAACTCAGATGCAGCGTCGACCACAACCACTTCAGTTTGATAGGGATCGTCGTCATACTGCTCCTGTGAACCAAGCTTTGAGACGTAATCAACCAAATACTATTGCTTCTGGTCTTAACACCCCTAGAAGTAACTTGTCTATCCTTTTCCCTGCTGTTTAGTTTTATTTGGTTTTTTATAATGGAATTGTTTTCAGAAGCTAAGGTGACTCGTAGATCATCGTCCAGAAGAAGTGGTAGTTGTACATCTACGTCTAGTGAAGATTCCTTTGGGAAAAGTATATTGCCGATCGATTCAAATGAACTATTGGAACAGAAAGGAATAGAGGCCAGGAGAAGACGCAGATATAGAAAAAAGAATAGTAATTCATCAATGACAAATTTGCTTTTGGAGAATACTTTGGGTTCACCTGAGAAAACGATTCCTCCTGATCCTTCTCCGCATTCTGTATCTCATCCTATTAGCAAAATATTAAAATTGAAAGGTAAATGGTTTGTTAGTTTTAGTGATGATTTTTTGTTTTAGATAGTGAGACATCTGATAATCCAGTGACTTCTGATACGCCTTCCTCTCCAGAAATTAAACGACATATTCATTCACGTGCATTGCTTGCTGGTATTCCGAAATCTCAATCGAGACCATCTCCGACTCTTTCTGTCGATGTTCATGTGGTGACATCTCGTTCAACAACTGCACAGATTACACCGTCTCCTGATTCTGGTTGTTCTTCTGTTTCGTCAAAACAACTTCAATCTGATTCTTCTGGTGTGTTTGTTAAGCCGAAAGATCCTGTTTTTGTAAAACCAGCAAGACAGAGAGATGTGATTGTTCATGAAAGACCGGCAAAAGTGAATATTCGATCTACTGGAACTTCTATAATGCTTCATACAGAATCATCTAGAGCTAAATGTCGATCTCCAATTAAACGAACAACGAACGCATCTGGTGCTTCATCTAGGCAAAATTCGAAAAGTCCTGCGAGAACGAAACCTCGAGGTCCTACGAATGGTAATTCAACGTTATTCAGTAGACATGATCCCGTACATGAACGTGAAGAAGATTTTGGTCGTCCTAGTATAGCTCAAATTCAAGGAACTGGTTTTGTTAATCAAAGGATTCAACTATTTAGTAAGGATCAACTGAAAAGATCGCCTATGAGTTCGAAAAGTCCTACCTTAATTCCGAAATTTGCTGTAAGTTTAAGAAATTTTTAAAATAATTGTGATTTATTTTTTAGATGGAATATGGAACGAGTATGGTAGATAGTTATAAACCTGCTGTTAAACCTGCAGCTCATGGAATTGTTTGGAATAAGCAACCAAATATTGGATCAGTGAAAGTTGAAGGTAAGTTTTTAATTTTTTGGTTGTGGATTGTTCTTTCTTTTTTCTTCTAACCTTTGGCTTGGCTATGGTATTGTATTACAGCTTTACCTAAATTACCGAAATTTGCGGCTTCGAAGTTGAAAGCTCAGAATCATACACCAAAAACGCCGAAAATACGAGTTAGAGTTGGAGAACGTAAACAAGATGCTGCAAGAAGAGCTGCACTATTTCAAGCGATGTCGAAACTTTCGGTTAGATCGCCGTTGAAGAATTTACAAGGAGCAACACCGAAGAAACTTTTGGAACAAACGAGGACCCCATCTCCTAATCTCTCTGCTGCTAGACGATTTGCTTCAATCAGAACTCGTAATGCTTCTCCTTTGACAGAATTAATTCATCGTGAGAAGCGTAATTTGACTTTGGGATCTGAGTTTCATCTATAGATCTATCCTTTGTTTCCTTTGACAGCTTCGTATTTCTGTACTTCTCACGCTTTTTGTTGTTGAATTCTTTCCGCATAAATTCGTCGTTGATATAGAATTTTTGTTTTAGCTAGGAAAGCTTCAAGTCGTGCGGTCTCGGCGACTGTTCTTCCGCTGTCTTCAGATGGTCGTAATTCACGTCCGATCATCTCCAGTTCCAGACTTCCGGATTGCGGTACTGTCGTTTTCTCCAGTCGTTCTCGCAACTTCGATCTCGAGAGATCTCCTTTAATGTAGTTTTTGTAATACGTGTATATTGTTTTTTTAAGAAGTTTTTTTAAAAATAAAATGAAAATTGAAGGAATTTGGATATTTTAAAAAATTGGAATTTTTTTAAATTTAAGAAAATTTAGAGATTTTTGGATTTTGGTTTTTGGAAAATGTGAAGTCAATTCTTGCCACGGAAGTTTCTGATGATCAAAGAGTTGGACAAGTTTTAAATGAGTTAAATTTGGTCTAAAAAATTCGTAATGAGAGTCCGTTTATTACAAAAGTTCTAAAATAATAAAATCTAATTTTATCAGTGCGAGTCGAAATAAATCCAAATAAACAACTAGTAGAAAAAAGCGAAATTAATTCTCGTTACGAAAGTTCTAAAATAATAAAAATCTAATTTTATCAGTGTAAGTCGAATTTAGCGCAAAAAACTAATCACAAAAATGAGTGAAATCGACTCTCGCCACGAAAGTTCTAAAATAATAAAAATCTAATTTCACCAGTGCGAGTCGAAATAGATCCAAATAAACAACTAGTAGAAAAAAGCGAAATCGACTCTCATTGCGAAAGTTCTAAAATAATAAAAATCTAATTTTACCAGTGCGAGTCGAATTTAGTGCAAGAAACTAATCACAAAAATGAGTAAAATCGACTCTCGCCACGAAAGCCTGAAATACGGATGACAAATTCTATGAAAAAATTCGTTTTGAGACCTTCGAAGAAGTGCGAACATTTAACCTGGATTCTGATTCGTCATTTTGTTGATTATTTCTAAATCTATAAAAATCTTAATATTTTTAAGTTTAAAAATTCTTAGGTACCCGCAATGCCAGTTTTACCATTGTCTGGTCTTTCGCAATTTTGACTGGTTGGGTATCTTCGCGCTGTTTTTTTCGTTTCTCAGTTTTAGGCCCCGATCTGACAAAATTCGTTTTTTTTTATTCTTTTTCTGACTTGAATCCAACTTTGTGATGTTTCAGGTTGTACTAATCTTCTATGGGCATTTCGTACTAACTTTTGACGGAGAATTGGGAGAATATGGATCGGAACAATGGTAAGCCGTCGTTTATGCATATCCAGAATCTGCGGATGGCTAGAGCAGCTCCATCAACGATAAGTGCCGATCGATTGACCTTGGATAATGTGTCTGCTTACAACGTCGACGTGGATACGGGCGACTCCAGGACCTCGAGTATCATCACTCTCCGTGAGGTCCCATCGTAAGTATTTGTATTCCGTTCTTATCAATGTTATCATTTTGTAGTTTCCTGATTGAAGCCTTCTCGCGAATCTGGTGTCTGGATGGATGCAAAGTGGAAGGGATTTTCCGGAAAGAAGGAGCTGCTGCCAGGACGAAAGAGGGTTCGTTACCGGTGTTCTTCGGGGCCGAGCCGATCCCCAAGAACTTCCTCGTCCACGACATTTGTTCTTGGATCAAGAGGTTCTTCAGGGACCTGAAACAACCCTTGTTCCGTGACAGAGAACATATACTGCTTGATTTCGCTAATACGTTCCCGACGATAGAACGACGAGATGAGTTGTTTACCACGTTGATGACTATTTTGGACCGAATTCCCGCAATCAACATGGGAGCACTGGGATACCTAATGCATGTCTTCAGGAGGTTGTTAAACTGTTGTTGTATTTTTGATGGGAGGTTGTTTCAGATCAGTGAGGAGGCTTCGGTGCACCACATGACGGTAGAGAACTTGGCTACTGTGTTTGCGCCGGCGATATTCAGGGACCATGTGCTGGAGCAGAAGCCGATGAAGAAGTCTAGAAGCGGGTCTCAAGACAACATGCTCTCGGAGGTGAAGAGAATAAACGAGTTGAAGGTGCTAGTCATTCAAGTGATGTTGAGAACGCCGAGAAGATCATCGTTCCGAAGGAGCTACAAAGCCACTAGACGTCCATCTGATCTGAAGAAAAAAGAACGAGGGTTCATCGCATCTTCCGTCCAGAAAAATGGCAGATTAAGGGTTCAGAAGGAGATTTCTGCAGATATCGTGCCCGAAGATCCAATTGTTGCTAAGCCTACGATGATGTCACCTGTAAAATCCTATTTTGAATCTTCTCAAAACCTCTGTCTCGATGTTGATGCTGCTGATGTATATATTAAGCCTAAAGATTCTGTTTTAATTAACCGAAGAAAACCAAAAAATGAAATTGCCCATGAGAAACCTCCAAAAACGAACGTTCATCCTTCTGGAACGACCGTAATGCTTCATAAAGGATGTTCACGTAATTTCTCACCTTCAATCAAACGATCTACCGATGGATCAAGTCATGTTATGAATATTGAAAGCCTGTTCAACAAGCCAAATGATCTTCGGTTTCTGCTGGAAGTCGCAGGCAGACCTAGTCTTACTCAAATCCAAGGATCCGGAATTGTTCATCAAAGAATCGAACAATTTAACAATAAAGAAAATGAAGCAAATTCGTAAAAGGAAAACTTGTATATATTGAGACTGTGGAATATATAAATAAATAACGACCACCAACGAAGACAAAAATAATTATGTGTGAATTTTCCTTTCGGGAAAAAACCGATTTTTGAAGATTATCGACTAAATTTTTTTGTTTTTTTCAAATGTCTAAGAATTTTAAATTATTGAATTTTTTTGGAGATTTTTCAAATTCAGAAATAGGAAATCCAGAATCCGTTGTTTCTGAATCTTCGAATTTTTCAAATGTTTTTTTAATTGAAAAAGAAAATTTTATTTTTCAATCAACTTTGACGAAATTTACTGAATCAAAAATTTGTACTTTTGAAAAAATGACTTTTAAAACTTTGAAAAAAAAGAAATTTAATTTTATTTGTAAAAAAAATTCGGGATTTAAACAGAATATTGAATCCGGATCTGGTGGATTTTTGGAATCATTTATTCAAGTTGAAGATGGATTAAATGAAAATTCTTTCGTCGAAGAATCTGCGAAAATTGAAGATCCGAATAGTTTTATTTCTAGAATTCATTCAAAATTGGGATTCAACCTGGATCAAGAAATCAAATTAGCTGAGGATATGGTAGAATCAGAAGAAGATAGAACTTGGGACTTCAGAGGATATATGGAAGATAAAGTTGGATTTTATATATCATAAATTAAATATATTATTTTAGAATATTTATTATCGATATATCGAAAATAAAGTTGGATTTTATATATCAAAACTTAAATATATTATTTTAGAAGACTTTTCATCGATATATCGATCGTTATATCAGACAACATGTTAACGATAAAATCAACCAAGTTTGATTTTGTTTTATGTTTAAATTTACGTAAATCTTTTCAGAAATCACTCCATCAATATGTCGATCGTTATATCAAACAAAATGAAGACATGTTGATTGACAAAATACCTTCAGAAGTCCTGGATGAATTCAACGAAGCAGTAATCAAAGTGAAAGAAGAAATAATCGGAGATCTCGATTCGATCTGTTTCGAGATTGTCGAAAATTCGAAAAAAGATCCTCAAGCTGTTCTGAAATTATTCAAAGCTTTAGAAACCGATGATGAGGAGTATTATTTTAAAGAAATCCTTAATTATCGAAAAATTGTAAGAAACAAACAAGGACTTCCTGACGATGGTCTCAATTTTGAAAATCACGCAGAAAAAAATTTTAAAAAAGAAGAAAAAAAAACAAAAAACGTCATAATTGAATTGAAAAAAAATTACGAATCCACGAAGAAACCGAAATATCTCAAAAGAAAAAAATCCTCGACCAAAGATGTTGGAATCATGTTGATGGAGGACTTGATGGACAGACAAGACTTTAAAGACAATTTTAATCAGGTGTTCAAGAAAACTAAAAAAGTAATTTTTAACTGAAGTTATCTGAAATCCATTGAACAATTTGTTGGATAAATAAAATTTTAAAAATAATTTTAATCGTACTTTTAAGAAAATTAAAAATATATCTAAAATATCTTGAAGAACTTTTCAATCATGAGTATTGGAACCCTGTTAATGGAAGACTTGATGAATAAAGTTTCAAAAATATTTCCAATTATGTCTTTCAGAAAACTAAGAAACTAATTAAAACTTTTAAAAAAACTTTTCAACTAAGGCCGTCTGAAATCCATTGATGGAAGGCTTGATGGATAAACAAGACTTTTCAGATAACCTCAATTGTGTTTCAAGAAAACTAAAAAGTTTTTAAATCAAAGGTGAAAAATCTAGTTTTTCTTTTTTACTTTGTTTTCTTCAATATTCCCGGAAAAAATCTAAAGAAAATCAAGAAGATAAAAATCTTTTTCTTAAATATAAAAAATTCATTTAATCGAATTTATTCCAAAATGGAACAGTTTTCAGATTTGTATTTAAAAATTCACGAAAAATCGAAACTAATTATCGATAAAATTAAAGAAAAAATTTATGTTCACAGATATATTTTTCAACCGCGACTTTTGTTGATCTTTTTTCTGACTTTTATTACTGTATTATGGACATTGAACGCCATCATTGGACTTGTGACTCAATTATTTATTATCTTATTCACCGCCCCAGCCCCGAAGACTTGTCCTCATTTCTTCTGGAGGGACAACTACTGTGAACCTCCACTACCGTTTCACTACGAAAAAAGGATAAGATATGGAGAAGCTTATCTGAGTGAATTCTGTGGGAACGGTGTTGCGGTCACTTTTAAATGCCATCCTTATTTCGAAGCCTGTCAATTAAGTAACTCATGGGGCGGACTGAAACTTTTGGATTCGGACAATCTCCCGACTGCGTGTTCTAACATCAAGGATCGACAGTACTTCCCACTGAATCCTTTGTCCACAGAAGAGGCGCATTTCCCGATTGCTTATGCCAAAACTGTCAAACGGGATTATTACTTTCTGGAAATGGAATTGGCTTCAACCTATGCTCCTCAGAACTTGTACTGTTACAGCATCGACAAAAACGCGACGACTTTATTCAAAGAAAGAATGAGGAATCTGGCAAACTGTCTCCCGAATGTTTACATAGGGACGAAGGAGTACGATCTCGAAGGAGGTGATAGTCAACTCTACGCTTACTTAAATTGTATTAAGCAGTTAGTTAACCACAAATGGAAATATGTAATTTTCCTCGAGGTGATTATTCATTTACTTAGGTAAACTCCCCAAAGTTTTCAGAATCACGATGTTGCAGTTAAAACAAATGCCGAGATAGTCGAAATCTTGAAAATGTTCAACGGCTCCAATGAGATAGCCATCAACAGGATTCCATCATACACCCTGAACGGAGATTGGAGCTTCAAAAACATCCAACTGATGAAGAAAGAATACAAAAACGAAGAATTCAAGAGACTTCGATTAGCCCAAGGGGATTTACAGTCAGCCTGGTCTAGACAAGCCATAGATTACATCCTAGAGGAAATCAACATCGTACATGTTACAGAAAACTTCAAAAACGAAACCACCTATGGCATGGATCGGGTTTTCCTCAGTTCTCTCCAAATTACCGAAGACGTCAAGTTGCCTGGTGGCTTCACCGATGTTTGTCTCGACAGAGGATTCGAAACGAACTCAATCCTCCGATATGTCTACTATCCAGGGAAGAGCTGTGAAAGCGGGATCATCAAAAACGGACTTTGCATCGGAGGAAGGTCCAACTTGAGGTTCATTGAGAAAATGCCACACATGTTCTTCTCCGTGATGGACCCACAACAGGAATTCGTCGCTTATCAATGCTGGAGAGAGCGGATGTTCAACAAGACCTATTCTCCCGAGAGATTACCCCCGGCGATCACCCTCGAGCCCTATCTGCACCACTACGTGAACAACACGATTGTCAGACTGAATCGAGAAAGATTGGACTCTCATTTTAGAATGGATGCTTTTAGTTGTGAATAAGTCGATTTATTATCGTTACAAAATACATACAAATCAAGTGACAATTGAAAACACGAAAAGGCGGGCCGCACAACTTGGAAACCCAATAAAATTATTCAAAATACGAGTGGGGAAATATCTGCGCGTGCCCGGCGCCACGCAAGCTATTAAGCAGACTCTCTCAAATTGAGAAAAGCATCGAATCACAGTTGGAATAATTAATTTGTAGCGATAAGTAATATTAGCAATCAAGGGATTCTTGGAACGACTGGCCATTAACTGAGAGATGGAATAATTACAGGCAATAGAACGTGAAATGCAATCATTCAGCCTGCACCGATCCTGGCGCAGAAGATGCTGTCTTGGCTGGAACCGGCGACTCGGGAGAGGTAGCTTGGTGCTCAGCAGAGCGCGGTTGCTGCATGTTCTCTGCTGTGCCTGATTCGTCTCCATTCTCGTTTCCAAAATCGCCATCTATGAAGTCACCAGTATTTGGCTTCATAACTTCCTGCTCGTCGTCCCAATCGTTGTTGAGGCCTTCCAGTTCGCTAGATTCCAAAATATCTGTGAAGTTGCCTTCTTCAGTGCTTAATAAGTTGGAGTCGAATCGACTTCCGCCGTGAGCTACCGCCGAAACGGCTTCATCGATGTGCTCCGGCATTGAAGGTGCTGCCCCTGGGGATTTGAAAGAACGAGAACGGCTAGATTGTCTCTGTGCTGGCGCTGAAGTCGTCTCCTCTGGAGGCGGAGTGATCGGTCTGACCTGTTGATATGGAGCAGGCTCATCATCTGCCACCGACCCATTTCGAGAGCGACGTCGAGCATTCATGAAGAAGTTAGACACTGTAGACATATCAAGTCTCAAATGCTCAGCAATTGTTTGTTGCATTTCACGACTAGGACGTTGAGTTTCTTTGAAAATGGCCTGAAATTAAAATTCAATCAGGATCACGGTCAAAGGACATACCTGGAGTGTTCTTTTCTGGATATCGGTGAATACTAAACGTGGTCTTTTTGTGGCACTGCCACCTTCGTCATTGGCGGTCCTCGATCTGTGATTCTGGCGGGCGTTTTGAGCTGGAGTCGGTGGGGACATTACAACCGATGCAGTTCCAGTTGAATTTGATCCCATCGGCCCTGAAACAGCTTTTAATAAAGACCGAAGTCATGACGATACAAACCTTTGTACATATCCAAGATACTTAATCTGACATGAAGAGGTTGCTGAACCCAATTAAACATACGACGGAATGTTTCTCTGCCGGACTTCAACTTATTCCACGGCTTAGGATTTCTCAACAAGTCGGAGAGTGTTCCCTGACTTCGACAAAGAATTCTTTCAGCAAAGATGGCCTGGGGAATGGAGTGCTGCTTCAGCTCATACGCGATTCTTTTACAAAGATCTTTTGTGTCAATGTAGATATCATCGTCTATCTCAGCATTTAGAGGGTCTGAAGCATCCGAGGTGGAATACACTGCCCTCGGAATACCGGCACCAGGCCCCATATTCCCAGTAGCTCGTGGCTGTCGCTGTTCCGTCGATTGAGGAGTAGACTCTTGAGCTGAAGGTCCAGCAGAAGCGTTTTGGGATTTGCGAGCGCGAGAACGTCTAGATTGCTGAGATTGCGGCTGTTGTGACGTAACAAAAGCTTGTGAAGTTGCCACATCGTATTGAACCATCTGCTGAAAAACCTCCCATGAAAATATCCATTCCAATTACAACACTTACTTCATTAACATTCATTGGATTCATCATCTCAGAGCTGATGGCTGGTGGAGTCGCTGCATTCATTCTTTCAAGTTCTTGTGGACTTGGCTGGTTCAACATAAAATTGGAATCGTATTCATGAGGATTGAAGTTCAGATCCTGATTTATTTCTTCCTTAACGTAAGGGTGGTGATTTAATCTGAGACTACTTAGCATTTCACTAGCTTTATTATTTGGTCTCCCCATGCCAAGTAGTCCATGGTCACCACGGCTGTCAATATGAAGAGGTGAAAGCAAACCAGCTGGCCCTGTGCCGAATCTATGAAATCTAAAAGCATGTGGTTAACCTCAGAAGTTGGAACGCCAAACAAACTTGTCTAACTGTCCAGCATGGGAAGCTCGGAGAGGATTCCCCAGCGGTTCCAGAGAATCTGTCTTTAGCCCATATGTCGAACCAGGCATTGCTGCTAATGAAGCATATCTAAAGGAATTACAATGGTTTACAGAAGCACAACAAGGGAACATACTCGTTTCCAGTAACGTTCATGGCGCCCAAAGCGGCAAGATGCGAACTGGGTCCATCATGGTGGCTCTGGAGAGTAAGTGGTAGTTGTTGAGTCGAACCGTGAGGACTTACTGTTTCCAAGAAGTTTTCGGGAAGATCGTCGTAGTGACGCGACTGACCGTTAAAGTGTGCATTCGGGTCAATTTGTAGAAAGTTGTTGCCCGTCATCGCGAACGGCGAGTCTTGGGCGAAAGCTGCCAGCTTGAACTTCTACTCGCTTTATGTGGATAAATGCAGCAGCAATACCTTCAACAGTCAACAGTCGGGGCTCCTGAATATGTTCATATAAAAATATTGGCAAATAACATGTAATTTAGTAAATCTGAGGGATTTGCGGAATCTCGAGAACGATAATGCGAAATTGAGACAGAAAAAGCGAGGAATTGCATGAAACCGCTAGTTTTCGCAAAAACAACGGTAAATCCGTTTCAGGGTATGGCAACAGACATGCCAAAAGTTGTCGGTTAAAAACAACTGCAAGAATGGCGCATGCCGCGTTGTATTGTGGTTGACACAATTATGGTTCTTTTCAGGATAAAATAAATGAGTGGTTAAGAGAAGCTTCAGAAGGTGCCATGCAAGAGCCAAAGAAGACCAAGGGGAAGGCGAACGCTACACGCAGCATCGTCTCCGCTGGCGTTGCATTTCCTCTGTTATCATTTCAGGCATAGGGGAACTAACAACGACGTTTACGAGCAGGGCTGCACACCCGCGACATGACGCGGATGTTCGTACGTCCCGCGACACACAAGGGAAACCGAGTGTCCCGCGACGCACAGGCGAAACCGAACGTCCCGCGCGGAACATGAGATGACGGACGAACATTTATCGTGGACAAACACGAGGCAATTTGGACAATTTGTAGAGTCGACTCACTGACCTCTTCTGGAGAGGAATCTTGGGTTCGGTGCACACTCTTTCCTTCTTGCGTTTCGTTTTCTTGGTGAAATTAATGTTGGTAGAAAAAACATCTGCATCGACTGTCTTCCGCTTCAGTGGACTACTCCCTTGCCGGTTTTCATCTTCGAGCACATGCAGAGCCAAGAAGAAACAAAAAACAAAGCAAAGGTTACGGTGTGCGGGACATTTGAATATCGATTTTCCGTGAAGATTGATTTCGCTTGACTTGTTAGATTTTTGATTGATCGACAAGTGGATAACTAGTGACGCTTTCAGATGAGCAATGAAGTCACGTTAAATACGAATTTGACGGAATTGCCGTATGGATTGTTCCATCATCTAGCTTTGTCTCTGGAGACAAGTTCCCTCTGGCAGTTACTGGGGACGGAAGGTGCTGATCCGGTTTTCAGGCTTAGGTTTGTCGTTAGTTACTTTATCGATTGAAACACTGATTTCAGTCAGGAAGATGTGGAGAAACTCAAAAAACTGGCAGATCCAGGAGCTCAGTATCTGAGGTACTTGGGGAACAGGGGCCAGACAGTGGGGTTGCTCCTGAAGAGACTTCACACCCTTGCTAAAGTCCACGGACCAGTCATGGATCGTCCTCAGTTGCTGCTCCACAGGAAGTTCTGTCCCGTTATCTGGTCCAGACCGGAGCAGATCAAGGTCTCCATCGTCGCTGACGGGACCCAGTTGAGGCTGGAATGCAAGGCCAGTGGATTCCCCGTTCCTAGGTATGAATGGAGGGAAAACGGAAAAGTCATGCCCTGCGGCAACGTCAGTTATTTGTTAATTCTCCGATGTCCCTGTACTGCCAGGAACGTTTTCGACTGCAGAGTCTATAATTTCATCGAGGACGATCAAGTATACACTGAATTCTACAAATCCGGAAACAAACAACACCAATCAGAACTAATTTCAAACGTCGTGGATCTTTCAAGTTTCGTTTCGGATCCAAATCCGAATTGCGAACAATGCAACAGAAACAGCATCAACAGAATGTACAATCAGCTCGTTAACGGACTTGAAGATCCAGAAAATGAAGGAGATAATGAGCAAAATCAGCTGGAAACAGTAGATCAAACGGAGGCCGTCGTGGCTGCAGACAAGGTCGCTCTGATCATCAGCAACAGGACCTACGCTCCGAACATGACGAACCTCATAACCCCTCACTGTGACGCCGAAACCCTCGCCGATACTCTTCAACAACTAAAATTCAAAACCGTTACTCTCGGAGATCTAAAACTAGAAGAAATGAAAGTCGTTATTAAAGAATACAGGAAACTCCTAGGAACCGGTGTCTACGCCGTCTTCTACTTTGTCGGTCATGGATTCGAAGCCAACGGTCAGTGTTATCTTCTCCCGATCGACGCTCCTGGAGAAGGCTACGGTCCAGAACACTGTTTGTCGATGGATTGGGTCCTTGAGGTTTTCAGTGACTTCAATCCTGCTCTGAATCTAATTCTGTTAGATATCTGCCGAAAGTTCTTACCGTAAGTCTACTAAGAAATCACCCTCTAAAGTGCATTTTCCGAAGTGATTCATATATCAAATTCAACTTTTTCTAAACTTACGTTAAAAATCTGTTATCCAATTATGTTAAAGACCCTTCTAAAAGAACATAATCTAAAATATCAGTAAATCTTAATTTTTCTACGTTTTTAATCATTTTCTCAAAAAACCGATTAAACAACTGCAATTAGCGTGAAAAATACACTGAACTGCAAAAAAATAATGATTAAAATTGGTTAATTTAAAATGGAAAACAAAGAAACCTAAAATGGATAATCGGGAACTCGCTCACCAGGAGGCGAATTTACCCGCGTTTTTTCGGCTTTTGATATATGAAATTTTACGTTTTTATTTACTTTCTTCATTCTAGAAAAATATTTAGTGAAAATTAAGTAGTAATTATCAATATATACTCGATAAGGTGAAAAATTAGATATGGATTATTTCAGAAAGGTACTTGGAATAATTTTAATTTTTAATTGTAGTTAATTTCATGTTCATTTTTCCAGTGCTAATCTCGATCGGTTCACAGAATATGCCGAACAATACAGGAAAACGGCCAGAGTTAACAGGAACACCATCTACGGATATGCGACGTAAGTTTTCATATATAAATCTTTGCTTTTCCACGCATCTATGATATATGGACCTTCATTCTTTTGCATCACTTATTTAATTACAGTAGTGGAGGAGTCGGGGCTTACGAAGTAAAAGGCGAAACGAACGGAGTTTTCATGAAGTACTTCAAGCAACGATTATCCATGACGAATCCGGTCATCGAAGTCCTCAACAGAGTGTTTAGAGGTTTTTTATTTTGTGATATTTTCCCTTAGAAATATTTTTCAGACATTGAAAAAGATAAAAAAGTTCGAGATGTTCAGATCCCGGAACTGAGATCAAACTTGACAAAACCGAGATCGCTCCACGATCCGCTCGTTTTTGACGGACACACGGAGTCCTACGACCACCACACGATGCATTGGAGACTTCTTCATGGTTTGTTGTTGCATTCTTTGGTGAAATAAAAAACAAATTTTAGAACTCCCGAATCCGGCAAGAGTGGTTTTTCCCGATCAAAAAGTGATAGTGACTGTTTGGTTCGATTTTTGCGGACATTTCACGAACAAAGTTTACGTCTTCAGCAGTGTTGGAGACATGAGAGAAGAAGAAAACGAAGGTCCGCCAAGTGAACATGCTAGAAATTTTCTGGCTTATTTGAAATTCGATGAAGCGGTGGAAACTACCAAACCAAGGGTGTTTTCAGACGAAGAAGAAGGAGAATCCATCTGCATTCTGATGTCCAATCTCCAGAGACTCAAGGGCGAAGTCCGCTGTACAGTCGAGCTCCGGCCGAAACAGGACATCGAGAACACCGTCGCAAAAGGAAAAACAAATCTCGGACACGTTTTGATCACAAGACTTTTTGAAAAATGATTTTTTCACAATCTCGAAAATCACGGGTTAAGAATTTCAATTTTTATCATTTTTAAAAATAAAATCAAACCTTCAAAAAAGGAGAAAATTGTTACTCAAGTTAAAAGCGCATATTTGATCTAGTAGAGACGACCGTAGGGATGGCCAGCCTGGGGGGCTGGGGGTGACTGCTGGGGTTCGGGGACTCCAGAAAACTCAGAACATGTGCTGATGAGGTGTTTCTGAGCACATTTGCTGGTTTTGACGTCGAAAGCCTGATCTTTAGGACAGATGAAGTCGTAAGTCTTGGAGTTGGTGCACACAAAGAAGAATCTGCTGCATTTACGTCCGTAGATGCCGTTGTTCAAAGAGAGACAAGGATTCGTGTTGACACTCTCGATCTGGGTGGGTTCTGTGGCCGGAGGGGACTGCTGGAGGGATTCCGATGGTTGGTAAGGATGAGCAACCCAGGCAGGAGCGGGGGTGGCGGGTTCCTGGGGAGCAGCCGGAGGGGATTGAGGTTGACTGTAGGGTTGTTGAGGAAGCAAGATCGGGCTCTGGGCTCTGAAATCACGTAATTAAACGTCGAGGTTTGATGAGGCGTTCCCTGATTAGGTGGTCTCAGCACGACTACCGTAACCCTACGAGGTTCATATTGTTACGTTGTTTTTTAACACATTGCGGAAAATGCATGTTTTCCAAAAATGTGTGTCATGAATCCAAAGTGATATATTTTTTCTTTTTTCTATGGCCCAAATCCGTCAGTATTTAGCTCAATCTAGAGGTATTTGTTAGTTACAAAACTGAAAAAAATCCGAAATCGCAAAAATAAATCTGTTACGAAATATTATGTGCCGTATCCAGAGGTTGTGTACCACATATGGTTCACATTGTCCACAATGTGTTAATAATATTTTTCTATAAAAAATTGTGACTTGTCGATCATGAAGACCCAAGTGCATCTCTCCCTATTCGTCGTACACCAAGTCACAACATATAAAAATCACAAATTTTTGCAAAATTATTTTCAAATTTCTGAAATTCAAAAAACTCCAAAATTACGCTTTGAAAAATCCGAGTCGATTTCGTAATAAATTTGCTAAATTTTCCTTTTCGTTTTGCGCGGGAATTTAAAAATTATCGTTTTTCTTCAATTATTGTTAAATTAAGATTTAAATATTAAATTTTCGATAAACTTACGGTGGAGCCTGAGTGGGGACTTGACCTCCACATTCGACAACGTGTTCTTTGAAGTCACAGCGCTCAGTGTGGGTACTGTAGAAGGTTCCGGCGGGACAAGAGAGACCATGGGCATGATTTCCGTTGCAAGCGAAGTATTGGGAGTTACAGCCTTCAACGTAGATTCCGTCGGCTTTTCCGGAGCAGTCGAAGATGGGGGCTGGAGGAGACTGCTGGGGTTGTTGTCCATAAGGAGGAAGAGGTTGTTGGGGTGGCAAAGTAGGGGCCTGAGGGGGTTGAGTGGGTTTTTGTCCTCCACAGGCAACAATAAAGTTCTTATGGTCACATTGTTGAGTTTCAACATCGTACCAGAGTCCGGGAGAACAGGAGATTTTGGTGGTAGATCCAGCAGAGCAGACGAAGAAGTAGTTGCTGCAGCCATCAGCGTGGAATCCACTAACGAGGTTGTTCTTCTGACAGAAATCTTCAACAGGAGGTTGTTGAGCAGGTCTTTGTCCGTAGGGAGGAAGAGGTTGCTGAGGTGGCAAAGTAGGAGATTGAGGAGGTTGAGTAGGCTTTTGTCCTCCACAAGCAACGATCAAGTTCTTGTGGTCACAGGCATCGGTTTCTTCGTCGAAGAAGAGTCCACTAGGACAGTGCATTCTTGTGGTCATTCCAGCATTACAGTAGAAATAGTAGGCATTGCATCCTTCTCCGTGATATCCACTTTGTCTGTTGTTTTGTTGACACCAGGTTTCAGCGGGTTTAGGAGGAGCCTGTTGGACAGGTTGTTGTCCATAGGGAGAAAGAGGTTGCTGAGGTGCTAAAGTAGGAGATTGTGGAGGTTGAGTAGGCTTTTGTCCTCCGCAAGCGACGATCAAGTTCTTGTGGTCACAGGCATCAGTTTCTTCGTCGAAGAAGAGTCCACTAGGACAGTGCATTCTTGTGGTCATTCCAGCATTACAGTAGAAATAATAGGCATTGCATCCTTCTCCATGATATCCACTTTGTCTGTTGTTTTGTTGACACCAGGTCTCAGCGGGTTTAGGAGGAGTCTGTTGGATGGGTTGTTGAGGCTGAGCATAAGGTCCTCTAGTTTGAGGAGGAGCTTGAGGAGCTGGCATCTGAGGTCTTTGTCCATAAGAAGAAAGAGGCTGTTGAGGAGCAATTGGAGGGGACTGTTGAGCTGGAGGTTGAGTAGGGCTAAAATTTCAAAATTTAAATCTAAAAAAAATGAAAAATCATACTTGAGACAGTTTTCTTTGTAGTCACACATCTCGTTTCCGAAGACCAAATTAGAAGGACAAGCGTGTTCAAAGGCGATTTGATTAGCGCAGCGGATGTAGTTGTTGATACACTTTCCTTTTTCGTAGAATCCATCAGCCTTTCCAGAACAATCGAAAGAGGGAACTGGAGGAGATTGTTGGATTGGTTGTTGGGGCTGTTGGGGTTGGTAGTAGCTGTTGAAGTTGCCGTGGTCACGAATGGGGCTGAGTGGAGGAGATTGAGGAGGTTGAGTAGGCTTTTGTCCTCCACAAGCGACGATCAAGTTCTTGTGGTCACAGGCATCAGTTTCTTCGTCGAAGAAGAGTCCACTAGGACAGTGCATTCTTGTGGTCATTCCAGCATTACAGTAGAAATAGTAGGCATTGCATCCTTCTCCATGATATCCACTTTGTCTGTTGTTTTGTTGACACCAGGTCTCAGCGGGTTTAGGAGGAGTTTGTTGGACGGGTTGCTGTCCATAGGGAGACAAAGGTTGCTGAGGTGGCAAAGTAGGGGCCTGAGGGGGCTGAGTGGGTTTTTGTCCTCCGCAAGCAACGATCAAGTTCTTGTGGTCACAGGCATCAGTTTCTTCGTCGAAGAAGAGTCCACTAGGACAGTGCATTCTTGTGGTCATTCCAGCATTACAGTAGAAATAATAGGCATTGCATCCTTCTCCATGATATCCACTTTGTCTGTTGTTTTGTTGACACCAGGTCTCAGCGGGTTTCTGAGGTGCATAAGGTTGTTGGGGTGGCAAAGTAGGAGATTGTGGAGGTTGAGTAGGCTTTTGTCCTCCGCAAGCGACGATCAAGCTCTTGTGGTCACAAGCATCAGTTTCTTCATCGAAGAAAAGTCCGTTGGGACAGTGCATTCTTGTGGTCAATCCGGCGCTGCAGTAAAAGTAATAGGCATTGCATCCTTCTCCATGATATCCGTTCTGTCTGTTGTTCTGTTGACACCAGGTCTCAGCGGGTTTCTGAGGTGCATAAGGTTGTTGGGGTGGCAAAGTAGGAGATTGAGGGGGCTGAGTGGGTTTTTGTCCTCCACAGGCAACAATAAAGTTCTTGTGGTCACAAGCATCAGTTTCTTCGTCGAAGAAGAGTCCGTTGGGACAGTGCATTCTTGTGGTCATTCCAGCGTTACAGTAGAAATAGTAGGCATTGCATCCTTCTCCGTGATATCCACTTTGTCTGTTGTTTTGTTGACACCAGGTCTCAGCGGGTTTAGGAGGAGTCTGTTGGATGGGTTGTTGAGGCTGAGCATAAGGTCCTCTGGTTTGAGGAGGAGCTTGTTGGATAGGTTGTTGGGGTTGAGCGTAAGTCCCAAGAGTCTGTTGAGTCAAAGAAGATGGTTGCTGAGGAGCCTGGGGTTGAGAAGGGCGAGTTGATTTCCATACCAAAGGCTCATTGGGGTTGACAGGAGGGGACTGTTGTTGACCATTACATTCCGGAATATCTTCTTGTCTGTGGCATTCAACTCGGCTGACGGAGAAAAGCATTCCTTCAGGACAAGTGTATTGGAAAGCCTGACCGTTGGCGCACTTCCAGAAGAAGTTGACGCATCCGGCTTCAGTAGAAGGATAGATACCGTTTCTGCGGGTGGAGCAATCGAATGTAGGAGCAGGTAGCTGTTCGGGCTGAGCGGGGATCAGAGGTTCTTCCTCGGAAACAGGACGAGGAAGGATAGGTGGAGTCATCTGAGATTCTCCATAAGTTTGTTGAGGACGAGCTGGAGGATCTTGTTGAAGAGGTTCTTGTGGGGCGTATCCAGGGGCTCCAGCGGATGGAGGATTCTGCTCAATTGGCTGTTCAGGACGAGGCAAAACAGGGGCATAACTAAACCGATTAATTTAATATTCATACTACTGTAAAAATCAGAAAATTAGTTACAAAGTACTTTTAGCACTAATTTTTCAGAAACTACTGAAATTTCAAATTTTAGATAATATCAAAAATTTTCAATGGATTTCGAAAAGTCATAAGTTTTAACGAGATTTTAGAAGACTTTAGTGGATTCTGAACACTTCCATGGAATCCTAAAGTTCCAGAATATTCTATTAGGGTCTCGAAGATTCCAGAACTTTCCACTAAAATTCTGGAAAATTTTCAAATTCCAGATTTCTGTAAACTTCGGAACGTTGTAGAATTTCACACAAAATTATAGAATATTCCAGAAGTTCTCACAGAATTCCGAAAACTTCTCAAACTGCTAAAGAATGTAAAAACTTCCACGGGACTTTAGGTACTATAGAATTTTAAAAAACTTACCCAGTGTTCCTTCTGCTGTGTTTGGTGTTCAAAGATCCGTTGCAAGCAGGAACGTTCTGGGGCCAATCACAGGCTCCTCTGGATTCGTCGAGAGCGGTTCCAGGAGGACAACTGCGATCTCTTCTGTTTCCTTGGCCGTCACAGTAGGCATAAGCTCCGTTGCAGGCGATGAAGTACATACCCATGGGTTTTCGGATGCAAGTGAAAGGATCTTTAGCTCTGACGACTGTGGGATTCTGCATCGCTTCTGGTTGACAAATAGCAACTTTAGCAGGAGTGTCACAAGCATTCTGTTCAGGATCAAGAACCATGTCACTGTGGCACTTCTGAGCATGGGCAACTCCGTTGGCACATTGGTAGAAGGTCGATGAACAACCGAAGACGTAGTTCCCGTCTCCGAGACGAGGACAGTCAATCTTTGGACGGAATTGCTGCTGGGCTGAAATCAAAAATTAATCATACTTAAAAACCAAACATTCAGCTTTTTAACTAAATAATCTCAACACGAATTTCCTGGAAATTTCCAAAATTCAAAGTTTCAGAATTTCAGAATTTCTGAGATTCTAGAAATTTTTAGAATTTTCTACTTGATTGTGGGGGATTCTGGAAACCTCCAAAAGTTTCTATAAGATGTTAAGAATTTTCTGAACTTTTCACAAGATTCTGAAATGTCCTCCAAGTTTTCACGAGATTCTTGAACGTTCCAGAATTTTCTGTGAAATTTCGAAACTTCTAGAGATCTTCCAGAAACTATTATAGAATTCATAGAAATTCTAGAAGTTTCTACTAGTTTCTAGAAGGATTCAGAAGCTTTTATTGGATTTTAGAGGGATTCAGAATCGTTTATTAGATTTTAGAGGGATTCAGAATCGTTTATTAGATTCTAGAAGGCTCCAAGAATCTTTCATTAAGATTTCATAACATTTCAAAAATTTTTAGATGGGTTCAGAACTTCCTACTAGATTCTAGAAAGTTCTAAAAACTTCAACTAGATTCTAGAAGGCTCCAAGAATCTTTCATTAAGATTTTATAACATTTCAGAAATTTCTGAGATTCTAGGAAAGTTCAGAACTTTCTACTGGATTTTATACTGTTCTAAGAAGCTTTAGTTGGATTCTAGAAAAATCTAGAAGGTCCCGAAATTCGAACGTAGATGTAAAAAGTAAAACTTACTTGACGGAGAATTGGAATTGGAGTTGGGTCTGCCAGAAGCGACGGCAGCGAGCGCCAAAGCGCAGATGATCCATTTGATCATTTTGCGCTGAAAAAACGAACTTAATAAAAACAGAAATATAACGATCTTGTTGAAGATATCTCGAAAAATGCAAAGAATTGTCTTGAATCCGCTTTATATCTGTGATCTCTTCGACGCCTAGGGCCCCGCCTTTGTGGCTGCTTAGATCCCGTTTTCGATGAAAGTTTGTTTTGCTTCGGGGAATCCGGCAGATCGGAAAACATCCCGGAACATGTTCTTTCCGGTTGCAAGCATTTTAAATTTAAAACAACATTAAAATTGTCCAGAGGGATTGATGGAAAAGTTTATAAAAATCAACAAAATTTAAAATTAAAATTATTCATCGTCGCTGAAGCCGGGTGGAAGGTCCATTTCGCCGTTCTTGATGGCAGCAGCTTCTTCTTCGCATTTTTTTATGTATTCGTTTTGTTTTTTGATTACTTCTTTGGCGTCAGAACAAGAGGCATAAAGATCCAAGGCTTCCTCGTTCAGCTTCAGGAACGTCCTTCCCCAGTTGAATGTGTCCATCAACTTCTCCGCAGCAGCCTTCTCGCCGATAATGTAGAGTCCAGCAGCCAGAGCTTCGGCACAAGTCAGTTTAGAAGGAAGTCCGTAATTTACAGGATTAGCAGCGACCAGATACGGCAGCAACCTGTGTTCCGTCGCTTTCAGTTTTCTGATGGGAGTCGCTCCAACTTCGTTCCAAGAACAGTCAATAACGCCTAATCCGTTGGCCAAAATGCAGTCTCTATCAGCCGGAGAAATCGAGGACTCGCCGATGGGAGACAGCACGATTCCGGTGAATTTGGCTCCGAGATTCAGCGATTTCAGCAGGTTGAATCTGGCTAATCTTCTTCCTGTACATCGTTTAGGATCACATTGGTTGAAATCATACATTACTAAAGTACAGGGCATTTCGACATCCTAAAAGGGGAAATTCACATATGAAATTAAAATTTGATATATGAAATTTAGAAATGAACTTACTTCGACTTCATCGGATTCAGATTCTCCCGAAGCAGGCTTCTGTTCTCGCTGACGGTTCTTGGTCCGTTGTCGGTCCTCCCGAACCCCACGGCCCATGGCAGAAAAGTGGAAATTAATAACTGGGACAGAACGAAGTTGAATATCTCCGAAATCTTTCGTTCTAAAACTCCGTAATGTTAATCTTTGTTCTTTTTTGTTTTTGCTTTTGTTTTCATATATGGATATCAATAATGGAGGAATTTCAGATGGTGAATTTTGCTAATTTCCGTCAAATCGGAAAGAAAATTATCTGTGTAGGAAGGAACTATGTCGAACACGCCAAAGAACTCGGAAACGCGGTCCCGTCGAAACCGATGATTTTTCTCAAGTCAACCAACAGTTATGTTGCTGATGATCAGCCGATTGTGATTCCTCCTGGATGTCAGAATCTTCATCAAGAAGTAGAACTTGGTGTTATTGTAGGGAAACAAGCTAAAAATATCGAAAAAAATCAATGGAAAGACTATGTCGCAGGATACACGGTCGCATTGGACATGACTGCCAGAGATTTTCAAGATGAAGCAAAAAAATCTGGAGCTCCGTGGTTTTTGGCTAAATCATTTGATTCATCATGTCCTGTTGGATCATTTGTTGAAAAATCCAAAATTGAAGATCCACATTCTTTGGAAATTTATTGTTTAATCAACGGAACCGAAAAACAAAGATCCAAAACGAATATGATGATCTTCGATATCCCGACCCTTCTGGCTTACGTCACTCAATTCGCCACCTTGGAACCTGGGGATTTGCTTCTTACAGGCACTCCGGCCGGTGTCTGCCGAGTCCAATCCGGAGACGAGATCGAGTTCGGGTTGACAGGAATTACTTCTTCCAAAGTCCGTGTTCAATGAAAATAGGTTTTATAAAATTTTATTTTTAGTTGATAAATAATTTAAAATTTTCATTTTCAAACAATAAAATAATCGAAAATTTTCATTTTCAAACAATAAAATAATTTAAAAAATTTTTTATTTTTATAAAAATAATTAAAATTTATATTTTTATAAAAAAATAGTTAAAATTTATATTTCTATAAAAATAATTAAATTTTTTATTTTTATAAAAATAATTAAAATTTATATTTTTATAAAAAATAGTTAAAATTTTTCATTTTTAATTAAATTATTTAAAAATTTACTGAATTTAGGATAACCGTGAAGATGGATTTTGGGTGTAATTTTAGATTAACTTGATTTTTTGGATTTTCTGGTGGAATTGATGGAGGGAATATTTATATATAAGGGACATTACAGTACTTGGTTTTGATGATTTTGAAAAAATCGAAAATGAGGTTCTTCGTAGTCATGCATCTGGAGAACTTTGATGTCGAAATTTCAAAGATTCTAAGACATTCCGGACTTTAATTTTATAACATTCGTGGTCTGGGGGTCTTCTGGAAGATTAAATTTTCAGAATCCTAAAATCTCCCGAATACAGCAGACTTCCGAAGATTCCAGAATCCTCAGTTTCTGAAACTTCTAAATTCCAACTTAATGAATGAATTTATTAAATCATTGAGCAGGTTACAAGATCTCAATCGACACGTTTTTTAATTCAAAAATACGGAATACGAATGGCACAATAAAAAAATAAGTGTTCCGTTTTGTCGAAGTTCACGACCAGAGTTCAAGGTTGAATTTTGGATTTTTCTCGTTAAAACAACATTTGCAGATTTTTTATATGGAAAACCTGTCTTGATCGAGTCGATAGTTGTGATTTGATATATCAATTTGCAAATCAAAATATGGTTATTAAACGCGAAAAATCCGAATTTCGACCTCGAACTCTGATGGTCAACTTTGATAAAATAGAGCACAGACAAGTCCTCCCGGAATCTGACGACTATTCCGCGAAACATTGGACACAGTCGAGGAACACGGGCAGGATGTCATCTGGCTGAACGGGGGTTTCAACAAGGCAGTCATCGTCTCGGATATGAGTCGTCATTGAGCACTAAAAAATAAAATTTCTTACATTTTTAGAATAAAAAACTTACGATAAACGTATTCGGATTGAATTCGGCCAAAGAACAGTGTTTTTTGGCACATTCTTCTGCACATTGGCCGACGGAGAAAACGTTGGCGAATTCATTGAATTGAGGAACGCCTTTTGGCAGTGAAGAAGATGTTGAAAGACTGTATTTACAGTCTAAAAACCACCATTAAACATCGCATAATTGTAAAAATTAAGTTTTTCAAACCAATTTTTAGGGAATTTTAGGATTCATATAAAAATAACTCACGAGTCGATTTCGTAATAAGTTATCAGATTTCCCATTTTTCCTTTTTCCACAAAAATCCCAAAAATCCGTTATTATAAAAGTTTCGAAATTGTTTTGAAACAAAATTTTAGCATTTTAAAAGAATTTTAGGATTGTTGTGAAAGAAGAAACGTTTGGAAACGAAGACAGCGAGTCAATTTCGTAATAAATTGCCAGATTTTCCATTTTCCCTTTTTCTCTCGCTTTGCGCGGGAATTCAAAAAAACTATTTTTTGCGAAATTGTCTTGAAACGAATGTTTAGTTTTTTTAGGAACTTTTAGTATTGCTGTGAAAATAGGCAGAGCGAATCGATTTCGTAATAAATTGCCAGATTTTCCATTTTTACAAACCTTTTTGCTTCTGCGCGGGAATTTGAAAATTTCAAGAAATTACGTCAATTTTTTAATTATAAATTTTACTCTTTAAAAATAGGACTTACTGGAGCATTTGATGCAAGAGATCACGAACGGAGTGTTGGAAGCATACTGAGGGACGTGATTGACTTGGCTTCCACAGATTCCGTCGTCGGTCGTCAGAAGACAGACCCCAGCTCCATTGGAGGTCGGGACGAAGCCGGCGGTGGTACAACCTTCGTGTTCGAAGCATTTCCTAGCGCAATCAGCCGGGGAAGTCGCGGGGACGTCGTTGGAGACGTTCAACTTCGGAAGCGACTTCACGGGCGAAACCTGGAACTCCACTCGTCCCTTGCACTTACTAGATTCCCCTTGTGGATTCGTCATTATTCTTTTCATAGGTCCAGAAGGAGATAATCCTAATTCATTTGTTGTTTGATCTTTGAATTGAGTGTCGACTAAAATGAATTATTTAATAGAGTTACTGTAGTTGGGACGAGACAGATGTCGTAGAATCACCTGTAACTGAACGTAATCGATGTCTAAGATTTCGAAAATATGTTCTTCATGTTGGATTCTACACACAAAAGAAGACGCATTAAAACGACTCTAATGTATCAGATACGTTATATTTAATATATCCGTGCATTATATATCACGAAGCGATATCAGCTTAATGTATCCGATACATTAGAGCCGTTTTGATGCATCGATACATCATATATCCTGTATTTATTTTTCCTGTGTAGTTGGGCACAATCGATTGCAGAATTGTGATCCAACGAAAATTGATCCTAATTATCGTAATCAACATGTTCTGAATTTTTCTGTCGCTAAAAAAACCTTTGTCAAAGTCTATGAAGAAATCAAAATCAAAATAAAATTTGCAATTTATTTGCAACATTCGGCCGACCTATTCAATTAGTGCAAAAAATTTAATTCGATTTTGACTTCTTTATAGACCTCAGCACAGGTTTTTAATGACAGAAAAAAATTCCGAACACGTTGATTACAATAATTAGGATCAATTTTCGTTTGATCACAATTCTGCAATCGATTGTGCTCATCTACACAGGAAAAATAAATACAGGATATATGATGTATCGATGCATTAAAACGGCTCTAATGTATCGGATACATTAAGCTGATATCGCTTCGTGATATATAATACACGGATATATTAAATATAACGTATCTGATACATTAGAGTCGTTTTAATGCGTCTTCTTTTGTGTGTAGAATCCAACATGAAGAACATAATTTAGAAGTTTTAGACATCGATTACGTTCAGTTACAGGTGATTCCACAGCACTTGTGAAGGGTTAGTTTTCTCACCACATTGGATACATTGAATTTCCAAAACTTCTGGAATGGAAGCGAATCTCCACTCTGAAGCGAGTTCAAGGACAGACACGTTCGGACAAGCGCTCCTTACCGGAACCTGGTTCTCCTCAAAGTGCATTAGACAAGTCGGCCTCGGGAATCTGGTGAAAGCGGCCTTGGAGCATCTGGAGTCCCAACAACGCCTCAGGCAATCTCGAAGCGAAAAAACGTCCAAAACTATTTCAAAGCGTTGATCGAAAGTTTTTAATTTTTTCCCGACAAACATTAACTTCCCGAAAGAACAAGCAGAATCAGCGTTATTGACGAACAAGGATTCTGAAGCGGTTTTTTGTTTTTAAAATGTTAAAGGAACTGAAGCTTTGGAAACTCAATGAACAAAAAAGTTTTTAAATGTAAACTGACCGTTATGTTCCTTCAAAGCGGGTCCTCGGAGGATGTCTTCGAGCTCCCGATTACGCTGGAGGGTGTTCACGATGCCCTTCACAGCGTCTACTGGAGGTTCAGCAGTTGGACGAGTGAAAACTGAAATAAATTAATTTCACAATTTATTCAAATTAAAATTTTTAGGAAGTTCCCAAAATTCTGAAATTTTCGAGAATCTCGTAGAAAATTTTAATTTCCGAATCTAGTAGAAGATTCTGAACTTTTTAAGAGTTCTGGGGAGGTTTCCAAAAGTTCATAGGAGATTCTGAAATACAGTAGTAGGTTCTGGGACTTTCGAGAATTTCATGAAAGCTTCTGGAGAACTTCGGAATCTCTTGGAAAATTCAGAATTTAGGACGGATTTCCAGAATTCTGTAAAAATTTCCAAAATCCGATAGACAGATTCTGGAGTCTTCAAAAACCTCACGGAAATTTCTGGAATCCAGACTCTCGTGAGAATTTTCATAATTTAATAAAAAAGTAAGAAATTTGAAAATTTCTAAAAACTTCTAAAAATTGATGTTGGAATTTTCCTGAACAACTTTGAATTTTACATACCGTATTTCCTCCAAAATAAGCCCCGGGGTTTATTTTACAGGAAATACGGTATCTGCGGTTGCTTACCGTGCTCTTCGATGTGAAGACCGGTTTCCTTGGCGGTCTCGTCGGTGCTCTTCGGTTTTCCTCTCAGGATATCGATGAGGTCCGATACTGCTTTAACGATAGGGGATTTCGTCGTCTGAAGACCTTCGATGACTTCATTCTCGATGTTTTCAGTCGTAGGTGCTACTGTAGTTTCCCCAGAATCATTTTCATCAATGGGTTCTTCTGGTTTCATTGTAGTCGGAACTCCGATGATTTCGCCAAGAGTTGTTGAAGAAACCGGAGTTGATTCTTCGGTTTCTGGAGCTGTTGTTTCTTCTTTGTCTTCAGTGGCTGCTTGTGTTGTAGTTTCAAGGACAGATCCAAAGGTCGTTTCAGCTCCGGCTTCTGATTCATTTTCCTTTACTTCAACCAATTCTTCAGAAGGAACAGCAGTTGTAGATTCAGCTGGGACTTCAGAAGTGTTTTCAGCCGTTTCTAGTTTCGATTCTTCAACCGGAGCTTCAGAAGTGGCTTCGGGGGTTTCTGATTCTTGTCCTTCAATTGGAATTGGAGAAGTGGCTCCAGAGATTTCTGATTCTGTTCCCTCAATTGGAGCTGCAGAAGTACTTTCAACAGCTTCTGATTCTGTTCCTTCAACTGGAGCTGCAGAAGTGGCTTCAACAGCTTCTGATTCTGTTCCTTCAACTGGAGCTGCAGAAGTAGCTTCAGTAGTTTCTGATTCTGTTTCCTCAACTGGA